>CAMZMU010000085.1:0-1200000 GCA_947311845.1 Poa pratensis | reverse complement strand
TGAAGAAATAAAAATGTAGCAACATATGTTGTGCCTGAAGTGCTGCGACTGTCTGCGAATACAACTAACGGAACTGGTACCATTAATTTTCTTTCAGAATGCGAGGGGATGCATTTAAGAAGAAGTACCTTCGCACTTGTCGAGCCACTGATGAACCACAATAGTTCTTCAACAACACCACGCCAAAACACCCTCTGGTAAAGAGATTTTATTATATTATTCAGGAGAACAAAAGGAGAATATCAAAGCTCACAATTCGTAGTTCAAGGCAGGACAAGACAGTTTTACTTCTACACATATAAAAGATTTCATAACAAAACGGTACTACGACTGAACAGAGCGTCACCACTGTTATGCAACAGTGTCTGTCTATCAGCAGCATCCACCAGCATCTAACCGTGCCGGCTCTTGTCTTCGTTCGCATGACTACTGAAATAATCATAGGATAAGCATCTTCCTATAGTGAAGGGTCAGAAGTGGCAACTTCAGACATCCCACAGGTTATTTTTTCTTAGTGGGAGATACAGCGGTTTTCAGACAATAACTGTACAAATCACACAACACAATAAATTTCCACTAAATTACAACGTGCAAACGCTGCCAGTTCCGTCAATTGAGCTTACGAAATTATCATTAGATTGAAGGTACATATGCATTGATACTAGGTGGCATGCATTGGGGAAATGGGGAAATAGGTCAAATTTATAATCACTGATTTCTCTTGTTGCCTTCTTAAGGGGCCAATTCTCGAAATGTGCTACTCAGTGTTGTTAAGTACTAATTAAACCTGGGTATAGTTCAGTGAGAGTACATGCATACCTTTGTTGTCAGCAAGGGGAAGCTCTTCCTTAGGTTGAACCGCATCTAACAAGCAAAAGGAAGACAAAGTTCATCATACTGTGTTTTATCAGACTAAATGTTGAAGAAAAATAGAGAAATACCTGACAACCAAATTTAGACAATGTCCCAGTTCCAGTCCTGTCACTTTTCTGATTACCACACCTTATAATTCATCAACAAGGTTGAGGTAGTAATACTCTTCATGGCGCTTGAATATCTTCTTTGGGAGAAAAGAGAAGTTCTCGATTTCAAACTTGTTACTCTTGGTATCATGCTCAGTTGATTCCTTGCCGTTTGAGGCACGAGCTTCCGAAACTGATTTTCTCACACGAACATAGGTCACGAAAGAATGCCTAATGTTGTCCTCAACCACTGGCAAAGATGAACACCATGGTTGGAACACCGAGAAGTCAACTGGAGGAATGAAAGTGTCACACTCAATGTCTGACTGAATGTCAGTCAGATGGATGGCCTCACATGCAGGTCCGTTAAGCGAATCCCTGCAGAACAGTTTTACAGACAGGGTCAATAGAACTGCAATGCAGTTGAATACATACAATACGGTGCAGATATAGGAGGTTCCTGGAGAGAATACCTCAGTATCTGGCCACCCCCTATAACGAAAACTTTCTCAATTGATAAGCAATACGGAGTGGACGCTAGAAGTTCCAGGGCAGAGTTCATGCTTCCACAGATAACGACATTCTCAACCGTCGCAAAATCAAAACTGCCCGATCGAGTCAATATGACATTCAGACGACCAGGCAACGGCCTCAATTTGAGGGGTATGCTCTCCCACGTCCTCCGCCCCATTATAACCGCGTTCTTCTTCGCAGGGTCAGACGTAGTCAGCGTAAGCTCCTTGAAGAACTTAAGGTCGCCAGGAAGCCTCCACGGCAAGAACCCATCCTTCCCGATGCCCATGCCACGGGTCGCGGCGACAACAACCTGGTAGTTCCTCTGAAGGCTGTCCTGTGCGTCGCCATTGGCGAGAGCAGTTGCCATGGCTATCCGCCGCGATTGATTGATGCTGTAAGATCTTAGGCTGCTGACGCCCAGAGATTGACGTTTCCCAAACCGAGAAATGGGTGCCGAAGTCACGCTGAAAAACCTTGCAGCCTGAACCTGAAGAAGCATGACGTAACTAATAAGCTCGCAGTTTAGTAAACAAAACAAAAAACATATGACACAGAACAGTACACCGATAAACACACAGAAAGGCTAATTATTTCTTAATAAACAGTAGAAGCACCCTGATAACACAAGAGATGTTGTTTTTCTGGACTATACTAGAGAGTAAAATGAAGGCTCATGGGCCATCACAGGACAAAGCGAAGCGTCGACACAACAGGGCATAAATCAAGTAACTATCTGTGTAAAACGGCCTCTGGAGAAGAAGCTGTGTCTCATTTTGGAAAGAAAAGGCATTTCACAAGTATAAGCAGCTACGGGTAGCATAACATGATTTTGGCTAGTGGTGTGTATATATGTACTTGGGACGCGTGTCGAGAAACCCTAGCGATGGATGCTCCTGCTCTGAGCGCCCCTGCCAGTAGCATCTGGATGGACCCTGAACTAACACGAATTCATTTTAGCAACTGAGTAAAGTAAAAGGCAATGTTGCTGCTATGTAATGTTATTGTATCAGTTGAACGTGATGGAATGCTGAGAGCTACGGCGAGTGGCCGGCAATCCAGATCCACACGATTGCGAGATGGATCGAATCTTTCGAGACTTATGCGGCAGCGGTAGAGAACGAAAATTCTACTGTGTGTACCAGGAAGCTAAAGAGAGGGGTGAAATGGTTGGTGAACTGAGACTGCAGAGGCGCGGAAGAAGCGTACCGAGAGTCCGCAGGGGTGGCGGTGGACGGCGGCCGGTCGCCGTCGCTCGCTGGGAGGAAGGAGACGAGGTTTGCGGCGGCGGCGGAGTGTTAGGGCTGGCTCCTCTCGCTGCCGAATGCTTGGTGGGCCGGCAGGTCGAACCTTTTGGATGCGTGGGCCTTTAGATGGACTTCTAAACAGTCGATTTGGATTTGGTGTCGCCAGGAATTGATTTGCTTTGTTTTTTGAAATGGAACGAGTTAAATGTGGTTAACAAATATTTCGGGAGAGGGTGCAGGTTGTTGGGAAACTTCTCCCGTACGTGTAACGTGCGGGCCCACCCTTTCTTGGGTGGGGGGTTTCACTCTAGATTGGTCCTCAACCCTAATCCCTCTCCCTCTTATATATACACATGTATTGTATGAGAGAGACACACCATTGATAATAAAGATCAGTCCTGTCTATATCTCTGTGTTCTTTTACTTTTCGCATCTGTGATTGTGCCGCGTGTACGACTCCTTCGACTACGCTCACGCTACACGCCCTTGGACCGGACTCGCCGGCAAAGGTTGTGTAACACGTTATCAGCACGTACTGCTCCGCCAACTGATCTACATCGAGCCTCCCTCAAGCAGGCTCTCGTCGTTCATCGCGAAGGTATAATCCAGATCCGATCGCAACAACGGTTTTACATCTTTCTATGTTTCCGTTTTTGCCATACGTTTTATACGGATTATGTATTACCTACGGTGTCGATTTCCCTCCCGAGAGCCGAGCTGACGAATACGTCGCCGACCAATGTCGATGCTCTCGGATTCATGGGGGATTTGTTGACGGCACCGTAGGGAGTCGGTATGGACGTGATCCAGATGATCACGGTACCGCCGCGATGCACCAGCTGTGCGACGCGCCGTCTCAATTCCAGATGAACGGACGATGAAGATTGTCATCCGAAGTGTTTTCTATGTCGGCGTAAAAGACGTCGTCGGCTGACTGCCGTAGAGCCGCTCGCCGTGTGTTGCATAGGTCGGCAAGCCGCCACGCAACACACCGAGCCTTGCACTACGTGGCGCCGCCGTCGCTCTTCCGCGCGAGAAGGTCCAGATGACCGTGCTCGCTGTGTACCCTGCTGACCGCACCTGCGCGTCGGCAGCGCCGTACCGCGGACGACGGCCCTGCTGGCCGTGCCGTCCGAGCACGCACGCCCGAGGGGCGCCGCCGACCGCCGCCTGGCCCTGCTGGCCTCGCGCCGAGGCCGTCGCCGCTGGAGCCCTGCTGGCCGTCCGCGCTCGCCGTGCCCGGCAGCACTGTGACCGCGCCGCCCGCATCCGCGCCATGGCCGCGTCGACGCGCCGTCCGCGTACGAGCTCCAGGCCTAGTCGGCCGAGCCCCGCGATGTGCGAGGTCACGCCACCGGCCGCCCGCCCGCCACCCGCGCCGAGCCTGCGCAAGCGCGCCCCGCCACCCACCGCGAGCGCGCGGCCCCACTGGCCGCCGCCACCGCCGTCACAGCCCGCCGCCGCCCCTTGGTCTCGAGCCAGGAGGTCACCCGTGGCTGGCCGTCACCACGACCAGAGCTTCGACCTCGGTCAACGCGTGAGGCGGCCGACCCTTCTAGGGTTCGGTTGGGCCGCTGCTGGGCCCTCTGGACCCAATTCGGACGGTTATGCGGTCGAAAAAAAAACAAAGGCCAGCGCTGGGCAGAGAGGAATGATGATGGGTCGTCGGACGGTTTGCGGCCCAGTTTCGGCCTGCTGCCGATCGGGCCGGACCGAATGCGCGTATTTTACATTTTAGCACTTAAACTTTTCCAGAATTAGGTATAAAAATTTACCAGTCCCTGGTCAAGTCTAATTTTGCTGAAATTGTATTTTTGTGCATAAAATAATTTCGGAAGGTCAATTTTGGGGCCATTTTTTTCACGTTAGTGATGCGCTTAACATGTTTCCGTCATTATAATGCTTTGATTATATGTTTTCATTGCTAGAATTAATTGTTTAATTACCTTTAATCGCTTTGAAATCATTATTAGCATGTTTTTAAATATTGGAACGTCATGTTAATGAACAATTGTATCTTCATCGCATTTGTGCAATGGATTACCTGCTGTAATCCGGATTACCTGCTGTAATCTAATAAGATTTGCATAAATCGCAGATGGCCGGAATCGTCAATCGTGAGTTCACCGAGCTAGCCCAAAATGGGCTGAACTACCTGACATGGGCATCGGACGTTGAGATCTTCCTCACACCCGGGGAGCTGACCAAGGCAATTGGCCCGGGGACCCAAGCGGTCACCGGCGCTATCACCTCTGTTCAGAATGCCCAGGCTCTGCATTTTCCGCGTCACCACCTCTGCAGTACTCTGAAAAATAAGTACATGGCTGAGCGGAGTGCTTTGGACCTCTGGAATGCTCTTAAAACAGCGTTTCGAGCGACTGAAGTACACTGTTCGCCCGCTGGTGGAGGCGGAGTGGATACGTCTGAGGTTTCAGGACTTCCAGACGGTGGGAGACTACAATTCGGCTTTGCACCGGATTTGCACCTCTCTTCGGATGTGTGGTGTCACTATCACCGACACCTAGAAGATTGAGAAAACTCTCTCCACTTTCCACCCCAATCCGCTGTACAGTCCTCGCGAAACTACCGCCAGGGGCAGTACACGCAGTATGCAGAGCTTGTGGACATACTCCAGGTGGAGGAGACGCAGGATGAGCTCTTGTGAAAAAGAACTCTCTCGCGCAGCCACTTGGGGCGAGTTCCCGTCAGGGGGCCATGCTAACGTCTAGAAGGCCCATGTGCCTCTCAAGAAGAAGAGAGGTAGGAAGGGCAAGAAGGTGCCTCACCCCCCCCCCCCCTCGCCAGGCTCAGCAGCATCAGCCAGGCAAGGGGGAGCAGAGGCCCCAGGAATGCTATCGGTGCGGCTCTACAGAACACTTCTCATGCCAGTGCCGTGCACCTAAGGACGTTGTGGCAACGTACAAGGCTAGTAAGAAGGTGCATGAATCTCACCTCGCCTCAGTACAGGGGAGGCACCTCCGACACCCATGGTGGCGCCTGAGCTCCTCTCGCCGCCTCCACCTCCGCCTATTGCTGCACTTCTAGTTGCGCCCATGGAGATAGCTCCGACGGTCCCATCGGACGTCGACGTCTCTATGGAGGTCGATCACTTGGCGTGCCCTTTTTGCGCCTCGTGTAGGCACTGATGATGATCTTATAATCAGTGAGGAGCAGTTCGCACAGTTGGAGTTTGAGTGTGAAGTGAACGGCGCGTTCACTACGCCCGTCTAAGCTTCCACTACTTCATTTATCATGATTCCTTAGGCTATTTGAGATACATTTGGTTTTGTAAGCTCTATAAGAGCAAGACATATTCATTATTTCGACGGTTGAATGATATTTGATTATCGTTCATTAATTCCTCTATTTAAATATGATGGCATGTTATGTTCTGAGATGTATATGCATTTGTTCTATAATGTCGCTACTTCCTCGCTTCATTATTTTAATTACATGCAAATATCTTAGAACACGTGTGGCACACCAATGGAGTAAACATGTTTTGTGGAAAACGATACACAAATACCATTTTGAGACAAATTGTGTGCTTTGAGTCTAATAAAATCTCGAGGTAGTGTTATGAAAATCGCCGACTGCGATTCTTATATAGTTGGCTCCGGAAGAGCCACTATCATACTACCCATGGGAACAACTTTGATCATTAACGATGCATTGTTGTACCCCGAGTCACTCGCACCCCCTTAAGTTTCAATGGTTTTCACGCTGATAGTCTCTAGCTGAGACCGGTGTTGTGAATGGTATGGAATACCTCCTAATCACCGAGCGCGATGAAAATGTAAACATGTTCTTGGAAGATTTTCCTCCATTAGAAAAAGGGCTATGCTACACGATATTTGTAGCACCGCCTATGTATACTTCCTTCAAATGCTCTGAACTATTTTGCATTTGGCATGATAGATTAGGCCACTAAGTCTTAGTATGATGAGGAATACACAACTTGAACGGTCATAATGTTAAAATTAAAAACTTCCCGAATCCTGATGATTTTGTGTGCTTCGCATACTCTTCGGGGAAGTTAATCAGTCGACCGTCCACCTTAAAGGTGAAGGATGCAATCCCCACATTTTTTTTGCATCCTAGGGACAAGCGGTCCGATTCAGCCCATCTCAAGGTTGTTTTGGTACTTTATGGTACACATCGACGCTTCTCTAAATGGTCCACTGTTTGCCTACTGCAACATAAATCCATGGCAATGTGAATCGCAGTCGAGCATTCGGTACCGCATGTCCAAACGCAAAATGCATTTGGTTAAATTCATTGCAAGACCGCCCCTTCAAAGTTGTAATTCGCCAACCAGATGTTGGGGCACGCTGTGTTACACGCTGCTAAACTCATCAAATTTAGACTGTTAGCCTACATCCATGCAGCTTGCGTAGGGGTTGGCACCGAAGTTTTTCCCACCTTTATAGGTTCGGTTGCTAGGTATATGTACCGATACCACCACCAGCGATCAGCAACGGGCCTCCTCCTTAAGTCGGGGATATACGTTGCTTATGAGACTGTGTCCATAATCAGGTATTTGGACCCCATGACAAGTGATTGTCATACGGCCCGCTTTGCTGATTGCATTGACGAGGATCTCTTTCCGACTTTAGGGGGAGATAATCAAACCCTTGATGATAAAAGTCGAGAAATCACGTGCTAAGTCACGGAGATCCACGCTCATGACCCACGCACTGCCGAGACAAATAAAGAAGTCCAAAAGAAAATTGATTTGCATGCATTAGCGAATCAACTGCCTGATCACTTTAGTGACTTGAAAACTGCGAGAAAGTCGCATATGCCTACGTGCAATGCACTGGAAAGGGTTGAGATACCGAAGTTAACTATGGTACACCCGCTCCCGTCCAAAGGCCTAAAAGGACGCGAAATCCGGTTTCTCAACTCCTAAGTACTCGGGGACGCCTGAGGAAGAAGGATAAGAGAGATTTATCACAGACAGTCACCAAAGCCCCTAATAAGAAAAAGGGGAGCCAATTGAGACCTGGCACAAGTACGGAAAGTCCTGTGCACGGGATTCCGGACTTGAATGTCCCTATTGAGGGAACATCCAGCGGAGATGTGAGTACACACATCGGCGCGGAAAAGCTAAAGGACCTCGCTCCTGTACTGGGAAATACGGTGGAGCAAGAGGTAGCGCCAGATGCGCCCCATGACGAAATGGCCATAAATTATATAAATAAGGGAGAGTCAAGGAACCGAGCAATGGCAATTGTCGACATTAACTTTGCTATAGAATTGCCTCAATCATAGATCCTGACCCTAGGCCTAACAATCTCGCTGATTGTGAAATAAGGTCGGATTGGAAAGATTGGCAGGAGGCAGTTACCTCACGCATGAGGTGGATCGGTATAGAGCAAGACTCGCCGCTCAATGGTTCACTCAACGGCCAGATGTCGATATTGAGGAAACTTACTCCCTAGTCATGGATGATATAACCTTTAGATACTTAATCTCAGTGGCAGTAAATCTGGACTTAACAATGAAATTGATGGATGTTGTCACTGCTTACCTATATGGTAACCTTGATTCGGAAATTTACATGAAGGTACCAGAAGGTATCCCCATTCCGAACCAAGAGAGCAAATCGGTGTCTATACATTGTTCTTCTTCAGAAGACATTGTACGGACTTAAACAGTCTGGTAGGATGTGGTATAATCTCTTAAGCGATTTCCTTCATCAGAAGGGCTACACGAGCAACGAAAATTGCCCATGCATCTTTATACGGTGATCCCAAGATGGATTTTGTATAATCTCGGTGTACGTGGACGATTTGAATATAATCGATACACCTAGAGATATTGAGGAAGCGAGTTCCTACCTGATGTCGGAATTCGAGATGAAAGATTTGGGTAAAACCAAGTTTTGTTTGGGTTTGCAACTTGAACATTCCCCTGTTGGGATTCTAATGCACCAGTCTGCCTACACCCAGAAGGTGTTAGAGAGATTTGGATTTCATATCCTTCAAAGACTCCAATGATTGGGAGGTCTTTGCAGCAAGATAAGGACCCGTTCAGGCCTAAGGAAGAGGGGGAGGAAATTCTGGGACCGGAATTCCCCTACTTGAGCGCCGTTGGAGCACTCATGTACCTCGCTAATTGTACACGGCCGGACATTGCGTTCGCTGTCAATTTGCTTGCTAGGTACAGTTCTGAGCCTACCAATAGACATTGGAAAGGCATCAAGGACGTCTTCCGATACCTCCAAGGGACCAAAGATCTTGGCTTGTTTTACCGGAGGAATCAAGACCTTTCACTTGTTGGATATGCTGATGCTGGGTACTTGTCGGACCCGCACACTGGCAAGTCTCAGACTGGATATGTTTTCCTTTGTGGTGGAACCGCAGTTTCCTGGAAATCGTCTAAGCAAACTTTGGTAACAACTTCGACGAACCACACGGAAATCATAGCACTGTATGAAGCATCACGAGAGTGTGTATGGCTTCGACGGATGATCGGCCACATCCAGCTGACATGTGGGCTGAACACCGTCCAAACCCCAACTATTATCTATGAGGATAATGCAGCTTGTGTTGCACAAGTCCAGACGGGTTATGTGAAGAGCAATCTCACAAAACATATCGACCCCAAATTCTTCTATGCACATGAATTGCAAAAGTCGAACGAATTGAGAATCTTGCATACTAAGTCGTGTGAAAATCTTGCTGATTTGTTCACTAAATCATTACCAGCATCTTCCTTTGAGAGATGTGTTCGTGAAATGGGTATGATAAGACTTAGGGAGATGCAAGGTTCAGGGGGAGAATCTTCACAAACTCATCGCTGAAATCTCGATCCCGATGATTGAGTACTTGACCTGAAAGTTAAGTGAGTTGTACTCTTTTTCCCTTTAGTGAGTTTTTATGAAGTTTCTCACATAAGGTTTTTAATGAGGCAATTCGTGCAACATGAGGAGACGTATACTATGCGCTCTTTCTCCATATTTTTCCATTGGGTTTTCGGAGTTTTTGAGACATAGACAATACGAGTTGTCGGACCAAGGGGGAGTGTTGGGAAACTTCTCCCGTACGTGTAACGTGCGGGCCCACCCTTTCTTGGGTGGGGGGTTTTCCCTCTAGATTGGTCCTCAACCCTAGCCCCTCTCCCTCTTATATATACACATGTATTGTATGAGAGAGACACACCATTGATAATAAAGATCAGTCCTGGCTATATCTCTGTGTTCTTTTACTTTTCGCATCTGTGATTGTGCCGCGTGTACGACTCCTTCGACTACGCTCTCGCTCCACGCCCTTGGACCGGACTCGCGGGCAAAGGTTGTAGAACACAGGTCAGCAGGTGTAACACCTCTAGTGATCACATGGGCGAAAACAGGGGTATCATACAAAAGGGGAATGCACCTATGAGGAGAGTAAACCTATGGGTTGTCTTAATTAATGAAGTGAAACTTCATCAGAATACATAAGAATCCATGTACAACTTACTGGAATTTATTCAAGTTTTTCAAAAAAAAATTGAATTTTAACTTGTCTTTTGTGAGTTAATTTTAATCGTCGGATGTAGAGTGAACGGTGGATAGAGGGGGTCAGGTACGTGGTGACATGACGTGGGAAAGTCACTGAATCCCAGTCCCAAGCCGCAAGGGTTACGCATGCATAGGCTGCGGCCCCTATATATGCACGTAACATGATACGAAAGCAAACGACATATTCACCCATCCATATAAATCGGCTGGATCGATCACACCCCCGAGCACGAGAGCAACGTGCAGAAAACAGGTAGGCCATCTTCATTTCGATACGATCTCATAGCACTCCCCTGATCTACATCTCGATCTGATTTCACATGCATTTATCTGTTGTGACAGGAGCAGGAGGAAGGAGGCGGTCGATCGCCGGCCGCCGTGACCGCCATACCGGCAAACCCGTTACTAGCGTAAGCAAGCAAGAGGTAATCGTCATCACAAACTTTGCCTCCATCTTGCACTGACTTAAGCAACGTCGAATTAATCCAAGTTCTTTTTTTTCTCTCGATCCATGCATGAGCAGCCTCACGCACCCCATGCAAGCAGGCAGGACGATGGGGCCGGGCGACGGGCCGGTCAGCTAGCCATGAGCTTGGCAACATGGTACGTAATCCATCCATTTGTTCCTGTAAATTAATTCGACGTTGGATTGGGAATCGACTTTGTCTTTGTATAGTTGCTAAACATAAAGTGTTGCTGCAAAAATCTTTGGCTCGGGGGGGGGGGGGGGCAGTTGCCCCACCTGAAGTTGTCGACCACGCCGACGGTCACCTCCCCACCATTTGGCGTTTACTATTGCACCCTCCTCCACCACCAGCCATCAACCCTTGGATCATCGTCCTCATCGGGGGCGGGGCACAAGAAGAAGAAAAAACCGACGCCGTGGGTACAATTGGTGGTCGTTTCCTTAATGAGCGAAATGACAGCAGCTTTCGCGCGGTGGAAATCGAGCATTCAGAGGGTTTCTTCGTGGAAGACCCACAAGCTGCCCTTCATCCTCGGCGTCATTGCGGTCATCATATGCGGCTTGTCACAATTAGGTCACGCCGTTTGGATCGCCGCCAATGCGCGTAGGGGGATCAAGCTGGGAAATTGGTATTGGATCTTCGCGTTTGGTACATTCCTAGTAGGTTTTAGAAGGGACGTCGCGTCGTATTACGTTGTAGGCTCGTAGAGGCACTATCACTTGGAATTGGATTGTAATCGACAATTGTTGTAATCGACACTTGAATGCACTATCACTTGGAATTGGATTGTAATCGACAAATGTTGTAATGGACACTTGGAATGCAACTAAATGGTCTCTGATGCTCAGGTTGGTCTAGTGCTATTTGTGTGGTGCTCGGGATGAACTAGTTTAGGATTTAGGTTGTGGTGATGCTCCAATTTATCCTAGTGATGGACTGATGCTAGGAGTTGATCTCTTGCCCCCAAATTGGTCTCAGTTAGTAGTGTTAACTGAAGAGGTTCAGTGTGTGTGCTGTGCAGAGATGCCTCTGTTTGGATGAGCTGTTCATTCAAGCATCTGTGCTTTGTGGTATCTAACTCTGACGAAAACTGAACCTATACAGTAGTGTTAACTGAAGAAATACCCATTTTCATGGCAATATTCCTGTCAATTAATTTCAGAGATAGATTCTAGATGATTTGCTCATCTAGATAGTGTTGTGGATGCTTGCCACGTTTTACTTAGATAATTATATGTCCTAAAAGTGCAGGAATAAATCCTATACACTGCCTACCGATTTTAGATGCAGTACTAGTTGATTTACTCATCTAGTTGTTGTTGTAATTAATAATTAGCCTGCTGGCTTATGTTCTTGAGCTTTCTAGCTTCGATTCTTGATGGCTTTGCATGTTTATTGCTGTAGATAGTTAGAAGATGTATTTCTTGACAGATTTGAGTGCTCTAAAGTCTCTGGACAGATCCAAGTTTCCATACAGCAGCTAGGAATTGATTTATGTTCAGCATCTAGTGCTGTGATAATTTGTAGATGTAATTCTGGATAGATTGGAGTGGTTTAGTGATTTCTGGGCAGCACCAAATAGCTGTCCAGCAATAAAAACTGTGATTTAATTCTAGAGAATGTCGAGATCATGTTTAAACATGATCTAGTGGCACCAGTAGGGAAACCCTATATAGGTGACTTGGCATTCTGTGGCGCACCCTTAATTGGTGCGCCACAGAAATATTTCTGTGGCGCATGGCAGAAGGTGCGCCACAGAAATATTTGCCTTTCTGTGGCGCATGGGCACCCATGCGCCACAGAAATCTGACTTTATGTGGCACATGAGCGCCCATGCGCCACAGAAAACCTGTGGGTCCCACATGCAATCATTGGACCTAGATCCATCTGGGAAAATTATGTGGCGCACCGTGGCTGGTGCGCCACAGAAACCAAACATTCTGTGGCGCACCTCTCTCCATGCGCCACAAAATGTTAGCTTTCTGTGGCGAACCAGCCACCATGCGCCACAGAAAGTGGACATTCTGTGGCGCATGGTTAATGGTGCGCCACAGAATGTTGGCCCAGATCCACAAAAAGGTGGCAACACCCACTTCACCATGTGACCTTCTTCATTCTCCCCCATGCATCTAGCTCGAGCTCCTCCTCTCTCCCATGCGATTTTGACCATCCTATTCTCCATTATTTGTTGTTAAACCTACTTTGTTTGACATACAATTTGTGAGGGTTTGGGGAGAGCCTCCATATATATTCTCCTCCTCTCTTTTTGTCCACTATTTTCTCTCCATCACCACACACTCTCTCTCGTCGATCACGGTCACGTCTCGGCAATAGATCTAGATCCACTAGGTGAGTATTGTTGGATGAGTATGTGTGTGCATGAAGCTTGTGTGTGTTGTGTATGTTGTTGCCTTTTGTTGTTGTGTTGCGCCGGCGTGGTGCATGGATGTTTGCCGAAATGTTGATTCATTTCCATTTCGGTAAATTTTTGCACCACATATGTCCTACTTTTATGGGAAGTCATGCCGAATTTTTTCGTCGAACATTTCCGACTTAATAACACAAACTCTATATGTATACCGCGTAGGCGACCATGGTCATAAAGATGAGCTCCAGTCGAATCAACAACTACAAGGAAGAAGCGAAGGCGGAAATGATTCGGTGCAACAGGCGCCAGATACGATGTCCGTGTAGAAGTTGCAAATTTGTGAGATGGATCGACCCTGATTCCGGACAATTGGAGGAACACCTGCTCAGGCGCGGTTTCATGGAAGGCTTCAATGAAGCGCCGACAGCAAATGTTGCACCTGAAGACGAGGGCGGGCAAGATGATCGTGACGAAGGAGATGCCGACGGGCATGGTCATGATGAAGGAGTAGATGGTGGTGGAGAAGACTTGACCACGCCGCAGAGCTCGCTAATGTCGGCCTTGATGGAGTCTCATGTTCAAGAATTGCTCCTCAAGGAGGCGAGGACCGTTAGAGAAAAAGCCAAGCTGGCGCAAATGGAGATAGACGGGAAGACTCCGTTGTATCCAGGGTGCCGGCCACAGGATACGCGCTTGCAAGTAACGCTTGATGCTCTGCAGATGAAGTCGGGAAACAAATGGACCGACGTGAGCTTCAACAAGAACATGAAATTCTTCCACGAGCGTCTTCCCGAGGGGAACACATTGCCAACTAGTATCGAGGAGGCCAAGAAAGTCGTGTGCCCTCTTGACCTACCGCACGTTAAATACCACGCCTACATCAATGATTGCGCAATTTATCGGGGCGAGTACGAGGACAGAACCACATGTCCGGTGTGCGGCCAAGGACGGTACAAGAGCCGTGGGAAGAAAGGTCCTCACAAAGTGGTATGGTACTTTCCTATCACTCCCCGTCTGCAGCGGTCCTTCGTGGATCCTAAGCAAGCAAAGCTCATGCAATGGCACGCGGAAAGGGAGAAGCCTGAAGAAGATCCGGAGAAGGGCAGGATCCTTACACACCCTTCAGACGCTAGCCAGTGGCAAGAGTTGGACGCCGTCTCAAATTTCGGAGGCAAGGCAAGGAACGTCAGGCTCGATATGAGCACCGATGGACTCAATCCGTTCGGCAACCAGAGTAGCACGCATAGCACCTGGCCCGTGTTTGTATGGCCTAACAACCTTCCCCCGTGGTTGTGCACGAAGCAAAGGTATATACACATGAGTCTTCTCATTCAGGGGCCGAAACAAGCAGGTGTCCACATACATACGTATCTCGTGCTGTTGGAAGAGGAGTTAGCCACGTTGTGGGCGACCCCAGCACGTACGTGGGATGCCTACACTGGAGATTATTTCCCTATGAGAGCCGCGCTGCTCACGACGGTGCAGGACTATCCTGGTTGCTCATATGTATCGGCCCAGGTAAGCCACGGATTCTGCGCATGTGTCAGGTGCATGGACTCAACCCCGCATCTCCAGCTACCAAGGAAGACAGGGTCTTCGAAAACCGTGTACCCAGGGGCTCAAAGGTGGCTTCGCATAGCGTACGAGGACATCTTCAACCTGTTTCACACCAAACGGCTGGACTATAACATGGTCCGCCTATATGCGCTCGATCAGGCGATGAAGATCAGGAGAGATGATACCCCGTACGTCGCGATAGTGGATCCCTACTACATGCGCGTCAGCCATCTGGTGCCAGGATCAAGGACACGGGAAACGGCCAAGGAGTACCTCGTAAGGTTCTTCCTGGCCAACAAGCACAAGACCGCCTTTCTTTACTTTTTCGAGTAAGTACACATCCGCTAGCCACCGTCCTATCTTATGCCTTCTTGAACATTTCTTCCATCGGTGATCCTTTGTCCAACATTCCATTTCAATTGTGTTGAGCAGGGACAAGCACTGCGCACTCATCCACGTAGGCCCGAGGTGGTCCGTTGCCACTTATTTTGACTCGGGGAATAAATCCTAGCCGAGAGATTACAACAGAATAAAGAGTGTTCTCGATGACGCTCTCGAGGCCTACGCCAAAAAGGGCGGCCCCTTCCATAAGAAGTCAGAATTTTTCAAGGACGACAAAACACACAAGTTCTTGCATGGGATCCAATTCTATTGCATCAAGCAACTGGATCACAGCGTGAAGGAGGCCTGGTACGCCCTCCATCACCTTAAAGGGCTTGTCCGGGATTGCGAGAAATCGAAGCTTCCATCTAATCTCGCAGAATACACCAAGGACGCGGATCAGCTCACCGATGCTGATTATAGACAAGACTTCCATCGCATCAAGCTGCATTTAACAACGATCATCATCTGTGTCCCACTTAGCAAAGCAAGGCGACATGTCTTTAAAGATTGAATAAGGTCCTTCACGCCTAGCCCCCGTCCCTGGGATGTGTCTAGCATCACCGGAGGGCGTGTGAATGGTCTCCGGCGGATCTCGCGGGATTCGGTCGGCGTTTGACTTCGTTCGATCTGACTGGATGCGATTTTCATTCGTATATGTTCATGTGTTTACTGGTTGGATGTTTCCGATCTACGTTTCTCTCTCTACTCTACGACTTTGTTCATGTAACACCTGTCCAGAAGAGACTTGTACCGAATGTTTTTATATTTTTTAATTTTTTGCATGATTATTAAGTACTGAATGTAAGGCCGAACATGCGTTTTTTGCATGATTATTAAGTACTGAATGTAAGGCCGAACGTGCGTATATATTGACATAAGAGTTACAATGTGCAGAGACCAACTAGGACAAGCACTAGTTAAGTCTAAAACTAATCTATACATAGTCTAACATCATATGGTTAATAACACTTCTGGCACCGCCGACGTGGTCTTGGTTAATGTAAATACAACCCAAAAAAGACTTGGACTTGAGCGGCCAAATTAGTTATTGTTTGTACTAAACTTTTATAGTTTTTAAAATCTCTTTTGTGATTAATGAGTATAATTCATATTATTTCTCATGTTTATAATATTTATTTCTGAAGTGTTTTTCATAATATAAATGTTTTCGTACTTGTTCAAAAGAGCTAGCGTTGTGCTAAATTCAAATTGTATTTTTGAGACAAAATTTCCTTATTGAATTATTTATTACAATAGCAATTAGAAAACCATATAGTTTACATATTTTTATCAGAGATCCCTAACAGCTAGATCTAACAAATAAATTATTAGTTGTTTCTAGTGTATGAATAGGTAATCATATTTATAGAAAAATTTAGAGTATAAATTGTACCATGTCGTTGACATTATTCTTTGAAGACATTTTCATGATAATATGTGCCTTAAGAAGTCGATAATCTGTGCATTACGCAGAACACTTTTACGCCACTAGTTAAAGGCACATCTCAACGATTTCTTTTTCTCTGTTTTTCTCCATCTTCCGTAGTAGTCTCGCCCGACGGTCCTTGTATTCCTCTAAAGTTTAAATATTACTTCTACTACTAATCAATAAAGGTCGGGGGTTCTCTCAAAAAGGAAATTACTGGTCTGTTGCGGGACACGATTACCAGAGAAAAATTGAGATTCAAACTTGAAAATATAAAAAAGAAATCAAAATCTGTTTTGGAGAATATATCGGGCCTAAATCCAAATTGTCCAGTATTTTTTGGCCGGTAAACTCATTTACCGGACACTCCGTAGCAACGCACGCAATCAATAAAGGTGCGGCCGGGCATTCTATCAACAACGAAAATACAAAGAGCTTCTCCCTAAAAAACAAAGAAAAAGGAGCTAACAAGATCGAAATGATTTATGAACTGTGCACTTCCCTTGAATTTATGCGCTAACTAGCCTTGTTGTCCCTTGAAGGCGGTCGCGGCGGCACACGTGGAGGCGGCCGGTCAATCCCGGCGGCGCCTGCTAGCTGACTGCGGTCGCCTACCGTAGCAGCATGGGCGTTGGACGCATCGGCGGCCTCCGAACACCTGGACGGGACACCTCGGATCGACCGACCGGCGGCGACGTGGCCGACCAATCACGTACGAGGCTGCTGGCTGCCTGGCTTATCCGACCACCGTCCATCTCCCTCTTCTTGTTCCTATCTTCCTGCAGCTTGGAGAAATATATACTAATCGATGAGTCGTCACTAACACAATCCGGTTCTGCTAGTTGAAATGCTGGATTTACCGGCGATCTATGACCTGGACTACATCCAATCCAAGCGAGCATGCGTTCGAGAAAAGAATTAACGAAGGACCGGTCAGTCAGTCAGCAGTCCGTCAAGCTTGAAGTTCAAACAGACAAGGATACAAACCAACATCATATGGTGTTTTCTTTTTCCTCGTTTGGGTCAAGGCCAATTTGCTATGAGGCGACTTCCAGGTCAACCAAAACTTTGGGCTGATTTGAATGAAAAAGTCAGTCAAGTCGCATGGTGGCATGGTTCGGCGGCCGGCGGCTCGGAACGACCGGCCGGCTACGTGGCCGACCAATCAGGTACGAGGCTGCTGGCTGTCTGGCTTATACGACCACCGTCTCGATCAATCTCCCCTCTTCTTGTTCATAATCTGTAGCTTGCGAGTCATCGTCAGTGAACTGAGAACGCATCGGGTTTTTTGCAGAATTTACAGGCTAGACGACCATGACCAGCACGCGAGAACGCATCGGGCCGGTCAAACTTGTACGCACGAGGAAATTAGCCAAGCTAGCGAGTCATCGTTCGGGATGATTGGATAAACAAAATTCACTCAAGTCGTTTCTGTCAGCTATTCATCAGTACACGGTCAATTGAGCAAATTAGGCTCCCTCTGATTCTTCAGCCAATTGAGCAAACCCTGGCAGTGACATGATGCAGCACATTCAAAATCCCACGATTGCATTTCATTATCACTGAAGAACTGCCCATCAAGTTTAATTGCGACATAATAACCTTTATAAAATTTAAAATCCTGGGTTCGTCACTGCCAGGATCAAGCGATAAACCAGAACGAGAAATACCGATGCTTCTATATTACATCTTTTTGTTTCGTTGTTTAAGGAGACCAAATTGGTTTCTAAAATGGCTGAGCAGAGAGACGGGCCTAAACAAGGTATGCTTGTATGTACATAATCTCTCCTGACCCTGATCTTCTGATATAACCCACAAATCACCAATCTTGTCGGGTAAGGTCCATTCGAGCTGATTTGAGACATGCCAATTTGCTGGCCTAGCTGAAATGGACACTGTGTTTTGACATATCAAATTATTTTCTTAACACGATAAATATAAATTCAAATGAAAAGCATTGGAAATTTTGAATTTGTAATACTCGTGCATAGTATGAATGGTATAAGTTTGACATAAAATACATATATCGTAATTAAGATGCGATGAAAATGTCGGATAACTAATCCCCCAGATTAAGAAAGACAACCTTATGAGTGGCACCAAATACTGAGAATGGTCGAGAACATTTGAGTACAAGCTACTAGTAACATGTTAGTATGCTACGTTTGAGAAAGGACTACCAATTGATATACATACAATCTAGAATATCTATTTTTGTTAAACCTACCTTCCAATTTATATGGATATTTAATGGTATACCATCCAAAATGATAAATATACAATGCACTATAATAAATAAGTAAAGGCACATCAATAAGTTGGTAGAGCAACGTAAAAATACTCATTTGCCCAGATTTATGCCGGAAACACCATGGACTAAATAATACAACATTTTTGCAACAAAATAGGATTTAAGTTAAGCACTATAAGTGTATTGTAAAGATAAATATACAAATTGATTCGTTTTTACACCGGGATAATTGAGTATTTTTTATTGTTATTGCTAATCTTTCTAGTTATATCGAATAAATACATTATGATGCATCAAATAATGTATCAATATAAACGACGTACTAAACATCTAGTTGATTCATGAAAAGGTGAAAATGATTGGTATAAATTGATAGATCCCTGTACTCGTATATTCGTGGGTACATCTAAGGGAGAGCGACGATGCCTGCACGGAGTTGTCCCGTACATGTTAGCAGGCTTTTGGATCTTCTACAGAGCTCTCCCGCGCTGAGCCAGCGTGTCAGAGAGGACCGTACCTGTTTTGCTTCGGCGCGCCATAGAGGAAGTGACCCATTTGCTCTTCTTGGGAGCTCCATTTTCCCAGACCGAGCTAACCCGTGGGTGAACCTGCAATTGCTCAAAAGAATTGGCATAGAATCGTCTGTTTGAGAGCTTGCTGCTAGAGTGCCGGCATTGTCTAGCGTCGTTAGTCGAGTCGATGAGGTGAACAAAGGAGAGCTCGTTGTTCAAAACCATCAGCTCGGTGGTGGTGGCTGAGGAAAGACGAGGCTGGAGGTCTCGGTAACATTTTGAAACCATCAATATAGGCAAAATCAAGAACTCATGTAGCAAATCACCATTGGTCGCAGAAAAGATGTTGGGAACCCATCGTCGTTTGCAAAATTGCAACAAACAAAATTAACGTATTCAACAAAAAAGTGTCCAAATCCAACATTATAGGAACATCAACGAATTAGGATTTTCTTTTCGGAATCAACCAATTTTGTTGTACTACTTTGCAGGTCAAAGCAAGGAAGCTACCCGATGGAAGCAACCAAGTAGCAGTCATATTTCGGGCCAACCGAAAAAAGGCAGTCAACCGAAAAAAGGCTGTCCAATCTCCTCGATGGAATGTCCGCCATTGACTACCCAGCAAACTCAGTGAAAAAAGTGCTTGATGGAATTACACTTGAACTGCATGATTAACATTATTACTTTTTACAATTTTATTACTGGGCTACGAGTAACGAGCTAGCTACCTCTTGTCCTATGAAGAAGGAAAAAAAAAGTATGTACAAGAGCATCATCAACGCCTGCTGGCGGGAGCCGATCGTCAGATGAGGTGGTGGCCCTCGAGGCCTCGGTGCACGACCGTCCCCGGGGCCATGAGCGGGAACGGGCACCACGGCGCGTACATCTGCCCGGTGACAGCATCCTCGCCGACGGCGTGCACGGCAACCGGCTGGGTCAGGGCGCTCCGGTGAGCCTCTGCACTGTTAGGTAACCACGATCGTGTGTACGAGTTGTACACGGAAAGGAGTCTGTGTAGTATACGAGTAGCACACCTAGTCGGTACTAGTCCTAGCATCTATATAATCATGTAATAGCACCCTGTAATAGTTGCAAGAAAAAGAAAGGAAGAAAGAGCAAGGCTCGATACGAGCCTCTGGTCACCAAATCGATCTGTGTCTTGCGTTGTGTACGTGCTGTGGAAGTAGTACTAGCTTGATCAAAAGCATCGATCAGCTAGCATCAACGTACGTATCTCGGCGGAAGGAAATCGATCAGCTACGAGCTAGCTTTGTGTACGCGGCGTCTCGCCGGAAACTCGTCGTCGTCTACGTCGGAAAATACTCGGCGTATAGGGGCAAATCCAACAAGTGGTATCAGAGCCTGTTCAAGCCACGACGAGGAAACGAAGAAGAAGAAGGCGGCGGCTGCGGTGAAACAGGCGCCGGTGACGTCCGAAGGTAGCGGCAAGCCGCTCATGATGATGTCAAGAACAAGTTATGTGCCGATTCAGTATCCAATGCTGACTGACACAAACTATGTGGTTTGGGCCACGAAGATGAAGTTCATCCTCCGAAATCTCCGTGTCTGGAAGGCTATAGAAGGCGAAGGCGCGGTGGACGAAGAGGTTGACGAGGGCGCCATGGCTGCTCTCTCGCAGTCCGTACCAGACTCCATGGTGATGACTCTTACCAATTACAAGACGGCGAAGGAAGCGTGGGGAGCAATACGGGAGATGCGAGTCGGCGAAGATAAGGTGAAGCCGTGCACAAGTGCTTAAGCGGCAGCTCAACAAGATGGAGATGTCCAAAGGAGAAACGATCGCTGAGTATTCCGAGAAGCTAACGAACTTGGCAAGTGAGATTAAATCTCTCGGAGGATCCGTCACGGATACAGATATCGTCGAGAAGTTGTTTTCATCGGTCACCGACGACTTCACGAATATTATCGGGACGATCGAGCAGTTTAGCGATGTCACAAAGATGACGGTGCCTGAAGCGATCAGAAGATTGAGGATACACGAAGAGAATCAGAAGGGAAGAAAAGAGTTCAAGGACGATGGTGAGAAACTCATGTATTCTCAAGCTGATCTTGAAGCTCGACTTGCTAAAGAGCGGAAGATAATGAAAGATAAGCAACGCCCAGCGAAAAAGTACATCGCTGAGCAGGACGATGATGAGCAAGAAGATGATGAAGAAGAAGAGGAGGACGACGACACTCCACCAAGGAGGAAGAAGTTTGACATAAAGAAAGTAAGGTGTCATAACTGTCGTGAACTCGGTCACTTCAAGTCTGATTGCTGAAAACCATGGAAGAAGGATAAGGCTCTCATGGCCAAGGAAGAAGATGATAGTCCGATGCATTTGATATGCGAACTGGTGGATGAGGATGATCCAACTCTTCAAGCAGTGGCTAAAGAAACTGGCACGCTTGTGGAAGAGAAAGTTTGCCTTCAACGTTCGGAAACTCGTGTCGATGGTACTGACGCGGGAGGTGATTCAAGAACTCATGCCGATAGTACTGGTATGAAGGCATACGTGGTGCCAGAAGTCCACGAAGTACGACGTGGTAACGCGTCGAAAGGGAAAGAAGTGAAGGCGTACATGGCCCCAGAAGTCCATGATGTGCGGCATAGTGTCACGTCGCAGAAGAAAGAAGTGAAGACGTACATGGCGTCAGAAGTCCATGGAGTGCGCACGGTGTCACGTCGGAGAATAAAGGATTGTGGCGGAGGAAAAGCTTGTCGACACCTAATGCAGAAGAAACGAGCTACCTAGCAGGATCAGTGGATTAGGAGCAAGACACAGTCTAGCTTCAGCAGTACATGGATTAAAAAGTGTCGTCTCAGAGAACACGTCGGAAGGAAGCAGCCTTCATGCTACTCTGAACGGACCAATAAGCAGTGCTGCGCTAGGAGGCAGCGACACGGGGGTGTCGTCAACGAGCGCAAAAGGAAGAAGCACGCTAGGAGGAGGTCCAGGAAAAGGAGGTGGGCTAGACAGCCCTGCACAGTGGCCGGACGGAGGCAACCTTGGTGATTTTCCGTACGTGACAGAAATCCTAGGAGGCCAAGCTCGGCCAGAATTAGAAGCTGCACATAAAGGCCTCTCAGGTGGTGCAAAGAGGCCAGAAAGAAACAAGCCAGATCGGGCAGAAGCAATTGATACAGAAAGTTCAGGTGCATTACCTAGAGGCTCTTTACGTGATAAAGAAAGAGCAGAAGGAGACGGGCCATACCGGCCAGAAGATCAAGAGCGTGTAGAGGCAGGATTGCCGGGAGAATCACACGTAGAAGAAATCCGCGCTACGTCCAGTGCTGATGCAACTACGACCGACGCCACCACGCATGCAAAGCTTGTTGGAGTGCTATTCGAAGATGGATAATCCGGTGAAGATGAGTCACGAAAAGCAATGTTTGCTCACCGAGGAACCGGGGAAATTTGAAGACATGGATACAACGGAGTATTGGCGTGAAGCACTGTCGTTGGCAGAAGAGCGACAAGATGAAGGTGCGATGCATCTAGCGCGGCTACATTTCTTCAAGGTAATTATTCTGCAGATGAAACCGATAAATTACAAAGAAGATTTCTTCGAAAGTACTGAAGAAAAGATGGTGTTTGAAGGTCGAAGTGTTGCCGTCAGAGTGAAGATGAGTCGACAAAAGAAAAGTCGATGTAATGGATGCCACGATAAGTGACGAAAGCAATGTCGAGGATGAAGACTGAAGAGGCGAAAAGTAATTGGCGTATTTGGGACCCAGGTAGAAGAGAAGCACACGTCGTGCTTAGAGGGTGATTGTTAGGTAACCACGATCGTGTGTACGAGTCTGTACTAGTCCTAGCATCTATATAATCATGTAATAGCACCCTGTAATAGTTGCCAGAAAAAGAAAGGAAGAAAGAGCAAGGCTCGATACGAGCCTCTGGTCACCAAATCGATTTGTGTCTTGCGTTGTGTACGTGCTGTGGAAGTAGTACTAGCTTGATCAAAAGCATCGATCAGCTAGCATCAACGTACGTATCTCGGCGGAAGGAAATCGATCAGCTACGAGCTAGCTTTGTGTACGCGGCGTCTCGCCGGAAACTCGTCGTCGTCTACGTCGGAAAATACTCGGCGTATAGGGGCAAATCCAACATGCACGAGGTCCCGACACTCCCGGGGCTCTACGCGGTACAGGGAACACCCTGGGCGGCGTCGGCGCGGGCGCCAGGCCATTTCCGGCACGCCACGGCTTGGACGGCGGCTTCTGCACGGACCGGAGCGCCGCATGGTAGCCCGCGGTGGAGGGCCGCCTCATCGTCATCTCCTGCCCGTGGTGCAGCCGGTCCATGGATGGATGAACTCCAAACAATGAACCTAGCTTGTGGATCGATCAAAATCTCAGCTAACTAGCTGCTTGGATTATGCATGTATGTACGGATGCGTGCAGAAAGATGAGGAGGAAGGTGAATAGGAAGAAAACAGAGCAGAGCAGAGTATGGAGGTGAGGAGAGGTTTATATAGCCGGTGCCGGCGCGCGCGTGCGTGTGAGGCTTCTGGAAGGGAAGGATGGAGATGGCTGACGGAGGAGGGCTGGCGGCTGAGACCAAGCGGCACGTGGCCGGTCAAATTGGCGGCGGCGGCTTGCTGTCGCTGACTGCGGCCGCCGACCGTGGCAGCATGACAGTATCGTAAGGAATTCCACAAGATTTCTCTCTTTTCACTACCGTGTCTGAGTTTTCTAGGGGTATCTGCAAGTTTCTGCAGTACTTTTTTTATTTTATTTTTCTCGATATATGAGGTGGTGGCCGTTGAGCCTGGGGTGCACGGCCGACAATGGGGCTGCCATGAGCGGGAACTGGCACCACGGCGCGTATGTCTGCCCGGCCGCATCCACGCCGCTTGCGCGGACGGCCACCGGCTGGGTCGGCGCCACCGCCGCGCGCTGCCTTGCCGCGGCCGCTGCGGGCGCGCCGGTGAGCCGCTGCACGACGTCTCGGAACTCCCGTGGCTCGATCGACGCGGTACACCCTGGGCGGCTTCGGCATGGGCAAGCTGTTTCCGGCGCGCGACGGCTTGGACGGCGGCTTCTGGACTGACTGTAGCGCCGCCTCGTGGCCCGTGTTGGACGGCCTCCTCATCGTCATCTCGTGCCCCTGGTGCAGCTGGTCCATGGATGAACTCCAAACAATCAACCTTGTCGTCGATCGATCAAAATCTCAGCTAGCAGAGGAAGATGAGAGGAACACGAACAGGAAGAAGCAGAGGGAGGTGAGGAGGCGAGGCCGGAGGGAGGAGAGGTTTATATAGCCGGTGCCGGCGCGCGCGTGCGTGCGAGTCTTCTCTCTTCTGGAAGGGAAGGATGGAGATGGAGATAGGTCATGGGCGGCTGAGACCAAGCGGCACGTGGCCGGTCAAATTGGCGGCGCCGGCTTGCTGACTGCGGCCGCCCACCGTGGCAGCATGGCAGTATCTCCGTCAGCGTCAGCTGGCGGCGTTGGACGCATCGGCGAGCTGCCAACACCTGGACTCGACTAGGCTGCTTCCTGGCTTATCCAGCCGCCGTCCATCGTCTCGATCGATCTCTCTTCTTGTTCCTATCCGGGCAGTATGTAATCGTCACCTACTCCGAGCAGCTAGCTAGTAGAATGAGCTGCAGTCTCTTGCAGACTTTCCATGGCCAGGACTAAGGTCATGACCAGGACTAGGTCCAAGCAAGCACACGATGAATAGTTGTTGGACATATCCATGGCTAGACAAACCTATGTTTTTCAGATTTATTGAAAACTTTACGGTTTGTTTCTCGAAATAGTGTCCCCTACCAATTGACACTTGATAATGTACTCTAGAATATCTAACTTTATATTCCTGAACTCCAGATATCCGTTCCAAGTTATTTGCCTGGATTAATGTTGGGAACACCGTGGACCAAATAATACAACATTTGTGCAACGAAATGAGGTTTACGTTTAGGTATAAGTGTGCTATAAGGATAAATATAGAAATTGTTTCAATTTTTACAGTTGAGTATTTTTTTGTGGCGACCATGCGAGGCTTCTAGAACTCTAGAAGAGAATCGAAAGGAAGGTGATCGGGATGGAGATGGGCGTGCCTCACTGGAAGGGTGGCGGCTAGCGCGACGCCACACGTGGAGGCGGCCGGTCAATCGCGGGGCATGTCTGCGGCCGCCGACCGTAGCAGCATGGCAGTATTTCCGTCAGCGTCAGTCCAGGAGGCTGCTTCCTGGCTTATCCAGCCACCGTCCGTCGCCTTGATCCATCTCCCTCTTCTTGTTCCCATCTGCAGCTTGCAAGCAAACTGACACGTACTCCGGGCAGCTAGCTAGCTGAACGTGCTGCAGTTTCTTGCAGAATTTACCAGCGAGGCGAGTGCGTGTGCCACCATGAACAGGACGCGAGAACGCATCGGGACGCCGGCGGGTCAAACTTTACTAAATTCTCTTCTGATTGTTGGTATGTTCATAATTTTGCTTGACCCTGATCTTCTGATTTAACCCACAATCACGAATCTTGTCGGGTAAGGTCCATTCGATCTGATATGAGACATGCCAGTTTGCTGGTCTAGCTGAAATGGACACTGTGTTTTCACATATAATACTATTTTCTTAGATACGATAAAAGTAAATTCATATAGAAAACATTGTAAATTATGAAATTTTGAATTTGTAATACTCATGCATAGTATTAATGGTATAATTTTGATATAAATACATATTGCATAATTAAGATGCGATGATGATGTCGGCTAACTAATGCCCAGGAAGAAGAAAGACAACCTTGAAGAATTGAATGGCACCACCGCACCAACAACTACCGAGAGTGTTTGAGAACATTTGAGTACAAGTTAATAATTAAATGGTAGTTCCGCTAGGTTTTGATAAACTACTACCAACTGACTATTCATATACTCTAGAATATCTATTTTGTTACACCTAAACTTTATATTCTTTCCAATTTATGTGGATATTTAACGATATACCATCCAAAATGATACATATACAATCACTGTAAATAAGTAAAGGCACATCAATAAGTTGGCAGAGCAACATAAAAATACTCGTATGCCCCGATTTATGGTGGAAACACCGTGGACTAAATAATACAACATTTGTGGAACAAAGTAGGGTTTAATTTTAGCACAAGTGTATTGTAAGGAAAAAATATACAAAAAAATCATTTTTGTACACTGGGATAATTGAGTACTTTTTTATTGTTTCTTACGTTGCTAGTTATATGGAAACATATATTATGATGCTTCGATTAGTGTCTCAACAGAAAAAAAAAAACATACTAAACATCTAGTTGAGACATGAAGAGGTTAAAATGTTTGGTATAAATAGATAGATTTGTATATTCGTGGGTACATGTAAGGGAGAGCCCCGTTGGTTAGGAAGAGCTAGAGCGGCCATGGGCGGCACCGGCCATGGGTAGGCGGCGGCGGCCATGGGTGGAGCTTACCCGTCCATGGAGTTTTGACATTTTTTCTAGAAAAAATGATATATTAATTTTTTATTAGCTGACAAGTGGGTCCCAGATTTAGTGTTAATTCGCTGTGAAACGTGATTTGGTGCGATTTGCTAGCAACAATTTAAATGTGGTATGTTTTTGCAATTGCGGGCAAAGTGGTATGTTTTTGTGATTAAGTCTGTAAAGTGGTAGTTTTATTCTTCATACTCAAAAAATCTATAAACTTTGCAATTGTACAACATGATGAAAAAAGACATCTTCCAAACTTGAATGAAGGAGAAAATTGGCATCAATTTCCCTACTCCATATCAATTAGGTAAAGTCATAAAGCTGTCACTTAAATTCATGGAGGCGTGCACCGTGACGGTTTTGACTTCCAGGTCAACATATTAAACTGACCAAGCTAGTAGTTAACTTTCGGGTTAATAACTAAAAAATGCAGTCAAGTAGTCATTGGTGGTAGTCCAATCTCCTTGATGGAGTGTCCTCCATGAGCACACACGGCCTCAAGACAGTGGAAAATTGGGCTGATTTCAAGTAGGAATTAGGCTTGAACCACTTATGCCTTTTTGTTTATAAGGTTTTTGTGAAAATTGATGGGGATTATTTTGGTCAAACTCTAAATCTCCACATATTGAAAAAATATTGTTTGCTTCTGATAAATTTGATCAGTTTTATTCTCACGTTTTTTTCTTCCGAATTCACCAAACTCTAGCGTTTTTTTTTTTTTTTTGCGAATTCTCTAGCGTACTTTCTTCAATACCAAAGCACTATATACCCCTCCCTATTGGATTGGTAATTAATGGGATTTGATGGTTATGAGTATATCTTGGGTTTCACTCAATCCCTGCTGAGATTATCTCCATTAATCTCACAAAAAAAACCTACGAAAATTTGTTTTGTGCTGGGTTAGGCGCTACGGCGCTAGCTACCTCTTGTTCTACGAAGGAAAAAAAATGTACAAGATAATCAGCAGCGGTGAAGGCATTGGATCGTCGGATGAGGTAGTGGGCGTCGAGGGCTCGAGGCCGGAGTGCACGTACGGCGGCCCGGGTGCCATGAGCAGGAACGGGCACCACGGCGCGTACGTCTGCCCGGCCATCAACGCGCAAGACCGTCGTCGAGGCCGGGGTGCACGCAAGACCCAAGGGCCATGAGCGGGAACGGGCACCACGGCGCATACATCTGCCCGGCCGCATCCACGCGCACGGGCACCGGCTGCGTGGGCGCAACCACCGCGCGCTGCTGCTGTCTTGCTGCTGGCGCGCCGGTGAGCCTCTGCACGAGGTCCCGAAACTCCCGTGGCTCGACGCGGTACACCCTGGGCGGCGTCGCCGCCACCATGCCGTTTCCGGCACGCCACGGCTTGGAGACGGTTTCTGGACGGACCGGAGCTCCGCCTCGTAGCTCGTGGTGGAGGGCCGCCTCATCATCATATCGTGCCCGTGCTGCATGTGTTCCATGGATGAACTCCAGACAATTTTGACCGGCCGATCAAATCTTCAACTAGCTAGGTCCTTCAATGAGGGTCTAGGGGGTGGCGGCGCCACACGTGGAGGCGGCCGGTCAATCCCGGCGACTGCCCACGCCTGCTAGCTGACTGCGGCCGCCGACCGCAGCTGCATGGCCGTATCTCTGTCAGCGTTAGCTGGCGGTGTTGGACGCATCAGCTGGCTCCCAACACCTGGACGGGACACCTCAGATCGACCGGGGCTGCCACTTGGCTTATCCAGTCACCGTCCATCGTCTCCATCGATCTCTATTCCCGTTCCTGTCGGCAAATTCAAAGTCGGGCAAATTCGCTGTGGTACGACTTCCAGGTTAACGAATCCTTCATCTCCACTACTAATAAACAAGCAAACATGACTTTCGCTAAGCGTACCCGTCAAACACACACGGAACCTTCAGCACCGCTTGAGTAGGCCCACCAGACAGCGTAACCGAATCAGATCTGGTGTGCACTTAGTATTTTACAATGACGGAAAATACTTCACCGGACGAAATTCAGCGCAAGTAAGCCACGCAAAAAAAAAACACTCCCAGTCTGCCGCCGTCCACTTGCGGCCGACGGAAGTTCCTCGACAGCGACCAACGGAAGTTCCCGCAGCGGGCGACATGGAGGAGGACACGGACTCCGTCGTTCCAGCGCCGAGCCCTCTCGCCACGAGTTGCGCCTCGACTCCCTTCTCCTCTCAGCCATCAAGATCGAGAAGGGAGCGCCCCAGGCCGTCGTCGCCAAGATCGCCGTCATCTACGCCCGTGCGGCCCTGCACGTCTTCGTTGTCAGCAGCAGGTCGCCGTCGCCCTCGAGCCTGCTCCGATTTCCGGCTTCCCCTCTTCGTTTGTTCCCCTGTGTCGTCGACATCCCACGATCTTCTGCTGTACTAGCCGATGATGCTGTCGGCGACCCAGTCTGAACTACTCTGCTTTGGGATGGGGATTGAGATTTAGGAATCTGCTGTTGTGTCGTTGTTTGTTGGTCTTGGACCGGCAAATAGAGAATTAGGAAGTCACATACTACTAGCGTAGCAGTGCTTGCAGACAAGAATAGAAGACACTGCTAATTCAGAAAATATCAAGCAGAGTTAAGTAGTACATGCGGCAACAAGCTGGCGTAAATTGAGAAAATATCAAGTAAACTATGTTTTTTTATTGCGCTAGATTTCA
Source organism: Poa pratensis (assembly GCA_947311845.1). Lineage (NCBI taxonomy): Eukaryota > Viridiplantae > Streptophyta > Magnoliopsida > Poales > Poaceae > Poa > Poa pratensis. The sequence goes on along the minus strand of CAMZMU010000085.1, from coordinate 1,170,694 downwards.
GCTACCATCCCTAGATTCTCCAATACATAACAACGCAAATTTGCAGCTACTGCATATCTGCTTAATCAAGTTACAGCCATCTTTGTGTAACAAATAGTTTCTACCTATACTTTGCAATCATCCTTTTTTCTGAGACAAAACCTTAATATTTCCCTATTACCTTGCACTACTCCTAATCATTTGTAGTATAATATATATTATGAATGGTGAATACCATTAATTGATGAGTATGCCACTGATCTGTAGTATAATTTGTAGCACTACTTCGGTCATCTATCATGCATGGATATTTGATATTTTGCTCTATAATATGTGCAAAGGGGAGCGCAGAAGAGAATACCTGATCAATGGGCGTGTATTCGGCCTGATAGAAATATAAAGGTGTAAGTTTCTGGTCAGAGATTTGTGCTATTTAAAGTTCGTTAGGGTGTGTTCTTTGTCTGTGTTGTTGCAGCCGTACTTCTTTCTGCACATCCGCAACAAGTTCCCCTGGATATGAATTTTCAATCCCTTTCATGTGTTCATTACAATCTCTGTTACTGCAATGCCCTCCTTGATTTGATTTATTAATTATGATGTTAGTTTGATTAAAAGTGACCTTGTTTGATTGGATATAGTATGATATGGTTAAACGGGTAACATACTAACATGTCTACTCAGATTGTCCTAACGTGTAGTCAGTTTTCCTGATAGGAAGATATGTTTCATTAAGTAGTTGGTTTCAGTTAACCGATAGCTCACTGAAATAGTGAATAATGTGCATGACAGACATAACGGACATATTGGTATGTAGACTGATTATTTCAAGTACTTGAGTATTATCTTTAGAAGCTAAGGACAAAGCCAGTATATCATTTCTATTTGACAGCAAACAGTATAGTAGCAGTCTAAGTCCAGCCACTTACATGAATCAGTTTTTACTCACATGACCAATCCATCTCTTACGACCCAGCTAAACAAGTTAAAATATTGACCGGCAAGCTCCCCTTGTACCTCCTAATACAAAACACTTCAGTACGGGCTATGTACGCTGCCAATGTCTGACAGCAAATTTAACCATCCTTTGGGATAGAACTTGAATACCAATTGTATTTGCATCATGCTTTAGATGTTCATATACAAACACATATCCTAATCCTCTTTTGTGGGATTTGTTTCAACAATAGAACCCTTGTCAAATCTTTAGCAGTTAGTATTGACTTGTTCGTTTTATTGGTCGAATGTAGCTTCTCAAAAGGAAGATAGTACTGACTTGTTCGTTTATTCGTCAAATGTAGCTTCTCAAAAGGAAGATTGGTTGATCTCTATAATTAGCTTATACTAGCCCTCTCATACATCTGTCATTAGGCAACGCCTCAACATAGATTGGTTTTCCCTGGACAAACTTCATCAGCAGAGGGGCAGTCTCATCTTGTGCCGCCTCATTTAATCCATCTGAATTTTCAATCGTACTGTGAGGCGGTTCGGCAAGCGTGTGCTGCACTTGTTGAGAGGCTTAAGCCTAACAAAGACGGCCTGGAGGCTAATTCTGACATGGTGGCATGGAGCTCCTTGATTGCTCAGGTAAGGACAAATCTTTTGAAATCCGATTCTTTCAGTAACTTGACAAGCATTTCCTTTGTGTTAATTTCTCAGATTACTTGGTCATCAATGGCACTACTTGTTTGCAGGTAACAACGGCGAGTGTGAACTTGTCGGCGCAAGCCTACTGGACCCTTGACCCATCTGATCACCATCATTTATATGCATAATTCACAGACCTAAAACCTCAGGAAACATCATTACTTCTATATCCAGGGCTGCAATTATCTGCATTTTACAGTATTTTCATCCATTTTGCAGTTTAGTGCGCAAAGGCACATAATCTCCTGAAGATCCAATGTAGAAGTGATGCAAGAAGCAACATTCAACTCATACCAATGTAGCAGACAAGATGACCATGATCAACAAGACCAACTCAAGCTAGAACCTGAAGAACACCACTGTGCCAGAAAGTGAACAGTAACTGACGAAGATCAATTCTTTCAGTTAACTCAAAGCAAAGCACAAGTGCAACAATACAAGGCCCAAAGAGAAGAGAAGAAGCAATTCAAATATGTTTGAATCATAGAAAGGGAAAGAAGATCAACTTGGAGATCAAGGAAACCACAAAAAGCATAAAGGCAAAAAGGTGAAAAAGAGAGAAACAAGCCATGTGCACTGTGAGCTGTGGCCAAGGAGGAAGCTTCCCTCTCCATCAACTCGTACCACACCTCCACCACAAATGGAAAAAGGTGTATAAAGTCACCACCACCACCACAGAACCTCTCTCTCGCCCTTCACTCACCTCCCACTCGACCATCCACTCCACTTTTCCCTCAGCCTCCACTACACTTTTCCATTACCAATTCGAGACCAAGAACTCCAAGAACCAGAGCAAGAATAAGAAGAACAAGATGCACAAGACGAGCAGGAGAAGAAGTACAAGGCCTCGGTGACCAGAAGCTCATGATCTGCAACTCTTCTTCCTCCCCTCTGCTTCCTCTGCTTCGACTAGGGTTTCTGTGAGCTAAAGCTAAAGACTTCTCTCCACTTTCTTGTGTAATCCTGTGAGAAACCAGTAGATCATTCAACTGCAAGTCGAGCTTGTAATAATTGGTTACTGTAGTGAATTGAGTGACACAGTTCTCTGCTTTATCCTAAGATTTGCATGTTTTGCTTGCTGTGTGTCTTGATCTGTGTTGTAAGGCTAGTCCCTGCACACGATTTTTTGCAACATCTGTCCCTAGACCCCCTTTGCTTGTTAACTCACTTGTGATCTGGCCTGACAACCCAGAAAGCATTGATCTTTGTGTTATGTATTTTCTTCCTGCTAAAACTGCTAAAAACCCTTGCTTGCATGACTAGTCTCTGCTAGCTGTGAGATCAATCTTGTTCCCTGTCTACACCTTGCTTGGATCCTTGCCAGCAGCTGGATTGACAACCCAGAGGCTACAAGAAAATTCTGAACCTTAGTTCTTAAACCCTTTTCTTTGAAAACCTTTACTTTCTGTTGAAACCAAAAACTGAAGACTTGGTTTAGCTTCTGCCAACCCTTAGAACATCATAACTTGTTGATCCCTGTGGACGATAACACAAACCCCCCTATATCCTGCATTGATCAAAATTGGCGCCGTTGCCGGGGATTGACTTATGATTGTTTCTTTGAAAGCAGTAGACTAGACCGTGTGAGTTCAGTGAAATTGTTAGCAAATTTGCATGATCTAGATGCTTGTGATGCTTTTAGTGCTAATCTGAGAACTAGAATTGTTATTAGGGGTTTTTAATTCACTAACCCTTGATAAAAGTTTTGTCTGTGATTGTGTGTAGAGGAAAAATGATCTCCTTTATGCAGTGTTTGGATCTTTTGATGCAGTCGTCTGAAGACTCTCCTCTAGCTCCATTTGATCCAGAACCTGAAAGAACTTTTCTTGCAAGAAGAAGAGCAGCTTCAGTGTCTTCAGTTGAGGAAACAGAAAAGACAGGCAGTAATCAACATGGGTGACAAGAAACTGAGAGATTTGTGGATCCCCAAGGATCAGATATCAAATGCAGATGTTATTATGCCTGCCATTCAGGCAAATAACTGGGAGATCAAGCCTGCCTTGATCAACATGGTGCAGCATAATCCATTCAAAGGCAGTGCTTTGGAAAGCCCACATGAGCATATCAGGAATTTTCTGGAGTATTGTAATACCCTCAAGCACAATGGTGTGCCCCCTGAAGCAATAAGGATGCAGTTGTTTCCCTTTTCTCTGTCAGGAACAACAAAGATATGGTATCATGCTTTACCAGTTCATTGCAGAGACACCTGGGAACATTTGGTGCAGGCCTTCTTTGAGAGATATTTTCCACCCACCAAAGCAGCTGAGTGCAGAGACAAAATCACCAGATTTGTGCAGTACAATGGTGAGAGTTTGTATGATACATGGCAGAGATACCAGGACTCATCAGAATGTGTCCTAATCATGGTCAGGAACAGTGGCTAATTCTGCAAACATTCTATAAGGGACTGACAGAACAGACCAGAGCTTTTGTTGATTCAGCTGCTGGTGGAGGAATTATGAACAAGACACTAGATGAAGCTACTGAATTGATTGAGAGTATGGCTTCTCATAATTTCTCTTGGACCAATGAAAGGACAGTTCATCCAAATGGTCAGGTGCTCTGGAAGCAAAGCTTGATAGCTTGACAACTCAGATATCTCAGCTCATGCAAGAGAAGAACAGCAAGGCAATAGTGCCTGTGAACCAAGTTTCTGCCACTTGTCTCATTTGTGGAATGAAGGGCATTCACCTCAAGAGTGTACTCTGTTTGTACCCACAGATAACCAACTGGCAGAAGTGAATTATACTCAGAATCAAGGCCCTTTTCTCAGAGCTACAACCCAGCTTGGAGAAACCATCCCAACTTATCATACAAGAATGCAGCTCAGCAGAGTTATCCTCAAGCAAATCAACAGAATTACCATCAAGCAGCTCAGCCACAGTATGCTCAAACATCACAGCAAAATTTCAGACCTCAAGGCAATATGCAGTACCAACACAACACCAACAGCAGCAGAATCAAGCTAATCAGCAAAATGCTTCTACAAGCAACAGCAAGTCTGAAATAAATGAAATGATGAGGCTGCAGAAAGAAATGTTCAGTGGTATGCAGGAAACAATGAAGATGCAGTCTGAGCTTTTCTATAAAACAATGCAGCAACTAACAGCTGGAATCTCTAATACTCAAGGCAATCAGCCTGAGAACAAGTTGCCAGCACAAGCAGAAAAGAATCCAAAACAGTGTGGTGCCATATCCACTACTGTAGTTGTAGATGCTGTAACAACTAGGAGTGGAATAAACACTGAACCAGTGCTCAAAACACCCCCAGCTGTCACTTATGTAGCACCACAGAGAAGAGTTCATACTCAGCAAACAGTGGCAAGAAACTGTCCCAGAAGAGAAGGTGGCAGAGCCAGAAATTGCAGAGCAGCCTGCTACTGAAACTGAAAAAACAGCTAACACTGTAACAAAACCTGCATCAGAAAAGCCTGTTTACAGAAAATACCATTTCCTGAAAGATTGGAGAAATCTAAGGATGAAAAGCAGTATGCTAAGTTCCTGGAAACTATGAAGGAAGTTCAGATCACAATACCCATTTGGATGCAGTGTTACACATTCCCTTGTATGCAAAAATTTCAAAGACCTGATAACAAAGAAGAGAAGCTTGGATGACCCAGAAATTGTTGCTCTGACAGAGACTGCAGTGCTGTCATACTGAATATATGCCAAAGAAGCTGGGTGATCCAGGGAGTTTTAGCATCCCATGTGTTGTGGGAAAGAGAACATTCACAGCATTGTGATTTGGGTTCATCAGTTAGTGTTTTACCTTGCTGTCAGTCAAATATTGCAGTTAGGAATTCTGAAGCCTACATCAATGACTCTGCAGTTAGCTGACAGAACACTGAGGAAACCAGCTGGAATTCTTGAAGATGTGCCAGTACAAGTTGGAAATTTTGCTTATCCAGTTGATTTTGTGGTACTGGAGATGGAAGACAATTCTGAATCCATGATACTAGGCAGACCATTCTTGGCAACAGCTGGAGCAATAATAGATGTAAAAGGTGGAACTCTGAAACTGCAGTTTGGTTCTGAACAAGCTGAGTTCAGCATGAAGCATGCCTCTCATTGCCAAACATACTGGAGCAATGCCAGTCCATTGATGTAATAGACCAAAGTGTTTGGACACACACAAGAAATGCAGTCAGAAGAACCTGAAGCACAAGTGTTTGTGACAGCAGATAGTCCTAATCACCAGGAGTGTGGAATATCTCTATGTGAAAAAGATGCAGATGCTGTAGGAATTGAAGTAGTAAACCAGTTCACAATTCTATAGTTGAGCTGAAAGAATTACCATCTCACTGAAATACATATTCCTTGAGAAAGAAAAGATACACCCAGTGATAATCAGTTCTGCTCTGAACAATGAACAAGAAGAAAGCTTGTTGTCAGTATTGAGGCTGTACAAAATGTTATTGGGTACTCTATTGATGATATCAGAGGAATTGATGAGAAAGTGCTCTCACAGAATACACTTAGAAGATGGCAGTAAACCAACTAGAGAAGGGCAGAGAAGACTGAATCCAGCAATGCAAGAAGTAGTGAAAAAGAAGTACTGAAACTGCTAAAGGCAGGAATGATTTACCCCATTTCTGACAGTGAGTGGGTGAGCCCTATCACATTGTGCCTAAGAAAGGAGGTTATACAGTGGTAGAAAATGAGGAAGGGAGATTAATGACCACAAGACCAGTTACTGGATGGAGAATGGTCAATGACTTCAGAAAACTGAATAAGGCAACTAGGAAAGATCATTTTCCTTTGCCATTTATGGATCAGATGCTAGAAAGGCTTGCTGGTCAGAAATTCTATTGCTATCTAGATGGATATTCTGGGTTTCTGCAAATACCCATTCATCCATCTGACCAGGACAAGACAACATTCACTTGTCCATATGGAACATTTGCTTACAAGAGATTACCATTTGGTTTGTGCAATGCACCTGGCACATTTCAGAGGTGTATGATGTCTATATTTTCTGATCAAATTGAGAAGATCATGGAAGTATTCATGGATGATTTTACAGTATATGGAAAAGATTTCATCTCTTGCCTGAAAAATCTGACAGCAGTATTACACAGATGCTCTGAACAAAATTTGATCTTAAATTGGGAGAAGTGTCACTTCTTGGTAACTGAAGGCATAGTGCTTGGTCACTTGGTGTCTGCCAGAGGAATAGAAGTGGACAAGGCAAAAGTAGATGTAATTGCTAAACTACCTCCTCCTGAAAATGTAAAAGGAATACAGAGTTTCTTGGGACATGCTGGTTTCTACAGAAGGTTCATCAAAGATTTTTCTCACATTGCAAAACCACTTACACACTTGCTGAATCATAATGTAGAGTTTGTGTTCGATGAAGCATGTATGCAAGCTTTCAACAAGCTAAAAGAAGCTCTGGTACAGCTCCAATAGTGCAACCACCTGACTGGACAGTGCCATTTGAACTGATGTGTGATGCAAGTGATTTTGCAGTAGGAGCAGTACTTGGTCAGAGAAAAGAGAAAGCAGTTCATGTGATTTACTATGCCAGCAGAACACTAGATGATGCTCAGATCAACTACACAACCACTGAGAAGGAATTGCTAGCAGTAGTGTTTGCATTTGATAAATTCAGACCCTATCTTGTTGGGCACAAGTGTGTTGTTTACACAGATCATGCAGCAATAAAATACTTGGTGAGCAAAAAGGATGCTAAGCCTAGGCTGATCAGATGGATTCTCTTGCTGCAAGAGTTTAATATTGAAATCAAGGATAAAAAGGGATCTGAAAATTCAGTAGCAGATCACCTGTCAAGAATCAATTGCCCAGGTGGCAGAGAGATACAAGATAGAATGCCTGGTGAGCAGCTAATGGCAGTAAATGCTAGTTCTCCTTGGTATGCAGATATTGTGAATTATCTGGTTGTGAAATTATGCCAGCAGATATGTCTTACCAGCAGAAAAAGAAGTTCATGCATGATGCAAAAAGCTATTACTGGGATGAGCCATTCCTGTACAAGCATTGTGCAGATGGAATTGTGAGAAGATGTGTGCCAGCTGAAGAAATCAGTGATGTTATGTACCAATGCCATGCAGGCATGTATGGAGGCCATGCTGGAGTTATGAAGACCCAAGCAAAAATCTGCAAGCTGGATTCTATTGGCCTAACTGTTCAAAGATGTGCATGATTATATCAAGCAATGTGATCCCTGCAGAGAACTGGAAAAATATCAAGAAGAAATGAAATGCCACAGAAGGGAATTCTGAAGTGGAACTATTTGATGTATGGGGAGTGGATTTTGTTGGTCCTTTACCATCATCAAATGGATACAAGCATATACTAGTTGCAGTGGATTATGTGTCCAAATGGGTTGAAGCAATACCCACTGTCAGTGCTGATTCAAAGCTGTCTGCAAATTCTTCAAAACTGTCATTTTCCCAAGATTTGGAGTACCAAGAGTAGTGATCAGTGATGGTGGAGCTCATTTCAACAATGAACAGTTAGAGAAGCTCTGAACAAGTATGGTGTGAGAAACCACAGAGTAACTACACCTTACCATCCTCAAGCCAATGGACAAGTTGAGCTGTCAAACAGAGAAGTGAAACAAATTCTGGAGAAAGTTGTTTCTAAGTCCAGGGGGATTGGTCAACAAAATTGCCAGATAGCCTGTGGGCATACAGGACAGGATATAAGACACCTATTGGTATGTCACCATTCAGGCTTGTCTATGGAAAAGCATGTCATTTACCTGTTGAGCTAGAACACAGAGCACAGTGGGCAATAGGAAGCTGAACATGGATTTAGGCAAAGCTGGAACTGCAAGAAAGCTTCAGATGTGTGAGTTAGAGGAACTGAGAAATGATGCTTATGAAAGCTCAAAGATCTATAAGGACAAGACCAAGAAATGGCATGACAAGCACATTCTCAGAAAGGAATTCAGTGTTGGACAGACAGTGTTGGTTTATGACTCCAAACTGCATTTGTTCTCTGGAAAATTCAAGTCAAGATGGTTTGGCCCTTGTGTCATCAAGAGAGACCTAGGACATGGTGCTTTTGAAGTACAGAGTGCAACAGATGGTACTTTCAAGGTGAATGGACAGAGACTGAAGCATTACAGAGCAGGAGAGCAGTTGAACACTGAAGAAAGTGAAGAAACAGATGATGATGAAGCTGAGGATGATCCCAATGCATCCTCTGCAGCTGAGAACCAGTGAAGGAGCTACAGTCAGGCTCATGACTATAAACAAGCGCTCATCAGGAGGCAGCCTGGTACCCTTGTACATTATTTACATGTTATTTCCATTTACTTGTTATGTTTTTGTTTGTGTTTTTCTTTTTGTTTTGTTTTTCAGATTTTGAATAAAAAGAAGTGGAGAAGTCTTGGCTATGTATCATGAAGCAAGAGGCAGCAGCAATACCAGGTGGAAACATTCCAATCTTTTATACCTTATCCAAGCATGAATAATTGTTATGCCATGTTTCAGATTAATGATCAATTTGGCAATTTTATGGCTGTCACAGAAAAATTTTATGGTTTTGCTCTGTTCTGATCAAATAGCATTACATTCTGTTGTGAATCATGTATTGTATCTGCTTATTATTCTTGCAAAGGCTATGTTCAGATCCATTTCTCAAAACAGAATTGATTTATTTCTCTGTCAAATACTTGTGGAATACTTGATAATGCCATTTGCTATGAAACTGAACTATATGATCCATTTACTAACTCCATCTCTGCATATTTGCATTTTTGCATTAGCAATCAATATCTCTGGATAGTGATTTGTGAAGCACTAACACTAACTGAAAATGTGTTAACAGGAAATAATTTTTTGCATTAGCAACCACAATCTCGGGATTGGGGTATGTGACGCACTAACCAAGAAAAGTTAACTGAATCTTAAGCAACAATTTTTTGCATTAGCAGCTATGATCCTGGGATGGTAGCTTGTGACGCACTAACTAATAAAGCAAGTATCTTCTAACACTAACCAACTAACTCATGCATCCTTGCAGCATTAGCCTATTATGTTCCTGGAACTGTAGTAGGTGAAGCACTGACTAAGCATGCATCCTTGCATTATGGCTATTTTCTGGATCATTTACTTCCATTTCTGTGCAAATTGTCTTATCATACTAATCCCAAGCATTTGAACTTAGAAATGGTTAAATTCTGCTATTTGAAACTTGTCTCCAAACTAGCACTTGCTCAAATAGTAATCAGAACTGCATTGAATCCAATTAGAATGAACTGCTAAGTTTTCAGAACATTGCACTGTTCATATTATGTTTGTTCTCATTTGCATCCATTTTCTTTACTTGAGGACAAGCAAAGGTTTAAGTCTGGGGTTTGATCACCATCATTTATATGCATAATTCACAGACCTAAAACCTCAAAACATCATTACTTCTATATACAGGCTGCAATTATCTGCATTTTACAGTATTTTCATCCATTTTGCAGTTCAGTGCGCAAAGGCACATAATCTCCAGAAGATCCAATGTAGAAGTGAGGCAAGAAGCAACATTCAACTCATACAATGCAGCAGACAAGATGGCCATGATCAACAAGACCAATCAAGCTAGAACTGAAGTACACACTGTGCCAGAAAGTGAACAGTAACTGACAGAGATCAATTCTGTCAGTTAACTCAAAGCAAAGCACAAGTGCAACAATACAAGGCCCAAAGAGAAGAGAAGAAGCAATTCAAATATGTTTGAATCATAGAAAGGGAAAGAAGATCAACTTGGAGATCAAGGAAACCACAAAAGGCATAAAGGCAAAAAGGTGAAAAAGAGAGAAACAAGTCATGTGCACTGTGAGCTGTGGCCAAGGAGGAAGCTTCCCTCTCCATCAACTCGTACCACACCTCCACCACAAATGGAAAAAGGTGTATAAAGCCACCACCACCACAGAACCTCTCTCTCGCCCTTCACTCACCTCCCACTCGACCATCCACTCCACTTTTCTCTCAGCCTCCACTACACTTTTCCATCACCAATTCGAGACCAAGAACTCCAAGAACCAGAGCAACAACAAGAAGAACAAGATGCACAAGACGAGCAGGAGAAGAAGTACAAGGCCTCGGTGACCAGAAGCTCATGATATGCAACTCTTCTTCCTCCCCTCTGCTTCCTCTGCTTCGACTAGGGTTCTGTGAGCTAAAGCTAAAGACTTCTCTCCACTTTCTTGTGTAATCCTGTGAGAAACCAGTAGATCATTCAACTACAAGTCGAGCTTGTAATAATTGGTTACTGTAGTGAATTGAGTGACACAGTTCTCTGCTTTATCCTAAGATTTGCATGTTTTGCTTGCTGTGTGTCCGTATCTGAGTTGTAAGGCTAGTCCCTGCACACTATTTTTTGCAACATCTGTCCCTAGACCCCCTTTGCTTGTTAACTCGCTTGTGATCTGGCCTGACAACCCAGAAAGCATTGATCTTTGTGTTATGTATTTTCTTCCTGTCTAAAACTGCTAAAAACCCTTGCTTGCATGACTAGTCTCTGCAAGCTGTGAGATCAATCTTGTTCCCTGTCTACACCTTGGTTGGATCCTTGCCAGCAACTGGATTGACAACCCAGAGGCTACAAGTTAAATTCTGAACCTTAGTTCTTAAACCCCTTTTCTTTGAAAACCTTTACTTTCTCGTTTGAAACCCTAAAAACTGAAGATTTGGTTTAGCTTCTGCCAACCCTTAGCAACATCATAAACTTGTTGATCCCTGTGGAGACGATAACACAAACCGCCCTATATTCTGCATTGATCACCACCTTCCACAAGCTACTTGAACTATGGAGCAGCTGTTAGTGAGGTATCATGATCCAAACCGCGACAGCTGCAGTGTAAATACATTGTGTTTTACCTACCATGCTACTGGAGATTGCAGCTTCTCTTGTGGTTCATGCTGATGCATGTCTCATCTGCAAGCTGCATATGAACATTCCAGGTGGAAGTTCATGTCCTGACGGAGCAACCATGATCCTTAGGAGCAATCTGGTTTATGACTGTCGCAAAACCTGAATTCTGTGGTAGACTTGGGCCAGGTTAGCTCTGAGATAACTGCCTGTTCGATAAACAACAATGTCTGGATGAAGTATGGCTGCTCTGAGTTCTTTTCTTGATTTTTCTAAGGTGCATTTCTGCAAGGATAGGATTCTTTACAAACGAGGAGTACACAACCAACTCCGATGGCCTGGTCATCAACGACGACACATGGACATACAACATCGTAGTGCCCAAGACGACTACCATGATGACAGAATCTCATGCTTCAAGCACCGCCACCGCTGCCACATTCTCCAAGTCCTGCTGCTACATGCTTATCTACTCTCTAATGTGTGTGTAAGTAATGATATTCAGCTTAATCGGAATACATGCTTTGTAGAGACGTGCGTTGCACGTGCACGTGTACTAGTGAATAAGAAAGACAACCTTGAACAAGAGCATGGCCAACAAGTGAGAGTAGTCAAGAACATTTCAGTACAAACGATAACTTGACACTTCGTACGTTAGGTTTTGAGAAAGGAGTACCAATCGACACTTCATACATACTCTAGAATATCGATCTTGTTACACCTGAACTTTATATATTCCTAAACTCCAGATATATCTTTGAGGTTATTTGCCCGGTCCATGTGCACCGGACGAATTTATATGAATATTAATGATATTATACAAAATGATACATATACAATGCACTGTCAAGCTGTAATACGTCAAGGCACATCAACAAGTTGGTAGAGTATTTTGACTGCTTCGCCCGGATTTATGGTGGAAACACCGCAGACTAAATAATAAAACATTTCTCTGTAACAAAATAAGGTTTCAGTTTTGCACAGTAATGATAAACATATGATTTTTAAAAATTTCACCTTTAGACAAATGAGTATTTCTATTGTCGTTGCTGATCTACCAATTATTTTGAATAAATATATGTGATGCATCGAATATGTATAAGCATAAACTACGTACTAAACGTAGTTGAGGTCGAAGAGGTAAAAATATTGGGTATAAACATATATAGTCGAACATTCGTGAGTGCACGTAAGTGGGATGAACTCATTGCTTCTAGAGATGGTTAGGGAAACCATTTTGTGGGTTTCTCTAATTCATGCAGAATCCTCGATGCCTGGCGTGATGTTGTCTGCTGCCGTCACTACCGCTACATCACACATGGGTAGCGCCCCACCACAGATCGAACTAATCAATCTACATGTAGCGGCGACGCGCCACGACTATCGCTAGCTTGTTTTTCATCGGAATCAGATCAATTCGATCCATCTCTGAGCACGTGCTTTCTAATTGCTTTTGTCGCAATTTGATTCCACCTTTGTCTTCCATCGACGTGACTAGCTCCACGGTGAATCCATCAACTCCTTGGACAAACTTCAGGACTCCTCTAGATAAACTTCGAGCGTCCACAAACCTAGGTCTGATACCAATATTCTTGTAGATGCCTATTCGATCAACCAAAAAACAAGCAATCACATCACGACGAATACACCGAGAATTTCTAATGAGGTTCGCCCAACTTGGCTACTCCCGGAGGCATGTCTATGGACCTTCCTCCTCGCAACACATGAGCATCCTAGGCAGCAAAAAAAGTTGTCGGCTCCCCTTGCATCCATGTGGCTATCAAGGCGTTATACATTACATCATGTGATGCCCCTCATTTTATAGGAGGCTAAGCCTACTAGTGTCCGATTCGAACATTATATCTATCCTATCCACACCTAATATAATTTCAAATTCAAACGTAATCCAACTCGTACATAATATTCCACACAAATACAACATAAAAATCCAAATAAATACGGTCAAATTTGTCAAACCACGTGAGAAAGTACGGTTAGCATGTTGTTATGCCACTAAAGGCCATTCCCACTCCTAGTTACTCCATCACTTTTTCTTTGAGTCAAACACACCTTGAAATAATAGGGTTGGTTGGGCAGATGGTTGGAACTTTGAAAGCCAAAGAATTATCGTCAAGATTTTTCTACTTTCGTGCCCCACTTCGTTTAATTCCGCTCAGTTTTGCCCCACTCGTCTAACTTTTCCCACTTTTACCCCCACTTCGCACTACTGAGTCTCGAAGAGGGCCAAACATGTAGGTCAAACTCGTTGACCATTAGTTGGTTGTGGCCTGATGAGTAGGGCCGGCCTGGAGCACCTCAATTTGAATCACCCTGATTTTGATCTGACCCCGCGAGTACTCCCGCTAAAAATGTTGACAGGTGGGTCGTATCGCCTCATTTTGACCCATTCACACTAACCAGATTTTCCAAGAGTCTTTCCATAAGAGCCATGACCATCTAACACAATTATGTCCTTTCAAATTTCTCGACGCTAAGAACACCGAGGCCCTGAAGATTCTTCCGACCACAAACCTTCTCTCAATTGATTTTGTATTGGTCACCGAAAACTTTGTTGGAAGCCGGCCAATGAAATACTCTCTCAATGGCTGACCAATTGCTATCGCCTGAGATCTTTTTCGGACTGTGGCCACTGGCCAGGTTTCTCTAGATCAAAAACGATACCAAAACGAACTGGCATGTGTGATGATGCTATCGGCTAACTAATCCCTCATGAATAAGAAAGACAACCTTGAATGAACCAGCATTACCAAGAACTGAAAGTGGTCGAGAACATTTGAGTACATATTAACTAAAAAATACTTCATACGCATGCATGATTCTAAAAATATAGAAGTATAAAAAGAACGCATGTGAGGAATAGAGTAGTGAAAAATATAGTAGAAATCCTAATAAATAGGTTAAATATATCTAACCACATGAGAAAGTATAGTTAGCTAAATGCGTTTTAACTAGTCAAGCCGAGCTGGTCCGGCTCACCTTAAATTTAAGGCCTATGCGCGATCTTCTGATTTAGCGCGCAAATCACAAATCTTGCCGGGCAAGGTTCTTCTCGAGCTGATTTGAAACATGGCAATTCACGTATCGCTGAAATAAACATAAAGTTTTGGCTTGTAAAACTTTTTCTTACTCATGATAAATTTAATATTCAAATGGAAAACATTGTGAATTATGAAATTTTGATATAAAGTAAATTTTGCAGAATGTCAAAGTCATGATGATGTCAGCTAACTAATCCCCCATGAATAAGCGTGACAACCTTGAAAAAACGAGAGGCACCAACAAGTACGAAGTGGTCAAGAACATTTGAGTACAAAAACTACTACTTGATAGTTCGTCCGCTAAATTTGAGAAAGGAATACCAATCAACACTTCATATACCCTAGAATATCTATTTTGTTACACCTAAACTTTATATTCCTGAACTCCGGATATCTCTTTTAAGTTATTTGCTAGATCCATGTATATCGTACCGATTCATATGGGCATGATACATATAAAATGCACTATAATACGTCAAGGCACATCAACAAGTCGATTGTGCAACGTTAAAATATTGGTTTCACTCGGATTTATTGTGCAAACACCGCAGGCTAAATAAAACAACATTTGTGCAACAAAATAGGTTTTCTGAAGTGTGTAATGATAAATATATGATTTTTTTAATGTTTACCTCAAGATAAATATGGGTATTTTTTATTTTGTTGCTATTTCTGCTAGTTATATTGAATAAATACATTGATCGACCAAATAATGTATTAAAATAAACAACGTACTAAACATCTAGTTGAGTTATGAAGAGGTAAAAAAAAATCATTGTAAATAGACATATTAGTATATCACATATAAGGGAGAGGGACACATTGCGTAAGAGGCCTGATTATTCAACTTGGTTCCCTGCATAATAGCATTTGAAATAGCAAAATCTGGGCATGGCTAGAGCCCTTCCTGTTAAAGAGACAATCATTTCTTGCCTTCCTCAAACAGTAGAGGAATGCGTATAAGCTTGTTCTAATATAAAATAACTTGTATCATGCCAAGAAGAATAGGATGCGACAACTAAAATTTCAGTCCTGAGGTACCAAAGGATGATGGTACCGAAGCTGCTTTAGAGAAAGCGCATAGAAAAACATCTAGAACATTGAGGTTTAATATGCCTTACAAAGAAGCCTCAATGCAAAGGTTTGAACTCTAGGTGCCATTGTTGTATCCCACCAAACCTGATTAAGCAAGAAAATAATCTGCGGGGAAACTTCTTTGGGTTGTTGGTTCACGGAGGGCAAAATATTATTGAAACAAAACCCGTAGGACTTTTTAGGAGTACAATCACCTGAAGGGGAGTATCATGCGCATTTGCATTTATGAGTGGAGTTTGAAGGATGGCATATGCAGTGTGAGGAGTAAAGAGCAAATGAATTAAATGTGCATTGCAAGCCGTTCTGGTTTGGTAACCACATATCTTTGACAATAGCAGGGTAAACAAAAGACCAAGTTTGAACAATAAGATTATCATAAATGGTTTTATACTCTGAGAACCAAGGGGTGCTTCAAATTGAACTATTACCATGAACTATTTGATAAAAAGCAGCTGAGATTTTACCTTGAGTATAGCTGTCCAGGAAGCAGATTTTGGCTTTAGTACCTTGCTTTGAGAATTAAGGCAAGTTGGTGTTTTGGTTCTTTTGCTAATCTCCGGGCCACCGAGAGAAGAAGTCCTTGATTCATTGTATGCAAGTTTCGAACTCATAGTCCGCCAATTTTCTTTTATGTGCAAATGTCAACCCATGCCCTTTGGCACAAGTTTTTTGTGTTAGAATCATCTTTGACTCATGTACACCAAAAAAATACTAATGATAGCCGTGAGATTTGCAAGGAAATTATTGGAAAAAAGAATGTTCGACATGTAATAGACTGATATAGAGGAAAAGATAGATTTTATAAGGGTAAGCCTAGCGAGAGTGGTGATATGAGGCTCGGTATCCAGTTGTTCGTTCAATAGTCGAGACAGCACGTGAGAGCCTTATTAGGTTTGTAGGCAGTTTAATTGTTTCTGTTTGAATTCGTCATAAACAGCACGTTGTAACATATTGAACCCGTCAACATGCAAAATCAAGAGCTCGTGTAACAAATTCCCATTAATTGCACACAAGATGTTGGAAAACCATCGTTGTTTGCAACAAACAAAATCAACGCGCATTCAACAGAAAAGTGTCCAAATCCAACATCATAGGAACATCAACCAATTATGATCGATTTTCCTTTCAAAGTCCAGCAATTTTGAAAACAAGCAAACCAAGTAGAGTAATCTTTCAGGCTAACTGAAAAAAGGCAGTAAAGTCGTCGTTGGTGGCAGTCCAATCTCCTCGATGGAATGTCCTCGATCATCACAAACGGCTTTTGACTCTACCCAGCAAACACAATGGAAAACGGGGTTGATGTTTTTTTAGGAGGAGTTACACTTGAACTACAGGATTAACACGATTTGTTTTTTACTGGGCTACGAGATATAGCTACCTCTTGTCCTATGAAGAAGAAAAAATGATGCTGGACAAAAGCATCAGCGACGCCTGCTTGCGGTAGCCGATCGATCGTCAGATGAGCTGGTGGCGAGAAAATGACAAGACATCATCACATTTGCATACGAATTATCAAAAAACACGACCAGTCGTCGTTTCGACACATAAAGACCTCTTTCCATGCAGGCCACCCGCCTCGGCCTGGCGGTCGTCCTGTCCGTGCACCACGCCGTCGCCGACGGACGCGCCGTCTGGCGGTTGATGGAATCCTGGGCGTCCGTCTCCCGCGAGGGCTCCCCGGTCACCAAGTTCCTCGGCCTGCCACACTACGGCCGGCGTTCTGCGAGACCTCATGTCGCCGGCGTCGTCGGCGTGGAACGGGAGCGACTCGCTCCACTGGTCCGCCACAAGGCTCCCGAAGCTGTTGATCCGGCTGTACGCGGGCCTCGACTGCTGCTTCGTGTCCTCCCTGAGGACTGAGGTGCTGCCTGATGGTGTCCAGCACCACCCCCGGCCATGCGCGGGCGTGGGCGCTGGCGAGCGCCGGCCGCCGGCGCGCGGTGACGTCGCGGACTCCCCTGCGTCGTTGACCAGAGCGTCCTCTTTCTCTTCCGTTCCTCTTTTTTTTTCCTTTTCCTTTTTGCCACATAGATCTGACTGGTGGGTCCCACATATACACATGTACATTGACATCGGGTCCCACATGTCAGAAAATATGTTAGATCGCTAACCACGGGCGATCAGTGCGGCGCGTCCCAACATAGCCATAAATGAGGTATTTATATGTACAATCGGTGGTAGTTTTTTGACAACTCATACGCAAATGTGGTTGTTCCTTCTCATTTTCTCGCTGGTGGTCGTCGAGGCTGGGTGCACGGCCGCTTTAGGGCCATGAGAGGGAACGGACACCATGGCGCATATATCCGCCTGACAACATCATCCTCGTTAGTAAGAAAGACAATCTTGAACAAACAAGTGTCACGAACAAGTGAGAGTGGTCGAGAACATTTGAGTACAAACTACAACTTGATAGTTCGTGTGCTAGGTTTTGGGACTACCAATTGATACTTCATATATACTCGGTAGAATGTCTATTTTGTTACAGCTAAACTTTATATTGCTAAACTCCAGATATATCTTCCAGATTATTTACTGGATCCATGTATATTATACCAATTTATTTGGATATTTAATGATACCATACAAAATGATGGTGATACATCAAGGCACATCAATAAGTCGATAGAGAAACATAAAAAGCTGAATCGTTCTGATTTATGGTGGAAATACCACCGACAAAATAATACAACATATGTGGAACAACATAGGATTTCAGTTTTGCACTACATGTGTACTGTAAATTGTAATTATAAATATATGAATTGTTTTAACTTCCTTCTCTTGAGATACTTGAGAATTTTTATACTCGTTCCTAGTTCTGCTAGTTATATTGAATAAGTATATATACAATGCATTAAATAATGTATCCACATAAATAACGTACTAAACGTCCAGTTGCGTTAGGAAGATGGTATAAATAGATATATCAGTATACTACTGAATGCATGTAAGGGAGAAGAACATGGTGGTTGTAGAGACAGGAAGGGAAACCTTGTTGGACACCATGTTTCTCCCTCATCGACGTCTTCACTTCCACCTACGCCTGAGTAGATAGCCGAGGCTGGTAAGGTGAGTTGGCCTAACCGATTCTCTCTTATGGAAAGGCCTAATGAGAGTTAAAGATGAGTTTTTAGTGAAGGCATTTTCAAGGTTGGTAACGGTGAAACCACTAGGTTTTGGGAAGATACCTGGTTAGGCGACTTACCGTTACAACAACAATATCAATCACTATATAACATAGCTCAGTAAAAGAATGTTATTGTGCACGATGTTTTTAACGGGACGCCTTCTTTAAATATGACTTTTAGGTGAGATCTAACCAGCGATAAATGAGAAGTATGGTCTCACATATTCCTTTCGTTTAATGGATATTAACCTGTCGGATGGTCCAGAGTTTGTTTTGAAACTGGAAACAAATGTTGCGATTACGTTAAGTACTTATGGAAGTTAAAATTACCTCTCAAGATAAAAGTATTCATGGGGTTCCTTGATAGAAAAATCTCGCTCACAAACCAGAATTCAGTTAAGAGGAAGTGACAGGATATACTAAATGTTCTTTTTGTGGCTGTGAGGAGTCTTGGTAGAGCGTGTAGTTTCATGCTCTTATAATATTCCTCCACCAACCAATGTTTATATTATGTTTGGTAAATGGTTGAATGAGATTGATAAAAAGTTGAAAGCTAGAATTCGTATTTGCGCCTCAGCTATTTGTTGATCTATTTGGAATTATCGGAATCATCTTGTTTTTAAAAGAACAATGAATTTTCATATCTAGGTTACCAATATGACTGTATACTGGATTCAACTATGGACTACCTTGCTTCTTTTGGGTCAGCAGAGACTTATCCTAATGGATGCATTCGGCTCGTGTTGATGTGACATGATTTTTCTCCCGATGTACATGACAACATATTAGTCGACTACCGAGTTATATTGCTTTTTTGTTAGTTAATTCATGTCTCAATCTTATGTTATTGTTGAGATGTAAACAGATGGTACTCAAATTTTAATAAGAAGTTGTGTGTATCATTTCCCATTCGAAAAAAGAAAGTCTAGTCCCCTCGATGCGATGTCCTCCTTCACCTTCAGCACACACGGCCTTGTCTCTTATCTAACCAACACAATGGAAATCTGGGTTGATCCATTCAAGTAGGAACTACACTTGAACCACTTACTTGATCAACAATTTGTTCTGTGCTAGACTGCTGGGCTACGCGCTACCTAGCCACCTCTTGTCCTATGAAGGAAGAAAAACAAGGGACGTACAAGAGCATCAACAACGCCTTCTGGCTTGAGCCGATCGTCAGATGAGGTGGTGGCCGTCGTCGAGGCCGGGATGCACGCCCTCCGCCGGGGCCATGAGCGGGAACGGGCACCACGGCGCGTACGTCTGCCCGGCCGCATCCACGCGCACGGGAACCGGCTGCATGGGCGCCACGGCCGCGCTCTGTGGGTGTCTCGCAGGAGGCGCGCCGGTGAGCCTCTGCACGAGGCTCCACGCGGTAAACCCTGGGCGGCGTCGGTGCCGGCATGCTGTTTCCGGCGCGCCAGGGCTTGGCGGGAGGCTTCTGCACGGCCCGGAGCGCCGCCCCGTGGCCCGTGGTGGAGGGCCGACGCATCATCATCCCGTGCCCGTGGTGCAGCTGGTCCATGGAACAAAATTGCAGAGATCGGCAAGACGTACGTGTGTGTGCAGCGAGTGGAAGAAGGAAGAACCGGAGCGAATAGAACAGAGTAAGCAGATGCCAGAGGGAGGATAGCTATATATAGTTGCTCGCGGCTCGGTGCGAGAGTTCTAGAAGAGAAGAGTAAGGAAGAAGATGGACGGGATGGAGATGGGCGCGCTCGCCACACGTGGAGGCGCCTGCCCACGCCTCCTAACTGACTGCGGCCGCCGACCGTAGCAGCATGGCAGTATCTCCGTCAGCGTCAGTTGGCGGCGTTGTTCGCATCCCCTGGACGGGACACCTCGGATGGACCGGCCGACGACGTGGCTGCTGCCTGGCTTATCCACCCACGGCCCACCGTCCATCCTCTTCATCCATCTCTTTTCTCTCTTCGTGTTCTATCTGCAGCCTGCAAGTAATCGACAGTAAACTAACAACACGGTCCGGGCCGCCGCTACCTGATCGAAAGTGCCGCAGAATTTTCCGGCGAGTGCGTGCGCGACCCGACATGACGACTTGGGCTAGGCAAGGCTCCAAGCAAGCACGAGAGAAAGCACGGCGGGTCAAATTGACACGCACACTGTCCCCGAGTTGAGTGGCCGGTTGTCTCTCATGGATTACTGTGATTTCTTTTCTTGCAGGTTTCAGCAGACACAAAGGAGATAACGGAACAGCTTCCTTATATAAACCAAAGTCAGTGCAGTGAGATAGATTTCTTTTCTGAATTCAGTGCAGATAGATAAAACCTAACTCAGCTATTTGATGTTTATCTTTCGCTCGACCGTTTGGGTTTTTGTTTTCAAAGTTGACCAATTTGATGGGATATACTTCCAGGTCAACCCATTTAAGCAAATAAACCAAGCAAGCATGTCATCCTCTTTCGGGGTGACTGGATAGAAAAGGCAGTCAAGTCGTTGGTGGCACTTCACCTCCTCGATGGAATGTAGCATGATTCAGCTCCTATGTGAGCACACAGCTTCCACTATATATAAAGACATGGGTCGGTTGGTTCCCCCTTACTTCAGGCATGCTTTGGTTTCGAAAGGTTCTAAAAAAAATACAACAATATGATAAAAATGCATGTGCAAAATACACACGAGTTCTATAAAACAAAGAATCGTAATAAACAAGGTTAAATGTAAGTCAAAACACATGAGCAAATAATATTAGGATGTTGTTATGCCACTAAAATTCCTAGTCTCTTTATTTGTGCATAAGAACTAGAAAATGAAGTTTTCATGTGTTCTTACTTCGCTTCATTCCTTTGAAACGGATAGATAGCTACGATGGATAATTTCATATTCCTATTTTTCTCTCACAACTTTTTTTCCAACAAAACAAGTCCTAAAAATGGGTCGGTTGGTCATATAGATAAACTTTCATGCAAAAGGGTTGGCTCTTTCAAGGATGAATTACACTTGAGTACAAGAGCAAAGTTTGTTCTCACTATTATTATTATTAAAAGCCTCGTATGCCTTGGTTTCATGGACAAGGAGTTGTGATGGATAGCGGTCCTTACCGGTGGGAGGACTCCTTTTTTTATGTTTTTTGTGTTTAGTTTGTGTTTGTGTCCTACAAAGCCTTAAAGATTGAATAAGGTCCTGCGCGCCTAGCCCATATCACTGTGGTGCGTTTAGCATCAGCGGAGGGCATGTGAATGGTCTCCGTCGGATCTCAAGGGATCCGGGCGGCGTTTGTCTTCGGCAGCTTCGACCGGATCTGTTTTTCATTCGTCCGTGTTCATGTGTTTAAAGGTTACATCTTTTCGAATTACAGTTCTCTCCATTGGCGCTTCTCTCTCTACTCTATGGTTCATGTAAGGCCGGTCCATAAAAGAATTGTACTGAACGTTTATACTTTAAAAAATATTGCATGATTAATGAGTATAATTCATATTAATTGTTGTTAATGTTTCCAATATTTATTTCTGAAGTGCTTTTCATAATACAATTATATTTGTACTTGTTCAAAAGAGCAAGTGTCGTGCTAAATTCAAATGTAAGACAAAATTTCCTTCTGAAATTATTTATTACCAATTACTAAAACCGTAGAGTATACATATTTATATCAGGGATCCGTAACAGTTAGATCTAACAAATAAATGAATAGTTGTTTCTAGTATATACAAATATGAAATCATATTTAAAGAAACAAATTAGGTAAAAATTTGACCATGTCGTTGGCATCATTCATTGAAGACTTTTCATGGTAAAATGTGCCCTAAGAAGTCGATATTGTTTGCATTATGTGGGACACTTGTATGTCACTCATTAAAGGCACATGGCAAACGTGTTCTTTGTGTTTCTCCATGGCCCGCAGTAGTCTCACAACGATAGTTGTATTCCTCTTAAGTCCAAATATTACTAGTACTGGCACATTACCCGTGCGTTGCAACGGGTGAAGAAAAGTTAAACAATTCTTACAAAAACTAAAATAAATAAAAAAATTGGTCTCCGCTCAATATTTTCAATCAAGATAGGCTTCAGTTTTCCTAGTAATCAGTGGCACATCACAGTCTACCACGAGGCCTTTTTTTAACTCCCTCTCTCACCCGCGCTTTTCACTATCTCGATTTATCTGATTCGCAAAGACATATGAAGGTGGACACAACTCTTTTGGATGCAGACGTGGTAAAAGTTGATTATGTGACTCATATGGCTCCATGATTTCTAGATAAATGGGGATGGAGATCAGGAGATGGGCGTGCGTGCCGAACGACGATGTCCTCCATTATCAGCAGACACGGCCTTGACTATACCCATTCAAGGATGAATTACACTTGAATTGCTTACACGTATATATAACAAGATTTGTTTTGTACTGGGCTCCTAGCTTTCTCTCATGGAGTTTACAGCGCTAGCTACCTTGTCCTATGAAGGAAAAGAATATACAAGAGCAGTGGCGCCCGGAGCAGGACTGCAGGAGACCAGGAGTCGATCGACAGATGAGGTGGTGGCCGTCGTCGAGGCCACGACGCACGGGCAGCCCCGGGGCCATGAGCGCGAACGTGTACCACGGCGCGTACATCTGTCCGGCCGCGTCCACGCCGCTTGCGCCCACGGCTATCGGCTGGGTCAGCGCCACCGGTGCGAGCTGTGGCTGTCTCGCGGCAGGCGCGCCGGTGAGCCGCTGCACGAGGTCTCGGAATTCTCGCCTTCTCGGGGCTCGACGCGGTACACCGGGGCTTCGGCATGGGCAAGCTGTTTCCGGCGCGCCAGGGCTTGGACGGCGGCTTCTGGACGGACCGTAGCGCCGTCTCATGGCCCGTGGTGGACGGCCTCCTCATCATCTCATGGTGCTCCATCGATCACTTGCAGGAAAAAACAGAGAGCAGAGAAGGAAGAACAGAAGCAGAAGCAGAATGTGTGTGTATGGAGATGACGCCGGAGGGAGGAGAGGTATATATAGTGGCTCGGCGCGCGTGTGCGACGCTGCGAGGCTTTTAGTACTCTAGAAGAGAATCGAAAGGAAGGCGATGGGGATGGAGATGCGCGGCGCCACACCTTCAATCCCGGCGACTATCCACGTCTGGTAGCTGACTGCGGCGGCCTACAGTAGCTGCATGGCCGTATCTCCGTCAGCGCCAGCTGGGCGTTGGACGCATCGTCGGGCTCCCGACACCTCGACCGTCGACGGGACACCTCGGATCGACCAACGACTTGGCCGACCAATCACTCCAGGAGGCTACTGCCTTGCTTATCCAGCCGCCGTCCATCGTCCCCATCGATCTCTCCTCTCGTTCCTGTCTGCGACTTAAAAAAAATTAAGTCTGTGTTAAAAAATAAATAAATTAAGTCGTATGTGGTTGTCAGCATGGTTTTGGTTACCGGTCGGGAAATCCGGTTACCGCCCGGTAACCGGATATCCCGACCACCCCCGGGAAATGGTCATCCCGGGCAAAAAATCCCGAAATTTTTAAAATTTAACAAAAAACCTCGGAAAATGGTCAAATTGGAACCAATTTTTTTGGATTTTTGAATTTTGGTTTTCAAATTCGTCCGGTAACCGGTCGGGATTTTCCGGTTACCGCGGTAACCGGTAATCCCGACCACCCTCGGGAATTTTTTTCTACCGGGAACCAAAACCTTGGTTGTCAGTAAACTAATACTAGCTGAACTTACTGCATTTTCTTGCAGAATTTACCTCCTAGATCCGTGCCGAGGCGACCATGATCGACCGACCAGGACAAGGTCCAAGCAAGCGCATCGGCCGGTCAAAATAATATTTTCGTTTTCAAAATCGGCCAATTTGCTGTGACGCGACTTCCTCCTGGTCAGCCGATTAAGCAAACCAAGCTTGCTGGTCGTCGTCTTTCCGTCTGGTTTTGGAGAAAAAAATAAGGGCAGTCAATTAAGTCGTTGTTTGTTACTTAACTAAGCTCCTCCATGGAACGTACTCCCTCCGTTCCAAACACCAGCACACGACTTTGACACAAATCAAACATGGAGTTGTTGGCCCCCTTGAGCGTGTGTTTGGATTCGGATGGTTCTAAGAATACAAAACATAGAGAATTGAAAAACACAGGAATTCCATGAATTTGAACTCTAGTGCATGCCTTAGATTTGATCTATTCATCTGATGCACTAGTTATTAGTATGATTAGTCTTAGTTTCTATTGTTTATTTAGATTAAATATTATAGTTATTTGCTCATTTATTCAACAATTTCTGCATTTTGATTGTGGAACCTATGTTGATACGCCAAATGACACCGTGGTTAAACAGCTCTAGCCCATGTATTATTCCTTGCAAAGAACGAGACATTTGTTCATAGAAAGAAGTGTCTAGAATGGTCACAACTAGATCTAACACTTGAGCATATGAGGTAATAGGGTTTTCGATAAGGCGACAAGCTAATTTGGTAAGTAAAAGAGTAGTTGAAGACTAAGAGCTCCGGATAGTTCCTCAACATCTCTTCCTTTTCATTAACTTCTCCCATGCTAATTAGTGTACCTTACGTCAATCCACTTCATAGTCCCAACGGTAGTTACTTATCACATCAGCATAACATCCTCACACTGTAGTCACACAGAGTTCGTTGCATGAATTTATGAAAATGATCATTGCATAAACAATACTACAAAAACGTCTCACTCCAGTCTTTTTAATAACTTTATCCTTAATTTATTCCATCCTCCGATCCTTCATTATCGTACCAGGCAATGGGTAAGCCAAGGTTGTGATAACCCGTATTTTCAGGTTATTAATTATTTTAAGTGAAATAATAATTTACTACTAATTTTTTTGGTTTCCAAAGACATGGTTTATAGCATGGTTGGATATAAATGTCTTTGTACTTGTTCATAAGAGTTAGCATTGTGCTAAATTCAAATTGTATTCTTAAGACAAACTTGCCTTCCAGAATAATTTATTAGCAATTACAAAACCCGTAGAGTATACATATTTATAGCAGAGATCCCTAACGGCTAGCTCTAACAAATAAATTAATAGTAGTTTCTAGTATATGAATAGGCAAGCATGTTGTTGCAACATAAGATATTTTCTGGACGAATATTTATATGTTTAAGAAATTGTGTGTGACAAGGGCCCTTTGGTCTCACTCGCCGCAGGGCCCCCAATATCTATGGACCGGCCCTGATCAGCACATGGATTTCACTCTTTTTTATTTTGGCACGGGTTCCTCTCAAAAACGGCCCGACCCATCCACACCGCTTTACCCAAGAGATATTACGAAGCACAATGGTCAGATCCTGAATTGTATGGCCATGCTACTTAAGATTACAGTGCTAACCTAGTTAGCAATTTCGAATCAAGGAACAAGAAAGAGTGTTCAGTTCGCAGCTTGAAAAAATATCATGAGGCAAAGGAAATGGCATGCACAAAATAGGATAATGAACAATTTAATTTTAGCTAATGTGGCATACCCTTTATAAATTCTTGGTTCGTCACTGCAGGGTCAAGTGATAAATCTTACCGAGAAATATCGATGCTTTGGTATTTACATCAAATTTTTTATTGTTGAAGGAGACCAAATTGATTTAAAATATGGCTGAGCATATCGGCAGGCCTAAACAAGGTAACATGGTTGTATGTACATAATTTTGCTTGACCTTGATCTTCTTATTTAACCCATGAATAACCAATCTTGTCGCATAAAGGTCCATTAGAGCTGATTCGGGGCATGCCAATTTTCTGGTCTAGCTGAAATGGACACTGTGTTTTCACATATCAAACAATTTTCTTATTGATAAATATAAATACAACCGACACAACATTGTAAATTATGAAATTTTGAATTTGTAATACTCATGCATAGTATGAATGGTATAGGTTTGATATAAAATACATATTGCATAAATAAGATGAGATAATGATGTCGGCTAACAAAGCCCCCAACAACAAGAAATATAACCATGAAGAATTGAGTGGCACCAACAAGTATTGAGAGTGTTTGAGAACATTTGACTATTTGAGTACAAGCTACTAGCTAGTTAAATGTTAATCCGCTAGGTTTTGATAAAGGACTACCAACTGACTATTCATATACTCTAGAATATCTATTTTTGTTACAACTAAACTTTAAAATATTCATTCCATTTTATATGGATATTTAATGATATACCATCCAAAATGATACATATACAATGCACTGTAAATAAGTCAAGGCACATCAATAAGTTGGTAGAGCAACGTAAAAATACCCGTTTGTCCGGATTTATGATGTAACATCATGGACTAAATAATACAACATTTGTGTAACAAAACATGATTTACATTTAGCAGTTTAAGTGTATTGTAAAGATAAATATAC
Source organism: Poa pratensis (assembly GCA_947311845.1). Classification (NCBI taxonomy): domain Eukaryota; kingdom Viridiplantae; phylum Streptophyta; class Magnoliopsida; order Poales; family Poaceae; genus Poa; species Poa pratensis. Next base: position 1,143,648 of record CAMZMU010000085.1, on the reverse strand, counting down.
CAACTATTTCATTGTTCTACACTGTTATAATTGAGTATATTTTATTGTTGTTGCTTATTTTGCTTGTTATTGAATAAATATATTATGATGCATCGAATAATGTAACAACACAATAAACATCTATTTGAGTCATAAAGAGGTGAAAATGATTGGTATAAATAGATAGTTATGTATATTCATGGGTACATGTAAGGGAGAGCGACCTTGCTAGGATACAGTTGTCCCGTACATCTTAGTGGGCTTCTGTATCTTATGCAGAGCTTTCACGCGATGCGCCCGCGTGTCAGAGAGGAACATGACCGTTTTGCTTCGATACGTCATAGAGGGTGACCCATGCCGCATCCTCCGCATTAGATATGAAGAGGATCTATACAAACCTAGGGTAAAGGAACAACAACGGCGTTTCAGGTGGTAAGGAGCGGGAGAGAAAATCCAAGAGATCGACTAGAGATGGGTGGATAGGCGACTACAAATTTACATTTCCTATTAATTAAGTGATTAACATTACTGAAAGGACATTTCGTCCCCTAATTATATTTCGGTTTTTCATGGCAGCATGATGGTACCTAATCTTTTGATTGAGCTATGTAGATTATTTTGATGTTTTTAAAGAAAAAGAAAGGAGAAGTGCTTTTCCGTCATACTCGTGAGTACTAAAGATTACATGTCGGCACTGGAATGATGTGCTCATCTCATGTTGGGTTGTCTCGTCTCAAATATCTTTGATCTAGAGAAACATGGCCAGCGGAGAGAACAGTGGCGGAGACATGATTTTCATATTGGGTATGCGAAGTCGCACATTACAAAATGGCACAAAATATAAGGTGTGAAATGAAAGTTTACAATAACAAGTAGAAAACTATAGATAGTTTGTAGAAGCGACAACATCTCAAGCAACTAAATTAATTGCAAAAAAAAAAAATAATAGCTTGTTTTTCATTTTTCAGATGCACAAATCAAAAATTAACTAGTAATCTTCATTGAGGAAAATTAATACTGTAGCAGAATTTAAAGTTGAAAGACTCACTGTCAATATGACAGTGGCGGAGACAGGATTTTCATATTGGGTTATTCTCTCGGCATGGATGGCAACATAGACTCCGGATAGACATACCAGCATCTTAGGCGGATCTATACTTTCGCATTATGATATGTAATTCGCTTTTTTTTACTTTTTGTTCTGAATTTGTTACTGGTGAACTCGTGGCTGTGTGCATCTTAGCTATGCAGAGGCCGGGTGTAATGCTTAAAACTCTTAAGTAATAAAATCTCTTTATCTAAAAAAGGTGCGCGTGTGTATGTATGTGCAGCGAGATAAATAAGAAGAGAGCAATTAGACCAGCCACAACGTGTGAAAAAAGCGATTCAAAGGGTCCTTGGAACCGGTTCCATACGTTGTGGGCATCGGTTCTAACTTGTCAGAGAAAAGAAGCGACGCATATACTTGGTTCGGTTCAAAGCGGCTCAAAGCTATTAAATAGAATTCTTTTACTGACACGGTCACAGCAACCACACTCCAAACTGCATGCATAGACACATATCGGCATGCATAGAGACTAAATAAGGCCCCGTTTGGATCAAAGGATTTTTGGAGGAATTTCAAAGGAAAGGATTCTTGTAGGAAAATTTCCTATAGCAGCGTTTGGAACACAGGAATGAAGCATAGGAAAAATAAAGGAAAGTTTCCCTACGCCCACGTTTTCATAGGAAAACCACAGGAATCAAAACATTGGCTGGGAGCTCATTTTTTCTTTCCTTTGCGTCGATCGAGGCAAATGAACGTTGCCTCCAAAGGTCTTACACGTTGATAGCAGGCAAATTAATTCAGTGTGCCAATTAAGTTCAATTCCTATCCAGTACCTTTTCCTGTGTTCCAAACGACCGAGCTGAAATTTTTCCTGTGTTTTTCTTTCCTCTGTTTTGCACCTGTATTCCTTTCCCGTTCCTCTATTTTTCCTATTCCCGTGTTTCTACTTTCCTGCGTTCCAAACAGGCCCTAAGACTATTTCTTTACAGCAGCTGGGTCCCATGTACAGTACACAAAGCGATTCATACACTGCAAGCAAACCAAAGCGATTCCTATCACTGCCACAATTTCCTTTGAATCGGTACCACGTTGTGGCTGGTCTTAAGCAGAAGAAAAACAGGGCAGACCAGAGCGAGAAGAACGTGTGTGTAGGCAGTGGCGGAGGACCCAGTAGGGCAAGGTAGGGCGGCCGCCCTACCTTGATTTTTGACAAAAAGTCGCATATATATAGGCATCTCTCACTATATATACAATTTTCTGCAAATTGTGTTCGTTCTGGAAAAAAACAAAAGGAAAAGAGGTTAATGGGTAGCGCTGGGAGATGTTTTGGCCAAACCGCGGCGCCGCCTCTACTCGGCTGCTTCCCGATTCCGCCCGCCTGCCTCTCCTCTCCCCGATTCCGCCCGCCTGCCCCTGCCCCCCGGTCCTCCACCTCCAGTTCACCCGGCTGCTAGTCGGCTAGGCAGTCCCGGCTAGGGTTCCCTTCTCGGCGGCGGCTGGGCGGCTAGGGCCTTCCCGGCGGCGATTTCGTGGTAGAGATGGCAGGAAGGGGAAGAAAACTGCAGCTGCAACTGGGGGAGGTAATTTTTTTGATTCTGTGGTGACTTGGAAATTTGGAATATTGGATGCAGTGATAGAAGTTGAGGTGAATTGGTGAGATATATGACTTTGTGAATTTGTGAGATATTGTGGCTCAAAACATATAGTGAATTGTGACTTTGTGAGATAGGTAAAATGGGCAAACTACTCATGTCTTTTAATGTTTTCAATTGCAGATTTGAAAAGAAATTAAAAAAGATTTTCAAAAGGAAGTTAGAGCTTTGCAATTGCCTGGGACTTCTAGATGGCATTAAAGCTTCATTATCGGTACGTTTGTATGTTTTATTCCAATTTAAATATGTTGCTATTACCATTGTACTAAGTGATTATGCTTAACATCATATAAAATATTAATATGTCGGCACAATTTTGATTTTTTGCATCAATCTTTTTTGTTGCTTTAGAGTTCGCCCGACCTCAAAAAAAATTCGTCCTCCGCCACTGTGTGTAGGAAGATGACGCCGGAGGGAGGAGTCGAGGAGATGCATATATAGTGGCTCGTGCGACGCTTCTAGAACTCAAGGCGATGGGGATGGAGATGGGCGGCGGCACACGTGGAAGCCGCTGGTCAATTCTGGCGCCTGCCCATGTCTGCTAGCTGACTGCGCCGGCCTACCGTAACATGGAGTATCTCCGTCAGCGTCAGCTGAGCCTTGGACGCATCGCCGGGCTCCCGACACCTCGACGGGACACCTCGGATGGAACGACGACGTGGCCGACCAATCACTCCAGGAGGCTGCTGCCTGGCTTATCCAGCCGCCGTCCATGGTCTCCATCGATCTCTCTTCTCGTTCCTGTCTGCAAATTGGGTTTCCTTTTTAAAAGTCGGCCAAATTTGCTAGCTGTGGTACGACTTCTAGGTCAACCAATCCCTCAGGAATAAGAAATACAACCATGAACAACGAGCATGACCAATAAGTGAGAGTAGTCGATAACATTTGTTTACAAACTACAACTTGACAGTTCGGACCTTAAGTTTGGAGAAGGATGTACCAATAGACACTTCATATACTCTAGAATATCCATTCTGTTAGATCTGAACTTTATATTCCTATAAACTCAAATATATCTTTGAGATATTTGCTCGATCCATGTATGTCGTGCCAATTTGTATGGATATTTAACGATACCATACAAAATTACACGTATACAATGCAATGTAATACTTACGTCAAGGTACATGACTAAATTGGTAGAGCAACATAAAAATAGTAGATTGCACGGATTAATGGTGGACGCACCACAGACAAAATAATATAACATTTGTGAAACAAAATAGGATTTCAGTTTAGCACTGAGAGTGTACTGTAAAGATAAATATATGAATTTTGTAATTTTTGCCTTGAGATTGTTGAGATTTTTATTTTTGTTGCTAATTATTCTAGTTATATTGAATTAATATATATATATGATGCATCCAATAATGTATCAGCATAAACAACGTACTAAACGTCTAGTTGATTTATCAAGAGGTATAAATGTTTGGTATAAATAGATAGATCATGTCGAGACAGAATCTGAACATAATCAGCTCAATATACTTTACATGTAAGGAGGACTCCGAAATTATGGAGGGGAAAAATCAACGGGCTTTTCAAGCGGGGTCGGGAGGCACCACCGCTGGTGTCTTGGACGAAGTAGGAGAGGGCCAACCTTCGACAGATCTTGGACGAAGAATCCGATCCGATAGGAAAGGGGAGAGGGGAGATGCGAGATAGAGAGGTGCGAAGGGGAGGAGCGCTCGCTCCGGTTCCACCTTTGCCACCGGAGGAAGGAGATCGTGGCGTTCTGCGCCGCCGGATGAAGGAGATAATACAGAGTATCTGAATCTAAAATTTTGCACGGTTGTGGGATACACCATTGGCAACACGTGGATTTGTTTTCAGAATTTTATGAAACTTATAAATATGATTTTTGAATTTTCGAAACATGAGGGAGCACTTAGTGCCCGGGATAAAAAAAATCTCCACTGCTGGGCTACGCTCTACCTATCTACCTCATGTACTATGTGCATCGCAACGCCTGCTGGCGGGAGCCGATCAGCCGATCGTTAGATGAGCTGGTGGCCATCGAGACCTGGGTGCACGGCCGCGGCCATGAGCGGGAACGGGCGCCACGGCACATACATCTGCCCGGCAACAGCATCCACGCGCACGGGCACCGGCTGCGTGGGCGCCACCGCCGCGCGCTGTGGCTGTCTTGTGGCTGGCGCGCCCGTGAGCCTCTGCACGAGGTCCCGGAACTCCCGTGGCTCGACGCGGTACACCCTGGGCGGCGTCGGCGCCGCCATGCCGTTTCCGGCGCGCCACGGCTTGGACGGCGGCTTCTGGACGGACCGCAGCGCCGCCTGGTTGCCTGTGGTGGAGGGCCTCCTCATCATCATCCACGGCTTCTGAATGCGGCGGCCTACTGTAGCAACATGGCAGTAGCTCTCCCAGCGTCAGCTGGGGGGCGTTGGATGCATCGCCGGGCTCCCAACACCTGGAGTTCGGGACACCTCGGATGGATCCACCGACGACGACATGGCCGACCAATCAATCCAGGATGCTGCTTCGTGGCTTATCCACCCACCGTCCATCGCCTTGATCCATCTCCCTCTTCTTGTTCAGCGAGATGCGTGTGCACCTAGCTAGCTGAACGTGCTGCAGTTTCTTGCAGAATTTACAAGCGAGGCGAGTGCGTGTGCGACCATGAACAGGACGCGAGAACGTATCGGGACGCCGGCCGGTCAAACTTTACTAAATTCTCGCGTACATAGCCTATGTGATGGATGTTTTTCTTTATCTTGTTTGGGTTACCTTTTTCAAAAGTCAGCCAATTTGCTGTTACACGACTTCATGTTCAGCCAACTGAGCAAACCAAGCTAGCGACTCATCGTTCGGGATAATTAGATAAAGAAAAATCAGCCAAGTCAAAATAATGCAGCACAAAAGAAATTCTTTGGCACTCAAAATCCCACGATTGCAATTCATTATCCCTGTGAAGTGCCCATAATTTTAGTAGTGGCATACCCTTTGATAAAATTCGGGGTTCGCCAGTACCACAGTGAAGTGATGAAGCAGCTGGACAAGAAAGATCGATGCTTCTATATTACATATTTTTTTTCCGTTGTTAAAGGAGACCCGATTTCAAAAAATGGTTGAGCAGAGAGGCGGGCCTAAACAAGGTAACATGCGTGTATGTACATAATTTTGCTTAACCATGATCTTCTGATTTAACGCACAAATTACCAATCTTATCGGGTAAGGTCCATTCGAGCTGATTTCAGACATGCCAATTTGATGGTCTAGCTGAAATGGACACAGTGTTTTTGCATATCAAACTATTTTCTTAAACTCGATAAATGTAAATTCAAATGAAAAACATTGTAAATTTAGAATTTGTAATACTCATGCATAGTATGAATGGTATAAGTTTGGTATAAAATATATATTGCATCAATAAGATGTGATGATGATGTCGGCTAACTAATCCTCCAAGAATAAGAAAGACAACCTTGAAGAATTGAGGGGCACCAAAAAGTTAGAGCGGTCGAGAACATTTGAGGACAAGCTACAGTTAAATGTTGTCCGCTAGCAGGGCCGTCTCCAGAAATTGGGGGCCCCGGTGCAAAATTCAAAATAGTTTAAGCGATTGAGTATCGACTTATGGATGATTCCTAGTTTTGCGGTAGGCCAAACCGACTCGGGATTGGAATCCAGTCTTGTCTTGTCTCTCATGCGCTTGTATGAAATGTAAAATAGATTCGAAAATATGAAAAAGAAAAGGCAATGTGAACATATTTGTATTGATTCTACTGCGTCAAAACAGAAATTCCTTATTACAATACTTAGTATAATAACTCAAACGATGATGCTTAGAAAAATGTACCCCGACGTCCTGTACCTTTTTTTAGAGACACACCGTCACTTAGCTTTTTTTTTTCTGTAGTCGTGCCTTTTTTTACTGGATCACCACAGCACTTTTTTGACACCTATGCGCAATGAAATTTGGCCCAGAAGCCCAATACCTTTCCAGACACAGTATCTTCTTCTCCATCGTGACCAAGAACAGAAGAAGCCCTTCAATGGCGGCTGCAACTCACGATTTGATCTCCTACATCTTTTATTGAGGAGAACCAGAAATTTTTAAGTAGGATGGCCACCTCACCTCGCAGCACTTGACTAAGATTTGGGGGCCCCTAATTTTCTGGGGCCCTGTTTCGTCGCTCACCTCGCACACCCTCAAAGACGGCCCTGTCCGCTAGGTTGACTATTCATATACTCTAGAATATCTAATTTTGGTACACCTAAATATTATATTCCTTCCAGTTTATATGGATATTTAATGATATACATTCAAAATGATACATTTACAATGCACTATAAATAAGTCAAGGCACAACACTAAGTTGGTAGAGCAACATAAAAAATACTCATTCGCCCGGATTTATGTGGAACACTGTGGACTAAATAATACAACATTTGTGCAACAAAATAGGGTTTAAGTTTAGCACTTTAAGTGTATTGTAAAGATAAATATACAAATTGTTCCTTTGTTTTATACTAGGATAATTGAGTATTTTTATTGTTGTTGCTAATTTTGCTAGTTATTGAATAAATATATTATGATGCATCGAATAATGTATCAACATAAACAACGTACTAAACATCTAGTTGAGTCATGAAGAGGTGAAAATGATTGGTATAAATTGATAGATCTGTATACTCCTGTGTATGTTGCTTGGACAACGTTGTCGCGTACATTTTACAGAGGGTTTTTGCATCTTCGGTAGACCTCTCCCGTGCTACGTAGGAACATGACCATTTTGCTTCAACGCGCCATAGTGGAAATCCATCGACTATGGGTGGGTAGGCAACTGCAAATTTATATTTCTTATTAATTAAGTGATTAACATTATTAAAAGGTAATTTCGTCCCCTAATTATGTTTGGTTTTCCATGGCAACATGATGGTATCTAATCTTTTGTATAGATTATCCTGATTTCTTCTAAGAAAAGAAAGGAGAACTGTTTTTTTGTCATACTCGTGTCGTGAGTACTAAAGGTTACAAGTCGGCACTAGAATGATGTGCTCATCTCATGTTGTTTTGTCTTGTCTCAAATCTCTTTGATCTAGAGAAACCTGGCTAGCATACACTACCCAAAAAAGATCACATTTGTCTGACAAACTAGGGGGGAAACGGCCCTTTTCAGTGACGACGGCTAGGCTTGGTAGAAGATGAACACCCATTCTCACTATGATTTGCCATTCTCACTATACATTTTTCTCGTATCTGAAAAAACTCTGTAACGTTTTGAAACCATCAATATAGGCAAAATCAAGAACTCATGTAGCAAATCTTGGTCGCATAAAAGATCTTGGAAACCCATCGTTGTCTGCAACAAACAAAATCAACGTATTCACCAAAAAAAGTGTCCAAGTCCAACATTATAGGAACATGAACGAATTGGGATTTTCTTTTCAAAGTCAACCGATTTTTGCAGGTCAAAGCAAGCAAGCTACCCGATGGAAGCAACCAAGTAGCAGTCATATTTCGGGCTAACTGAAAAAAGGCAGTCAAGTCGTCGTTGTTGGTGGCTGTCCAATCTCCTCGATGGAATGTCCTCCATCAGCAACAGATTTTCTTTTGACTCTACCCAGCGAACACAATGGAAAACGGGGTTGATGTTTTTGAGGAGGAATTACACTTGAACTGCAATCTCAGAGTATTTGTTTTTACAATTTTATTACTGGGCTACGGCCTACGAGTAACGAGCTAGGTACCTCTTGTCGAACGCGAATTTTCTCCTACGCTAAGGGCGCCCTTGCGGAATCTCGTCCGTCCATTTCGTCATCATCGCCTGCTGGCGGGAGCCGATCGTCAGATGAGCTGGTGGCCGTCGAGTCCTCGGAGCACGTCCGCCGCCGGCGCCGGGGCCATGAGCGGGAATGGGCACCACGGAGCATACATCTGCCCGGTGACAGCATCCTCGCGGACGGCGTGCACGGGCACCGGATGCGTGGGCGCCAAAGTCGCCCTCCTGGCTGCGGCGGGCGCGCCGGTGAGCCTCTGCACGAGGTCCCAGAACTCCCGGGGCTCGACGCGGTACACCCTGGGCGGCGTTGGCGCCGCCATGCCGTTTCCGGCGCGCCACGGCTTCGCGGGAGGCTTCTGAACGGACCGTAGCGCCTGCTCGTAGCCCGTGGTGGACGGCGGCGGCCGCCTCATTGTCATCTCGTGCTCGTGGTGTCGTTGTCAAACCTGAAACTCAACCGAAGTTCAGAGAATGAATGAACGCAAGAGTGTTTTGTGCTGCTAACGGCGCAGCGTTTTCTGTTGCTATTCCTTCCTTATATCCGATTACAAAGCAAAGGAGCTAACTGCCTCCCGATCAACCGGTCGTGATCCGATCTGGCCGTGCCATCCCACGTCCACGGATCACAACGTTCTGCTGACCGGGAGCTAACGAAATAACAGGAGGTCGTGCCTATCGCACCGCTCCACTAACTGAACTTTGTGCGTGGGTCACAGGCGACACCAGAGGCACGTTATTGAACAGAAAACCTACACTACGTGACAGTGAGCTTAGCTTGTCCAACATTTCTCCCCTTAAGCTTCACTGTCCTTAGTGATCTCCATGACCTTCAGCTTCTGGCGCATTTCAATGTATCGAACACGCCCGAGAGCTTTTGTCAGTATGTCTGCCAGTTGGTTCTGTGTGCCAACGTGAATGATCTCCACTTGACCAGCCTCCATGCTCTCTCTGATGAAGTGGAACTTGACATCAATATGCTTGCTGCGGTCATGGTGTACAGGATTTTTGGCCAGGGCAATTGCAGACTTGTTATCCACCAGCAGTTTGAACTTTGCAGGTTCTTGTCCTTGCATTTCTCCCAGCAGCCGGCTCAACCACACACCCTGACAGGTAGCGGCTGCTGCAGCAACATATTCAGCTTCACACGAGCTGATGGCCACAATTTTCTGCTTTTGTGACGTCCAGCTGACAGGGTTCTCGCCGAGGAAAAACACCTGCCCAGACGTGCTCTTGCGATCGCCTGCATCTCCAGCATGATCACTGTCACTGTACCCGAGCAGAATTGCCTCACCTTGGCCGGCTCTGTAGCTGCAACCATGGTGTGCTGTTCCTCGGATGTACCTGATGATTTGCTTGACGGCTGCCCAATGTGCTGTGCTTGGTTTCTCCATAAATCGACTGACGATGCCAACGGCATGCGCGATATCTGGTCGAGTATTGACCAAATAGCGCAGGCTCCCAATAACACTGCGGTACAGGGTGGCGTCAAACGCCTTCTCTCCGTCTTCCTTCGTCAGTTTCAGCCTGCAATCCATGGGCGTGTGACAGCTGTTGCAGTTGCTCATCCCTGCCATCTCGATGATCTTGGCTGCATAGCTCCGCTGGCACAGTGTGATCTCCCCGTCAGCTTGAGACACCTCGATCCCCAAGTAATAACTTAGGAGGCCAAGGTCTGACATCTTGAACAGCTTCTGCATCTGAGCCTTGAACTCGATAATGGACGCCACGTCAGTGCCCGTGATGATCAAGTCATCCACGTACACTCCCACCAGAAGATATGAAGTGGCGTCGCCACGCCGGTAGACGGCGTGTTCCAGCGGGCTGCGAGTAAATCCAAGTGTGGACAGCGTGTCGTCCAACTTGGCGTACCAGGCGCGTGGTGCTTGTCGTAGCCCATACAGCGCCTTGCGCAGCTTCAGCACGCTCTGCTCCTTGCCGGCGGTGACATACCCCGGCGGCTGCGCGACGTAGACTTCCTCGGTGAGCTCGCCGTTGAGGAATGCGGATTTGACATCCATGTGATGCACCTCCCAGCTCGAGTGCGCGGCGAGGGCGAGGAGCAGCCTCACCGTCTCCATGCGAGCGACCGGCGCGAACACCTCCTCAAAGTCCACGCCCTGCCGCTGGGCGTAGCCCTTTGCAACTAGGCGCGCCTTGTGCCTGACAACCTTGCCGTCGGGATCACGCTTCACCTTATATACCCACTTCAGTCCAATAGCCTTGTGCCCTGCGGGAAGAGAGGTATGTACCCAGGTGTTGTTGTCGAGGATCGACGCCATCTCGTCGTCCATGGCCGCTTTCCATGCTGCATCACCCAGCGCCTCGGTCACGTCGCGTGGCTCCTCTGCGCTGAGCAGGCAACGCTCGAAGGGCTCACGCACAGCCTCCCCCTCAGTCTCGTCAAAGATGCATGAGAGGCGGCGGTAGCGGATCGGCCCGGAGTCGACGTCCCGGGCGTCGTCGTGCGTGGGCGGCGTGGCCCAGCGCCGTTCGGGCGCCGTGGCGGGCGTGCATGGTTCAGACTCGGACGGAGTCTGTTCCTGTGAGCACGGTGACCCAATTGTTGGAGTAGAGGGCTGCACCGTAGCTCCGCCTGTGTCCAGCTCCTGGACTCCACGATCGGTGGTGTACACCACCGTGAACGTTGTCGACGCCGTGTGCGCCGAGGACGCGTCCGGCGTGGCCGGCGCGTTCCAGCTCCATGGCCTGCTTTCTTCAAACACCACATCACGGGTTACCTGCACCTTCTTTGTCGCGGGATCGTACACGCGATAGCACTTGGATCCCTCCTCATAGCCGACGAAGATCATCGGTGTGGACCGATCTGACAGCTTGGTGACACCAGGCCCCACCTTCTTGACGTGAACCGTGCAGCCAAAGGTGCGTAGGTGCTGCACGTTTGGCTTCCGGCCGTGCCACGCCTCATATGGGGTGACACCCTCCAGGCTCCGCGTTGGCGCGCGGTTGAGGATGTAGACGGCGGTCTTCACCGCCTCGGCCCAGAAGAACGATGGCACGCCCATGCTCTTAATGAGGCAGCGAGCCATCTCAACGACGGTTTGATTCCGCCGCTCGACGACACCGTTTTGTTGCGGCGAATATGGTGCCGTGGTGTAGTGCTTGACGCCGAGCTCCTCACAGTACTCCCGGAATTCAATGGAGTTGAACTCGCCGCCCCGGTCGGACCGGAACGCGCGCAGCCTGCACCTTCCTTCTGCCTCTGCCATTTTCTGAATTTTCTTGAAGCGACTGAACGCCTCATCTTTGGACTTGAGCAGCTCAATCCACATAAAGCGACTGTAATCATCTACAACCAGGATGAAATACTTGTTACCTCCAGGCGACGTGGGCGTGATAGGCCCACACAGGTCGGTGTGGACGAGCTCCAGTCCATGCTCAGCTCTGTACGTAGTGGCCTGGGGAAAAGGTGCTCGGTGTTGTTTCCCTAAGGCGCAGCCGTCACAGTACTCCTCGACGCGATCAACGACTGGCATCCCGCGCGCCATCTGCTTGGTGGACATGGCGCGCAGAGCACGGAAGTGAAGATGCCCCATCCGCGCGTGCCACCTCCAGGAGACATCGTCGCCCTGGGCGAGCAGGCATGCCGGCGCGTCGATCGTGAGAACGCCGGTGTAGAGCCTGCTCCCAGTCCGCTTGATGCGCGCGAACATGCGCTGCGTGGGGTCGCGGATCGTCATGATCCCGTCCTTGATGCCGACGTCGCATCCTCCCTCGTCCAGCTGCCCCACGGATATGATGTTGCTCCGCAGGCTTGGGATGTAGAAGACGTCATCCAGGGCACGCTGTTCTCCGCTGTTGGTGCGGAAGACGACGGTGCCACGCCCTTTGATCGGCACGAGGGAGCCGTCGCCGAATTTTACCGTGCCATGCACAGTTTCGTCCAGGGATGCAAACATGTGGCGCTCGCCGGTCATGTGGCTGCTGGCGCCGGTGTCGAAGAACCAGACGCCGTGTGGAGAGGGGACGGGATCACCTTCTCCTCGTTGAGGAAGACGGCCTGTGGCGCGACGACCTCGTTGACGACCGCGACCGCCATGTACAGCCCCTCCTGGTTTTCGTCGCCCTGACGGACGAGATTGGCCGTCTCTTTCTTCTCCTTCTTCTCGCGGTCGCGCTGGGCCTTTCGGCATTCTTTTGCCCAGTGTCCCGGCTTCCCGCAGTACCTGCAGTTGCCAGGCTTGCGCCCACCAGCGTCGCCCGATCCGCCGCCTTCGCCCGTTGGCTTGGGCTTGTACGGCGGCTTGTCCTTCTCTCACCTCCGGACGAAGACGACCCTGTGCGCTGCTTCTGCCGAGCCGCCCACTCCTCCTCGGTGAGCAGCAGCTTGCCAACGCCTTCGGTGACCTCGTCGTCAAGGCCGTAGCCCTCCTCTGCCGTGAGGAGGCGCCCGCACAGCTCCTCAATGGTGAGCTCCTTGAGGTTGACCACCTGCTCGATGGCCATCACCACCGGCCGGTATTTCCGCGGCACGACACGAAGGAATTTGAGGACGGCGGTGTACTCGTCCTTTGGATCTCCGAGCAGCTCGAGATCGCTGACGATGGCGGTCAACCGAATCGCGAAGTCCTCGACCGATTCGTTGGCCTTGAACCGGAGTTCTTCAAACTCGCGGCGGCGCGTCTGCGCCTTCGCCTCCCGATGCGCTCGCATCCGAGCCTTGCAAATCTGGCCATGCTTGGACAAACGAACGGATAAACAAAATTGTGGTGACGTGGCTGAACGTGAGGGTAGGAAAATGGGGTGCCCCTATTTAGATATAGAAGATTTGTACTGAACTTTTATAGTTTTAAAAATTCTTGTGTGATTAATGAGTATAAATCATATTATTTATTTTTCATTTTTCCAACATTTATTTCCGAATTGTTCTTCACAATAGAACTGTATTTGTACTTGTTCAAAAGAGATAACATTGTGGTAAATTCAAATTCTATTTTTAATACAGAATTTTCTTCTGGAATTATTTAATAGCAATTACAAAAACCGTAGAGTATACATATTTATATGAGAGATCCCTAACAACTAGATCTAACAAATTAATAGTTGTTTCTAGTACATGAATAGGTAATCATATTTATATAAAATTATAGAGTGTAAATTCGACCGTATCAGTGAGTTCAGAGCTCCCGCTACTCTATAAAATTTGAAAAATATATTTAAAAGTGTTAACAAAATGTCAAAAAACTTGATCTAATTTCTAAGTGTCAAAAACTTGATACCTACCGTTTTCACAAAAATATTCTTGATATAATTTCTGCAACCAATTTTATACTAACCAAACATAAATGAACAACACATGGCATTATCGTCCTTTTTTCTATTCCAGCAGTTAAGATCATCCGATTGAGCTCGGTTCCGAATAACGGTTGTCAATGGGGACTAGTTAGCACTGGTTGTGGGTTGGCGTCCTTCTGCACGTTGCCAATAGCTTGTACATGTTAAACAAAAGATTTTAGGGAAATATTTCAACTCAACAAGATGTGGCGTATGTGCGTATATATTGACATAATATGGTTACAACATAGAGAGACCAATTAGGACAAGTACTAGACTAAGTCTGAAATTAACTTATACAGAGTCTAACAAGACATGGTTGATAACAGGGTTGGCAGTGTCGGCATGGGCTTGGTTAATGTAAATATAGGCCATAAAAGACTTGGGGTTGAGCGGCTAAACTAGTTATAATTTGTATAAAAAATTTATGGTTGTAAAAATTCTAGCTTTATTAATGAGTACAATTTTTTTTCATGTTTCCAATATTTATTTCTGAAGTTTTCTTCATAACAGAATTGTATTTGTACTTGTTCAAAAGAGCTAACGTTGTACTAAGTTCAAACTGTATTTTTTAGACAAATTTTCTTCTTGAATTATTTATTAGCAATTGCAGAAACCATATAGCATACATATTTATATGAGAGATCCCTAACGGCTAGATCTAACAATTTAATAGTTGTTTGTAGTACATGAATACGTAATCATATTTATATAAAACTATAGAGTATAAATATGACCGTATAATTGACATCATTCTTTGCAGATTTTTCATGGTAAAATGTGCCTTAAGAAGTCGATAATGTGTGCATTATGTATGTGGACACTTGTAGGTTACTCGTTATAGGCACACATGGCAACCATAAGTGGTTTTTGCTACCGAGCTCAGAGCTCCGTATAAATTAAATACGAAAAATATATTTAAAGTTTCAATAAAATGTGAATAAATCAAGGTGCGGGCATTCTCTCAACAAAGAAAAATGATTTCTGAACTGCGCACTTCTTTTGAGTTTACCCGCTACGTAACCTTGTTGTCCTAGAAGAAAACAAAGATGTACAAGTACTACAAGAGCGTTCGTGACGTCTGCTGGCATGAGTCGATGGTCAGATGAGGTGGTGGCCGTCGAGCCCGGGGTGCACGGCCGACGATGGGACTGCAATGAGCGGGAACGGGCACCACGGCGCGTACGCCTGCCCGGCCGCATCTACACCGCTTGCGCGGACGGCCACCGGCTGCATGGGCGCCACCGCCGCGCGCTGCCTTTCTGGGGCAGCGGCGGGCGCGCCCGTGAGCCTCTGCACGAGGTCCCGGAACTCCCGTGGCTCGACGCGGTACACCCTGGGAGGCGTCGGAGCTGCTAGGCCGCCTCCGGCGCGCCACGGCTTGGACGGCGGCTTCTGCACGGACCGTAGCACCACCTCATGGCCCGTGGTCGAGGGCCGCCTCATTGGCATCTCGTGCGCTTGGTGCAGGTTGTCCATGGATCAACAGAGCTCCACAACTGTGCCCGGCCGATCAAGTCTTCAACTAGCTAAGGTCCTTTAATAACGTACGTGCGAATGTGGGCAAGAATATGAGGAGGAAGACGAACACGAAGAAGCAGAGCAGAGCAGAGTATGGAGACGAGGAGGCCGGAGGGAGGAGAGGTATATATAGCGGCCGATACCGACGCGCGTGCGCGACGGGGCGATAATTCTAGAAGAGCAAAGAAGGCTATGGAGATAGGGGATGGTGACGAAGAGAGTAAGGGTGGCGGCGGCACACGTGGAGGCGGCGGTCAATCCCAGCGCCTACCGCAGCTGCATGGCCGTATCTCCGTCAGCGTCAGCCGGGTACGTTGGACGCATCGGACTGCACACCTCGGATCGACCGGCCGGCGACGTGGCCGACCAATCACGTACGACGCTGCTGGCTTATCCGACCACCGCCCGTGGCCTCGAGTCTCGACCGATCTGTCTCTTCTTGTTAAAATATATACTAATCGATGAGTCGTCACTAACATAATCCGGTTCTGCTAGTTGAAAAGCTGGATTTGCGCGCGATCCATGACCTGTACTACTACATCCAATCCAAGCGAGCATGCGTTCGAAGAAAAGTGATTGTCAGTCAGTCAGTCAGTCAGTCAGCGCATACGCCGGCCCGTCAAGCTTGACCATCATTTTGTCATTTCTTGAAATCTTGTCTTCCTATTGTGGCCACTAGATTTAACACACAAGGATACAAGCCAACATCATTGGACGCCCCCGAAGTGCAAGCCCTTCAAGTTGGTTCTCCAAAATAGGATTTGGACGGTGGACAGGCTTGAGCGTCGTGGTTGACAAAATTGTGGAGGATGTAAGCTATGTAACCAAGTATAAGAATCTGCGGCTCACCTTCTCTTCAAGTGTAGGTACACGACAAGATTGTGGCAAATGGCAAAGGATTGGCTTGATCTACATGACGTCCACCTTGCCGGTTGGCAAAACTTCACCTCGGTTAAGGAGTGGTGGTCTGTCGCCACCCACAAGAGAAGCAAACACCGTAAAGCCCTTACCTCTTTGGCCATGCTTATCTCTTGGAGGTGTGGAAGGAGAGGAATGCACGTGTGTTCCGGAACCTAGGAGGCCTGTCTTTGGTCTTTGACGGGGCTAAGGCCTTGAGTGTTTTGATATCGCGAGAGTAATACTTTGTTTGTGGGGTCAACTTTGTTCTTGACCCTTGGCTTGTAACACCTCTAAACCTTCCTTCTTAATTAATATACTGGTAAATATTTTGCCTCGTTTAAAAAGAAACTCAACATCATATGTAAAATGTTTTATTTTTATCGTTTGGGTCAAGGACAATATGCTATGATGCGACTTCCAGGTCAACCAAGACTTTGGGCTGATTTGAATTAAAAAAAAGTCAGTCAACTCGCATGGTGACACTAGCTAGGCTTCCACTAAAAAATGGGCCTGTTTGGATCTTAAAAGAGAGATGATAGTAATGAATGTCAGAAATATAAATACATGCATGCTAATAAACATGCCGCTAAAGCTCTTCGTACGAAATTTTATAAAGAAGGTGCACATGGATAGTAAAACTCCCTATGTTTTTTCAAAACTGAGATGAAAGTAAGTTTTCATGTTTTTTTACTGTGCCCTATTCCTTTGAACCAGACTATGTATATTACAATTCGAGGAATATTTTCCTATACCTGATGTGACCATACGACCTTAAAATTTTCACCTTAAACTTTATGTATTTCCGTATCCAGTCGAGAGAGATAAAGTGCTCGGGGCTAAAATATTCTCAATATCATTTATGCAACCAAATTTATACTAAACAACATAAATAAACACATTTACATTACCGAATTTTTCCACAATTCCTGCAGCTAAGATCATACACTTGAGAGGGGCTTTCACCAACGGTTGTCAATGAGTTTTGCCTAGTTAGCACCGGTTGCGGATTGGCGTATTTCTACATGTTGCCGCTGTTTTGGACATGGTTAATAACATGGTTCACAATATCTTGGGTTTTGTTAATGTTATACTGGCCATAAAACAATTGAACTTGAGCAGCTAAATTAGTTATAATTTTATACTAAACTTTATTTTTAAAACTTCTTTCATGATGAATGAGCTAATTCATATTATTTATCGGTCATGTTTCTAATTTATTTATGAAGTGTTTTTCATGATACAATTGTATTTGTTCTTTTGAAATACAACCATATTTGTACTTTTCAAAAGAGCTAGCGTTGTGCTAAATGCAAATTGTATTTTTGAGACAAAATTTACTTATTGAATTATTTATTAGCAATTAGAAAACCGTAGCGTCTACAAAATTTACTTTTAGTTTGCACTAAACTTTTAATTACATAAATATTATTTTCATTTTCTAAGTGTCAAAAAACTTGATACCTGCCGCTTTCACAAAAATATTCTTGATATAATTTCTTTAACCAATTTTTATACTAAACAAACATAAATAAACACATGGCATTATCGTATTTTTTTGTTATTCCAGCAGTTAAGATCATCCGATTGAGCTCGGTTCCGAATAACGGTTGTCAATGGGAACTAGTTAGCACTGGTTGTGGGTTGGCGTCCGTCTGCACGTTACCACTAGCTTGTACATGTTAAACAAAAGATTTTAGGGCAATATTTCAACTCAACAAGATGTGGCGTATATGCATATATATTGACATAATATGGTTACAACATAGAGGGCAATATTCCAACTCAACAAGATGTGGCGTATGTGCATATATATTGACATAATATGGTTACAACAGAGAGACCAATTAGGACAAGTACTAGACTAAGTCTGAAATTAACCTATACAGAGTCTAACAAGACATGGTTGATAACTGGGTTGGCTGTGTCGGCATGGGCTTGGTTAATGTAAATATAGGCCATAAAAGACTCGGGGTTGAGCGGCTAAACTAGTTATAATTTGTACAAAACATTTATAGTTTTAAAAATTCTAGCTTGATTAATGAGTATAATTCATTTTTTTTCATGTTTCCAATATTTATTTCTGAAGTTTTCTTCATAACAGAATTGTATTTGTACTTGTTCAAAAGAGCTAACGTTGTGCTAAATTCAAACTGTATTTTTTAGACAAAATTTCCTTCTTGAATTATTTATTAGCAATTGCAGAAACCATATAGCATTAATATTTATATGAGAGATCCCGAACGGCTAGATCTAACAATTTAATAGTTGTTTGTAGTACATGAATAGGTAATCATATTTATATAAAAGTATAGAGTATAAATTCGATCGAATCATTGACATCAATCTTTGCCGATTTTTCATGATAAAATGTGCCTTAAGAAGTCGATAATGTGTGCATTGTGTGGACACTTGTACGTTACTCGTTATAGGCGCACATGGCAACCACAAGTGTTTTTTACTACCGAGCTCAGAGCTCCCTCTACTGTATAAATTTCGAAAAATGTATTTAAAGTGTCAACAAAATGTGAAACAAATCATGCATGTCCTCAATAATGTACACTACAGTCCTGCAAAATCTCAGTACCAAAATTAATAACTATATAAAAGTTGCACAAAACGGCAGCCTCTCCGCGCTCCGAACACTGTAGCATCTACAATAAATGCTTTCGTACTGATTAATATTTAGTGGTAATTTAACTAAACTCTCTCCAATTATGCATATAACTTCAATAAATGCTAAAAAATAATCAATATTTCGACATAACCATAACATATTCCATCTTATTAAAATGGTAAATAAACAAGATAATTATGGCAAAACGGAACTATATTTGACCACTCAATCTAGCTAACATGTTTACAAGCAATATAACTTAAATATATCTAATTATGTACTCACAATCCAAAAAAAAAACTTCACTACATAAAATATT
Source organism: Poa pratensis (assembly GCA_947311845.1). NCBI lineage: Eukaryota > Viridiplantae > Streptophyta > Magnoliopsida > Poales > Poaceae > Poa > Poa pratensis. The sequence goes on along the minus strand of CAMZMU010000085.1, from coordinate 1,124,579 downwards.
TCGATAAAATAAATTTGTTCGCTTTAATTACGGAATGATTTCAAACTGAATTTAAACTAAGAACATTACATTAATTACAACTACCACATTTCCTTATAATACATATAACACACCTAAACAGAATACACAAATTATCACAATAAATATTCTCACCAAACGCCCAGCGTCACGCCGCGCAAAATATAACTAGTCTTTATATTATATATAGTCCACAAAGATAAAGGTGCGGGCATTATCTCAGCAAAGAAAAAAGAGCTAGATTGAAATGATTTACAAGTACAAGAGCGTTAGCGACGTCTGCTGGCCGGAGCCGATGGTCAGATGAGGTGGTGGCCGTCGAGCCCGGGGTGCACGGCCGACGATGGGGCTGCCATGACCGGGAACGGGCACCACGGCGCATACGTCTGCCCGGCCGCGTCCACCCCGCTTGCGCGGACGGCCACCGGCTGGGTCGGCGCTACCGCCGCGCGCTGCTGCTGTCTTGCGGCTGGCGCGCCGGTGATCCTCTGCACGAGGTCCCGGAACCCCCGAGGCTCGACGCGGTACACCCTGGGCGGCGTCGGCGCTGCTAAGCCGGTCCCGGCGCGCCACGGCTTGGCCGGCGGCTTCTGCACAGACCGGAGCGCGGCCTCGTGGCTGGAGGAAGGCGGCCTCATCATCATGTCGTGCCCGTGGTGCAGGTTGTCCATGGATGAACCCCAAACAATCAACCTAGCTTTGTTATCGATCGAAATCTCAGCTACCTCCTTAGATTATGCATACGTACGTGCACGAAGAAACAGAGCAGAGCCGGTACGGAGACGAGGATGCCGGAGGGAGTAGAGGACGAGAAGTATATATAGCCGGTGCCGGTGCGCGCGTGTTCGACTCCGCGAGGCTTCTAGAAGAGAAGATAATGGAAGGAGATGGGGATGGGGCGGCTGGAGCGTCGCAACACGTGGAGGCGGCGGTCAATCCCGGCGCTGCAAGCTGACTGCGGCCGCCGACCGTAGCAGCATGGCAGTATCTCTATCTGCGTCAGCCGGGAGCGTGGACGTATCGGCGGGCTCGCAACACCTGGAGTTGGGGACATCTCGGATCGACCGGCCGGCGACGCTGCCGGCCAATCACGTACGGGAGCAAGGATAATAGCAGCGCCCGCTGCCGGCCGTAAAACAAGTCCACGTCTAATCTTGCGGCCGAACCCTCTATACTACTATTAAACAAGCCAACATATTCTTTCCTATGCCCACCCCAACAAAGATACACCGCCAGACTCCCACCACAGATCTGACCTGACAAACTTAAATTAACCGCCGAGATTAACCAATGCCCTCACGCTGTGTGCACCTAGCAATTATATCAGGCAGACGAAAACTCTGCCGGGCTAACTAATCACGCCCATCATCGCAATCGTACCCTCGCCCCGCTCCACCCCGCGCATCTGTGTGCCGCCCCTGCGATTCCGCCGTCCCGGCGAACTTTTTTCGGCCACGACCGGCCTCCATACCCACCTGCCGCCTGCCCTACGCTGAGCCAGTTCCATCTTTTGGGCCGGGCCGATTTCCCGTCGCCGCCGTGTGCGCCTTGGCCTCCGGCCACCGTCCCTCTGTGTGCCACCTCTGCCGCCACCGTCAAAGAGGTTGCGCGTCCATCCTCCCATGAAAACACTACTCCGGTCTCCATGATCCATGCTCCGTCCAACCCCCACCCTTCCTCCCGACCCCATCAGCACTACATGTCACACTGCCATAGCTCCCCGCGACAATGGATCTGCCACTGACCCCGATAGACCTGCACGCCGCTCGCGTACTGCCACCCGCGTTGTGGTCTCTTTCCATGGCCGACCCGAGCAGCAGGAGCTTCACGGGAACGATGGCCCATGCGGAGGAAGAGGAAGAGGACGGTGCACACAACTGCTTCTCCCGATCCCTAACTCTCCAGTCTTAGAATCCCCTGCATTTTCAGAGCAATTAGTCAATCAATTGGCCAGTCCGTTGGTGGTTGATTCCCCGAAGAAGATTGTGTATAGAAATTAGCTTAAGGAAGATTAAACTGTTTTGTAGCTGTATCAGTTTTTAGAGGAGGAAGGGATGCCGATTTGCTCTGCAATTCGGCCCCTGTTTCAACCCTCTGCTCCAGCACGGAACTGAAGATGCTCATCCACATATTAACTCTCTATGCTCTCTTCTCTGTCCTCTATATTATTTGTGTTACATATATATGGACTTAAATAGGAACAGCCATCACTAATCCACTTTCTGGTTTTCAAAACAATGAATACCTGCTCCATTTAATCTGTATTCGAAATTTTGATGCTGGCAATGCAAGGTCCAACATATATATGGACACTCTTTATTTATGTACAGGATACATGCAGCAGGAAAAGTGACATGTAGAATCTGGGCACAATCAAGCTAGGAGAAGTTTGAAGTTTGCTCAGATCCTACTGTAACTTATACGTGACCTTCCAATGAATGTTCTGATATAATGTTGGTTTGATCATGTTACTTAAAATTTTAGTGCTAGGTTGTTCCAGTTCCAGCTCCTGTACCTCAAACTCTCTACGATCTGAATGACGACCACAGTATCCTACCAAACATCGCCCCTCGGTACCGGAGCAACCTTTTTGCTGGAGTTGTTACATCAAAGCTCTATATTTTGTATAGGCGTTTATGACTATGACCAAGGTAAGGGAAGCATGGTTGCTACATGTAACTTCCAAATCAACAAAGAAGAAATTTTCAAAAAATTATGTAGACAATATTAGAGTACGTCTGTACATGTAACTTCGAAATATCTATGGGCATGGGTCTGTATCTTGCTAACAAATTGTCTATGTAAAATATATCTTTCTTTCCTCACTGTAATCCCATGTGTTTTGCATTTTTGCACATATTGTTGCTGGAAACAAATTGCCATTTCAGAAGTTCTAATCGGTTGCTTCTCAGCTGGTACACTGGCACTAGAGTATTTGCATCCTGATAGAATAACACATATATTGATCCCTGTTGGCACTAGACTAGACACTGAGGAGACTAGGAGAGGCAATTGTTCAACTAATATCATCCCCAGCAATGCAGCAATTTTGCGTTAATAGTAAGTCACTGCGATGCATCCCTCCAGATCCATCAAGTGCCGTAAGAGCTGTATGGTTTGGCTTTATTCATCATGGGATCCATATCTTCTTGGAGTATAGAAAACTTACAGTTAGCTAGAGCATTGTAAAAATTATAATTCATGTCATTATTTACATCTGAAATTGTACTACGTGTTGGAGAGTGCATTCCAGTACATATTGTTACTGTCTGTGCGTCATTCTATTTATTTCATTTTCTTTGGTAGCTCCAATTGTTTTTATTACATGTACATCATATCAAATTGAAACAGGCAGAATGTTATTTTGGTTTGGCATGGTTTCAAAACAGATATAAATTCACTATATGGTTTGGCTTCTTGCATCTTATATTTCAGGCACTGAAAATAAGTCCTATAGGTGTGCAACGATTTCTTTTTCATGTTCAGAGGAGTGAAGCAGATGTTCGACGGCTTGGCGGAGTCACTCAACACGCATGGCCATCTGCTCGAGAGCAGGGCATAACGTTGACAGCTTGATTTTTCAAATTCGGATGTAACTGAATGTTGTTTACGGAATTTTCTCTACGTAGAATGGTGTCTCATTTTTATTTTCTACTGTCCAGAATGCTTATTTTTGTTTTGTAGGAGCATTAATTTTGATTGTCAATTTTTAAGACGTGTGTCGCAGGTGCACTCTGACTTGTTTCATATATGATGCTCTGTGGATTTTAAATGATGAAACGCGTGTGGATTCTATGTTGTTCACATACTTAGGCAGTTTAGATATGAAATCTAATGCTCTGGTAACCAAAAACTGATATAAACGAGATTACATTAAGACGTGCGTTGTACGTGCCCAACTACTAGTATAAGTAGTAAGCAAGCTATAAGCTAGCTGTTAGGATAAATTCTTTAATGTGCTAATCACTAATCATGCATGCAGCGGACACGCACGGATTGGAGGAAAGAGCCAACAGTAGTCTTGCAGCTAGCATGCATGACTGCATGCGGGCTGTAGCTCATCCGGGCTTGCGCTGTCGCCCCGCGCTTCACCAAGCGCCCGCTCGACTCTCTCCTGCTTTCTCTCTTCTTCACGTTACATTTTAGTGATGTGGCACATGCTATAGACTGCTGACTAGGATTTATTGTACTTGCTCTTATCTGACCACCGTTCCTGCAGCTTGGAGAAAATACCCGACCGGCAACCGCGTGTGCGACCATGACCTAGACTACATCCAATCCAAGCGAGCATGCGTTTCGAGAAAAGAAATTAACAACCGGTCGGTCAGTCAGCCCGTGTGTTCATGTGTTTACAGGTTGGATATTTCTGATTTATGTGTCTCTTCATCGGCATTTCTCTCTCCACTCTACGACTTGGCTTATGTAAGGCCGATTCAGAAAATAATTTTACTGAATGTATATACTTTTTAAAAAATTCTTGTGTGTTTAATGAGTATAATTCGTATTAACTATTTGTCATGTTTCCAATACTTTATTCTGAAGTGCTAATTAACTTTTAGTGCGGCGTAATCTTTGTAAAAATTTAAATTCAGAGTTTGTCATTGTCACGGTTGGCGGCAAATAAATCTATCGAAATTCTCATTCCCGGTTGTGGATTGGCGTCCTTCTACAAATTATCACTTGCTTGTACATGTTAAACAAACCATTTTAAGGGAACAAATTAACACACCAAGGCGTGGTCGTAGCGTGCGTATATGTTTACATAACAATGTTACGATATACATAGACAAAATAGGACAAGTACTAATCTTAGTCTGAAACTAATCTATACACCGTCTAACAAGGCATGGTTGATAATATGGTTGGGAGCGCCGACATGGGCTTGGTTAACGTAAATACAGACCAAATAAGACTTGGACTTGAGCGGCTAAATTAATTATAATTTGTACCGAACTTTTATAATTTTATCGAGCATAATCCATATTATTCGTCATGTTTCCAATATTTATTTCTGAAATGTTATTTCATAAGACAAATCTATTTGTACTTGCTCAAAAGAGCTAGCATTGTGCTAAATTCAAATCGTATTTTTAAGCCAAAATTTCCTTCTAGAATTATTTATTAGCAATTACAAAAACCGTAGAGTATACATATTTATATCTGATATCCTCCCTAACGGCTAGATCTAACAAATAAATTAATGGTTGTTTCTAGTATATGAATAGGTAATCATATTTACATAAAATTTTATATTTACATCTTTTAGAGTCAAAATGGGACCATATTGTTGGCATCATTCTTTGCAGACTTTTCACGATAAAATGTTCCTTAAGAAGTCGACAATGTGTGCATTATGCGGGACACTTCTATGCCACTCGTTAAAGGCACATGGCAAAAGTGTTCTTTGTGTTTCTCCATGGCCCGTAGTAGTCTCGCAATGGTTGTTGTATTCCTCTCAAGTCCAAATATTACACTGCACTAGTGGTTGGAGACGTGGTTGAGCACGCTCAACAACCTAAGTTCGAATCCCATCGGGGACGAAATCCTGGTTTTCTCACAAAGGAACAATTCTTCTAAAAAATGTGCTACTAAGGGTTGGTCCTGGGTGGTCTCATTTTTTCAGTTAAAAAAAAACTACACTGCACTAATCAATAAAGTGCGGGAATTCTCTCAACAAAGAGCTGAAATGGGATGTTCAGTAGCATCTGATAAAAACTGTTGTTTTGTTGGAATTTACATTGAAATCAACCGACGTGCCCGAGGAATTTACACTGGAATTTCCCTTGAATTTACATTGAAATTCTTCTGCACGGACCGGAACGCAGCCTCGTGGCTGGAGGAAGGCCGCCTCGTCATCATGTCGTGCGCTTGGTGCAGGTTGTCCATGGATGAGCAGAGCTACACAATTGTGCCCGGCCGATCAAATCTTCAGCTAGCTAGGTCCTTCAGTTACGTGCGGGCGTGCGAATGTGTGCAGGAAGATGAGGAGGAAGACGAACAGGAAGAAGCAGAGCAGAGCAGAGCAGAGCGTGGAGACGAGGAGGCCGGAGGGAGGAGAGGTATATATAGCCGATACGGACGCGCGTGTTCGACGGGGCGAGGCTTCTAGAAGAGCAAAGAAGGCTATGAAGATGGGGGATGGTGACGGGGAGAGTAGGGGTGGCGGCGGTCGCGGCGGCACACGTGGAGGCGGCGGTCAATCCCGGCGCCTGCTAGCTGACTGCGGCCGCCGACCGTAGCTGCATGGCCGTATCTCCGTCAGCGTCAGCCTAGGTACGTTGAATGCAACACCTGGACGGGACACCTGGATCGACCGGCCGGCGTGGCCGACCAATCACGTACGAGGCTGCTGGCTGCCTGGCTTATCCAGCCACCGTCCATCGTCTCGAGTCTCGACCGATCTGTCTCTTCTTGTTCCTATCTTCCTGCAGCTTGGAGAAAATATATACTAATCGATGAGTCGTCACTAACACAATCCGGTTCTGCTAGTTGAAATATAAACGGCAACTTGACTATTCGTACGTTGTATTTTGAGAAAGGAGTACCAATCGACACTTCATATACTCTAGAATGTCCATTTTCTTACACTTAAACTTTATATTCCTAAACTCCAAATATATCGTTTATGTTATTTGCTAGATCCATGTATATCGTACCAATTTATATGGATATTTAATGACACAAGGCGCATGAATAAATTGGTAGCGCAACACAAAAATATTGGATCACTCGGATTTAACTGATTTATGGTGGAAACAATGCAGACAAAATAATACAACATTTGTGCACCAAAATAGGGTTTCAGTTTAGCGGTATAAGTATGCTGTATTGATAAAAATATAAATTGTTTGACCTTTTTACCTTGAGATAATTGAGATTTTTATTTTTGTTTCTTATTCTTCTAGTTATATTGAATAAATATATATGATGCATCAAATAATGTATCAACATAAAAAATGTACTAAACGTATAGTTAAGTTTTGAACAGCGGAGAGGTATAAATGTTTGGTATAAACAGATAGACCCCGTCGGCGTGGACAAAGAAACGAGTGTGTGGCTACCAGCAACCTCGACGACCGCGGCGGTCAGAACCGTGTGTAAAACGGGCGCTCGTCGTCAGCAGAGGAGACGGAATCGACGTGCAACATTCGGGTTATCGGATTGATGTTTTAACATGGTGTTAATTATTCTTAAGAAATTGGTCTAATTGAAAAATTGCAGTCAAGTCAATTCGTACAGTTCATGGAAACCACCCCTCAATTCGTACAGTCAAGTCAATTGCGTCCTCCATCGTCACACAAGACTTTGACCTTAGCCAGCCAACACGTTCAGTTTTTTAAAACACAATACCGATGCGGACGTTTACATACATGCTTACGAATTCTTGTAAGAACGATCCCTACCCGTAGGAGTATATGCGATATACTCAGTCGATGGGTTAGGTTTTGAGATTGACGAGGTCATTAACGGGAACATCGTTTCATTGAATAGAACCTGGACCACGAGATTAACAGGATTTGTTTCTACTGGGCGCTGGGCGGTACCTACCTCTTGTCTTATGAACAAAATAAAATGTGCAAGAGCCGCGTCGGAGCCAGCTAGGAGTCGAGCGTCAGTTCAACTGGTGACCGTTTCAAGCCATTTGGGGTTGGGGCCATGACATCCCATCAATTTGTGTGTTTGGGGGGAGGGGCTAGGAGGAGGGTGCAGTGCCACTCCCCCCGCCACGACAGCTCCTATTCACCGCCCTGTTGTGATTTGTATCGAAGCATCGCATACCCCCCTTGTGCTCACGGGTCATCCCACTTCCATGACACATTGTACATCGTAAGAAGTTCAGCATGACCCTTCTCCTTTTTTTAACGTTGCTGGTTTCTTATACGCTGTACGAACATCATTTTTATGATACATGTGTACAGAAAACACCTTTTATAACACATGCAACTTCCATACATAACTATGTGTGAACATTCATGCTGCATGCCTGTGAGCATTCTTACATCTTTTTACAGTACATACATTTTTTTATTTCTGAATTAAAAATAAAACAACAATGTTACATGTTAACGGGCCGCCCGAGTACGGCCCAGTTGAGGAGCCTTAAGGAGGCGTCACTTGCAGGAGGGGCAAAGCAATCTCTTTCGCTCGCCTCTCTCCTCCCCGTTCCCCTCCGCCGGCGGCGAGCTCCGAACGGCGGCATGGGGACCCTCGGCCGCGCGATCCACGCGGCGGGCAGGTCGATCCGCGGTGCGGGGCGGGCCACGGGTCGCCTCGGATCATCCGCCATCCACGGCGCCGAGGGGCAGGGTAACGCATCCGTCCTGCCTGCCCACCGCTTGCTCTCTATCTAGTCGCTTCGATTTCGTTGGAAAGTTCGATGCTGCTTGTTTTGGAGATGTTCTGTAGGCTTATCAAGTGGCACTCAGAACCTCTGGAACTGGCGGCTCGAGCGATAGCTGGAGGTTGCAGAACCATATGAATTACTTTCAGAAATTTCGTCTTTGGCTCACAGTTATCCTCGTTTTGTTGCCAGTGTCAGGCCAGCATCGTCGTACAGCCATGAGCGTATTCGAGAAACAGCAGCCAATGATAACAAGAGATGCTTTTGTTGCTCCAAGTGCAGCAGCCGTCACTGGTGATGCTCAGATTGGACATGGTGTTTTGAGAGGTAAACTCATGGGCTGCCATTATCCTCTACTTCTCGTACGCATAGTGTTTCCTTCAAACAACGAGGTGAACTTGAGTTTGAGTGCAGCATCATGACCACCAACAGACATAAGATGCACATCCTTCTTATTGAACAACAACCAGTACATTTGGGTCCATGACTTCTACACATGTAGTCTCAAGATTCGTATCCTCATGAGACAAGAGCTTTCTAGGCGCGCATTCACAAGGACATTTTGAAACTAACTATGAATGTTCGATTATCTACTTGAGACTGATAATATTCCCATCTACGTTCTTGCTTGCTCTACATGTACACAAGAGAAAACTTTACAACACAAAAATAAGGGAATCGAAAAACACTTTACTGCCCTGGTCGGGTCCTGCGAAATTATTTTAACTGCAGTTAGCTTCCTTGTATCTTTTCAACGCTTTGGCGTTATAGGATACTCATTTTATGAACAATGATGTTTAGGGTTAAGCAAGCAGACAACAATTGGTGGACTTAGGAATCTTTTCTCATTTTATAGCAAGAAACACATACTGCAACAGAACAGAGTATTCTTTTTCTATACTACTCATGTCTGCCAGAAAAACTATTGAACACATATATCTTCTAGTCAGGATTTCTTCTTTTCTGATAACACCTCTTATCTATAAATAATCTAGGATATAATGGAATATTCGTATATTACCATGTGTTTAGTTTATGCATAATTTATGCCTTGAATGCGTGGAATCTTTTCAGTTTACTAGAAGAATTATTAAAAATAGCTTCTGTATACTTGTTTACAGAATCTTCCTTGGAAATATTTAAGGGTTGGAATACAAGTATAAGATAATCTTCCATTCATCAAGCATGCTCGAATGAAATGGTTTGAATTGAAAAGGGGGCAATTTCTTGAAAGGAAAACTCTAGAGGCAAATACAAAAACATGTTTTCCTTCTTCAGTGAACTACTCATAGATAAATGCCAACATATGATTATTTTCCTCTTCCCGTGCTTAAATTTAGTTAGGTCAATCCATATGAATTGCTTTGTTTTGATTCTAAATGTGTGAAAATAACTTTACTTTTTGTGTACTCTGTATCTGGACTAACATTTCATTTCAATATTGTGCATCCTCTGGACCTTATTGAGTTCTGATGGGGTTCTCTTTTTTGCAAACATTCCAGCATCAAATCCAAGGTGGTATATGACCAATTCAAACCGTTTAAGCTCTCTGACAGTGCGTAAAGAGTACCGCAAAGTGCTTCCTTCAGTAAGGCCATGTGCGTCTTACTCCACAAAAGCTTCAGAAAACAAACCAAAGCAGGTATGCTAGTTCAGTTTTCTGACTCAAAATTCTGTTTTTTGGTACTGGTTTTGTCTTTATTTTCTTAGTTGTGGTGACTCTTGACATTAGTTGTGTAGAGCTAGGTACAATGCAGGGCTCCTTCGTGTGGACAGGAAACAAAATCAAATCAACGCAATCTGATAATATAATCAATCGTCAGGTCATCTAAACAACAATCTTCCTTGTCTCGTTTGCATGGAAAAAACTAATTTCCATTAATCAAGTCCACGCAAGAAATGCATGGTTTTGCCAAGCAGGAACATCTTGAATCTCTTGACCTATAATAAGTAATAATAATAGTATTGTAATCCGTATAAGATCTACCAAGCCCATATATAACAGTGCCTGCCTTCAAGAAGTGATCAACTTAAACACCAGTGTTAGTTCCAGCATATACAAACACCAGTGATAGTTCCAGCATATACAAATTCTCTATATACCAGTGCCTGCCATTCTCTCCAAGCAAAAGAAATATACTCCAGCTACTCCTCCAGTTTGCATCACTCACCAGTCCAGAATCTCCAACAGCAGGTGGCCTAAGACATAAATATCCAGTCTGGTGAGTTGAAACAGTTGACTCTTTCTTGGGAGACAGAGAACATGCTAATAGCCTGATACAACAACAAAAAAATAGATCAAACAACCAAGTGTGTGATTAATGGATGGCAAGCTGCGGCAAAAATAATATCGCTATGCAAGCCTTTACTTCTAGTAAATCTGTATTCCTTGTGTTCTCATATCATGGTTATGATTTTCCTTTAACACAATCAAGGATGACAAGCTGATAATATACTTTTCATATGCATGCAATTGGACGCCACATTTACCAAAGTTCCCAAGTGTGGAAGCTCCCACAGTAGTCACCTGAACTTTTGGTATACTGTCAATTCTGAAGTTGTAAATAGCAGAGTCAATATATTCATCGCCTTGAATAGTTAATTATAATGTGTGGCCTACAAACGGATGGGAAAAAAAAGGGTGGGATGCGCAAGGCTTCATATAGATTGTCATGCTAGCTCCACATGCCATCCAAAGTCTCACTCAAGTTAACCGAACTTTGCGACAAAAGGTAGCTCAAATGTGTGAAGAGATAAAAAGGCAAGGGCAATAGGGAAAATTTATTTTTCTATTGACCGAAATTGGCTAGCTACCAGGTTGCAAAAAACAAAATTTTGCTTCATTTCTTGTTTAGAGAGAAATTTGGATATCAACAAAGAGGTAGAAAAACTAACATGGTGGAGCCTTCCGAAGTCATGTTTTCTAGACTGTAGATTGCAGACTAGTCATTCATATGCAATCAGCAATCGTCTAAAGAGATGGTATTTATATAGAAGTGTCCTAAAGGAACTTAAAGGTGTCAGAGGGACTTACTCATATTATTATGCATTGAAAACGGTGAGAAAGGCTGGTGAAGCGAACCCTCCAGATTTAGTGCGAATCTTGAAGGCCTTTTCTGGTTGCTCAGAGATTGCAATCTTCTTCTTAACTGCTGGCAGCGTCTCCTCCTCCTGTAGAAGAGAGTTGTCCTCCATTTGATATGTTCTCAAAGCCTTTTTGGAGAAATGAACTTCACTGGCAAGGATGTCATCATCCCAAGAGCGAGAGCGACGTACGCGCTTGCGAGACTCCCAGTCTAATGAACAGAAGACCCCCTTATCCAATGAAGAGTAGTGGATCGCTGTAACAGCATTACATGTCTTGGAAGAGGACTCTATCGGCAACTCAGTGACGGATAAGTTGATATCGTCGTTGTCACAAGAAGTCATCTTGATTGAGTAGCCAGATATGACGGCGGGGTGGCCCTCGCGAGCACGAGACGAGCGACGGTCCTTGTCCTGAAGAGACTCGCCAAGGTAGATGCCGCCATGGTGCGGGGTGGGGCAGGCGACGAAAGGCAGAAGAGTGTTGCTGCTGGCCTGAACCTTGTGCCACTTTGCGGAGACGGTGTCGAGAAGTTTCTAGGTCCGCCACACCTCCAGGTAATATGTTTCACACCCATTCCAATTTCTTTTGGGCAGGTTATCTTTTATAAGTGAAACTCTTCAATTTAGATCCACATAGAACCCTTTATTTTAATTAGGATGTTTAATTTTCATAAGTATATACGCAGAAAGCTCGTATGACCATCCATCAAGTAGATGTACATAGTTTTTACCGTAAAAACTCATGAAGCTAGGAGTCGCCAAACAAAACTATCCACCTCATCCGATAGTTGGAGCATTATAAGCGTTTGGCACTAGTGCAACCAGGAAGTCAACTTATGGCCATATAAATTCCTTCTGAACCCAATGTCCAGTGGAACCTGCAACTGAGTATGACTAACGGAGACCACTTTCCGATGCACAGTGTTATATAAAATTGGATATTGCTTAGTTAAAGGTTCATCACCCAACCAAGTATCCTCTCAAAACCAAATACTTATACCATCTCCAATTCTGAAGAAACCCCTGTGATAGAAATCATCCTTAACCTTCATGAGGTGTTTCCAAACAGGAGAATCGGTTGGTTTTGCCTATACGTGAGACAAAGTTTTATTTGCTAGTTACTTGCTCTTGACACACCCCCTCCTCATCTATCTATCTATACTATAATATTGTTAGCTGCCGTGATGGTACGTCGGGTGGTACGTCGTCCGCACTACACGCAAAAATTCCTACCGCGTGCCTTGGGGCCGGGCCCTTGCTAATATGGTCCTAACACTAACACAACTCGATTCGTTCCTCTGCTCCCTCGTCGCGAGACTGTTCCGCCCGTGGCACTCCGTCCCCGCCGACCGCCGTCTGGCAACCACCGAGGGTTCAGGCGTCGCTCGAATTGGCCATTGTTCGGAAGCCTCCAGACCTGCGCCACTCCAACGTCCCGCATCCCCGCCTCTCCGTCGCAGGCACCGGCCGCCAATCTTGGATCTCGTTGGAGCCCGGCGAGCTCGCCACATGGGTCTGCCGCTCCGGCAAGCATGAACCACCTCACCTTCACCGGCGGAGAGGAGAAACCCTGCAGCGCCGCGTCTGTTCGCCGTGCCAATGTGCTCCCGCTCCCGCTCCCTAGGGCCTGCGACGAGGAACAGGTGGACCAAACCTCGTGAGAAACCGACTAGCGAGTTGCTCAGATGCTTGCGCTTCATGTACTTGTGTCCCTAACGATAGCTCTGCTGGTTTCAAGCGCGTGGCCGGACGGGCGGGCGGGCTGGGTCGACTGTTCCAATTTCCATTGCCTATCGCGCGAAGTCTGCGATTGCAACGGCAGAGGATGACCAGGACAAGTAGAAGGCGAAGTGGGCACGGGAGCTGCTCCTCGTACAAAGAAGGCGAGCTGCTCTGCCCGGCAGGCCGGAAGAACGGTCGCGGCAAGGTGGTCGCCGCGTAGCACGGGGATGCGGTGGTCTCCGGCGTGCATGCAAAGGCAGGAGATCGATCAAAGCTGCTTGCTTGTCGTATGTATGTACGTACGTATTTCTTTCTTTTGTAATAAATGGAGACCGCACTGCAGCTCCGGTGAGTCCGCTTATGATTTTGATGATTTCCGGCAAGGTCTGGCCAACTCCGGCAAGGGTCTCCGACAATATCAAAGTGGCTAGAGGAGTTCTAGCGTGACTCCGGCAATGTCCGGCAAGTGTTTCCCTATCTCCGGCAAGGTTTAGGCGTATTCCGACCAACTCCGGCAAGGATCCGACGATATCAAGGTGATCGGAGGTGGTCCGACGCGCCTCCGGCAATGTCTAGCGGGTCTTCCCCTATCTACGGCAAGGTTTTCGGCGAGGGTCCGACGATACCAAGGTGGTTACCTGCATCTTTAATCAAATTTGTTCGCCCGTGACAACGCACGGGCATTTTGCTAGTTATTTTTAATATCAATCGCCTCAATACAAGATCAGGCCTTGGGATTTGTGTTTGCGTGCATGCACATAACTGCACTCCTGGTTTTGGTATCATAGAAGCTTTAGGTTCTAGAAAAGAACTTGCACGTGAATCCCTTGCGTGAGGAAGCTCCGATGCAAGATTTTTTTTTTTAAATAATATTATTTTAAACAGAAATTCGGAATATAGCGCGCGTTTTTCAGAATTTCGGAAAATAGCGCGGCGTCGGCAGCGGCTGGGCCGAAACAAGGTTTCGGCACGGGCCGAACCGAAACCGACCGGTTTCGGCACAGCCAGCGCCGAAAGCAGTGTAATCTGCATGCGCGCCTGGCTTTCGGGATTGACAGGCCTGTTTTGGCCCTGCCCGTGCCGAAAGTAGTATTTTTCATTTTTTTTTTCCCGACTGCTGGCCCATATATTCATATTTCCCGCCATTATTTTCCGGCTCATTCCCGGCACCGCGTATATTTTGGTTTTCTCGAGTAAATTTGTTTCGCGGTCAATTGTTTCTGCTTTTTTTATCCCGCCATTTTGTTCCCGCCATTTTCCTCCCGCCCTTCTTCTCCCGCCACCTATTTCCCGCAATTTGTCTCCCGCCCTTCTTCTCCCGCCCTTTTCCTCCCGCCTTTCTCCCGCCCTTTTCTCCCGCCATTTTTCTCCCGCTCTTTTTCTCCCGGTGAGCTTATATATACCCCAGCAGACGTTCTGATGGAGGCGTGTGGTGTGTGGTGATTTTCTTAGTCGCATAGGAAGGATGTCTGGTAGTTCGGGTCCTAGTTTGGAACATAGGTCATGGTGTGTTCTGTATGAAGCCGTAAGATGGACTGATGGTAGTATTAGGGAGGGTAGGCCGAAGAGCTGTTATAGGGAGCTAGTTAGTGAGACGGGCAACCTTCGTGAGCTGGGAGAAACTATAGCCAAAAAATACAAAATCCCGCATATGACCCCTGATGAAATTTTAAATGAAATTGATGGGTGGCGGTGGAAGTGGCAGAGAGTGTATGAGCTAAAAGATATCGAGGCGGGTCTACGGGACATGCCTATGACTCCTAAGTCAACGATAATCCATTTTTCGCGGGAGGCCTATGCATTTCACGTGGAGGTAACTGAGTACGAAAGTTTTATTTTTTAGAACATAGTGTTATTTGTCAGAAATATTTTCCTCTGCTATTGTTCTTGTGCAGCGCTGGCCCGCAGACGCACAGTTTCTGAACAAAGAGATCCCTCATTTTGGTTGGATGGAAGCTCTTTTTGGCGCTTGTCCTGATGGCCGTCCACAGAATGCATTGTACGCTGATGACGTGAAGAAGGCTATAGCAAAGGCCAAAGCTGACAGTGATGATGATTTCATGCCTTCTAAACGAGGCAACCGCAGACGTAAGTTCAAGAGTGTTGGCGCATCGAAGGCTGTCGCCGATGAAAATAGTGATGATGACTTCATGCCTCCATCACGAACACGTGGCAGAGGGAAGTGAAGTCCACGTTATGCTGTGTATCCTGTGTGGGGTATGGTGAATGAGTCTACCGAATGTCGTCGAATGGGGAAGAGTGACGCGGGAGGCTGTGTCGATGGTAGATGACTTTTCTTTTTCAATTTATGTTGTGTTGTCGCTACTACCACTTTTCTTGCTGTCTGTGTAAGTTGCAATGTTTGTTTAATAATATGTCCGTACAACTTATTTTCCTCTGATATGTCTCGTACATAGATAATAATAATATGTCTCATACATAAATAATATGTCTCATACAAACATAAATATGAATATGTCTCATACATAGATAATATGTCTCATACAAACATAAATATGAATATGTCTGACATAGAAATATAAATACGGATAGTAGTAGTAGATAGTAGTATCAGTCATCTCTGTGAGGACGTGTCCGCGGCTGTCTACGGGTCGACGCCCGAAGGTGACAAGCGTCTCGGAGCGCGGTGGTCACGCATCCCTCGGCCTTGCAACGGCTCCTCCTCCTGTGTCTGGGTTTCCTGCGTCGGGGCCGGCGGTGGAGTCTGGTACATCGGGTCGTCGTACAGCTCCGTGTGTGAGAGTCGTCACCCCCACCTGTACATGTAGATGTTACGTCAGTACTCCGTCTAGGTGGACATGATAAATAAATGAGAGTTTATAAAGTACTTACGGAGGTGGACCGGAATCTGAGACATCGGTAGAGCAGACGGGTTCCACACGTTATGTTGAGGTGGATGTATCCCGTAACCTTGCGACATCGCGAACTGGTAACCAGGGCATGCCATACCCGTACGAAGGCGGCATCCCGAGCCCGTACATAGGTGGCGCTGCCACGTCGAACTACCAGGCTGGGTAGGATCTGGCTGCTCGTACATAGGCTGTGATGGACCGGGCTGGGAAGGATCTGGCTGGTGGGACGAACTACCATGCTCGTATGTAGGTCGTGGGCGAGGAGTCTGTACTACTGTATGACGTGGTCGGGGGTCCTGTCGACCTGTGGAGTGACGGGAGGGTGATACCTGTGCATCCTGAATAAGTGGAGTCCGGGAGAGTGACTGCCGCGGGGCGCGGGTGACGCGGGCTGGGCTGTGGGCCGCAACGTCTGCACGCCGGCACAAGTAAGAACAGAGTACACACGTCGTAGCTTGTCCTCCAGACGCTTGAACCAAGACACTGTTGCGGCAGTGGGGCAAAGTCGGCAACGTCGCTCTGAATGTCTTGTATCAAGCTGCCTGTTGTAGGAAAACAAAATGTTAGTGTCGATTATTGAGACATGCATTTACCAATATTAGTGAAGTACATACCGCGTAGTATCTGCTTCCCCCAATAGCCTCAAGTGGGTACATGTCCGTAACAGAAGGAGGTGGCAACTGATCAGGCTGGACGTGGCACTAAGCGAAGTCGAGTGGACTGTCTGTACGTCCGCAGATATAAGTTGAAATCATGTAGCAGAAATGGCTCATCCGCGGGCCATACATTAGCCGTCGCGTTCGCCCATTCCGCTATGTACGGATTAAGTGCCTGTAGCCAAGATGCCAGAGATCTATCTCCTTGTCGCGACAATCTGAAACATGTAGGCGTAGTGTAATTAGAAAAGTACATTCCAAATTCCTTGGTGTAAACACAGTTGATTAAAAACATACTGTGGATGTGCGGAGGAAGGGCGGGAACTCTAGTGGGGGCTCCGGCAATTGTCGCTTGCCAAACTGTCTCATGACACGTTGTTGGGCCATCTCCTCCACCGTGACATCGAAAACAATGCGGGCTCGAGTGAACCAGTAGTTTTCATCCCTCCGGCACAAGCTAGAAATCCCGCCGGGGTATCTCGCCTGCACCCTGTCAGGACGGTACGGCTCCCATATAACCTGATTGTCTTGCAATTGATCAAACTGCATCGTGAAGGACTCGTAGCAGTTTTTAACCTGCTGGCCCGCGTACCGTCTCTGCAAATAGATAAACTAGTAATAAGTGATGTGCAAGTTTACCAAAATAAGAAGTTTGAAAAATTAAATGATGTGCAAGTTTACCTCTCTACGCGCCCACATACTACCAATAGTAGGCAAAGCGACTAGGTTTGTCTCAACGAGCCTGTACTCCCAGGGTGTAAGAGCGTCGACGTCAGGCCTACCGATAGGGAACCTCTCCCAGACCATAACTGCAACAGTAGTGGACAGCCAAGAAGCGAAGCGGAACGCTTATTCTTCGTGCATGCCGAACACATAGCTCGGTACGTGGCGGCTAAGACAGCTGACCCAAAACTCCGTGGCACTATGTCCTCAACGTGATGTGCCTCCGCAATCTCTCGCGCCATATTGATGAAGCGCGCACTAATAGTGTCGACGTGGGAGTCAATGAACATTACCTTGCCGAACAGCCACAACAGGTATGCCTCCAGACATCTAGTAATCTGCGCTTCAGTCAAGCGGCATCCGGGTATCCTAGAACTCCAATCTGCATTGATCATACAAAACGAACTGAGTAAGTACAAGTTTGTTGATAATAAAAAATAAAACTCATAATTCTAACAGTCTTACCTGAAACTTGCTCAACCATGAAACCCGAGGACCGTGTCGCTGGTACTCTAAGAGCGGGTTTTCCGGATGTATCCCTGCGAAACGTGCCTGCATTTCGTCACGCCAATTATCTGGAGCCTGTAAAGGACCTACGACCGCGCCCGCCAGTGGGAGACCCAACAGATATGACACATCCTGAAGAGTCGGTGCCATCTCTCCGCACGGGAAGTGAAAAGTGTGGGTCTCGGGCCTCCATCGATCAAGTAAGCAGCAGAGCAGTGACCTGTCTGGGTTGATGCGTCGAGATGCATCAACCTGCACATCAATATCTGGGGCCCCGAGCTGATCTGGTGGAATATGTTGCCACTCCCGCCGAGTCGCCTCAACTAGGCGCGCTATAGGTAAGAGACCAGACCAAGATAAACTGCAACAAAATTTTGGACATAATTATTCGTCAGTGACCTATCATAAATTATTCGTCATATCGTACAACATAACAAATAATCAATATATTCTCTTATACGTACCGATCAACCCAATCAGGGTGTATCATCCAGTTGTATGCTGGACCCGCGTACGCAAGATCTTCGGTTTGTCACCACCCTCCCAAATCTTTGCACGATGTTTTCCATCGATCACCCACTGAGCAACGCATGTGCAGCCATCTGTACAAATTAAAACATAAAAATTAACAACATACAAATTAAATACAAATTCACTACAAATTAAAACATAGTGACACAAACAAATTAAACATACAAATTCACGTACAAATTAAAACATAGTTCGGACACATACAAATTAAAACATACAAATTCACGTACAAATTAAAACATAGTTCGGACACATACAAATTAAAACATACAAATTCACGTACAAATTAAAACATACTTCTGACACATACAAATTAAACATAGGGATACACACATAGAAATTGGAATGTAGTGCTAGCCACGTTGGCCACGTCCTCGGTTTCCTCGGTTTCCTCGACTTCCTCGACCACGCACAGGATCAGGAATGACTGCAGGATCAGGATCAGGTCCTAGGCCGTATTTGGGACAATACTTCTCTCTATGCCCAAAAAGATTGCAAATAAGCACTGTCTAGTACATCCACCAGCTTCAGACTCGTCCATATCATTCCGGATGCGACGCGAGTTCCGTCTTCCTCTGCCAGTTCTCATAAGAGCAGGATCCGGAATATATTCTCGTTCCATCTCATTCACCTTGTTGAAGTTGCCAACTACTCTAAATCCTGTCATCTCCCCGGTCCAAGTTTCAACCACTGCCTCCTTCATGTAATACGGAGAGACAAAACTGATTGGGTTCATCCCCAACTGGCCAGAAACAGCAAGGACATGAGAACATGGGAGGTGAAGCAGTCTCGGTTTGTTGCACGTGCACTCGCACGTTGGGGGTGCAGTAGCACTAATTATGACCTCATGGTTTTCAGCTCATTACCCGCACCAAATCTTGAGGTTGGTAAGCGTACCTCGTACCTCGCTTCTTCATTACCAATACGAATGACCGTGTGCATCCGTGCCTTCTTTATCTTCTTGTCCATGTACTGTCTTATCTTGCGGCAATAAGGTGTGTTGGGGTAATACTCAATATGCTCGACGGCTTCACGACGTCTATCTCTGAAATACGTCAATGTTCCGTGCAAAATACCCTCCACCAGTGCTGTCAGTGGCAAACTCCTATTCCCTCTGAGTACAAAATTGTACACCTCAGCTAGGTTGGTAGTCATGATGCCGTACCTTGCTCCATATTGGTCGTGCAACAGAGACCACTTCACGGGAGGCTCCTTCTCTATCCACTCTTCAAAATTTTTGATTCGTTTTCCTTCTTTCTCTTCGTACCAGGAGGGTCAATTCCAGGCAAGTCACACAACCCAACAGGCTCTGAATCTGTCGTATTTGTCGTAGTACCCTGGGCCGCAGCTACCTGCGCCGCAGCAAGCTGTGCAGTTAACGCTGCCTGTGCAGCTTTCCTTTCCTTCACTTGCTGCCCAGTGAATTCAGTCAGTCTTTCCCACAGAAACTGATACTTCCTCTCCTGATTCTGATTGCACAGTCTTTTAAACAGATTCATCAGCCTTTTACTCTTAAAGCATGAGTAAAAGTTAGCGCGAGATGACGCATACACCAGCGGCTCTGCATGTCAGTCCATGGTGCTGGTTCATCCTCGGTGGGGTGCTGCAGTCGCTTTATAGCCTTAAGCATACCAGGATGCCTGTCGTGAAGGATGCACACATTTGGCCGAGTCTTCACAACTGCCTTTTTCAATTGCCTGAAGAACCATATCCAGCTATCATAATTCTCACCCTCGACAAAGGCGAAGGCAATCGGGACGATCTGCCCATTGCCGTCCACACCTATTGCGGTCAGGATCTGCCCCTTGTACTTGCCTGTGAGAAACGTGCCGTCCACACAGAGCACTGGACGACAATGGGTAAAAGCTTCGATGCAAATAGCGAATGAGAAGAACAGTCGGCCGAATACACCATATTGAGGAATATCCGGGAACTGTTGTAATTGTACTATAGCATATGTGCCAGGATTCCTCTCCTTCAATGTGCTAACAAGACGAACAACATTATCATAAGAGTCATAGAAAGACCCAAACCTCTCCTCTAGAGCCTTCTGCTTAGCTCTCCAGGCCTTTCCGTACTTAATGGTGGTATTCCATCTTGACTGAACTGTGCTTATGATGTGCTTTGCTTCCATGTCTTTCTTGCTCACTATGTCACTGAACAAGAGACGTGCAATGAGAGTTGACGTTAGGTTTGGGTGATTTGTCAGCAAACTATTAATTTCACATGTGTGTGGCACGACGTCTGTCACCACCCACACCACGTCAAACTTCGGCAAGTGACCATGCACCCGTGCGGACAACCAATGTCAACACAACTCATTGTCAAATATGTTCTATTTGACACATCAGTGCGGAAAACCCTTTGCGTGGACAATGCCCACTGAATCACGGCTTCCCTTAACTGTTGCTTCGTGCTGTACTGAGCCCCGATTTCAATGTTATTCATGTGGTACTCCCAGGACGATTCATGGACATCAGGCACGGCCGTGATGGCAGAGTTGTCCTGATTCCAGTAACTGGGAATAGGCACATCTTCATCATTATTTTCATCAGAATCAATATCTTCTGCGAGGCCATCCTCGTCTTCCACCAATATCTCAGCCTGTACTGTACCTTCGTGCTCATCCGCATCAGCCTCCCCAATTTGGGCAGGTCCTGCTGACAGTGCTGGTTCATAATGAAGAGGAATTTCTGACAGTGATGGTACATAGCCAACAGGAATTTGAGCATGTCCTGCTGACGGTAATGGTTCATAATGACCAGGCATTTCGGCACAATGCGAACTAGTTGCTTCACTAGTCTCTCCAGTATGAACAGCACCGCCACCTATTTCAAAATTATTCTGCTTCAGAACAAACGACACTAGGACTTCTGGTTTTGTCCCTCGGCGTTTGCATGATGCTAGCCAAGAAACCCACTGATTTGTCCGATCAAGCGGCAACAACTCCCAGCAAATATTTGACCGGGATTTGGTCCATACCGACTGAATCCTAACAGTCCAGTAATTAGGATCATACCCAAAATTCACCGTAAAATACCACTGGACACCGCTCATTTTCACTTTCTCTGGCTCTGTCAACTGAATCTCCACATTTTCAAATTCACTAAGATCAACCCCAGACTCAGATGCACGGACTGTACCGGCACCGTAGTGCACGACAACATCGACCACTTCCATTACCTAAACAATTTTATTCCATCATTAAATACTCCACAGCGGATATATCTAAATATTACGACCGCCGAAAATAAATATGACGACCCCCGGTAAAATAAAGACTAATCAAAATTTACAATACATCTAACCGACAACATATATCTACACTAATCCTGACACATCCACCGACAAACTACTATATTAACACTTAACCTAAAAATCTAGAGATTAGGGTTTACCCTTGACGCGTGTATAGCTCCCGCTGCCCGGATTCAATCTAGCACCCCCACCGCCGCACCACGCCTCTGCCTTCCCCAACACCGGCACACACCACCACTATCCACCATTGTTGACCACCATTGCTCCACCTCCACTCCCCCAAACGCCTCCACGAACAACTATCCCATCAGTAGATCGAGGATGCCCTAACCCTCCTCTACTCTATTTGTTCAATATGTGGGTTTATGGGGATTTTTTGGGGTAAGGATCGGTGCTTTTTTTGTGTGGAAAACAGAAGGCAGAGAGGAAGCAGCAGCTCGGGCGAGAGGCGAGAGGAAGGAGAAGGCCGGGGTCGCGAGCGAGGTTATCTCGTCGTGTTTCGGCACGGGCGCCGCCGAATCCTCCCCTTTCGGCACGGGCGGTGCCAAAAGAGGCCAAAGCAGGTGGGCCGCGCCTGCCGCTGCGTCTGGCGACATGCATGTCGCTGCTTTCGGCACGGGCAGCGCCGAAAGCCATTGTTTCGGCACGGGCCACGCCGACGCCGCGCTAGAATCCGAAATTCTGAAAAACGCGCGCTATATTCCGAATTTCTGTTTAAAATAATATTATTTAAAAAAAATCGTACTGGTACTTTCAGTTCATAACACGAAAATTGTCAATTCCTAACATTTAAACTGCGTAGTACTGTCTATTGAAATACTTGCAAGGATGATTCCGCCTCCATGCCATCCCGATCTGTACTGAAGAAGGCAACTCAATCACGCGGGAAACATAATTCCATTATCCACGTCGATCGACGCATTGGCGCGGTAACTCCGTGGCTGTGGCTAACTTGACAGATATAAAGAAACCAGGTCCAGGGCTTCGATTCCTTCTAAGAGCATCTCCAAGCGGAGACCCCAAACCCGCCCTATACGTCCGGACGGACGGTCCGGAGGCCATTTGGTCCAAAAACGGCCACCCAAGCGAGGTCCCCAAACACTCCCCATAGGTCCGGGCTGTCCGGCAGCCCCCAAACCCAAGGCATATGTGGGGAGGGTTTGGGGGTGGCCGGACGTGACCGGACGCGTCCGATGGGACATCTTTTCCTTTGTTTTCTTTTATTTTGTCCTTGATTGATCATTCTCTCTCCTTCTCCACCAATCATATGCAAGTGACCCCACAATTTGGGGGATTTTGGGGTACATGGTTGGAGGACACCATTTTTCAGGGCTGTCCGGTCGCTGTCCGCGGACGCGTCCGGGCGCAGTTTGGGGGCCGGATTTGGGGGCTCCGACTGGAGATGCTCTAACCAAGGAAAAAAATAGCATGTTAGTGTCGGCCTTAAAATTACGTTATTATCGTGCTATAACGTGCTATTCGCGAGACATTGTACACGGATTAGTTTAGCGCGAGCTCTCTAGATATGTTATAGCTAGCGCGTTGTTAGCCAAAATAGCGTGCTATTTTTTTACCATGATTCTAACACATGCATGGAGTGTGTGCGTCATGCATGATCTGGAGACTAATATATCTGTTCAGTTGCTCCAGAAGAACAAGGAACGCTTTTTGTTTCAAGCATGACTAAAAGTCAATTTTGAGCCGTTCCAAATGGTGTCCAGTGCAGACTTTGTTGAACTTGTATAGACTTTTTGCAGAATCTGCAAGCAATCGAGTCACCGAAACCACCGAATACTCCGAAATATCGGAATTACCGGAAAACCGGATCGAATGTCAAACGAAATTCGACAAATTTATTCCCAAGTTCACCGAAATTTTACCAAAAATCATTAAAATTTAGCAAAATTGGTGAATACTGGTGAGTTTCGGTCTGTAACTTATTTTCTCGGTGGCAACCGAGAATACCGGTTTTCGACGAAATTTCAGAAATACCGGTCGAGAAAAAAATTCCTGCGTACACGTGCCTAAAATGTGGGCGTTGATACATAAGCCGGAATGACCTTCTCTGCATGCAGCTCAGCTATCCACGGCATGGAGCATGATGGTCATGGAGTGCGTCAGAGAATAGTCCCATGGTGTGAGTGCGTCACGCATGATGCATGTTTTTTCTTTGGAGGATGATTAAAATATTTTTGAAAAGGAAAGTTCAAGGCACACTCGAGGCTATATATATATACACATAACGCCAGCCCTATCTTCAACTTGAAGTGAGCAAAAGGAACAGAGCGCATCATAGTTAGTATATCTAAGCACATGATGGCTGCGTCGTCCACGGTGGTGCCGAAGACGGTGCAAGAGCTGGGGGCGGCCGTCGAGGAGCTGGACCGGCACGCCGATGAGATGCCGGAGCCCATCCCTCTCATCGATCTTAGCCGGCTGACGGACGCGGGCGAGGCCGACAAGCTCCGGACAGCTCTTCAATCCTGGGGCCTCTTCCTGGTGATCCGTCTCTCCTGCGTGCACGTTAGCTTCCAAAGTTTTTCAACTTTTGATGAAATTTGTTACTACCACTTTTGATTATCCAGGTCACCAACCATGGAATTGAAGACTCTCTCATGGACGCCATGATGGACGCGTCCAGGGAGTTCTTTCGGCAACCGGCTGAAGAGAAGCAGAAATGCAACGACTCGGTGAAGGGCAACCCCTTCGGTGCGGAAGGGTATGCAAGTGACAAGCTGGGAAGCCAGGATCAGATCCTGGACTGGAACGACCGGTTGCGTCTGAGGGTGGAGCCAGAAGACCAGAGGAATTTTGCTATATGGCCCAGCTACCCAGAATCTTTCAGGTTACCACTCCCGTGCCTTCAGTGATATATGTTTCACTTTTTCTATGTTAGCTGCAAAGCACGACACAATGAAAAAATTCAGCAAATATCAATGGAAAGAATAGCAGAAGCTACACTTTGGTTAAACGCTCACATAGTCAATATTCTCGTATCATTCCACGTCTTAATTTCTTGCTAGTGGACCGTGTTTTCATACTGTTGCTTAAAATGAAGTCGGGGTAAAAGTCGAGTTGAAGACTCCGTTTGCGAATGTGTTATTTTGTAAACTTCTCTTAATGATGTAGTTCTTTTTTTGCGGGATGTAGTTTTGTGTAATTTATTTATGAATTGCTTTCTTTATAAGATATTTAGAGACAGTTCATAGAAAATGAGCAAAAATATATAAAATCTTTGATTTTACTAAATTATTTAAGAGTCTTTTCATAGGGATGTGCTACAAGAGTACGCATCAAGAACCAAGGGAATAAGAGACCTTCTCTTGCGATCAATAGCCAAGCTCCTGGAGCTTGATGAGGATTACTTTGTCAACCAATTATCTGAGAAGGCTTCCGGGTTTGCCAGATTCAACTACTACCCTCCATGTCCAAGGCCCGACCATGTTTGGGGCTTCAAGTCTCACTCTGATGGTGGTCTCCTTACCATCCTTTTTGTTGATAAAGATGTCGGTGGCTTGCAAATTCAGAAAGATGGAAAATGGTACAATGTTCGAGCCAAGCCTTACACATTGGTTATTAACTTAGCAGACTGCATGGAGGTATGCAACTTCATATACAAGCTTCACACTTCCTCTTTTGAACAATCGGCAATGATCAAGGTGCACCCGGTTTCATTAATTCTAATGCATTATTAACTTGCATGTGAAATTTTGATGCAGATAATGAACAATGGAATCTTTAGGAGCCCAATTCATAGAGTGGTGACTAATGCTGAGAAGGAGAGGCTCTCCTTGGCCATGTTTTATGTTGTGGATGGGGAGACGGTGCTTGAGCCTGCGCCTGGTTTGGTGGATGAGAAGCGACCGCCAAGATATAGGAAAATTAAGACCAAGGATTTCTTTGATGGGATCTCTGAACATTTCCGTGAAGGGAAAAGATTCATCGAGACATTGAAAATATAGATTCAACACTTGGTTTAGTTTATGGATATTTGTGAGTAATTATCTAGGGAGAATAAAGAGATGGTTTCTCTCCCATCAGTGGGGATCAATCAGTGCCTTTGTACAAGTCTCCAAGTCTTATAAGTGACTCACCTTGCGAAGTTTTGTGTTTAATAAAGGGTTTATTATGACTGTCTCCCTAGTTCTCACCGATATTATGACTGTGCCACAACGAATCGACCTATTGGAGAAATGATATCAGCTATGGCAGACTCATTATGTCTATAATCTTGGACAGACGTGATGCTAGCAACCATTAGCTCTAGCAAACTCGCTGTCTGTTTGATCTGTTTGCCCACATATGTGATCTCCCAATTGTCGTGTCAGCAGCGTCCTTGATTTCCACCATTTGGCATGCCCTTGTTGGGGCTGCCACGAGGGTTTGTACTACCCGCTGTGCCCCCCCCCCCCCCCCCCCCCCCGAGAGCGAAGCCACAACGTCCGCCACGAGTAGAGGCGTTTACCGAGGATTTAGAAGAGACGCTGCCATGGAGATGAAGCTGGCGGATTACGAAATTGACGAGTTGGTGAGCGTAAAGATCACTCACGGTGATGGGGGTTTCCCTGGAAAGGACTGTAGTGACCAGGGCATCGTACTTGTCGTCCAGGTCAACGATGATGTAGGACATCATATTTTCGCCGTCGAGGATCTTGCCGGCAGAGGACGTCTCGCCTCCATAGTCCTTGATCTTGGCCACGTACTCTGCATGGTCATACCAGGGAGCTTCTTGGTGGTGGCGAGAGCGATGCGTACGCGTGTGAGCTCCATACATGGCGGCGATGGCCTACCAGAGTTCTTGCGCGGTGTGGGTGGTGAGCACATGGGCAGTGACCTCGCGATAGAGCGAGTTGAAGACAAACCCATAGACATGTTGGTCCAGGGCTTCCCAGTGGCCGTACTCCGGATTAGGGACCTTCTTCGCCGCATTTCCAGTGCCGATGACGATCTCCATATATGGAGACTTGGTGGTGCCGTTGATGAAGCCCTCCATCTGGGCGCCACAAACAGGCGGAATAATACCACCAGTTAAGCCCACAAGGTGTATGTACAACTTTATCTCACTATACATTACATTACATTACATTACATTGACACTGATATTTCTTCTGCTAATGACGAATTCATACAACTCAGCTCCATGCCTCCATCACAAGCAGATGGTATTCAACTACATGTCATCAGAAACTGATGGCTCAACGAAATGACACAACCTGCAACTCAATGACAGCTGTATATACTACTATTAGCTATATATGACACAAACCCACCATCTTGTAAGTCTTTTTCTTCGATAAAGGATGCTTTTAATGACTCAAAACCTCGCATCTTGTAAGTTAAGTGTGATTGATGGGCATCACCTTTTGCATTGCATTGCACTTCATCGGATATGATAGATGATCATCACATGTTGCTGGAGATCCATGCAGGTAAGCATCCTAGAATGATAGATCAATAGAGGGTTAATGTGATATGCACATTCACAGTTATTAGAGTTCTTAATGCAGCAATATGAGTAGGTCATGAGAGAAGACATGGCCAAGTTCAAGAGAAACTAACATTTGGCTGGGAGAACCATAGGGATGGTGCAGGACTGGGCTGCTGCGGCTCGGCCACAAGGATGTAGAACAGGCCCATCACGCTGGTGTGTTGCCACTACTACAAAACTGGCTATAGGCACAAATAACCTAGTAGTACCAGTAGCGTGTGGAAATTAAGAACACTACTAGTAACCCTAACTAGCAGCATTCGTCCCCAACGTGCACGCTACTGGTATCTAGGGCTCACTTGCGTGCACGGGCCAGACTTATTGGTAGCGTGCAGATGTGCTCGCACGGTGCTGGTTGCACTATACTGCTATCATGCGGCCTGACACGCACACTATAGCGCTGTGCGCGCCGGCCCGACCCGCACCGCACCACCCACATGCTAACACGCGACCCACGCACATCCCCATCCCATCGCTCACGGACGTGTCGGCCTCTCCTGCTCGCCCGTGCAAGCGTCGCCGCCCTTATCCCCGTCGATCTCCCCCGCTGCCGCCCTTCTCATCGATCTCCCACGCCGTCGGCCCCGTCCACACGCCCCCGCCGCCCTCGCCCCCGCCCACGCTGTAGTCGCCCCATCCACCGCCATACCCGAGCCGGGTCATCCCCGAGCCCGGAGCAGCCGTCCGCCTCGCCGCCGTCCCTATAGACGCGCCGCCACCGAGCCCCCGTCCTCCTCGACGCGGTCCCCACACCGCCACTCTCGGTGAGCCCAGGTGAGCCTCTTAGGCTTTTATTTTTTTATTTTTCCTTTGTTTGTTTAGGATTTAGGTAATTTAGTAGCAAAGATTGTGTAGTTAAAAATGGTTAGGGTTTAGGTAATTTAGTAGCAAAATATGTGTAGTTAAAAAGGGTTAGGGTTTGTTCAGGGTTTAAGTAATTTAGTAGCAAAAAATGTGTAGTTAAAAAGGGTTAGGGTTTGTGTTGGGCTTAGGTAATTTAGTGTTTCTTTTGTGTAGTTAAGATGTTTATTGCTTACTTTGGCATGCTACCTTTGGTGGCGGCACTATGCCACCGTGGGTGGCGCCACTATGCCGTGAGTGACGGCACTATGTTGTGGGTGGCGTCACTATGCCACCCGCGACGGTTGCATGCCTGCATGCTTCGCCACTTCTGTTATTAGTAGCCAAGTCCATTCGTAGTTAGAATTTCATATGCATTGAAGCAAGCGCGAGAGGGGCACCACTACGACGGAGTTTCTCGAAGATGTCTTAGGATCCAGTTCTAAGACATCTTCGAGGAGCTCTTCATAGAGGCACTCCCATATTAAATTAGGTGGATTTATTTTATGGTCATAGGCTAGTCAAAAGCTAGCAAAACTTAGTGCTAGGTAATTATACGTACCCTATTTTTATTATTATCACTGTTAACGAAACAGCTACACAATTTATTATGTATCCATCTACTTAATTACTTATTGAGATGTGCGCTACACACGAGATCTGTGTGATCAGCCTTGTGTGTGTAGCCGCACATAGACAGGCAAACGGTCCTTTTCATGCGGGCTGCACGCAAGGCTGACCACCCAGATTTCTTGCATAGCGGACATCTCAGTGAGTAAGTAGGTGGAGAGATAGTAAAGCATGTAGCTGGTTGACGGTGGTAATAATGGAGCTAGTCTAGCTATAGTTGCCTACCACTAAATTTTGTTAGCGTTAGCTCGTCGTATTAAATGGATGATTCATGCCACTAGTTTCTTTTGATTTAATTGTTTGCTCATATGTTAATTAATAACTAATATGTTTTATTTGTTAGCTTTTCCGCGCCTATCATGGCAGATGATAAGAGGCGCTATCTTGGATTTATGAGAGGAAGATGAAGGTGCATGGGTGGTCTTCGGCGATCACCATTAATCGTTGCAAGAAGCACCTTGGCACGTGGATGGATCAGGAGATGGCAGCGCGTGCCTACGACTGGGCATCAATCCCGTTTTATGGGGATAAGGCGAGGCTCAACTTCCCCCAGTATCGAGCCTCCGTGGAGGCTAGAGCCCCCCGTGACATACGGTGGTTCACGATGGCCGATGAGAGAGAGCACCGCCAGGCCGAGCATAGGCTGAGGCTCCAGCAGCGCGAGGAGAAAGCGACGGAGTGGTTGTTGGAGAGTCTCCGGCAGGATCCGGACGTGATGGCGGAGCAGTACGCTGCTTTTGGTGGCGTATGATCTTCCAGTGTGAGCCAGCAACATGGCCAGGAGGCTGGCCCCTCCGGTGGGATCCAGCAGCACGGCTAGGCGGGTGGGAGCTAGCAGCAGGAGGAGGACTGGTTTTAGTGACAGTGACGACGACGACGTCGACTGGGACACTCTTGAGGCTGAGGATGAGACTGAGGATCAGGCAGAGGCATAGGCTCGGGAGGCCATTTTGTAAAATTAATATTACTTCAGGGGGTTTTCTGAAAATTTACCGTCCAAAACGGACTGACAAGTGGGGTCAATGACCTGCGTGCACGCACTTGTCGAGTTGTATGACCAAATAATCACGTTCTGGAGAAGTGTGATTTAAGTGCACATTGGCGTCGAGTTGTGTGACCACGCGTGCCATTAACTCAATTTGTTATCATCGATTAGGATGTTTAGTTTGCTACCTTATCATGCTACTTCGTATTAGTTTGCTACTTGCTATCTAATTTGCTACTTAGTCATGCTACTTGATCAAGCCTGCTTCTTTAATTACTATCTAGTTTGCTACTTGCTATCTAGTTTGCTACATGCTATATAATTTGCCAATAATGATGATGATATTGAGTAACCATCTAGTTAATTAGTATCTAGCAATGTGTATTGTGGATGATTGAACCTAAATAATTTGTTACTGGTTTTATGCTTAAGGATGGTTTGCTCTTAAGTGTTTGCCTTTCATGCATATCTATCTTTGATCGATGTTTTGCATGGTTTAATATATAGTGTAAACTCCACCAAAGGTTAATCTTGCCAATGTATGTAATGAAATTCAAGATCATCACACGTACATATATTGTGGGGGAGTTTGCCCTATATTATGGTTCTACTCACATCACCTTCTTTGGTAGTGGTTGATGTAAGTACAACTAGTTTTGATATGGGCTAGTATCTTCGTGATACTTGATCATATCAAATAAACCTCTTGTATACAATTTATTCTCGGATAAGTTGCATACTTGTTTTCAATATTCATTATATAAACCCTCTTGTTGAGATTGTCATCAATTACAAAAATGGGGGAGATTGAAAGTGCATGGAGCCCCCATGTGTGGTTTTGGTAATTAATGACAATCCCTATGGACTAATGGTTTCATTGAGTTATATTTGAAGGGCTTTTCCATAGGTAATGATATGAAGTCCATGTGTTGGATTCAAGGTTGATGCCATGAAGATAACGATATAAGTTGAATATTGGCATCAAGATCATTGATATGAAGAGATGAATATGATATGATCAATGAGAAGAAATGATGATGGAGTTCTTGTGTGGAACTCAAATAACCCATGCTCTAGCTTATGTTTTAAGCCATGGAGAATCAAGATCTTGAGTGTTTGATTTCAAGAGAAGAATTCAACATATGGCTCTAAGTCGAGGTCATGATGGACTCATGTGTTGAGCCTAGTTGACTAAGGCTTTGAGCATGCAAGCAAGTGAAGAATTCATTATGTATCTCAAGATTTTGTGATAGAGCATGAAGAAGATTACGTGATGGCCAAAGTGGTGTTCAAGGTGTGATCCGAAGAATGGTCATGTGAGAGTTGAGCCTTTGGCGAAGTGTGTCTTGGAGAAATTAAGATTGTGTGAGCATTCATGCTTTACCTCCAAGACATCATCATAATGAATCTAGAAGAAAAGATACAAGGTTGATCAAGACAAAGTACAAAGATTGGATTCAAGTTGATCAACTCACAAAGCATATATGGTGTACCAAGTGGGATCAAGTGATCTTATGGTATGGTAAGCAATTGTCAATGTGCTTTGTGAACTAAACCACGATATATGTGTTTGGTGTTTCTATATGTGGTTAGGTATCTTTACATGGGCTTGCATCAAAAGGAAGATTTCGTGTAGCCCATGAGAGGATGACATCAAGTGTTGATCATCATCAAGATTGAGAAGTGCAAGTTCAAGATGAGCATCTCGAAGATTACATGCTTGAATCTTGCCGTCCATTTTGGTGTAATGGACATGTGAAGATATTTCTAAATGAGGCTTTCCCATAGTGGAGTATGGGGGAGCAATTTGCAAGTCTTCACTAAGCAAATAAAATCAAGAAAGATGTTTCATCTTGAGGCGGACATGATTGTCATCATCTAACTCAAGTGGAATGCGCAAGGCAAAGGTATAACCTTGATAGGTTTTCTATTTTGTCGGTCTCAAGGTGGTTGTTGGGAGACCGAGTTATAGGTTTGATAACCGTACTATCAAGGGGGGTTCTCGGGTTAGTAACTTGTTCGCATCGTTCATAGAGAGCTCAAACCTTTGCATATTTGACACCATCTTTCTTGGTTCTTATTTGTATTTTCTATGGTTGAGGTTTTAGAACTTGTTGTCATCTTCATGACAAGCTTAAGTTTACCAAAAACGGATTTCGTATGAAAATCTTATTGCGTTTTTTGTGTTGGAGGTTTTACCGGTTCTTCATTTAATGAGAGGTTACACCTCTCCCCATTTGGTTCTATCCTCCTTCGTTTTTATTTGGTGTTTCTCTGCATAAGGAACTTGAGCTTGTTGTTCTCTTCAAAACAAGTCTGAGTTCATCGAAAACGGATTCCGTATGCAAAAGATATTGCGTTTTTCGTATGACTGGTTTTACTGTTTTTGAATCCGGTTTCAGATCCGGAATTTTCTAGGTCTGGCACCGGGTCAATTCCGGGATGATTTCCGGGTATATACCGGGCGATTCTGGGTGAGTCCAGTAGCTGTTTTTTTAAGTCCGGTATGAATTCCGGAATATTCCGGATCTGGCACCGGAAAGTGCGAAAACTGTGTAACGGGAAGATTTCTTCTTTCCCTATATTAGGTCTTCTTCCCCAACGGTTTTCTAAGCTTTTTGACACTCTCTCACCTCATTGTTGATCTTGAAGAAAGCTTGCTTCCTCTCCATCCCTCCTATGATTCTTGCATCTTTTTGAGGGAAAAGAGAGAGGGGATTTGGATCCACATCTTCACCAATCAAATTCCTTTCTTAGTGAGGGGAATCCCTTGGGATTTAGATCTTGGAGTCATTGGTTGACCTCCTCCTTGTTCTTCCTCTCCTATTGCTCCCTAGCACTTGTTGCTTCGGTGGAATTCGGGAGAGAAGGATTTGAGCACCTCTGTGTTCTTGCTTTGCATTTGTTGCATAGTTTTGAGCTCTCCGGTTCGATTAGTTCGAGTGAGTGCCCGAGTGCTTGTTACTCTTGGAGGGTGACCTCCTAGACGGTTTGGTGGTTGTGACCGCAGTGTCCTCTTCGTGGAAGATTGTGAAGAGGCCCGGGTCTTCTCCTTCGTGGGGATTGTGAAGTGGTTGTGGAGCTTGCCATCTCCGGAGTGGAGGAAAAGCTAACCGTAAGGAAAAGGCCCTTGCTTCGTGTGGGGGGCTTGGATAAGAAGGTGAGCCTTCGTGGCGTTCGGGTGTCTTTGTGGTATCCCGCACCTCTCCAACGGTGACTACCTTTCTTCGTGGAAGGGAACATCGGGATACATCTTCGTCTCCGCGTGCCTCGGTTATTTCTATACCCGAGTTTACTTCCTTGTGATAGGCTTCGTGCTTGAAGTTATATATATTTTGTTTATCACTTGTGGTATATCTCTTAGTGCTCATCTTGTTTTGCTTAAGTTGTTGGTGCACTTAGTTGAGCCTAGCATATTTAGGATTTGTGATTGAAAACTAAACGATAGTTTATTTCCGCATTCTTTCAAGCCAAATCCGTAATTGATTTTAAAAACGCCTATTCACCCCCCCCCCCTCTAGGCGACATCTCGATCTTTCAATTGGTATCAGAGCAAGGTCTCTCTTGTTTAGGCTTCACCGCCTAGAGTGAAAAGATGTCGGCTAGTGGCTTAGTGCACAATGACACAATTATATTCGATGGCACAAATTATTTCTTATGGAGAAATTATATGCTTTGCAATCTTCGGACCTTGTGTCCAAATATAGAGCAATTTCTAGATGTAGGTTTTTCTCCTCCAATGGATCCACAAAATCTATCTTTAGAGGATGAGAAAAACTTACATCTCGAAGCTCTAGTATATAACAAGTTTCTTCATCTTTTGAGTTTTCATATTTATGTTTTCTTGAATGTCTCGAAGTGCAAGTCCTCTCATGAAATGTGGACCAAGCTAGAAGAAAAATATGGTGGGTCCAATTCTCTTGAGGTCGATTATCTTTCCGAGGAGCTCTTTTCACCGTCACATATTGAAGAGCTCCAAGTCGCTTCCACCTCCGGTTGTGAAGAATCAATTCGTCCACTTCACCAATGTGTGACATGCCACAAGATGGTTCCTCATCATCCCCAAAGTTCACATGTGCCTTATGGCTAGAGGTTCGAAGGTAACTCCTACTTTGAATCCCAACATATCTCATAATGATGAGAGATGATGATGAGGATGAATTTGATGATGCTCTTTGCATGAGTTGGGCATGGTGTATGCTTCTCTTCGTGGTAATACAAATGCTCGTGCTAAATTCGAATTTTTAATGGATACCATTGTTGAAAACAAGGAAACCATTAAAGATTTGAAATCCCTTGTTAATGAGGGAAATTGAGATTCAATCTCCTTATGCAAGAGCTCCGTGATGAGAAACATACTAGTGCTTCTTTATCTCAATCTTTTGAAACCTATAAGCTTGAAAATGCTAAATCTATTAGTGATGCTTGTGCTACTAACTCCACTTCTTGTGAAGCATCTATTTTAAAGGAGAATGTTGATCTAAGTGCTCAACTTGAGTTGCTAACTAGCAATTATAGGAAATTGGAAGAAAGTCATGAAAAGCTCTCGAGCTCCCATGAGGATCTTCTAATCTCCTATGATGGGCTTAAGTTGGCTCATGAGGCAAGTATCACTAAGGTAACATTTGTGAGCCTCATGTGGACATTAGCACTACTTCTACTCAAAATGCTATATTGCATGTGCTAGTCCTATGATTCATCTAGACATAATGTTGCCACATCTTGTGATGAATTGCTTGCTTTGCCTTGTTGCTCTAACAATGAAGTTTCTACTTCCTCTAGTACTTGTGTTGTCACTAACCATGTAGAGGAAATCAAAGAGCTCAAGGCCCAAGTCATTTCTTTGAAGAAAGACTTGGAAAAGCGTCATGAAGGGAAATCCACACTTGACAAAATGTTGAGTGTGCATCAATCCCCCAATGACAAGAGTGGACTTGGATTTAACTCCAATAACAAGAACAAGTCCAAGATCAATAAGAAGAAGGGCCAAGACCAAGTCAAGAATTCGGCCAAGATCATTTGCTTCAAGTGCAAGGTTGAAGGGCATCATGTTAGATCATGCCCATTGAAGAAGAAGAAGCACTTGAGTGAGAAGCAACAAGGGAAGAGGCCACAAGGTCAAGATAAAGTCCAACCTCAAGTTGTAGAAAGGCTACTTCCCAAAAGATTCAAGCTAATGCTCCCCAAGTCAAGAAATCAAAGAAGAAGAGAAAGGGGAGCACTTGTTGCTATTTATGCCGTGAGAAGGGGCACTTTGCTTCATCATGTTCTAACGGTACCTTCTCAAACCCTATCATTGTTGATGATGATTATTCACTTATTAAGGATAAGGTGGCAATGTGTTTGCCAAGTTTGTTGGTACTCAAAGTGGTTTCAAGAAAAGAACCATTTGGGTTGCCAAGCCTATTGTGACTAACTTTTTAGGACCCAACTTGGTTGGGGACCAACAAGCTCAAACTTGATCAATAGGTGTTAGTGGAGGGCTTTGGAGACTTGGCTACACATGAAGAATTAAGGGATCTTCATAATTATATTTTCTCAAGCCAAGTCATTGGATTATAATGTCTCTATCTCATATCCAATGTTCCTCCTTGCGGTAACTTGCTTTTAAACTATATATACATTCAAAGTTGCTTGCCCCTTTGCATGTGTTGGTTTTATTACTTTCATATGTTTGTATATGTTGTGCTCTCTACTTACTTATCTTGAGTAATCAAGTTTATATGTGTATGTTGGTTTGCACACCATGTACGTGTGAGTTTGTGTTGAGCCTCTATTGCATTTTGTTCGTATTTTAGTGGCTCTTTTGAGAGACAATGGACTATCCCATTTTGGGGGTGTGATGTGCTTTGGCACTTCAAAATCCTAAAATGTGTATACATGAGGACAACCACTTAGTGTTGATATATCAAGATTATCTAATCTCTATGTGGTATGTCATAGCTCATGAGAAATTCAAATTCTATAATGTTCATTAATATCTCTATTGGATTTTATTTGCCTCTTATTGAGAAGAAATGGATTATCACATTATGGGGGAGTAATAAGCTATGTGCATATTACGAGCCTAGAAAATGTGAACATGTGAGGTTTTGCCACTTAGAATCGATATTGTAAATTATCTTGTTCCTATGTGGCATTTCTCAAACAAGTTCCAAGTTTCATGAATGATTTTACTTGCTCCTCTTTTGGATCTTGTTTTTGAGGGATGTTCTTGGTACGGTTTTCCTCAAATGTGTTCTTCTACATCTTTTGGGAAACCGTTTGCTTCAAGTTATAATAATAATTGATTTGCATAATCTTGTGAATAATTGAAGCTAGCAAGGACATCTATCTATCTAATAATTGCTTAAATCGTATTTTCCACTATGCTTTTTCGTTGTGAAGATGATCTTGAATATTCTTGCAAACTACCACCAAGAAGTAACTTCTTATACTCCTTGTCCTTGACAAGTGATATTCACATTTGTGGTGGAATTGTAGATCGTCTTCATATTGGCTTTTGTTTCGTGATTTAATTGGCATAGGAGAGGCATTGATCTCATTTGTGTGCATTTTATATTTCAATGCAAAATTTATAATGCACACATCTTGGGGGAGCTATCCTATACCTTTTAGAGCACTCTCTTTACACTCTTATCAACTTCTTTTTTCCTTTTAAAATGTGTTTTGATGGAAGACAAAATCCTTTTTGTACCTTGTGCCATTGTGAAAAGTGTGTAGGGTTTGGTTTTGTTTTGTTGGAACCTTGCTCTATTTTGGGAGTTTGCTATCTCATTCCTTCTTCTCTATTTTATCTTCTTGAATGAGATAAGTGTTTTAGCATGTGTGTTTTGATTCATCATGTTTGATCAATGTTTTTTTGTTCATGTGTTGAACTTGTGGATCAATCTTTGTTGGTTTGATTCTTTGATAAATTTGGACAACAAATGTGTTCGACACGCTATTTGTGTCTTCTTGGATTTCTTGGTGTTTTATCCTAATGTATCTTCTTGGGATCTTGGAAGTCTGTGCGTGCATATTTATTATATGTATATTTATGGCATGCTTGGTTTACTTGATCCAATATATTGGGTAGACTCATAAAATCCTAAATGGCTAAGATGTGCATGAAATTCAAATTTCATCTCAAAATATGCACATATTTATATGGAGTTTTCCCAATGTATTGTAGTTATTCTAACTACTTTGGACCCAATAAGTTTGGGGACCAAAATGTACTTGAATGTTGTTTTAGGTACATTGGAGTTGCAATGGATGCTTGTCTCAACTATATGGAAGGTGTTCTCACCATGTGTAAATTGGAGACAAGCTAGGATGGTCAATAAACTCTTACCTACTACATCATACCAATGCTATCTCGGTAACAAGTATTCACTTCATGCATACATGTATTGCTTTCAACCTTGTGTAGGTTGCATCTTGGCATGAATATCTTTATTTGCAAAATATTTTGGTTCTTTAAAAGTTTTAAAGAAAACTCTTTATTGCAAATGTGGGAAATTTGAGATGATTGCATATCTTGGGAGTAATCCTAAATATGTCAACTTCGCAATTTTATTGCATATCCTTTACTCATGATGCTCACATGTGCAATATTGATGAAGTTGCAAATTTATTCAACCTTTGTGATACTTGTTGCCTTCCTCAAGGCATCCCAACTATCTTTTATTCCCATATTGCTAGTTGTGATTTTATTGAGGTTTAAGTGGTTGAAGTTCATTATTATACAATGAGATACATCAAGCCTTGTGCTTTATATATATGCTTTTATGCAAAGATCTTATTGGTATAGTTTATGACTTCTTTCTCGGATATCATGGTATCCCTTTTTAATAGTAACTATTTTGTGTGTGCATGTTTCTTTGTGGATTCTTCATCTTGATGTTTTGTCCACTAAGAAACTTATACACATGAGAAAGCTATTCCCCTTGACATTCTCGTTCTTAGCCGTCCACCTTTCTTATTTGTTGTGTTTTTTTTTTGGTGGTTTCGGAAAGAATTTGATTTATGAGTGCTTGTCTTACTTGATTGCATCTTCGTGCACTCATATTTCGTGAATAATGAAGAGGAATTTCTGACAGTGATGGTACATAGCCAACAGGAATTTGAGCATGTCCTGCTGACGGTGATGGTTCATAATGACCAGGCATTTCGGCACAATGCGAACTAGTTGCTTCACTAGTCTCTCCAGTCTGAACAGCACCGCCACCTATTTCAAAATTATTCTGCTTCAGAACAAACGACACTAGGACTTCTGGTTTTGTCCTTCGGCGTTTGCATGATGCTAGCCAAGAAACCCACTGATTTGTCCGATCAAGCGGCAACAACTCCCAGCAAATATTTGACCGGGATTTGGTCCATACCGACTGAATCCTAACAGTCCAGTAATTAGGATCATACCCAAAATTCACCGTAAAATACCACTGGACACCGCTCATTTTCACTTTCTCTGGCTCTGTCAACTGAACCTCCACATTTTCAAATTCACTAAGATCAACCCCTGACTCAGATGCACGGACTGTACCGGCACCGTAGTGCACGACAACATCGACCACTTCCATTACCTAAACAATTTTATTCCATCATTAAATACTCCACAGCGGATATATCTAAATATTACGACCGCCGAAAATAAATATGACGACCCCCGGTAAAATAAAGACTAATCAAAATTTACAATACATCTAACCGACAACATATATCTACACTAATCCTGACACATCCACCGACAAACTACTATATTAACACTTAACCTAAAAATCTAGAGATTAGGGTTTACCCTTGACGCGTGTGTAGCTCCCGCTGCCCGGATTCAATCTAGCACCCCACCGCCGCACCACGCCTCTGCCTTCCCCAACACCGGCACACACCACCACTATCCACCATTGTTGACCACCATTGCTCCACCTCCACTCCCCCAAACGCCTCCACGAACAACTATCCCATCAGTAGATCGAGGATGCCCTAACCCTCCTCTACTCTATTTGTTCAATATGTGGGTTTATGGGGATTTTTTGGGGTAAGGATCGGTGCTTTTTTTGTGTGGCAAACAGAAGGCAGAGAGGAAGCAGCAGCTCGGGCGAGAGGCGAGAGGAAGGAGAAGGCCGGGGTCGCGAGCGAGGTTATCTCGTCGTGTTTCGGCACGGGCGCCGCCGAATCCTCCCCTTTCGGCACGGGCGGTGCCAAAAGAGGCCAAAGCAGGTGGGCCGCGCCTGCCGCTGCGTCTGGCGACATGCATGTCGCTACTTTCGGCACGGGCAGCGCCGAAAGCCATTGTTTCGGCACGGGCCACGCCGACGCCGCGCTAGAATCCGAAATTCTGAAAAACGCGCGCTATATTCCGAATTTCTGTTTAAAATAATATTATTTTAAAAAAAATCGTACTGGTACTTTCAGTTCATAACACGAAAATTGTCAATTCCTAACATTTAAACTGCGTAGTACTGTCTATTGAAATACTTGCAAGGATGATTCCGCCTCCATGCCATCCCGATCTGTACTGAAGAAGGCAACTCAATCACGCGGGAAACATAATTCCATTATCCACGTCGATCGACGCATTGGCGCGGTAACTCCGTGGCTGTGGCTAACTTGACAGATATAAAGAAACCAGGTCCAGGGCTTCGATTCCTTCTAAGAGCATCTCCAAGCGGAGACCCCAAACCCGCCCTATACGTCCGGACGGACGGTCCGGAGGCCATTTGGTCCAAAAACGGCCACCCAAGCGAGGTCCCCAAACACTCCCCATAGGTCCGGGCTGTCCGGCAGCCCCCAAACCCAAGGCATATGTGGGGAGGGTTTGGGGGTGGCCGGACGTGACCGGACGCGTCCGATGGGACATCTTTTCCTTTGTTTTCTTTTGTTTTGTCCTTGATTGATCATTCTCTCTCCTTCTCCACCAATCATATGCAAGTGACCCCACAATTTGGGGGGATTTTGGGGTACATGGTTGGAGGACACCATTTTTCAGGGCTGTCCGGTCGCTGTCCGCGGACGCGTCCGGGCGCAGTTTGGGGGCCGGAATTGGGGGCTCCGACTGGAGATGCTCTAACCAAGGAAAAAAATAGCATGTTAGTGCCGGCCTTAAAATTACGTTATTATCGTGCTATAACGTGCTATTCGCGAGACATTGTACACGGATTAGTTTAGCGCGAGCTCTCTAGATATGTTATAGCTAGCGCGTTGTTAGCCAAAATAGCGTGCTATTTTTTTACCATGATTCTAACACATGCATGGAGTGTGTGCGTCATGCATGATCTGTAGACTAATATATCTGTTCAGTTGCTCCAGAAGAACAAGGAACGCTTTTTGTTTCAAGCATGACTAAAAGTCAATTTTGAGCCGTTCCAAATGGTGTCCAGTGCAGACTTTGTTGAACTTGTATAGACTTTTTGCAGAATCTGCAAGCAATCGAGTCACCGAAACCACCGAATACTCCGAAATATCGGAATTACCGGAAAACCGGATCGAATGTCAAACGAAATTCGACAAATTTATTCCCAAGTTCACCGAAATTTTACCAAAAATCATTAAAATTTAGCAAAATTGGTGAATACTGGTGAGTTTCGGTCTGTAACTTATTTTCTCGGTGGCAACCGAGAATACCGGTTTTCGACGAAATTTCGAAATACCGGTCGAGAAAAAAATTCCTGCGTACACGTGCCTAAAATGTGGGCGTTGATACATAAGCCGGAATGACCTTCTCTGCATGCAGCTCAGCTATCCACGGCATGGAGCATGATGGTCATGGAGTGCGTCAGAGAATAGTCCCATGGTGTGAGTGCGTCACGCATGATGCATGTTTTTTCTTTGGAGGATGATTAAAATATTTTTGAAAAGGAAAGTTCAAGGCACACTCGAGGCTATATATATACACATAACGCCAGCCCTATCTTCAACTTGAAGTGAGCAAAAGGAACAGAGCGCATCATAGTTAGTATATCTAAGCACATGATGGCTGCGTCGTCCACGGTGGTGCCGAAGACGGTGCAAGAGCTGGGGGCGGCCGTCGAGGAGCTGGACCGGCACGCCGATGAGATGCCGGAGCCCATCCCTCTCATCGATCTTAGCCGGCTGACGGACGCGGGCGAGGCCGACAAGCTCCGGACAGCTCTTCAATCCTGGGGCCTCTTCCTGGTGATCCGTCTCTCCTGCGTGCACGTTAGCTTCCAAAGTTTTTCAACTTTTGATGAAATTTGTTACTACCACTTTTGATTATCCAGGTCACCAACCATGGAATTGAAGACTCTCTCATGGACGCCATGATGGACGCGTCCAGGGAGTTCTTTCGGCAACCGGCTGAAGAGAAGCAGAAATGCAACGACTCGGTGAAGGGCAACCCCTTCGGTGCGGAAGGGTATGCAAGTGACAAGCTGGGAAGCCAGGATCAGATCCTGGACTGGAACGACCGGTTGCGTCTGAGGGTGGAGCCAGAAGACCAGAGGAATTTTGCTATATGGCCCAGCTACCCAGAATCTTTCAGGTTACCACTCCCGTGCCTTCAGTGATATATGTTTCACTTTTTCTATGTTAGCTGCAAAGCACGACACAATGAAAAAATTCAGCAAATATCAATGGAAAGAATAGCAGAAGCTACACTTTGGTTAAACGCTCACATAGTCAATATTCTCGTATCATTCCACGTCTTAATTTCTTGCTAGTGGACCGTGTTTTCATACTGTTGCTTAAAATGAAGTCGGGGTAAAAGTCGAGTTGAAGACTCCGTTTGCGAATGTGTTATTTTGTAAACTTCTCTTAATGATGTAGTTCTTTTTTTGCGGGATGTAGTTTTGTGTAATTTATTTATGAATTGCTTTCTTTATAAGATATTTAGAGACAGTTCATAGAAAATGAGCAAAAATATATAAAATCTTTGATTTTACTAAATTATTTAAGAGTCTTTTCATAGGGATGTGCTACAAGAGTACGCATCAAGAACCAAGGGAATAAGAGACCTTCTCTTGCGATCAATAGCCAAGCTCCTGGAGCTTGATGAGGATTACTTTGTCAACCAATTATCTGAGAAGGCTTCCGGGTTTGCCAGATTCAACTACTACCCTCCATGTCCAAGGCCCGACCATGTTTGGGGCTTCAAGTCTCACTCTGATGGTGGTCTCCTTACCATCCTTTTTGTTGATAAAGATGTCGGTGGCTTGCAAATTCAGAAAGATGGAAAATGGTACAATGTTCGAGCCAAGCCTTACACATTGGTTATTAACTTAGCAGACTGCATGGAGGTATGCAACTTCATATACAAGCTTCACACTTCCTCTTTTGAACAATCGGCAATGATCAAGGTGCACCCGGTTTCATTAATTCTAATGCATTATTAACTTGCATGTGAAATTTTGATGCAGATAATGAACAATGGAATCTTTAGGAGCCCAATTCATAGAGTGGTGACTAATGCTGAGAAGGAGAGGCTCTCCTTGGCCATGTTTTATGTTGTGGATGGGGAGACGGTGCTTGAGCCTGCGCCTGGTTTGGT
Source organism: Poa pratensis (assembly GCA_947311845.1). Classification (NCBI taxonomy): domain Eukaryota; kingdom Viridiplantae; phylum Streptophyta; class Magnoliopsida; order Poales; family Poaceae; genus Poa; species Poa pratensis. Next base: position 1,082,430 of record CAMZMU010000085.1, on the reverse strand, counting down.
GGATGAGAAGCGACCGCCAAGATATAGGAAAATTAAGACCAAGGATTTCTTTGATGGGATCTCTGAACATTTCCGTGAAGGGAAAAGATTCATCGAGACATTGAAAATATAGATTCAACACTTGGTTTAGTTTATGGATATTTGTGAGTGATTATCTAGGGAGAATAAAGAGATGGTTTCTCTCCCATCAGTGGGGATCAATCAGTGCCTTTGTACAAGTCTCCAAGTCTTATAAGTGACTCACCTTGCGAAGTTTTGTGTTTAATAAAAGGGTTTATTATGACTGTCTCCCTAGTTCTCACCGATATTATGACTGTGCCACAACGAATCGACCTATTGGAGAAATGATATCAGCTATGGCAGACTCATTATGTCTATAATCTTGGACAGACGTGATGCTAGCAACCATTAGCTCTAGCAAACTCGCTGTCTGTTTGATCTGTTTGCCCACATATGTGATCTCCCAATTGTCGTGTCAGCAGCGTCCTTGATTTCCACCATTTGGCATGCCCTTGTTGGGGCTGCCACGAGGGTTTGTACTACCCGCTGTGCCCCCCCCCCCCCCCCCCCCCCGAGAGCGAAGCCACAACGTCCGCCACGAGTAGAGGCGTTTACCGAGGATTTAGAAGAGACGCTGCCATGGAGATGAAGCTGGCGGATTACGAAATTGACGAGTTGGTGAGCGTAAAGATCACTCACGGTGATGGGGGTTTCCCTGGAAAGGACTGTAGTGACCAGGGCATCGTACTTGTCGTCCAGGTCAACGATGATGTAGGACATCATATTTTCGCCGTCGAGGATCTTGCCGGCAGAGGACGTCTCGCCTCCATAGTCCTTGATCTTGGCCACGTACTCTGCATGGTCATACCAGGGAGCTTCTTGGTGGTGGCGAGAGCGATGCGTACGCGTGTGAGCTCCATACATGGCGGCGATGGCCTACTAGAGTTCTTGCGCGGTGTGGGTGGTGAGCACATGGGCAGTGACCTCGCGATAGAGCGAGTTGAAGACAAACCCATAGACATGTTGGTCCAGGGCTTCCCAGTGGCCGTACTCCGGATTAGGGACCTTCTTCGCCGCATTTCCAGTGCCGATGACGATCTCCATATATGGAGACTTGGTGGTGCCGTTGATGAAGCCCTCCATCTGGGCGCCACAAACAGGCGGAATAATACCACCAGTTAAGCCCACAAGGTGTATGTACAACTTTATCTCACTATACATTACATTACATTACATTGACACTGATATTTCTTCTGCTAATGACGAATTCATACAACTCAGCTCCACCTCCATCACAAGCAGATGGTATTCAACTACATGTCATCAGAAACTGATGGCTCAACGAAATGACACAACCTGCAACTCAATGACAGCTGTATATACTACTATTAGCTATATATGACACAAACCCACCATCTTGTAAGTCTTTTTCTTCGATAAAGGATGCTTTTAATGACTCAAAACCTCGCATCTTGTAAGTTAAGTGTGATTGATGGGCATCACCTTTTGCATTGCATTGCACTTCATCGGATATGATAGATGATCATCACATGTTGCTGGAGATCCATGCAGGTAAGCATCCTAGAATGATAGATCAATAGAGGGTTAATGTGATATGCACATTCACAGTTATTAGAGTTCTTAATGCAGCAATATGAGTAGGTCATGAGAGAAGACATGGCCAAGTTCAAGAGAAACTAACATTTGGCTGGGAGAACCATAGGGATGGTGCAGGACTGGGCTGCTGCGGCTCGGCCACAAGGATGTAGAACAGGCCCATCACGCTGGTGTGTTGCCACTACTACAAAACTGGCTATAGGCACAAATAACCTAGTAGTACCAGTAGCGTGTGGAAATTAAGAACACTACTAGTAACCCTAACTAGCAGCATTCGTCCCCAACGTGCACGCTACTGGTATCTAGGGCTCACTTGCGTGCACGGGCCAGACTTATTGGTAGCGTGCAGATGTGCTCGCACGGTGCTGGTTGCACTATACTGCTATCATGCGGCCTGACACGCACACTATAGCGCTGTGCGCGCCGGCCCGACCCGCACCGCACCACCCACATGCTAACACGCGACCCACGCACATCCCCATCCCATCGCTCACGGACGTGTCGGCCTCTCCTGCTCGCCCGTGCAAGCGTCGCCGCCCTTATCCCCGTCGATCTCCCCCGCTGCCGCCCTTCTCATCGATCTCCCACGCCGTCGGCCCCGTCCACACGCCCCCGCCGCCCTCGCCCCCGCCCACGCTGTAGTCGCCCCATCCACCGCCATACCCGAGCCGGGTCATCCCCGAGCCCGGAGCAGCCGTCCGCCTCGCCGCCGTCCCTATAGACGCGCCGCCACCGAGCCCCCGTCCTCCTCGACGCGGTCCCCACACCGCCACTCTCGGTGAGCCCAGGTGAGCCTCTTAGGCTTTTATTTTTTTATTTTTCCTTTGTTTGTTTAGGATTTAGGTAATTTAGTAGCAAAGATTGTGTAGTTAAAAATGGTTAGGGTTTAGGTAATTTAGTAGCAAAATATGTGTAGTTAAAAAGGGTTAGGGTTTGTTCAGGGTTTAAGTAATTTAGTAGCAAAAAATGTGTAGTTAAAAAGGGTTAGGGTTTGTGTTGGGCTTAGGTAATTTAGTGTTTCTTTTGTGTAGTTAAGATGTTTATTGCTTACTTTGGCATGCTACCTTTGGTGGCGGCACTATGCCACCGTGGGTGGCGCCACTATGCCGTGAGTGACGGCACTATGTTGTGGGTGGCGTCACTATGCCACCCGCGACGGTTGCATGCCTGCATGCTTCGCCACTTCTGTTATTAGTAGCCAAGTCCATTCGTAGTTAGAATTTCATATGCATTGAAGCAAGCGCGAGAGGGGCACCACTACGACGGAGTTTCTCGAAGATGTCTTAGGATCCAGTTCTAAGACATCTTCGAGGAGCTCTTCATAGAGGCACTCCCATATTAAATTAGGTGGATTTATTTTATGGTCATAGGCTAGTCAAAAGCTAGCAAAACTTAGTGCTAGGTAATTATACGTACCCTATTTTTATTATTATCACTGTTAACGAAACAGCTACACAATTTATTATGTATCCATCTACTTAATTACTTATTGAGATGTGCGCTACACACGAGATCTGTGTGATCAGCCTTGTGTGTGTAGCCGCACATGGACAGGCAAACGGTCCTTTTCATGCGGGCTGCACGCAAGGCTGACCACCCAGATTTCTTGCATAGCGGACATCTCAGTGAGTAAGTAGGTGGAGAGATAGTAAAGCATGTAGCTGGTTGACGGTGGTAATAATGGAGCTAGTCTAGCTATAGTTGCCTACCACTAAATTTTGTTAGCGTTAGCTCGTCGTGTTAAATGGATGATTCATGCCACTAGTTTCTTTTGATTTAATTGTTTGCTCATATGTTAATTAATAACTAATATGTTTTATTTGTTAGCTTTTCCGCGCCTATCATGGCAGATGATAAGAGGCGCTATCTTGGATTTATGAGAGGAAGATGAAGGTGCATGGGTGGTCTTCGGCGATCACCATTAATCGTTGCAAGAAGCACCTTGGCACGTGGATGGATCAGGAGATGGCAGCGCGTGCCTACGACTGGGCATCAATCCCGTTTTATGGGGATAAGGCGAGGCTCAACTTCCCCCAGTATCGAGCCTCCGTGGAGGCTAGAGCCCCCCGTGACATACGGTGGTTCACGATGGCCGATGAGAGAGAGCACCGCCAGGCCGAGCATAGGCTGAGGCTCCAGCAGCGCGAGGAGAAAGCGACGGAGTGGTTGTTGGAGAGTCTCCGGCAGGATCCGGACGTGATGGCGGAGCAGTACGCTGCTTTTGGTGGCGTATGATCTTCCAGTGTGAGCCAGCAACATGGCCAGGAGGCTGGCCCCTCCGGTGGGATCCAGCAGCACGGCTAGGCGGGTGGGAGCTAGCAGCAGGAGGAGGACTGGTTTTAGTGACAGTGACGACGACGACGTCGACTGGGACACTCTTGAGGCTGAGGATGAGACTGAGGATCAGGCAGAGGCACAGGCTCGGGAGGCCATTTTGTAAAATTAATATTACTTCAGGGGGTTTTCTGAAAATTTACCATCCAAAACGGACTGACAAGTGGGGTCAATGACCTGCGTGCACGCACTTGTCGAGTTGTGTGACCAAATAATCACGTTCTGGAGAAGTGTGATTTAAGTGCACATTGGCGTCGAGTTGTGTGACCACGCGTGCCATTAACTCAATTTGTTATCATCGATTAGGATGTTTAGTTTGCTACCTTATCATGCTACTTCGTATTAGTTTGCTACTTGCTATCTAATTTGCTACTTAGTCATGCTACTTGATCAAGCCTGCTTCTTTAATTACTATCTAGTTTGCTACTTGCTATCTAGTTTGCTACATGCTATATAATTTGCCAATAATGATGATGATATTGAGTAACCATCTAGTTAATTAGTATCTAGCAATGTGTATTGTGGATGATTGAACCTAAATAATTTGTTACTGGTTTTGCTTAAGGATGGTTTGCTCTTAAGTGTTTGCCTTTCATGCATATCTATCTTTGATCGATGTTTTGCATGGTTTAATATATAGTGTAAACTCCACCAAAGGTTAATCTTGCCAATGTATGTAATGAAATTCAAGATCATCACACGTACATATATTGTGGGGGAGTTTGCCCTATATTATGGTTCTACTCACATCACCTTCTTTGGTAGTGGTTGATGTAAGTACAACTAGTTTTGATATGGGCTAGTATCTTCGTGATACTTGATCATATCAAATAAACCTCTTGTATACAATTTATTCTCGGATAAGTTGCATACTTGTTTTCAATATTCATTATATAAACCCTCTTGTTGAGATTGTCATCAATTACAAAAATGGGGGAGATTGAAAGTGCATGGAGCCCCCATGTGTGGTTTTGGTAATTAATGACAATCCCTATGGACTAATGGTTTCATTGAGTTATATTTGAAGGGCTTTTCCATAGGTAATGATATGAAGTCCATGTGTTGGATTCAAGGTTGATGCCATGAAGATAACGATATAAGTTGAATATTGGCATCAAGATCATTGATATGAAGAGATGAATATGATATGATCAATGAGAAGAAATGATGATGGAGTTCTTGTGTGGAACTCAAATAACCATGCTCTAGCTTATGTTTTAAGCCATGGAGAATCAAGATCTTGAGTGTTTGATTTCAAGAGAAGAATTCAACATATGGCTCTAAGTCGAGGTCATGATGGACTCATGTGTTGAGCCTAGTTGACTAAGGCTTTGAGCATGCAAGCAAGTGAAGAATTCATTATGTATCTCAAGATTTTGTGATAGAGCATGAAGAAGATTACGTGATGGCCAAAGTGGTGTTCAAGGTGTGATCCGAAGAATGGTCATGTGAGAGTTGAGCCTTTGGCGAAGTGTGTCTTGGAGAAATGAAGATTGTGTGAGCATTCATGCTTACCTCCAAGACATCATCATAATGAATCTAGAAGAAAAGATACAAGGTTGATCAAGACAAAGTACAAAGATTGGATTCAAGTTGATCAACTCACAAAGCATATATGGTGTACCAAGTGGGATCAAGTGATCTTATGGTATGGTAAGCAATTGTCAATTGTGCTTTGTGAACTAACCACGATATATGTGTTTGGTGTTTCTATATGTGGTTAGGTATCTTTACATGGGCTTGCATCAAAAGGAAGATTTCGTGTAGCCCATGAGAGGATGACATCAAGTGTTGATCATCATCAAGATTGAGAAGTGCAAGTTCAAGATGAGCATCTCGAAGATTACATGCTTGAATCTTGCCGTCCATTTTGGTGTAATGGACATGTGAAGATATTTCTAAATGAGGCTTTCCCATAGTGGAGTATGGGGGAGCAATTTGCAAGTCTTCACTAAGCAAATAAAATCAAGAAAGATGTTTCATCTTGAGGCGGACATGATTGTCATCATCTAACTCAAGTGGAATGCGCAAGGCAAAGGTATAACCTTGATAGGTTTTCTATTTTGTCGGTCTCAAGGTGGTTGTTGGGAGACCGAGTTATAGGTTTGATAACCGTACTATCAAGGGGGGTTCTCGGGTTAGTAACTTGTTCGCATCGTTCATAGAGAGCTCAAACCTTTGCATATTTGACACCATCTTTCTTGGTTCTTATTTGTATTTTCTATGGTTGAGGTTTTAGAACTTGTTGTCATCTTCATGACAAGCTTAAGTTTACCAAAAACGGATTTCGTATGAAAATCTTATTGCGTTTTTGGTGTTGGAGGTTTTACCGGTTCTTCATTTAATGAGAGGTTACACCTCTCCCCATTTGGTTCTATCCTCCTTTGTTTTTATTTGGTGTTTCTCTGCATAAGGAACTTGAGCTTGTTGTTATCTTCAAAACAAGCCTGAGTTCATCGAAAACGGATTCCGTATGCAAAAGATATTGCGTTTTTCGTATGACTGGTTTTACTGTTTTTGAATCCGGTTTCAGATCCGGAATTTTCTAGGTCTGGCACCGGGTCAATTCCGGGATGATTTCCGGGTATATACCGGGCGATTCTGGGTGAGTCCAGTAGCTGTTTTTTAAGTCCGGTATGAATTCCGGAATATTCCGGATCTGGCACCGGAAAGTGCGAAAACTGTGTAACGGGAAGATTTCTTCTTTCCCTATTTAGGTCTTCTTCCCCAACGGTTTTCTAGCTTTTTGACACTCTCTCACCTCCATTGTTGACCTTGAAGAAAGCTTGCTTCCTCTCCATCCCTCCTATGATTCTTGCATCTTTTTGAGGGAAAAGAGAGAGGGGATTTGGATCCACATCTTCACCAATCAAATTCCTTTCTTAGTGAGGGGAATCCCTTGGGATTTAGATCTTGGAGTCATTGGTTGACCTCCTCCTTGTTCTTCCTCTCCTATTGCTCCCTAGCACTTGTTGCTTCGGTGGAATTCGAGAGAGAAGGATTTGAGCACCTCTTGTGTTCTTGCTTTGCATTTGTTGCATAGTTTTGAGCTCTCCGGTTCGATTAGTTCGAGTGAGAGCCCGAGTGCTTGTTACTCTTGGAGGGTGACCTCCTAGACGGTTTGGTGGTTGTGACCGCGGTGACCTCTTCGTGGAAGATTGTGAAGAGGCCCGGGTCTTCTCCTTCGTGGGATTGTGAAGTGGTTGTGGAGCTTGCCATCTCCGGAGTGGAGGAAAAGCTAACCGTAAGGAAAAGGCCCTTGCTTCGTGTGGGGGGCTTGGAGAAGAAGGTGAGCCTTCGTGGCGTTCGGGTGTCTTCGTGGTATCCCGCACCTCTCCAACGGTGACTACCTTTCTTCGTGGAAGGGAACATCGGGATACATCTTCGTCTCCGCGTGCCTCGGTTATTTCTATACCCGAGTTTACTTCCTTGTGATAGCCTTCGTGCTTGAAGTTATATATATTTGTTTATCACTTGTGGTATATCTCTTAGTGCTCATCTTGTTTAGCTTAAGTTGTTGGTGCACTTAGTTGAGCCTAGCATATTTAGGATTTGTGATTGAAAACTAAACGATAGTTTATTTCCGCATTCTTTCAAGCCAAATCCGTAATTGATTTTAAAAACGCCTATTCACCCCCCCCTCTAGGCGACATCTCGATCTTTCAATTGGTATCAGAGCAAGGTCTCTCTTGTTTAGGCTTCACCGCCTAGAGTGAAAAGATGTCGGCTAGTGGCTTAGTGCACAATGACACAATTATATTCGATGGCACAAATTATTTCTTATGGAGAAATTATATGCTTTGCAATCTTCGGACCTTGTGTCCAAATATAGAGCAATTTCTAGATGTAGGTTTTTCTCCTCCAATGGATCCACAAAATCTATCTTTAGAGGATGAGAAAAACTTACATCTCGAAGCTCTAGTATATAACAAGTTTCTTCATCTTTGAGTTTTCAGATTTATGTTTTCTTGAATGTCTCGAAGTGCAAGTCCTCTCATGAAATGTGGACCAAGCTAGAAGAAAAATATGGTGGGTCCAATTCTCTTGAGGTCGATTATCTTTCCGAGGAGCTCTTTTCACCGTCACATATTGAAGAGCTCCAAGTCGCTTCCACCTCCGGTTGTGAAGAATCAATTCGTCCACTTCACCAATGTGTGACATGCCACAAGATGGTTCCTCATCATCCCCAAAAGTTCACATGTGCCTTATGGCTAGAGGTTCGAAGGTAACTCCTACTTTGAATCCCAACATATCTCGTAATGATGAGATGATGATGATGAGGATGAATTTGATGATGCTCTTATGCATGAGTTGGGCATGGTGTATGCTTCTCTTCGTGGTAATACAAATGCTCGTGCTAAATTCGAATTTTTAATGGATACCATTGTTGAAAACAAGGAAACCATTAAAGATTTGAAATCCCTTGTTAATGACGGGAAATTGAGATTCAATCTCCTTATGCAAGAGCTCCGTGATGAGAAACATACTAGTGCTTCTTTATCTCAATCTTTTGAAACCTATAAGCTTGAAAATGCTAAATCTATTAGTGATGCTTGTGCTACTAACTCCACTTCTTGTGAAGCATCTATTTTAAAGGAGAATGTTGATCTAAGCTCAACTTGAGTTGCTAACTAGCAATTATAGGAAATTGGAAGAAAGTCATGAAAAGCTCTCGAGCTCCCATGAGGATCTTCTAATCTCCTATGATGGGCTTAAGTTGGCTCATGAGGCAAGTATCACTAAGGTAACATTTGTGAGCCTCATGTGGACATTAGCACTACTTCTACTCAAAATGCTATATTGCATGTGCTAGTCCTATGATTCATCTAGACATAATGTTGCCACATCTTGTGATGAATTGCTTGCTTTGCCTTGTTGCTCTAACAATGAAGTTTCTACTTCCTCTAGTACTTGTGTTGTCACTAACCATGTAGAGGAAATCAAAGAGCTCAAGGCCCAAGTCATTTCTTTGAAGAAAGACTTGGAAAAGCGTCATGAAGGGAAATCCACACTTGACAAAATGTTGAGTGTGCATCAATCCCCCAATGACAAGAGTGGACTTGGATTTAACTCCAATAACAAGAACAAGTCCAAGAGCAATAAGAAGAAGGGCCAAGACCAAGTCAAGAATTCGGCCAAGATCATTTGCTTCAAGTGCAAGGTTGAAGGGCATCATGTTAGATCATGCCCATTGAAGAAGAAGCACTTGAGTGAGAAGCAACAAGGGAAGAGGCCACAAGGTCAAGATAAAGTCCAACCTCAAGTTGTAGAAAGGCTACTTCCCAAAAGATTCAAGCTAATGCTCCCAAGTCAAGAAATCAAAGAAGAAAGAAGGGGAGCACTTGTTGCTATTTATGCCGTGAGAAGGGGCACTTTGCTTCATCATGTTCTAACGGTACCTTATCAAACCCTATCATTATTGATGATGATTATTCACTTATTAAGGATAAGGGTGGCAATGTGTTTGCCAAGTTTGTTGGTACTCAAAGTGGTTTCAAGAAAAGAACCATTTGGGTTGCCAAGCCTATTGTGACTAACTTCTTAGGACCCAACTTGGTTGGGGACCAACAAGCTCAAACTTGATCAATAGGTGTTAGTGGAGGGCATTGGAGACTTGGCTACACATGAAGAATTAAGGGATCTTCATCAATTATATTTTCTCAAGCCAAGTCATTTGGATTATAATGTCTCTATCTCATATCCAATGTTCCTCCTTGCGGTAACTTGCTTTTAAACTATATATATACATTGAAAGTTGCTTGCCCCTTTGCATGTGTTGGTTTTATTACTTTCATATGTTTGTATATGTTGTGCTCTCTACTTACTTATCTTGAGTAATCAAGTATATGTGTATGTTGGTTTGCACACCATGTACGTGTGAGTTTGTGTTGAGCCTCTATTGCATTTGTTCGTATTTTAGTGGCTCTTTTGAGAGATCAATGGACTATCCCATTTTGGGGGTGATGTGCTTTGGCACTTCAAATCCTAAAATGTGTATACATGAGGACTACCACTTAGTGTTGATATATCAAGATTATCTAATCTCTATGTGGTATGTCATGCTCATGAGAAATTCAAATTCTATAATGTCCATTAATTATCTCTAGTTGGATTTTATTTGCCTCTTATTGAGAAGAAATGGATTATCACATTATGGGGGAGTAATAAGCTATGTGCATATTACGAGCCTAGAAAATGTGAACATGTGAGGTTTTGCCACTTAGAATCGATATTGTAAATTATCTTGTTCCTATGTGGCATTTCTCAAACAAGTTCCAAGTTTCTGAATGATTTTACTTGCTCCTCTTTTGGATCTTGTTTTGAGGGATGTTCTTGGTACGGTTTTCCTCAAATGTGTTCTTCTACATCTTTTGGGAAACCGTTTGCTTCAAGTTATAATAATAATTGATTTGCATAATCTTGTGAATAATTGAAGCTATCAAGACATCTATCTATCTAAGCATTGCGCTTAAATGTATCCTTTCCATATGCTTTTTCGTTGTGAAGATGATCTTGAATATCCTTGCAAACTACCACCAAGAAATAACTTCTATACTCCTTGTCCTTGACAAGTGATATTCACATTTGTGGTGGAATTTGTAGATTGTCTTCATATTGGTTTTTGTTTAGTGATTTAATTGGTATAGGAGAGGCATTGATCCATTTGTGTGCATTTTGTATTCAAATGCAAAATTCTATAATGCACACATCTTGGGGGAGCTATTCTATATCTTTGAGAACACTCTCTTTACACTCTTATCAACTTCTTTTTGTCCTTTTAGTGTGTTTGATGGAAGACAAAAATCCTTTTTGGTACCTTGTGCCATTGTGAAAAGTGTGTAGGGTTTGGTTTTGTTTTGTTGGAACCTTGCTCTTTTTGGGAGTTTGCTATCTCATTCCTTCTTCTCTATTTTATCTTCTTGAATGAGATAAGTGTTTGATGTGTGTTTTGTTCATCATGTTTGCTCAATGTTTTTTTGTTCATGTGTTGAACTTGTGGATCAATCTTTGTTGGTTTGATTCTTTGATATAATTTGGACAACAAATGTGTTTGACACGCTATTTGTGTCTTCTTGGATTTCTTGGTGTTTTGTCCAAATGTATCTTCTTGGATCTTGAAGTCTTGTGCGTGCATATTTATTATATGTATATTTATGGCATGCTTGGTTTACTTGATCCAATATATTGGGTAGACTCCATCAAATCCTAAATGGCTAAGATGTGCATGAAATTCAAATTTCATCTCAAATATGCACATATTTATATGGAGTTTTCCCAATGTATTGTAGTTATTCTAACTACTTTGGACCCAATAAGTTTGGGGACCAAAATGTACTTGAATGTTGTTTTAGGTACATTGGAGATGCAATGGATGCTTGTCTCAACTATATGGAAGGTGTTCTCACCATGTGTAAATTGGAGCCAAGCTAGGATGGTCAATAAACTCTTACCTACTACATCATACCAATGCTATCTCGGTAACAAGTATTCACTTCATGCATACATGTATAGCTTTCAACCTTGTGTAGGTTGCATCTTGGCATGAATATCTTTATTTGCAAAATATTTTGGTTCTTTAAAAGGTTTTAAAGAAAACTCTTTATTGCAAATGTGGGAAATTTGAGATGATTGCATATCTTTGGGAGTAATCCTAAATATGTCAACTTCGCAATTTTATTGCATATCCTTTACTCATGATGCTCACATGTGCAATATTGATGAAGTTGCAAATTTATTCAACCTTTGTGATACTTGTTGCCTTCCTCAAGGCATCCCAACTATCTTTTATTCCCTTATTGCTAGTTGTGATTTTATTGAGGTTTAAGTGGTTGAAGTTCATTATTATACAATGAGATACATCAAGCCTTGTGCTATATATATATGCTTTTATGCAAAGATCTTATTGGTATAGTTTATGACTTCTTTCTCGGATATCATGGTATCCCTTTTAAAGTAACTATTTTGTGTGTGCATGTTTCTTTGTGGATTCTTCATCTTGATGTTTTGTCCACTAAGAAACTTATACACATGAGAAAGCTATTCCCCTTGACATCTCGTTCTTAGCCGTCCATCTTTCTTATTTGTTGTGTTTTTGGTGGTTTCGGAAAGAATTTGATTTATGAGTGCTTGTCTTACTTGATTGCATCTTCGTGCACTCATATTTCGTGAATATGTTTTGGATCCAAGTTTGTCTTGATAAACTTATCGTGCACTCATATCTATATCGTGTCAAAATATGTTCTTTGGATCCTTATGGTTTATTTGCTTCTTATGTTGATGCCGCTCACATATCTTCTCTTGTATTATTTGGATCCTCAATATGGTTTGAATTCCTCCATTTATTCGTCATTGGATAAGTGCATTTTATTCCACTCATTTTATGAGATATGCACATCTTGGGGAGGAGCTCATACTATATTGGCTCTTTAGATTTTTCGTCCATTTAGGCAATTGTTGACAATGGGGGAGAAGTTTAGAGGGTTTAAGGGAAATGGTTTTATGCTTAAGGTTGGTTTGCTCTTAAGTGTTTGCCTTTCATGCATATCTATCTTTGATTGATGTTTTGCATGGTTTAATATATAGTGTAAACTCCACCAAAGGTTAATCTTGCCAATGTATGTAATGAAATTCAAGTTCATCACACGTGCATATATTGTGGGGGAGTTTGCTCTATATTATGGTTCTACTCACATCACCTTCTTTGGTAGTGGTTGATGTAAGTACAACTAGTTTTGATATGGGCTAGTATCTTCGTGATACTTGATCATATCAAATAAACCTCTTGTATACAATTTATTCTCGGATAAGTTGCATACTTGTTTTCAATATTCATTATATAAACCCTCTTGTTGAGATTGTCATCAATTACCAAAATGGGGGAGATTGAAAGTGCATGGAGCCCCCATGTGTGGTTTTGGTAATTAATGACAATCCCTATGGACTAATGGTTTCATTGAGTTATATTTGAAGGGCTTTTCCATAGGTAATGATATGAAGTCCATGTGTTGGATTCAAGGTTGATGCCATGAAGATAACGATATAGGTTGAATATTGGCATCAAGATCATTGATATGAAGAGATGAATATGATATGATCAATGAGAAGAAATGATGATGGAGTTCTTGTGTGGAACTCAAATAACCATGCTCTAGCTTATGTTTTAAGCCATGGAGAATCAAGATCTTGAGTGTTTGATTTCAAGAGAAGAATTCAACATATGGCTCTAAGTCGAGGTCATGATGGACTCATGTGTTGAGCCTAGTTGACTAAGGCTTTGAGCATGCAAGCAAGTGAAGAATTCATTATGTATCTCAAGATTTTGTGATAGAGCATGAAGAAGATTACGTGATGGCCAAAGTGGTGTTCAAGGTGTGATCCGAAGAATGGTCATGTGAGAGTTGAGCCTTTGGCGAAGTGTGTCTTGGAGAAATTAAGATTGTGTGAGCATTCATGCTTACCTCCAAGACATCATCATAATGAATCTAGAAGAAAAGATACAAGGTTGATCAAGACAAAGTACAAAGATTGGATTCAAGTTGATCAACTCACAAAGCATATATGGTGTACCAAGTGGGATCAAGTTATCTTAAGGTATGGTAAGCAATTGTCAATGTGCTTTGTGAACTAAACCACGATATATGTGTTTGGTGTTTCTATATGTGGTTAGGTATCTTTACATGGGCTTGCATCAAAAGGAAGATTTCGTGTAGCCCATGAGAGGATGACATCAAGTGTTGATCATCATCAAGATTGAGAAGTGCAAGTTCAAGATGAGCATCTCGAAGATTACATGCTTGAATCTTGCCATCCATTTTGGTGTAATGGACATGTGAACATATTTCTAAATGAGGCTTTCCCATAGTGGAGTATGGGGGAGCAATTTGCAAGTCTTCACTAAGCAAATAAAATCAAGAAAGATGTTTCATCTTGAGGCGGACATGATTGTCATCATCTAACTCAAGTGGAATGCGCAAGGCAAAGGTATAACCTTGATAGGTTTTCTATTTTGTCGGTCTCAAGGTGGTTGTTGGGAGACCGAGTTATAGGTTTGATAACCGTACTATCAAGGGGGTTCTCGGGTTAGTAACTTGTTCGCATCATTCATAGAGAGCTCAAACCTTTGCATATTTGACACCATCTTTCTTGGTTCTTATTTGTATTTTCTATTGTTGAGGTTTTAGAACTTGTTGTCATCTTCATGACAAGCTTAAGTTTACCAAAAATGGATTTCGTATGAAAATCTTATTGCGTTTTTGGTGTTGGAGGTTTTACCGGTTCTTCATTTAATGAGAGGTTACACCTCTCCCCATTTGGTTCTATCCTCCTTCGTTTTTATTTGGTGTTTCTCTGCATAAGGAACTTGAGCTTGTTGTTCTCTTCAAAACAAGTCTGAGTTCATCGAAAACGGATTCCGTATGCAAAAGATATTGCGTTTTTCGTATGACTGGTTTTACTGTTTTTGAATCCGGTTTCAGATCCGGAATTTTCCAGGTCTGGCACCGGGTCAATTCCGGGTATATACCGGGCGATTCTGGGTGAGTCCAGTAGCTGTTTTTTTAAGTCCGGTATAAATTCCGGAATATTCCGGATCTGGCACCGGAAAGTGCGAAAACTGTGTAACGGGAAGATTTCTTCTTTCCCTATATTTAGGTCTTCTTCCCCAACGGTTTTCTAGCTTTTTGACACTCTCTCACCTCCATTGTTGATCTTGAAGAAAGCTTGCTTCCTCTCCATCCCTCCTATGATTCTTGCATCTTTTGAGGGAAAAGAGAGAGGGGATTTGGATCCACATCTTCACCAATCAAATTCCTTTCTTAGTGAGGGGATCCCTTGGGATTTAGATCTTGGAGTCATTGGTTGACCTCCTCCTTGTTCTTCCTCTCCTATTGCTCCATATCACTTGTTGCTTCGGTGGAATTCGAGAGAGAAGTATTTGAGCACCTCCTGTGTTCTTGCTTTGCATTTGTTGCATAGTTTTGAGCTCTCCGGTTCGATTAGTTCGAGTGAGTGCCCGAGTGCTTGTTACTCTTGGAGGGTGACCTCCTAGACGGTTTGGTGGTTGTGACCGCGGTGTCCTCTTCGTGGAAGATTGTGAAGAGGCCCGGGTCTTCTCCTTCGTGGGGATTGTGAAGTGGTTGTGGAGCTTGCCATCTCCGGAGTGGAGGAAAAGCTAACAGTAAGGAATAGGCCCTTGCTTCGTGTGGGGGGCTTGGAGAAGAAGGTGAGCCTTCGTGGCGTTCGGGTGTCTTCGTGGTATCCCGCACCTCTCCAACGGTGACTACCTTTCTTCGTGGAAGGGAACATCGGGATACATCTTTGTCTCCGCGTGCTTCGGTTATTTCTATACCCGAGTTTACTTCCTTGTGATAGCCTTCATGCTTGAAGTTATATATATTTTGTTTATCACTTGTGGTATATCTCTTAGTGCTCATCTTGTTTAGCTTATGTTGTTGGTGCACTTAGTTGAGCCTAGCATATTTAGGATTTGTGATTGAAAACTAAACGATAGTTTATTTCCGCATTCTTTCAAGCCAAATCCGTAATTGATTTTAAAAACGCCTATTCACCCCCCCCCCCCCCCCCTCTAGGCGACATCTCGATCTTTCAACATGTATATACGTGATTGTGTCCTTTTCTGCGTGTTAGAGTCGAGAAAATTGCTATCTCGCGTGCAGCCTCGCTAATATGGGCCGAGAACTCATTTAGGCTGCCACGGATCTGTGTAACCAGCCGCACATCCATTTCCAGTTTAGAAAAATGAGAATTAAGTGCATGATTGATAGTTAATTTTTTTGCGGGGTAATCGATAGTTGATATTGATCATGAGATTTTCACCTTTAATTTTAGACAACTAGTTAATTATTGACTTGAAGCTGTGGAAAATGAAAAACAAGAAATTATTCTTTTTGCTTCTGCAATGTAATTTAGTTACTTGAGAGTTGAGATGTTGTAGCTACGAGTTATCTATAGTTTCTGTGAAATTTCTGTGCCTTTTTTATGTGCCTGACTTCGCATACCCAATATGAAAATCCTGGCTCTGCCACTGTTCGGTAGAGCTCTCACGCGCTACGTAGGAACATGACCATTTTGCTACATGAATAGGTAATCATATTTATATAAAATTGTAGAGGATAAATTGGACCGCATCGATCATTGACATCATTCTTTGGAGATGTTTCATGTTAAAATGTGCCTTAGATATCGATAATGTGTGCATTATGTGGACACTTGTACTACGTTACTCGTTATAGGCACACATGGCAACCATAAGTGGCTTTTGCTACCGAACTCAGAGCTTTCACTACTGTATAAAATTCGAAAAAAGTTTTAACAAAATGTGAAACAAATCATGCATGCCTTCAATAATGTACACTACAATCCTGCAATATCTCAGTACAAAAATCTTTATATCATAGTCCACAGAAATAAAGGTGCGGGCGTTCTGTCAACAAAGAAAAAAGAGCTAGACTGAAGAAAACAAAATGTACAAGTACAAAGAGCGTTCGCGACGTCTGCTGGCTGGAGCCGATCGTCAAATGAGGTGGTGGCCGTCGAGCCCGGGGTGCACGGCCGACGACGGGGCTGCCATGAGCGGGAACGGGCACCACGGCGCGTACATCTGCCCGGCCGCATCCACGCCTCTTGCGCGCACGGCCACCGGCTGGGTCGGCGCCACCGCCGCCCGCTGCCTTGCCGGGGCAGCGGCGGGCGCGCCGGTGAGCCTCTACACGAGGTCCCGGAACTCTCTGGGCTCCACGCGGTACACCCTGGCACTAGTAGAAAAAGGCTTATAGCCACCAGCCTACCGTTGGCGGCCATCATTTCCGTCCGCCAGCGCTACAACCGCTGGCAGGTGGTTTTTAGCATCCGCCAACGGTAACTGTTGTATCGCTGGCGGACAGTTTACGATGTGTGCCAGCAGTAGTAGCACGCAGACCCTAGCAGACGGTCGTATATAGCGCTGGCGGACGACTGGCATGCCCGCCAGCGGTAATTTTCTTACCGGTTGCGGATGGTTTGGGTTGCCAGCCAGTGCTAGTTGGCCCAGCTTGGCCCACCCACCACCCAGGCACGCACACCACACAAACCCGCCCTCTCTCTCCTCCTTACCCCCGAGGCCGTTTTTTCTTTCTTTTCTGCCCCTCCCACCCAGCCTGCAAGTCCATCTTCAAGCGCAAGCTTCCTCGACCCCAAGGACGCCGCCAGCCTCTCGGAGTTCACCGACCAACACAAATACATCTCTGAGGTACTACTGCTCACTGCCTTTGGTGCTGCTAGATCTGATGTGTATCCCCCTATATTTGCATGGATCAATCCGCTTGCTTATCTCCAATCCATTCTGTTCAACTGCATGAGACCTTATCAATCAGCGTATCAGAGTGATAGCAATTGACCGTTGGTGCTACTAGTGTATTTGCATGGATCAATGAGCGTATCAATCTAGCTTTGTTTTGTCAAGCGATGAAGAGGGTGGGATCGGGGATTCCCTGCATTGTCGATTCAAGCAGAGCTTTTATCAGTAGTTTAATTCACCAATGATTTCTTGTCTGCAATCTCATAATTTCAATGCAGTTTGTTTACACAAATCCGCTGCTATCAGCTAGATCAATTTTTGGACGTCCTCTGTGTTTGCCCAGAATTTGCCTACACCACTAGCTGCTGGTATTTGACCTCTGTGTTTGTGAGCTTGATACCTTTTTTGTGCTTTGATGCTCACGAGATTTCACAACTGGAGCAGTAATCTTTTGTACCCCTCTACATCTAGCTTGTTGTATACGATGCAACTGCAATGAGCTGAGCTGCTGATTATGTATTTCATCTGTTAAGTTCTTTTCCTGCTACAAAGTACTTTCTGGCTACTTCTCAAGCTGTGTCAATAGTTGGTACCACTACTAGTACTCTAGATTAGCAAGGAAGAGGAAATCATGGGAGCCTTCATCTTAACTGAGCTTCAGATAAGCTTATGAACTAAATTTAGTGGTTTAGTTGATAAGGATCGCCAACAATCTCTTAGACTCCGGGTCTTGGTTTTGTTGGCGTCAATTTGGATAAGTGCAGAGCATTTGTAGACTTGTATTTTTAGCTAAAGCATGCTAGCATTCTTGGTTCACTGAACTTGTTTTCCTGTCCTTGTCTACTAATTACTGGTTTTCCTTGCAATACCTTTTTCAGTAATACTTGGTTTCTCTATGCCGATCTGTGTAGATAGTGGTGTTTTATGATTTCTTATTGTGCAGTCTTAATATGTTAATTAGGGATCAAACTTTCTTTTATTTTCTAATCTGCTTGTCCTTTTGGTCAAGGGAACTGGAGAAAGCTGTAGACCAAGCCAATCCTGCTGAATCCAAACTCAGCTACCATGCATTTGTGGTGTTTTGCCGGTGTCTCAGTGCAGGTATGTGCTGAAGAAGATCAGGCTTGCGTGATGAACCGACCGCGGACCGGCACACTAGGAGGTAAATTCTATCCTGCTTAATCTTGAGAAGCTATATTTTCTTCGTTTGGAGCCTAGTTATTGATGCCATTATTAGTACAAAATATGACTGAATGTGGGCAGGATTGGGTTGTGTAATTAAATTACTGCGCTCATGGTTATGCTATTGAGTATAGTTTGGCTAGTGTTGAGCTAATCTGAACCTCTGAACCTGCAAGATATATTGCCTTGTGTTGTCCTTGTACTTAGTCGCATGGAAATGTTCTTCATGTAGATGCAGCTTATAGCGACAGTGAGAAATCCGTTAACTTGTGGAGTACAAAGATTAATTGGTAAAAAAGGTAGGTCAAAAATATAGGAAAAGACTAAATCGATAAATTGGGAGACTATGTCGCTTAAGTTTTACTTCATATGCATGCTACTCATTTTGCTCTCTTTGTATTGAAGTTTCCCTGGCATATGCAGCGACAACATTGACTTGGGGGGCAGTGAGACCAAGGACGCGCTGGTGCTGCTAGACCTGAAGCTAGCCTTCAGCGCCAGGCGGCTGGATGGTGTCTCCTGATCCTTCCCCGACCTCTACGCTCAGCCCATGTATGTCTACGGCCATGGTGAGCTCCCAGCCTCCTGCGCCTCGTTCGCAGTTGTAGGCCGGGCTGGCCAGGCGAGCTACGGCGGCGGCAGGGGTGGGGAAATATAGGGGATTGGGAGAGACCTGATTGTAATTGTTCTTTTTCGCAAAAACAAAAATAATTTGGTCTTATTTTTTTAATTTCTCATAATTTACCACTGGCGGACATAACAAGGTACGCCAGCGGTAGCCACAACTACTACTGGCGTGCACATAAGATGCACGCCAGCGGTAAGTGCGTTATCGCTGGCCGCCCGTCTGCGGTATATATGTTACTACTGGCGTGATGACAGCTGGCGTGCGCCTGCCCGCCAGCGGTAGGCTATTTTTGTAGGCCAGCTATTTTTGTAGGCCAGCGGTAGGTCTTTTTCTACTAGTGTAACTCTATCCAACGAACAAGATGGGTTCATTCTTACAAGATTTGTTTAGTGCTGGGCTACGCGCTAGATACCTCTTGTCCTACGAAGTAGAAGAAAAGATGTAGTACTACAAGAGCATCAGCATTCAGCAGCGGTGAAGGCAGTCGATCGTCAAATAAGCTGGTGGCCGTCGAGGCCTGGGTGCACGTCCGCCGCCGGCGCCGGCGCCAGGCCCATGAGCGGGAACGGGCACCACGGCGCGTGCGTCTGCCCGGCAAGAGCATCCTCGCTGCTTGCGCGCACGGCCACCGGCTGGGTCGGCGCCACCGCGGCGCGCTGCTGCTGGTGCCTGGCCGTGGCGGGGGACGCCGGTGAGCCTCTGCACAAGGCCCTGGAATTCTCTGGGCTGGACGCGGTACACCCTGGGCAGCGTTGGTGCCATGTGGGACGATCTGGCGCGCAAGGGCTTGGATGGCGGCTTCTGCACGGACCGGAGCGCCGCCTCGTGGCCCGTGGTGGACGGCCGCCTCGTCATCGTCTCGTGGTGCTCCATGGATCACAGTTCCCAGCACCGCGTGCGCCAACCAAACTGGCAACCGCAGCGCTTGATCAGTGCGTTTGTGTGCAGCTGAGCGAGACGAACAAGTAGAACTGGAGCAAGCAGGAAGAAAACAGAAACGAGCAAGCGGAGCAGAGTATGGAGCGAAGTGAGGAAGGAGGAGGTATATATAGTGGTTCGGCGGCCGTGCGCAACGATGCGAGGCTTCTAGAAGAGAAGAGAAAGGAAGGTGATTGAGATGTGGATAGTGACGGAGGTGGCGGCGGCCGGTCAAATGGCGGCGCCTGCCCATGTCTGCTAGCAAATCTGATGTTTTTTCTTTTTCTTGTTTATGTTTCCTCGTTCAAAGTCAGCGAATTGAGCAAACCAAGTTAGGGAGTACGCGTTCGCGATGATTGGATAAAGATAAGTCACTCAAGTCGTTACTGACTGTCCGCCTTGTCAGCCGGAGAAAACCCGAGCTCAATGATGAATTCACAAAAGATTTGTGTTGTGTAAATTTGTTTCAGCTTTTCTGTTCTTCTCTTTATTTATAGTCAAAGAAAATCGATTGTGGCCTCAGTCACCAGCCTTCTAATCGTGTCATCCCATGATCAAATGAATTTGGCGCAACAGATCATTGACAAATAGCTCACAAAAATCATGACTTGCTCTAAATGAAAAATAAGGAAATAGTTGACGACTAACTAAAAACTGAAACTGAACCTGATCACTAGATTATCTATCAATCTCTTCTTAATCTAGAAGTTATATATATAATACATAGTGTAGGTTAGATCTTTCCGATCTACACTCTGTATATTAGCATTTCTCTCTTTACTCTATGTCTTGGTTCATGTAAAACCGGTCCATAAAATACTTGTACTGAACGTTTATACTTTTTAAAATTATTGCTACGTTAATGCGTATAATTCATATTAATAATTTGCCATGTTTCCAATATTTATTTCTGAAGTGTTTTTCATAATATAATTGTGTCTGTACTTGTTCAGAAGAGGTAGCGTTGTGCTAAATTCACATTGTATTTTTAAGACAAAATTTCCTTCTGGATTTATTTATTGGTAATTACAAAATTGTAGAGTATACATATTTATATCAGAGATACGTAACGGCTAGATCTAACACATAAATTAATAGTTGTTTCTAGTATAGGAATATGTAATCATATTTACAGAAAACTTTAGAGTATAATTGGCCGTATCGTTGGCATGATTCTTTGAAGATTTTTTATGATAAAATGTGCCTTAAGAAGATGATAATGTGTGCATTATGCGGGACACTTCTACGTCACCCCTTAAAGGCACATCGCGTCATGTTATTTTTGTTGGTATTTCAGTGAATACCCATTATTTTTGGCACAAACATTATATACACCATTTGTACAAACTACAAAGTAACTTTCGTACTCGTTTATTATTCAGCGTGTATTCCCTGGCGCGTTCAACAGCCCACCAAACTCGCACAGGCGCTTGGCCCACTTCTCGACATCGCATGAACAGACGCATGGCCCAAGTGAAATGTCACAGCTCCATCTCAGCCCGACTCCAAGTCTCCAACTACTGACGCAACGCACACACAACTCAAACTCACAACGTTCTACCGAGAAGAAATAAATCTTTGCGTTATGTATGAACTAATCAATAAATGTGCTGCATATTCTGTCAACAGAGAGAAAAAAGAGCTAACAAGATTGAAATGTTTTTTGAACTGCGCACTTTTCTTGAATTTACGCGCTAGTTAACTAGCCTTGTTGTCCTAGAAGAAAACAAAGGTGTACAAGAGCGTCATGTACAGACGCAGAAGGCACCTTGGAGCCTTATCCTCTCCCGCTACAGTAGAGAGCTCGCGTTTTTGGGCGAAGCCGGAGTCCTCACCTCGCCGCCGCCGAATCGGCGGTTTCCCCGCCCTCCGCCTGCCGCCTCGGCGGCGGGAGGACGGGGGAACTCCGATTCGCAGCGTGTACATAGTGTAGAGGAGCTTGGGTGTGCAGACGGCGGCGTCGGGAGGGTGGCGGCGCGGCCGGTGTTCTGTTTTGCAGATGCGGATCTTCCTCCTCGGCGACGGCGTTCCGGTGGAGCTCCGAAGCAGATCCGCGTCCTTCGTCGCGCTCGCAGCTCTGAGGAGCTGCTGTGGGCGACTTCCCCGTGCCGGAGTTCGACGGCGGCGACTCCGGCTTTGATCTTCATGTTGCAGGCAGCGATGCAGCAAGCTTGGCGCGTTGATGTCGGTGGTGCAGGTTGGAGGCCCTGCGGGGTTCGAGTTCCGACGACTTCCCGTCCGCCTGGGGACATCGGCCGATCCAAGGAGTGTGGCGATGCGGCGGCGGCGCGCCATCGGTGCGATCTGCTCCTCGTCGGCGTCAACGCAGTGCAGGAGAAGGACTTGAGTGTAATTTTGATTTTCGTGGAGGTCCTTTCTGTAATGAGTTTGCTGTAATGCTGTTTGTACCCGCAAAAAAAAAAAAAAAGAGCGTCATGTCAGCTGGTGGCGCGTACGTCTGTCCGGCCGCATCGACGCGCACGGCCGCCACCGCCACGCGCTGCTGCTGTCTTGCGGTCGGCGCGACGGTGAGTCTCTCCATGAGCTCGCGAAACTCCCGGGAGCAGGAGTCGATCGTCAAATGAGCTGGTGGCCGTCGTCGAGGCCGGGACGCACGGGCAGACCCGGGGCCATGAGCGGGAACTGGCACCACGGCGCGTACATCTGCACGGCAACAGCATCCACGCGCGCGGGCACCGGCTGCATGGGCGCCACCGCGGCGCTCTGTGGGTGTCTCGCAGAAGGCGCGCCGGTGAGCCTCTGCACGAGGTCCCAGAACTCCCGTGGCTCGACGCGGTACACCCTGGGCGGCGTCGGCGCCAGGCCGGCTCCGGCGCGACACGGCTTGGACGGAGGCTTCTGGACGGATAGTAGCGCCGCCTCGTGGCCCGTGGTGGACGGCCTCGTCATCATCATCTCGTGGTGATCCATCGTTCACAATTCCTCTGATCGATCGGCATCGACGCGCTCCCAACAGGACACCTCGGATCCGCCGACGACGTGGCTGCTGCCTGGCTTATCCAGCCACCGTCCACCGTCTCCATCCATCCATCTCTCTTCGCGTTCTATCTGCAGCTTGCAAGTATAATGGTCAGTTAACTAACAACATGGTCCGGGCCGCAGCTACATGATCGAAATTGCCACAGAATTTTCCGGCGAGTGCGTGCGCGACCCGACAGTGATCATGACTATTCTTAGTTGTCTCTTGATTTCTTTTTTGTTTATCTGGGATGGCTAATCACATGTACCACGCGATATTGTCTCTTGAATTCTGAGAAGCATCCTAATCTATCTATATTTTTTATAAAGAAAAATCCCACTAAGTGTAATCAATATTTTTCAATCTCCGCATGTAAGCTATCCACATCACTTGGTATTGTAGCCAATGAATTGTCCATTTCACACCACTAACATGTATTAACTATTTTCTATCTCCGCATGCAAGCATCCATCAAATTGTCCATACCATTTTTTTATGTTCAAATGATAAGATTACACCACACAAGTAAATCATGTGCAAGTAGAACACCGGAATTATTTTCGTCCGTGAACTTTTTTTCAATTATTTTCAACGATGAAAATCATATAGTTTTTATTTGAAATATTATGGGCTCTTCTATATGATTCACTAAAACAAATTCTAGAAATATTATGCGGCCTCCTTCTAGACATTGGTGACACTGGCTTGGACATGGTTGATGGCATGGTTGGCACCCGCTTGAGATTGGTTCATATAGCTCTAGTTCAGAAAAGACCTGGACTTGAGCGGCTAAAATACTTTTAGTTTGTACTAAACTTTTATTACAGAAAATATTATTTCATTTTCTAAGTTTCAAAAAAAATTGATCAACCTACCATTTTCATAAATATTCTCGATATCATTCATGCAACCAATTTTTATACTAACCAACATAAATAAATATAGTTAGCATTACTTCTTTTTTCTGCTATCCCCGCAGCTTAGATCATCCGCTTTATCTTGGCTTCCAACAATGGTTACCGATTCGTTTTGACTACCTAGCACCTGTTCTGGATTGTTGTCCTTCTATACGTTGCCCCTGCCTTGGACATAGTTGATAATATGGTTGGCACCGGCTTGTGCTTGCTTAATGTAAATATAGTCCAAAAACTAATTCGACTCCACCGGCTAAGTTAGTTATAATTTGTACTTAACGTTTATACTTTTTAAAAATTCTTAGGTGATTAATGAGTATAGTTCATATTATTTATTTGTCAGGTTTCTAATATTTATTTCTGGAATATTTTTCATGATACAATTGCATTTGTACTTGTTCAAGAGAACTAGCGTCGTGCTAAATTCTATTGTATTTTTAGGACAAAATTGCCTCCTTGAATTTTTTATTAGCAATTACATAACCGTAGAGTATAGTCCATAGTTATATCAGAGACCCCTAACGGCTTGATCTATGAAGTAAATTAATAACCGTTTCTAGTACATATTTATAGAAAAAATTTAAGTATAAGTTGGACCGTATTGTTGGCATCATTCTTTGCAGATTTTTCATAATGAAATGTGCCTTAATAAGTTGATAATGTGTCAAAAAAGTCACGATTCGTGTACCCCTTCGCGTCGCTCCCAGGGCGACCGAAGGGGCGACCAACCCTAGCGCCGCCAGGAGAAAGGGCCGGCGAGATCCCCTCTGCCGCTGCCGTCGGCGCCGGCCACGGTGGCGGCGGGCCCCGGCGTCAAGGGCGCTCGGGGGGTGGTTGCTGCGGCGACACGAGGTGGCGGCTGGGGCGGCATCTGCGATGGAGTCGCGGGCGGCGTTCCAGGGCGGCATCCCTGGATGTGCGACGGCGGCGGCAGCCACCATGGCCAGCGACGGTGATGGTGGTGGCCGGCGGCTGCGGATCTCGGCCCCACCGAGGTTTATCTTCGGCGCTTCCGAAGATGCGAGAAGGGTGCGGCTGCGCGGCTTCGGCGGCGTGGTGTGGGTGGGCGTGGGTGTGTTCGTGTGCGTGTGTGTCCCTCCCGCCTCTCCTCGTGAGCTTGGAGTCAGGCAGTCCCCGCAGGTCCGGCGACCCCCGTTGGTCCGACGCGCCGCGCCGCCCGTGGAGCTCGCCTCCAGATCCTGTGGATCTGTCGGGCGGCCGGCTGCTGCGTCGTGTATCCGGCGTGGGGCGGCCGAGGTCGGACGTCGTGGCTCCGGCGGTCTTGCGCCGCCGTGTCGGCGTCCGCCTTGTGCGCTGCTTTGCCCGTAGGATTTCCAGATCCGAGCCCGTTGGGCTGGATCTAGGTTGGGTCGGGTCGGTCTTTCCGGCCCAGCTCGAGTGCAGTGGAGATCCAGGTTGGATCTGCTGGGTAGCCACATCCTTGTGCTGCCTCTCCGAGGTCGGAGCTGCGAGGTCCTCAGAGCAGTGGTGCCAGGCGGGGCCGGGCTGTATTGCCCGTGGCCTTGTTCTGCGTACTCTTTCCGGTGCTTGCACCGTGTCCTCGAGTGTCAGAGGCCTGTAGATGCGTCCTCAGATGTCTTCTCCGCGTCCTCGAGGCAGCGGCCGACGTTTGATTTTGGATGGGTCTCGTGCAAACCACGGAATGGTAGAGACCATTTGCCGGCGATGACAACACCTCCGGTGTCGTTCCACTTGTTGAAGGCATTGCCGTGAAGCACCCTCCTCGTTCTTGTCTGGGACGCTGCCTCGCCGCCCCACCTAGCTTCCCCGACGTGCCTATTTGGTGGAGGTATTCCTCGGCAGCGTGTGAGTCACCCTTTCTAGGGTTGGTTTCAGGGGGCTTGGGCGAAAGCTTTGCCAGACCTGTGTCTGCCGGCAACGGCGACGTTTTTGTACGCCGTCTACCTCCTTGGAGGCGTTGCTGCAAGCCCTTGCCTTTGTAGGGTCCTCCCCTTTGTCGTGTCGTGTTGTTGCCAAGGTTGGTGCGGTGGAGGTTTGTTGGTGTGGACATCTTCGACGTCGTCTCCGTACAACAGTAGTCTGGGTGGCGCCTTCGGTTCTAGCAGTCTCTGTTGTAGTGAGGTGTGTGTGCGTGTGTGGTGTGCGGGTGTGCTGCTACTGGCTTGGCCAGCGTCGTAAGTTGTAACTCTTAGCCGGTTGTTGGCTTTGTTAATTCAAAGCTGGGCTCTGCTCGAGCCTTCCGTCTAAAAAAAGTTGATAATGTGTGCATTATGCGGGACACATGTACGTCACTCGTTAAAGGCACATCGGAACTTTGTGTTTCTCCATCGCCGTAGTAGTCTCGCCCGACGGTCGTTGTATTCCTCTAAAGTCTAAACATCATTAGATAGGAGTATTACTAATCAATAAAAATGCGGGCATTCTCTCTCAAAAGTTCAAAAAAGAGCTAACAATATTGAAATGATTTTTGAATTGCGCACTTCCCTTGAATTTACGCCCTGACTAATTGACTATAAGTAGGCTTGTTGTCCTAAAAGAAAACAAAGATGTACAAGAGCGTCAGCGTCTCGGCGAAGCCGATCGTCAGAATAGCTGGTGGCCGTCGAGCCCTGGGTGCATACCCGTCGCGGCTGGCATGAAGGGGAACGGGCACCATGGTGCCGCCGCCACCGGTACCTCCTCGCCGACGACACGCACGGCCACCGGCTGGATCAGCGCCACCGCCGCGCGTTGTGGCTGTCTGATCAGTGTGGGCGCTCCGGTTAGCCTCTGGACGAGTGCCCGGAACTCCCTGGGCTCCACTCGGTACACCCTTGGCGGCGTCGGCGCGGGCGCCAGGCCGTTTCCGGCGCGCCACGGCTTGGACGGAGGCCTCTGCACGGATCGGAGGCCCGCTTGGTGGCTTGAAAGGCTCCTCATCATCATCTCGTGCCCGTGGGCAGCTGGTCCATCGATCAGAGTTACCAGCAGCGTTTTCTACCAAAATTGCAGAGCTCGACCGGCAAGGCTACGTGTGCGTGTGTGCGCGCAGCGAGTGAAAGAAGAAGAAGAACCGGAGCGAACATAACAGAGCAAAGCAGAGCAGAGTATGGATTATGGAGACGAGGAGCCTATATATAGTGGCTCGGCGCGCGCGCGTGAAGAGAATAGTAAGGAAGAAGATGGACGGGATGGAGATGGGCACACGTGGAGGCAGCCGGTCAATCGCGGCGCCTGCCCACGCCTGCTAAGCTGACTGCGGCCGCCGACCGTAGCAGCATGGCAGTATCTCCGTCAGCTGCTGCCTGGCTTATCCAGCCGCCATCCATTGCCTCGATCGATCTCTCCTTGTTCCTATCTGCAGCTTGCATTGTAAGTTGTAACACAGTCCGGGTCAATTTGATATGTTTATATCCTTTTCTCCTTTGGGTTTTCGTTTTCAGAGTCAGCCAATTTGCTGCGATGCGACTTTTTTTTTTTTTTTTTTGAGTTAAGCAAACAAAGCATGCTGGTCGTCGTCTTTCGGTCTGGTTGGATTAAAAAAACGGCAGTCAAGTCGTTGGTGGCAGTTAAGCTCCTCCTTGGAACGTACGAAGTATGATTCAGCCCTACACGAGCACACGACTTTGATTCGAATCAAACACGGATTAGTTGGACCATGCTTGGATTCGCATGATTCTAAGAATATAACGCATGTGCAATATAGAGAATTGAATGACACATGAATTTTATACAGTTGCATTCTAGTGCATGCGTTAGATTTGATCTATTCATCTATTGCCGCTAGTTATGCGTATGACTAGTTTGATTTTCCATTTCTATCATAATTAATGTTTGGTGGTGTCTTTGTTGTGGCTTCGGAGGACACTTAACCCTAGTTTAGCTAGGTGTTCTTCCCCGATGTCTGGGTTTTGCACGATTTTCCCCTAATAATCGTCTCGTCTGAGTATCGTCTTCCTGGGCCGGGGCACCTTGGTCGACCCTCGCAAGCGGCCCAAGACCAGCCATAGCGAGCGCCGTCTCTCGTTCTTTTTGCCGACTCCTCTCACAGTCTCACGGTGGCGCGCTCACCAGTCTACCCTTTGCCTTCCTTCTACCCCACTCCGGATCGAACCAGGTGATCTGTCGCCTGGGGGGTCGATTCCTCGGTGCGCTCTGGCAGTGTCATTCCTTCGTAACTTGGCACTGTCGGCGACTTAGGATTTCTGGCAGGCGGATTGCAGCCAGGCTGAGTTTTTCTCCTTCCTACCTAGAATACTTTAGTTTGCGCTAAACTTTTAATTACATAAAAATTATTTTCATCTTCTAAGTGTCAAAAAACTTGATACCTACCGTTTTCACAAAAATATTCTTGATATAATTTCTTCAATCAATTTTTATACTAACCAAACATAAATAAACACATGGCATTGCCGTCTTTGTTGCTATTCCAGCAGTTAAGATCGTCCGCTTGGGCTCGGTTCCCAACAACGGTTGTTAATGGGTCTCAACTAATTAGCACCGGTTGTGGTTGGCACACGTTGCAAATAATGAACCTAGCTTGGAGATTAACCTATAGAGAGTCTAACATGACATGTAAATACAGGCCATAAAAGACTCGGGGTTGAGCGGAAAATGCCCCTCTGCCCTGGGCGGCAGCCACACGCACTTCATCCACGGTTCTGCTCACTCCATGGTACGTGTCATATATATGTGTACCAAGACATGTATAGCTTGCATTGTTTGATACTAGTATTGAGCTTGGAAAGGTTACTGGTATTGGTGGACCCCAGCCGTATCTGACACATGCAGTTATTTTCCATCCACAGGTACGGTGCACTACACTCCACCACATACTTGTCGTTGCACATTTAACGTGAACAAAAGTTAACAGCTCTTTAATAATGTTCTCATCTCCTAACGACCAACAAATTTTAGAGTATTACTCCCTCCTACATCTTCTTCATGTTCTAATCAGGGGATACAAAGCATTCTACAAGATTAACTATGCCCACAAGATAAAACAAATTTATTTGGGCCCATAACTGATCGTTCTGAGAATAAGGGCAACTCCACCACATTTTTTAAAAAAATTAAAGAGTTGTTCCGAATGTAAAAAAATGACAGAAAAACTCACATGTCATCTTCAGATTTTATGTCTCTACATAATTTTATGTAGGACCTTTTCCTATTTAAAAACGAAAAAAGTTCTCACGAGACATTTCTTTGACTTATTTACACAAGCTAAAATGTCACTATTTTAAAATGTAATCGGAAAGTGAAATATCTCACAACGTTGGAGGTTTTAAAATCCCAACGTGACTGTGAAAAGTTTGATGTTTTATTGGGACATGTAAAATCATAATACGAAATATCTTTTAGTTTGGACTAAATTTGAAGGTGTTAGAATTTTCACTGTTTACTACCTCATATCCACAATTTATTATTTCTACACATCCGAGACAACACAACATTTTGCATTGTTTTTTTGCACATTGGTAAAACTGCATTTGGGTTTGGTTACTTTTTAACTTTTTGGATATAATGTGTTTAATTTTTTCAAGAAATGACTCCGTGGAGCCCAAGCTCCAAAACAATATACTATGTGCTTCCATTGTACGCTACACATCCGAGACAACACAACATTTTGCATTGTTTTTTTGCACATTGGTAAAACTGCATTTGGGTTTGGTTACTTTTTAACTTTTTGGATATAATGTGTTTAATTTTTTCAAGAAATGACTCCGTGGAGCCCAAGCTCCAAAACAATATACTATGTGCTTCCATTGTACGCTAATATGTCACGGCAAAAATTAGTATGTGTGTGCGGCACTGACCTTGCCACCCTAAGGACATTCACCGAAAATGTACCAAATCAGGTTATCCTTTTACAGGGCAACCATATTTGGAGACAGTGAGCCACCACCGAAGCCTGCACAGACTTTTCACTACGGTAAAAATAATCTATCATGGTCTCACATCACTCTTTTCCCACCATCTTAGCCTATAGCCAATGAACATGCATCATTGCGCGTGTCTGGCTGCAGGTCAAATTTACTACACGGGTCCGGCTGGAAGTTAAAGCACCTAGTATTCGTTGTGTATAAGAACTATTCTGCTCCTTGCAAATGACTAAAGGCACGGATCCCCATGGTAACTTGTGCGGTGATATAGCTGGAGCAGCTGCCGCCCAGATCAGATCGTCCGCTCTCGGGGTTGAGCGGCTAAACTAGTTATAATTTGTACAAAACTTTTATAGTTTTGAAAATTCTTCCATGTTGAATGAGCATAATTCATAATTTTTATATTTCATGTTTCCAATATTTATTTTGGAAGTGTTCTTCACAATAGAGTTGTATTTGTACTTTTCAAAAGAGGCAACGTTGTGATAAATTCAAAGTGTATTTTTAAGACAAAATTCCCTTCTTAAATTATTTATTAGCAACTACAAGAACTGTAGAGTATACATATCTATATGAGAGATCCCTAACGGCTAGATCTAACAAGTTCATAGTTGTTTCTAGTGCATGAATAGGTAATAATATTTATATAAAATTATAGAGTATAAATTGGACCATATCATTGACACCATTCTTTGCAGATTTTGCATGATAAAATGTGCCTTAAGATGCCGATTATGTGTGCATTATGTGGACACTTGTACGTTACTCGTTATAGGCGCACATGGCAACCACAAGTGTTTTTTACTACCGAGCTCAGAGCTCCCTCTACTGTATAAATTTCGAAAAATGTATTTAAAAGTTTCAACAAAATGTGAAACAAATCATGCATGTCCTCAATAATGTACACTGCAGTCCTGCAAAATCCCAGTACGAAAATATTTATATCATAGTCCACACAAATAAAGGTGCCGGCATTCTCTCAGCAAAGAAAAAGAGCTAGATTAAAATGATTTTTGAAGAAAGCAAAGATGTACAAGTACAAGAGCGTTAGCTAGCGATGCCTGCTGGCTGGAGCCGATCGTCAGATGAGGTGGTGGCCGTCGAGCCCGGGAGCACGGCCGCCAATGGGGCTGCCATGAGCGGGAACGGGCACCACGGCGCGTACATCTGCCCGGTGACACGGCGTGCACGGGTACGGGATGCGTGGGCGCCACAGTCGCGCTCCTTGCTGCGGCGGGCGCGCCGGTGAGCCTCTGCACGAGGTCCCGAAACTCCCTGGGCTCCGCGCGGTACACCCTGGGAGGCGTCGGAGCTGCTAGGCCGCCTCCGACGCGCCACGGCTTGGACGGCGGCTTATGCACGGACCGGAGCGCCGCCTCGTGGCCCGTGGTGGACGGCCTCCTCATCGTCATCTCCTGCCCGTGGTGCAGCTGGTCCATGGATGGATGAACTCCAAACAACGAACCTAGCTTGGCGATCGATCAAAATCTCAGCTAGCTAGCTGCTTGTATTATGTACGGATGCGTGCAGGAATATGAGGAGGAACACGAAGTGCAAGAAACAGAGCAGAGCAGAGTATGGAGGTGAGGAGGCGAGGCCGGAGGGAGGAGAGGTTTGTATAGCCGGTGCCGGCGCGCGTGCGAGCGATTCTTCTGGAAGGGAAGGATGGAGATGGCTGACGGAGGAGGAGGGGTGGCGGCTGAGACCAAGCGGCACGTGGCCGGTCAAATTGGCGGCGCCGGCTAGCTGACTGCGGCCGCCGACCGTCGCAGCATGGCAGTATCTCCGTCAGCGTCAGCTGGCGGCGTTGGACGCATCGACGGCATCGCAACACCTGGAATCGACTGGGCGGACACATCGACCGACAACATATCCGACCAATCACTCCAGGAGGCTGCTTCCTGGCTTATCCAGCCGCCATCCGTCGTCTCGATCGATCTCTCTTCTTGTTCTTATTTGGGCAGTAAGTAATCGTCACCTACTCCGGGGCAGCTACTCCCTCTATTTCAATTTAATTGACTTGAAAATGTCCAAATATGGATGTATCTAGATAATAAATAAGTATAGATACATTCGTATTTAGACAAACACAAATCAATTAATTTGGAACGGAAGGGTAGCTAGTAGAATGAGCTGCAGTCTCTTGCAGACTTTACCGGGGAGGCGAGTGTGTGTGCGAATCGACCATGACCAGGACAAGGTCCAAGCAAGCACGCGACACTAGGGGTGTTTGTTTGTGCCAAACGGGTTTGCCAAAGCCACCATCCCAATTACAGTACGGAGAGAAAGCACCCCGAGAGCTGCTTCCCGCGGCTTTTGCCTTAACACTCGGACCGTTATTTTTCAAAGACACACTGTTTTTAAGATTTTTTTAAAGACACATTGTTTTTCAGATTTTTTTGAAAACTTTACAGTTTGTTTCCCGAAATACCTGCCCTCTACCAGCTGACGCTTAATAATATACTCTAGAACATATATCTTTGTTAGGCTTAAACTTTTTATTCATGAACTCCTGATATAAGTTTCAAGTTATTTGCTAGATCTATATATAATGTACCAAGTTATATTGATATTTAATGATACAAATGATGGATATAGAATGCTCTCTAATAAGTCAAGGTGTATCAATAAGTTGGCAGAGCAACGTAAATACTTGTTCGAACGGATTTATGGTGGAAACACCGTGGACTTAATAATACAACATTTGTGCAAGGAAATGAGGTTTAAGTTTAGCTACGAGTGTACTATAAGGATAAATATATAATTGTTTCAATTTTTGCACTGAGATAATTGAGTATTTTTTGTTGTTGTTGCTCATTCTGCTAGTTATATTGAATACATATAATCCCTGCAAAAAACTATTGAATAGATATAGAAGATGGATGGAATAATGTATCAACATAAACAACAGACTAAACATCTAGCTGATTCATGAAGAGGTAAAAATGTTTGGTATAAATAGATAGGTCCTTATATTCATGAGTACATGTAAAGGGGGATCGAGATTGTTTCTAGGGATGGACATGAACGTCTCGGAGGGCTTTTGCATCTTGCACAGAGCTCTCTCCCGCCCCAGCGTCCCAGAGAGTATGGTGACTACGCCACTTTGGCGCACCAGGAAGTGATTCAGGCCGCGCTTGCAACATTAGAGAAGAAGAGGATCTACACGAGCCCATGATACAGTGAGTGACGACCACGACGCTTTTGCTAGAGAGGAGTGGGGAAAACATCAAAGAGATCGACTAGATAGGAGTGAATAGGAAACATGAAATTTTAACATTTCTTATTATTTTTTACATCTATTAAATTTAGTGATTAAGATTACACCTTGGCAAGCCTCGTGTAATACCGAGTTTCGGCCATCATATCTCATTACTATGTTTTATAAATATCAGTTATGTCTGATCTTTATTTTGTCTAGCGAGTAAAGTGGTTTCAACATTCAAGAATGAAACAACAATTATACTTTCTATAAAATTTTGGTTCTTTACAAAGAACACGCGCGCGTAATAGTCAACAAGTGGAAAATAAACAATTACATAAGCTTTTCAAATAGAAGGAAGTTTTGGTTTTTATTTTTTACGCCTTAAATCTTCCACTGCAACACATTTTTTAGATAAAGAGTATATATTAATATCACATATACCAATTACACTCGGCCTCTGCAACAACGTAATACACGGATAGCATTATGGATGCACACAATCAAAAAAAGTTCATGTGTCGTATGTATATGCATGTATTTAGACTAATTCGACGGTCGTATACGAGCAGATCTTGTGTTGTACGTATGCATGTACTTAGACTGCATGTAGTATGTTCTTCAACCCTTGTCACCGCCGCCCGCACGTGCACTGCATGTTGTATGTATGCACGTACGAGCAGATAAGTTCAGCTTACCAATCCAAACAATTGACTTTCTACAATGAATTTACGTTGGAATCAACCGACGTACCCATGGAATTTACATTGGAATTCCCCTTGAATTTATGCGCTAATTAACTAGCGTTGTTGTCCTAGAAGAAAAACAAAGATGTCCAAGAGCGTCATGTCTGCTGGTGGCCGTCGAGCCCTGGGTGCATGCCCTCCGCTGGCGCACCGGTGCCCGAGGTTCCGGAACTCCCGTGGCTCCACGCGGTACACCCTGGGCGGCGTCGGCGCCAGGCCGGTTCCGGCGCCACGGCTTGGACGACGGCTTCTGCACGGACCGTAGGGCCGCATCGTGGCCAGTGGTGGAGGGCCGCCTCATCATCTCGTGGTTCTCCATCGATCGCGGTTCCCAGAATCCCAGCAATCGTGGAGGAGTATATCTCCCTCGCCAGAGTCAGCCGTACACCCTGGGCGGCCTACCGTAGCATGCGGAAGAGGAGTATCTCTGCCAGCGTCAGCTGAGCGTTGGACGCATCGACGGGCTCCCAAGTCCCAACTCCTCGGATCGACCGACCGGCGATCGACGTGGCTGGCCAGTCACGTACGGGGCTGCTACCTGGCTTATCCAGTCACCGTCCATCGTCTCCATCGATCTATATTCTTGTTCCTTCCGGCAAATTCGCTGTGGTACGACTTCCAGGTCAACGAATCCTTCATGAGTAAGAACCTTGAACAAAGAGCATGGCCAACAAGTAAGAGTAGTCAAGAACATTCCAGCACAAACGATAAACTTGACACTTCGTACGTTAGGTTTTGAGAAAGGAGTACCAATCGATACTTCATACATACTCTAGAATATCAATCTTGTAACACCTAGATCCATGTGTATTGGACGAATTTATATGGATATTAATGATATTATAAAAAATGATACATACACAATGCACTGTCAAGCTGTAATACATCAAGGCACATCAACTAGTTGGTAGAGTATTTTGACTGCTTCGCCTGGATTTATGGTGGAAACACCATAGACTAAATAATAAAACATTTCTATAACAAAATAAGGTTTCAGTTTAGCACTGTAATGATAAACATATGATTTTTAAATTTTCACCTTTAGATAAATAAGTATTTTTATTGTCATTGCTGATATACCAATTATTTTGAATAAATATATGTGATGCATCGAATATGTATCAGCATAAACTACGTACTAAACGTCTAGTTGAGGTCGAAGAGGTAAAAATATTGGGTATAAACATATACAGTCGAACATCCGTGAGTGCATGTACGTGGGATGAACTCATTGCTTTCAGAGATGGTTAGGGAAACCATTTTGTGGGTTTCTCTAATTCCTGCATAGCTCTCCCCCATCTAGTGCATATTCGACTCGATGCCTGGCGCGATGTTGTCTGCTGCCGTCGCTACCGCTACACCACATGCGCGGCGCCCCACCACAGATCGAACCAATCAATCCATACCTAGTGGCGACGCGCCACGACTATCGCTAGCTTGCTTTTCATCGGAATCGGATCTATTCGATCCATCTCTGAGCACGTGCTTTACTAATTGCTTTTGTTGCAATTTGATTCCATCTTTGTCTTCCATCGACGTGACTAGCTCCACGGTGAATCAATCAATTCCTTGGACAAACTTCAGGACTCCTCTAGATAAACTTCGTGCGGCCTCAAACCTAGGTCTGATAATATCGTTGTAGATGCCTATTCGATCAACCAAAATACAAGCAATCACATCACGACAAATACACCAAGAATTTCTAATGAGGTTCGCCAAACTTGGCTACTCCCCGAGGCATGTCTATGGACGTTCCTCCCCGCAACACATGAGAATCCTAGGCACCAATTAATAAAAGTTGTAGGCTCCCCTTGCATCCATGTCGCTATCAAGGCGTTATACATTACATCATGTGGTGCCCCTCATTATATAGGAGGCTAAGCCTACTAGTGTCCGATTCGAACATTATATCTATCCTATCCACACCTAATATAATTTCAAATTCAAACGTAATCCAACTCGTACATAACATACCACACAAATACAACATAAAAAATCCAAATAAATATGGTCAGTAGGACCTCTGCCTATGCATTATTAGAAGGGTATAGAATTGATCCAATTAATAACTATACAATTCGCGGTCTCACTCTAACTTAGCGAATGTCGTCTATGGCTGAAACAAGGGAAGCTAGACCCAAACTAACAGGCCACGCCTCATATCCAACTAACAGACACTCTCCAAAGAAGAGATCAACCATTACTCACAACTAAATCAAACCACGTGAGAAAGTACGGTTAGCATGTTGTTATGCCACTAAAGGTCTCGTTCTGCACAAAAAATTAAAGGAGGTCCAAAGAAATAGTAAAATTCTTACATTTTTCCTTTAAGCTAGCTGAGGATCAAAGGAAGATTCGTGTGTTTTTACGTTGCTCTAATCTCTCGAAACATGCATAGCACCGTCGAAGGAAAAATTCCCACTCCTAGTTACTTCGTCACTTTTTCTTCGAGTCAAACACACCTTGAGAAAATAGGGCTTGGTTGTGCAGATGGTTGGAACTTTGAACGCCAAAGAATAATCGTTAAGATTTTCTACTTTCGTGTCCCACTTTGTTTAATTCTGCTCAGTTTTGCCCTACTCGTTTAACTTTTCCCACTTTTACCCCCACTTCGCACTACTGAGTCTTGAAGAGGGCCAAACATGTTGGTCAAACTCGTTGACCCTTAGTTGGTTGTGGCCTGATGGGTAGAGCCGGCCTGGAGCACCTCATTTTGAATCACCCTGATTTTGGTCTGACCCCGCGAGTAACTCCCGCTAAAAATGTTGACAGGTGGGTTGTATCGCCACATTTTGACCCATTCACGCTAACCAGATTTTCCAAGAGTCTTTCCATACGAGCCATGACCATCTAACACAATTATGTCCTTTCAAATTTCTCGACGCTAAGAACACCGAGCCCCTGAGGATTCTTCGGACCACAAACCTTCTCTCAATTGATTTTGTATTGGTCACCGAAAACTTTGTTGGAAGCGATCAATGAAATACTCTCTCAATCGCTGACCAATTGCTATCGCCTGAGATCTTTTTCGGACTGTGGCCACTGGCCAGGTTTCTCTAGATCAAAAAAGATACCAAAACGAACTGGCATGTGTGATGATGCTATCGGCTAACTAATCCCTCATGAATAAGAAAGACAACCTTGAATGAACCAGCATTACCAAGAACTGAAACTGGTCGAGAACATTTGAGTACATATTAACTAAAAAATACTTCATACGCATGCATGATTCTAAAAATATAGAAGTATAAAAAGAACGCATGTGAGGAATAGAGTAGTGAAAAATATAGTAGAAATCCTAATAAATAGGTTAAATATATCTAACCACATGAGAAAGTATAGTAAGCTAAATGCGTTTTAACTAGTCAAGCCGAGCTGGTCCGGCTCACCTTAAATTTAAGGCCTATGCGCGATCTTCTGATTTAGCTCGCAAATCACAAATCTTGCAGGGCAAGGTTCTTCTCGAGCTGATTTGAAACATGGCAATTCACGTATTGCTGAAATAAACATAAAGTTTTGGCTTGTAAAACTTTTTCTTACTCATGATAAATTTAATATTCAAATGGAAAACATTGTGAATTATGAAATTTTGATATAAAGTAAATTTTGCAGAATGTCAAAGTCATGATGATGTCAGCTAACTAATCCCCCATGAATAAGCGTGACAACCTTGAAAAAACGAGAGGCACCAACAAGTACGAAGTGGTCAAGAACATTTGAGTACAAAAACTACTACTTGATAGTTCGTCCGCTAAATTTGAGAAAGGAATACCAATCAACACTTCATATTTCCTAGAATATCTATTTTGTTACACCTAAACTTTATATTCCTGAACTCCGGATATCTCTTTTAAGTTATTTGCTAGATCCATGTATATCGTACCGATTCATATGGACATGATACATATAAAATGCACTATAATACGTCAAGGCACATCAACAAGTCGATTGTGCAACGTTAAAATATTGGTTTCACTCGGATTTATTGTGCAAACACCGCAGGCTAAATAAAACAACATTTGTGCAACAAAATAGGTTTTCAGAAGTGTGTAATGACAAATATATGAATTTTTTAATGTTTACCTCAAGATAAATATGGGTATTTTTTTATTTTGTTGCTATTTCTGCTAGTTATATTGAATAAATACATTGATCGACCAAATAATGTATTAAAATAAACAACGTACTAAACATCTAGTTGAGTTATGAAGAGGTAAAAAAATCATTGTAAATAGACATATTAGTATATCACATATAAGGGAGAGGGACACATTGCGTAAGAGGCCTGATTATTCAACTTGGTTCCCTGCATAATAGCATTTGAAATAGCAAAATCTGGGCATGGCTAGAGCCCTTCCTGTTAAAGAGACAATCATTTCTTGCCTTCCTCAAACAGTAGAGGAATGTGTATAAGCTTGTTCTAATATAAAATAACTTGTATCATGCCAAGAATAATAGGATGCGACAACTAAAATTTCAGTCCTGAGGTACCAAAGCATGATGGTACCGAAGCTGCTTTAGAGAAAGCTCATAGAAAAACATCTAGAACATTGAGGTTTAATATGCCTTACAAAGAAGCCTCAATGCAAAGGTTTGAACTCTAGGTGCCATTGTTGTATCCCTCCAAACCTGATTAAGCAAGAAAATAATCTGCGGGGAAACTTCTTTGGGTTGTTGGTTCACGGAGGGCAAAAGATTATTGAAACAAAACCCGTAGGACTTTTTAGGAGTACAATCACCTGAAGGGGAGTATCATGCGCATTTGCATTTATGAGTGGAGTTTGAAGGATGGCATATGCAGTGTGAGGAGTAAAGAGCAAATGAATTAAATGTGCATTGCAAGCCGTTTTGGTTTGGTAACCACATATCTTTGACAATAGCAGGGTAAACAAAAGACCAAATTTGAACAATAAGATTATCATAAATGGTTTTATACTCTGAGAACCAAGGGGTGCTTCAAATTGAACTATTACCATGAACTATTTGATAAAAAGCAGCTGAGATTTTACCTTGAGTATAGCTGTCCAGGAAGCAGATTTTGGCTTTAGTACCTTGCTTTGAGAATTAAGGCAAGTTGGTGTTTTGGTTCTTTTGCTAATCTCCGGGCCACCGAGAGAAGAAGTCCTTGATTCATTGTATGCAAGTTTCGAACTCATAGTCCGCCAATTTTCTTTTATGTGCAAATGTCAACCCATGCCCTTTGGCACATGTTTTTTGTGTTAGAATCATCTTTGACTCATGTACACCAAATTAATACTAATGATAGCCGTGAGATTTGCAAGGAAATTATTGGAAAAAAGAATGTTCGACATGTAATAAACTGGTATAGAGGAAAAGATAGATTTTATAAGGCTAAGCCTAGCGAGAGTGGTGATATGAGGCTCGGTATCCAGTTGTTCGTTCAATAGTCGAGACAGCACGTGAGAGCCTTATTAGGTTTGTAGGCAGTTTAATTGTTTCGGTTTGAATTCGTCATAAACAGCACGTTGTAACATATTGAACCCGTCAACATGCAAAATCAAGAACTCATGTAACAAATTCCCATTAATTGCACACAAGATGTTGGAAAACCTCGTTGTTTTTGCAACAAACAAAATCAACGCGTATTCAACAGAAAAGTGTCCAAATCCAACATCATAGAACATCAACCAATTACGATCGATTTTCCTTTCAAAATCAAGCAATTTTGGAAACAAGCAAACCAAGTAGAGTAATCTTTCAGGCTAACTGAAAAAAGGCAGTAAAGTCGTCGTCGTTGGTGGCTGTTCAATCTCCTCGATGGAATGTCCTCCATCATCACAAACGGCTTTTGACTCTACCCAGCAAACACAATGGAAAACGGGGTTGATGTTTTTTTAGGAGGAGTTACACTTGAACTACAGGATTAACACGATTTGTTTTTTACTGGGCTACGAGATATAGCTACCTCTTGTCCTATGAAGAAGAAAAAATGATGCTGGACAAAAGCATCAGCGACGCCTGCTTGCGGTAGCCGATCGATCATCAGATGAGCTGGTGGCGAGAAAATGACAAGACATCATCACATTTGCATACGAATTATCAAAAAACACGACCAGTCGTCGTTTCGACACATAAAGACCTCTTTCCGTGCAGGCCACCCGCCTCGGCCTGGCGGTCGTCCTGTCCGTGCACCACGCCGTCGCCGACGGACGCGCCGTCTGGCGGTTGATGGAATCCTGGGCGTCCGTCTCCCGCGAGGGCTCCCCGGTCACCAAGTTCCTCGGCCTGCCACACTACGGCCGGCGTTCCGCGAGACCTCATGTCGAAGCTGTTGATCCGGCTGTACGCGGGCCTCGGCTGCTGCTTCGTGTCCTCCATGAGGACTGAGGTGCTGCCTGATGGTGTCCAGCACCAGTCCCGGCCATGCGCGGGCGTGGGCGCTGGCGAGCGCCGGCCGCCGGCGCGCGGTGGCGTCGCGGACTCCCCTGCGTCGTTGACCAGAGCGTCCTCTTTCTCTTCCGTTCCTCTTTTTTTTTCCTTTTCCTTTTTGCCACATAGATCTGACTGGTGGGTCCCACATGTACACATGTACACTGACATCGGGTCCCACATGTCAGAAAACCTGTTAGATCGCTAACCACGGGCGATCAGTGCGGCGCGTCCCAACATAGCCCTAAATGAGGTATTTATATGTTATAACGACGATCGGTGGTAGTTTTTTGACAACTCATACGCAAATGTGGTTGTTCCTTCTCATTTTCTCGCTGGTGGTCGTCGAGGCTGGGTGCACGGCCGCTTTAGGGCCATGAGAGGAAACGGACACCATGGCGCGTATATCCGCCTGACAACATCATCCTCGTTAGTAAGAAAGACAATCTTGAACAAACAAGTGTCACGAACAAGTGAGAGTGGTCGAGAACATTTGAGTACAAACTACAACTTGATAGTTCGTGTGCTAGGTTTTGGGACTACCGATTGATACTTCATATATACTTGGTAGAATGTCTATTTTGTTACACCTAAACTTTATATTGCTAAACTCCAGATATATCTTCCAGATTATTTACTGGATCCATGTATATTATACCAATTTATTTGGATATTTAATGATACCATACAAAATGATGGTGATACATCAAGGCACATCATTAAGTCGATAGAGAAACATAAAAAGCTGAATCGTTCTGATTTATGGTGGAAATACCACCGACAAAATAATACAACATATGTGGAACAACATAGGATTTCAGTTTTGCACTACATATGTACTGTAAATTGTAATTATAAATATATGAATTGTTTTAACTTCCTTCTCTTGAGATACTTGAGATTTTTTATACTTGTTCCTAGTTCTGCTAGTTATATTGAATAAGTATATATATAATGCATTAAATAATGTATCAACATAAATAACATACTAAACGTCCAGTTGCGTTAGGAAGATGTATAAATGTTTGGTATAAATAGATATATCAGTATACTACTGAATGCATGTAAGGGAGAAGAACATGGTGGTTGAAGAGACAGGAAGGGAAACCTTTTTGGACACCATGGTTCTCCCTCATCGACGTCTTCACTTCCACCTACGCCTGAGTATATAGCCGAGACTGGTAAGGTGAGTTGGCCTAACCGATTCTCTCTTTTGGAAAGGCCTAATGAGAGTTAAACATGAGTTTTTAGTGAAGTCATTTTCAAGGTTGGTAACAGTGAAACCACTAAGTTTTGGGAAGATACCTAGTTAGGGGACTTACCGTTACAATAACAATATCAATCACTATATAACATAGCTCAGTAAAAGAATGTTATTGTGCACGATGTTGTTAACGGGACGCCTTCTTTAAATATGACTTTTAGATGAGATCTAACCAGCGATAAATGAGACATATGGTCTCACCTATTCCTTTCCTTTAATGGATATTAACCTGTCGGATAGTCCAGAGTTTGTTTTGAAACTTAAAACAAATGTTAGGATTACGTTAAGTACTTATGGAAGTTAAAATTACCTCTCAAGATAAAAGTATTCATGGGGTTCCTTGATAGAAAAATCTCGCTCACAAATCAGAATTTAGTTAAGAGGAAGTGACAGGATATACTAAATGTTCTTTTTGTGGCTGTGAGGAGTCTTGGTAGATCATTTGTTCATCACATGTTCTTTTGCTAGATAGAGCGTCTAGTTTCACGCTCTTATAATATTCCTCCACCAACCAATGTTTATATTATGTTTGGTAAATGGTTGAATGAGATTGATAAAAAGTCGAAAGCTAGAATTTGTATTTGCGTCTCAGCTATTTGTTGATCTATTTGGAATTCTCGGAATAATCTTATTTTTTTAAAGAACAACGAATTTTCATATCTTATAGGTTTGTAACATTTTGAACCCGTCAACAAATTTCCATTAATTGCACACAAGATGTTGGAAAACCATCGTTGTTTGCAACAAACAAAATCAACGCGTATTCAGCAGAAAAGTGTCCAAATCCAACATCATAGGAACATCAACCAATTATGATCGATTTTTCCTTTCAAAGTCAAGCAATATTGAAAACGAGCAAACCAAGTAGAGTAATCTTTCAGGCTAACTGAAAAAAGGCAGTAATCTCCTCGATGGAATGTCCTCCATCATCACAAACGGCTTTTGACTCTACCCAGCAAACACAATAGATAGCGGGGTTGATGTTTTTTAGGAGGAATTACACTTGAACTACAGGATTAACACGATTTGTTTTTTACTGGGCTACGAGCTAGCTACCTCTTGTCCTATGGACAAAAGCATCAGCGACTTCTGTTGGCGGCAGCCGATCGTCAGATGAGGTGCCGTCGAGCCCTGGGTGCATATTCGTCGCCGGGGCCATGAGCGGGAACGGGCACCATGGCGCGTACATCTGCATTGCAACAGCATCCTCGCCACCGGCTCGCACGGCTACCGGCTGGATCGGCACCACGGCCACGCGCTGTGGCTGTCTCGGTGCGGCTGGCGCGCCGGTGAGTCTCTGTACGACGTCCCGGAACTCCCTGGGCTCGACGCGGTACACCCTGGGCGGCGTCGGCGCCGCCATGCCGTTTACGGCGCGCCAGGGCTTGGCGGGAGGCTTCTGCACGGCCCGGAGCGCCGCCTCGTGGCCCGTGGTGGACGGCCTCCTCATCGTCATCTCGTGCCCCTGGTGCAGCTGGTCCATGGATGAACTCCAAACAATCAACCTTGTCGTCGATCGATCAAAATCTCAGCTAGCAGAGGAAGATGAGAGGAACACGAACAGGAAGAAACGGACAGAGCAGAGTATGGAGGTGATGAGGCGAGGCCGGAGGGAGGAGGGGTTTATATAGCCGGTGCCGGCGCGCGCGTGCGAGTCTTCTGGAAGGGAAGGATGGAGATGGAGATGGAGATGGAGATAGAGATGGGTCATGGGCAGCTGAGACCAAGCGGCACGTGGCCGGTCAAATTGGCGGCGCCGGCCTGCTGACTGCGGCCGCCGACCGTCGCAGCATGGCAGTATCTCCGTCTGCGTCAGCTGGCGGCGTTGGACGCATCGACAGGATCGCAACACCTGGACTCGACTGGGCGGACACCTCGGATGGACCCTGCGACAACGTGGCTGCTGCTGCCGCCGTCCATCGTCTCGATCGATCTCTCAGTAAACTAACACACTCCGGGCAGCTAGCTAGTACTGTAGAATGAGCTGCAGTTTCTTGCAGACTTTACCGGCGAGGCGAGTGCGTGTGCGACCCGACCATGACCAGGACTAGGTCCAAGCAAGCACGCGAAGAGTACTTGTTGGATATATCCATGGCTAGACACACATGTTTTTTTCAGATTTATTGAAAACTTTACGGTTTGTTTCTCGAAATAGTGTCCCCTACCAATTGAAACTTAATAATGTACTCTAGAATATCTATCTTTGTTGCACCTAAACTTTATATTCCTGAACTCCAGATATCTGTTCCAAGTTATTTGCTAGATCTATATATAATGTACCGAGTTATAATCGATATTTAATGATACAAATGATAGATATAACATGCTCTCTAATAAGTCAAGGTGCATCAATAAGTTGGTAGAGTAACGCAAAATACTTGTTCGCCTGGATTTATGGTGGGAACACCGTGGCCCAAATAATACAACATTTGTGCAACGGAATGAGGTTTACGTTTAGGTATAAGAGTGCTATAAGGATAAATATAGAAATTGTTTTAACTTTTACAATTGAAGTATTTTTGTTGGTGTTGTTGCTCATTTTGTTAGTTATATTGAACACATATATTCCCTGCAAAAAAATATTGAATAGATATACAAGATGGATGGAATAATGTATCAACATAAACAACATACTAAACATCTAGCTGATTAATGAAGAGGTAAAAATGTTTGGTATAAATAGATAGATCGGTATATTCATGCGTACATGTAAGGGAGATTTAGATTGTTTCTAGAGATGGACATGAATGTCTCGGCGGGCTTATTCATCTTGTGCAAAGCTCTCTCCCGCGCCGCGCCAGCGTGCCAGAGAGTATGGTGATTACGCCACTTTGGCGCGCCGGAGAGGAAGTGATCCACGCCGTGCTTGCAAATTAGAGAAGAAGAAGATCTACACGAACTGAGAGTGATGCCAACGACGCTTCTGCTAGAGAGGAGCGGGGAAAAGAACAAAGAGATCGACTAGATAAGAGTGAATAGGAAACATGAAATTTTAACATTTCTTATTATTTTTACATTTATTAAATTTAGTGATTAAGATTACACCTCGGCAAGCCTCGTATAGTACCGAGATTCAGCCAACATGTATCATTACTATGTATTATAAATATCAATTATCTCTGATCTTTATTTTTTTCTAACGATAAAGCAGTTTCAACATTCAAGAATGAAACTATAGTTATACTTTCTGTAATTTTGTGGTTCTTTACAAAGAACACGAGTAATAGTCAACAAGTGGAAAATAAACAATTACACAAGCTTTTCAAATAGAAGGAAGCTTTGATTTTCATTTTTTACGCCTTAAATCTTCCGCTGCAATACAATTTTTAGATAAATAGTATATATTAATATCACAGATACCAATTATATTCGGCCTATGCAACAACGCAATACACGAATAGCATTACGGATGCACATAGTCAAAAAAAAGTTATTGTGTTGTATGTATATGCATGTATTTAGACTGATTCGGCGGTCGTATACGAGCAGATCTTGTGTTGTATGTATGCATGTATTTAGATTGCATGTAGTATACAATATGTTCTTCAACCTCTATCACC
Organism: Poa pratensis; assembly: GCA_947311845.1. Taxonomy (NCBI): domain Eukaryota; kingdom Viridiplantae; phylum Streptophyta; class Magnoliopsida; order Poales; family Poaceae; genus Poa; species Poa pratensis. The sequence continues at coordinate 1,037,558 of CAMZMU010000085.1, read as the reverse complement.
GCCGCTCTCACGTGCACTGCATGTTGTATGTATGCACGTACGAGCAGATAAGTTCATCCTACCAATCCAAACAATTGACTTTCTGTCCATCTGTAAAATGTGTTGCATATGTCAAAGTTCTTTGACTGGGTTTCATTCGACCACAGTCTAAAAACTTGAGTATGTCTATCGGTAGAACTCGACATATGTATATAAACTCTGTCTTATTTTTGAACAACAGTCATGACTCATCCATGCATTTTTCATCTTTTGCAGCTTGAAAGGTTTAAGCTATTTGATCAAAACATGTGCAGACGTCCTGTTGTGTGCTCGACCACAGCAGGTGAACTGCGACTTTTTTTTCAAGTCGCAACAGCTAGATTCATTTCAGCCGTGGACCGCTCCTGCAACAGTATCTAACAAATTGAGAATGGCGCTTACAAAAATGTGATGACCACTCGATCAACCGCAAGAAAATCCTTGATGAATGCAAGGATTTGAACCTGATTTGGGTTGGCCTGAGAAATGTTGCTGCAGTAGATCCCGGCGAAGTGGAGGCGGTGTTGGGTTTGCCAAGAGATCATAACAGAGGACCTCAACAGAGTTTACAATAGTTCTGAAATGATCTTTCCTTTTGTACTGCTTACTCATATATCTTGTTTGTGATATTTACAGACATTGCAATCATGGAAGACTGATATAACATGTGCAGGTTACCACTCCATATGTTTATGTATTAGCATGGTTATTTTAGTCGTTCGTATTTATTGTTTCATCATGCTGTAACATGATAGAGTCTTCGGAGGTAGTGGCATCATGTACTTTCTAAACCAAGTTTTCGACATTCATAGAAGTTCAACTTCACGATTGTCAAGTTTGGCATTGTTTCTTTATTATATGTGAGTTGCACGTGCACTTTTACTAGTCTATAAAGGTGCGGGAATTCTCTCAACAAAGACCTGAAATGATGTTGAGTAGACTCAAAAAAACATTGTTGTTTTCTTGGAATTTACATTTATTGGAATCAACCGACGTGCCCGTGGAATTTACATTAGAATTCCCCTTGAATTTACGCGCTAATTGAAGACAAGCAAACGCCCACCCCTTGCGAGCCCTCCGGCGCTACCCACGTGGAGCTCGCTGGACAGGCAGGCGCGTGTCGACAAGGATTGCTTGTCTCGTTTTGCAAAAGAAACAATCGCGAGGAGAAAGCAGCCCGAGCTGTGAAACCCTACCCCATTCCCTCGAGCCGCCGCCTCTACTTTTCCAGATCGAACCAAGAAGAGAGAGGAGAGGAAGCTAGCCAGTCACCGCCTGCCCACGCCACCGCCCCACCTGAAGCTCCCGGAAGCCGCGCCCCGATGGAGCAGGCGAGCCGCGAGGAGAGGGATCCGGAGGAAGGCCCCGCGGGAGATGGTAGTGCTCGTGGAAGACGACACCGGCTCACTCGACCGATGAGCAGCTGCTCTGCGCGCCGGAGCGGGTGCCGCCTGCGCACTACGCGTTTGCCGGCCGCTCGAAGCAGCGGCGACACAGACGGGAGCAGTCAAGACCACCACGGCCTGCTGCTCTGTTGGCGACCAAGGAAGAAAAAAGGAGCACCGCGCCGTGTGTGTGTGGATGGATTCGGCGATGGGATGTGCGAGGCCGTAGGTATGATTTTTTCTAATCTTTCCTCATCCTCTTCACATCTTCCTCCTCCATACCTCCCCTGGCTCATTCATTTCTCGTTGATGACCACACCCACTGACCAACCTCTGCCGGCTGCTCAACCGTGCCTATATCTCCGCTCTCCACGCTGGTGCTGGCTACCTACGCTGGGCCTAGGCATCGTGCGCTCCTTGCCCCCGCCCATGATGCTTTGGCATGCTCATGAATGATGCACGCAGGGTGCTCGACGGAATGTCGGACCAGATTGACTAGAGCGTCGTGCTTGATGGTAATGCACATGCTCTTGTTTCAGTTCTTTGGTGAGTAGTTTCAAAGACATCTGCTGATTAATTTTAGCCTTTCTCGGTGACCCATTGGAAATATTGTGTTTTTTTGTAGGTGGTGGAGTATCCAGGTTGTCAAGCTTCTGAATTATGTAAGTGTCCTCAATGCTTTTTGAGTGTTTTATTCTTTTTTTTTTGTACTGGCCTCACTATTTGCATATGTGCACGTGATTTCTTCCATAGAGTCTTGTTGTATTCTTGTAATCAAGGATAGTATTCAAGAAGCAATGAAGCTGAAGTGTTTGTATCCTCTTATATGCCCAGTCTATTAACAAATAACAGGTTCCAATGAAGAGAAGCTTTTGGTCGATTAACAAAGAATGTACTGTGACACATATTACTTCCAATTACGAAGTAAATTATCCGTTAGTGTTGATGTGTTTTTTGTGACGATACTCCAACTTGGCTATCTTATGTGCAGACCGCTTTCTGAATGTGTTGAGAGGCACGCATACTCAACGTATGACAAGTTCTTTAAGCTCAATGGAGGTTAGGCAATCTTAATGGCTTAACTATTCTTCTCGTTTTTCAAGTTTTGTACTCGTGCCTGATGATATGTTGATAACTTGTACAGTATCGAACCATCAATTTCTGTGTGCTGTGTGGCATGTTTTCAATTGTATATCTAGGATTAAATGGACTGATAGTACCATGGCTATGGAATATTAGCTTACACACAATGGAATGAATACCTGAATACTTTCGTCAACTGCTCACACAACCTTCCCGGTTCTGAATTTCTCCTTTTTTTCCTTATCAATTCACAAGTAAGAGAACGGTGTATGGGGATATATAAATGTTTAACGTCAGTTTAGTTTAACTTAGCTTGGTTCAAGGAATTTTTGTTCCTTTCATTCTCAGATTTTGTACTGGGTATGAATATTTTACACATACACACACTGATTCAGTTTAGTTTAACTTAGCTTGGTTTAAGGAACTTTTGTTCCTTTCATTCTCAGATTTGAGAGTAATCATTAAACATGGGTTATATCATTTTGTCTTGTTCATGTGAGAAATTGAGAAAGATTTTAGAAACAAAGGTAATGCTATATATATGTGTGCAGCAACACAATTTAGATCATCAACACCGTAGAGGTTAGTTCAGGCCATTGTGTATAGCAGTTATAAGCATACATATCTCTGAAAACAGATTCTACCCTGTTCTGAATGTTAGAACTGTCGTGTCGATATCTGGCTTGCTTGCTTGCCTATTTAGGAGTGTATGTGAGCATGTAGCGGTGACGGTCTACCACGTCCAGTGAGGGTGCCATGTGGTCTCTCCTCTTCTAACTCTGCTGGTTCCGCCTCGATGCGCTTACGCCGGACCTTGACAGTGTCTGCTCGATCTCTCGAGTGTATTGTTCTATTTACTTGTTTCATCATTTGCCTAGCCCCATCTTTGACAAGTATGTTTTATGTATCTTTTACATTTTATTTGTTTATCCTTCTCCCATATTTTATATCGGCTACGAGAATCCAGATGGATTATCTCCTCACGCTCAAGTATTGTTGTATTCACTTGCTTCATCATTTTCCTAGCCTCATCTTTGCCAAGTATGTTTATTATCCTTGAAAATTTGATGATTTTTTTTCTGCTGCACCTATGGCAAATAGTTTGTTATCGGGTTCTCAACTCGAATCAATAAATCGGTTTCTTTTTTCTTTTTTAACATGGGTTGATCTTAAAGATGGAAGATGCATACTTGCATAAATTAATTCAGCTTAGTAGGGCGAGAAAACCTTGTGTCACAGACTCACAGTTAAGCCATTCATGTGTTAGTTACATGGGAATATTGCATAGTCTTTTATGCCAATAATTAATTATCCGATCTTTTATTCTTGCTGCTGGTTGTGCTGCTCTTATTCAGTAAAATTATTGTTCGCGGTTGGGTAGCTGTATTAGGAGGCTTCCAGTAGCTGTATTGTGTCGAATCTCAAAGATTTCAGCAGTGAGATATTATAAAAGTTGATTCACAAAAGATCTAGCAGGGCAACACACTCCCGGTTGATGGTTCTTTGTTCATTTCCAATTATGTTCTATGCGTGACTCTAATCTTTACGTGTGCCTGGTGCATTGTGATTGCAGGAGCTCAAGGATCTATGCTCCACCAGGCGGCCAATTGTTTCCAGAAGGCGCTCCTCAGCATCAGCAAGAAAATGTTGCAAGTTCAGATGAGAAAGGGTTTGTTTGATTTATTTTGGTTTTTAATATTATTTTATTATATTTCTCTCGTGGAACTTATGACTGCGTCTTCAATTTCTTGCGTATGGTGGAAGAATCCTTGAAGATATAAAGACTTGCGTCTCTAATGTTGGTGCGGCAATGATTGATCACCCGAGGACTGTTTCATCTGAGCTTTTGTACCGGTTGCAGAAGAAGGCTGAGATCAAACAAACAGAGCACCGGACGATAACTGGATCTAAAGCTTTCACATTTTATTTTTAAAAATTATTGATGGCATTAAGCAATGCATATTTTGGCCCTGATTAATCTGAGATATGTTGTTTTCCATATACTTAGTTTACAGGATATCCTTTCCATTGTCAATGTTCACTAAATTGTAACCTTTTAGCTTTTAATCATTATTGAGCTGAACTCACCCATTTTTTTTACCAATGATTCAACTTGCAAGTATCTGAATCTTATGTCGTCCAATTCACTCCACAATATTTTTATGTGGTGCTTTTTATCATGTATTCCAGTTTTAACCTTAACAAGTTGATCCGTCTTGCTATTTGGCAGCCGCTGAAGCTCGCCAAGTTTACTTCTGGGTTCTGGCTCATGTAAATATGCTCTGAATCCAATCTTCCGCTTGTTGATTCCTGGTGTGCACCTGTCTCCATAGAGTGCCAGAAGCCCAAAAATAGGTTTATCTCGAAGGTACGGCTTTCCCCTTACTAAATTTGTAGAGATGGTTGACCATTATGAAACTTTAATAGGTTTCCACTTGTCCTTACTTTGTTATTTCAATTTTCATTGCATTTGTAGGCCCAAGTACTTTGTACTATATCCACCATTTCTTCTGGCATTCTATTTTCAGAATCTAAATGTAATATCCTTTTGCCATTTAGGCAACTTCATTATTTCCACAAGATATATTAATAGCAATGATTGAAATCCATCACTTTTAGGCCAAAGGAATAAATTTCGTATGGCTTATTCTTGCCCCCAATGTTCTTGTGTTCTTCTGTATGGTTTCACAAATTTAATATGACAATCTGATTGCTATATATTTTTCCCATTAGTTAATCTCTCCATGCATGAGAAATTGAACTTCACATAAACAGAACTAATTGAATGACATACCAAAACACTTTATGTTTGGGATTCTGAAATGAAAATTGCTGGTCAAGAAACCTTAATTCATAAAGTGGCATAGACTTCAAGTACGGTAGATTTGTTTGCTTTTGAGTGTTTGATTATTAATTGAGCATGTAATATATGTACAAATATTTTGGTAACAAATACCAGCTTCAAAAACTTTTATGACCTGTGCCTTCTTATTCTTTTTAAATTGATTGGGAATGGTTCAAGTGAAAAACAAGATACTCATATTGACTTGTTGCTCTGTATCTAAATTGCAAATTCGTGTATTTTGTGGACAAAAATTAAAAAGTTGTGTGTAATTTATTTGCTTGGCTCCAACTATAAATTTAGGAAAGTCATAGGTGTTTATGCAACCTGAGTAATAAAGCTTACGTTCGGGGATTTTCCCTCCGCATGTTTCCGATGTAAATATTTTGCTAATTTGGTTGCAGCTCCTGACCATGAATGAGCAGTCTTAAGAAGATCATGGTCACTAACAGCTACGACTTGCCTTTGTCACTGTTCTTGATAGAGTTTGTGACATATGGGATATGGTTATGCCGGGAATAGTGAATATGGCATTTTACTCTCTATGATCTTAAAATATAGGGTGTTAGATTTATGTTTAACTAATAAATAACCTTCCTGCTTACATTGTGTATAGAGCAAAGGTAAGCAGTTAAATAACATTGGGTTCAGAAAGCTGATAATGGATGATCAATCTGCTAAAAATCCAATGTCTATTCCGTCATTTACTTCATGCCTATTCTGTACGTACTCTTCATATGCCGACCAATATTTAAGTCATTTCATAAATACCTTCTAAATAAATTGAATTTAGCTGATAGCTTGTTTTCTGTAATTCAGACGCACATACATTTTCAGGGTTGACCACTTCCATCTCAGCAAGTCAAGGCAAGGGGTTAACTCTTTATGCACTTGCTTACTACCTACAGGTTAGGAGAGGTTCAGATTATGTGCACTAAGAGATGGTAAAATTTGGGAACCTGTAGGATTGTCGCCCTTTCATATATGCTAAATTAGAGTGCATACATGGCATGTTGAAACATCAACTCAGTCATGTTTTTGATGGTTCAAAATGAGGGTTGTCTGATCCTAATGCATTAGGCTTCGTTCAGTTATTTCTACTTATGAATTTCGCATGGTAGTCAGCATGACTTGGATACAACATAGGAGCTCAATTTTTTCATATTTCGAACTACATAAATTGTTGCAAAGCACAGATCTGAGAATTAATGTCTTGTGTGCAGCAGTCTGGTACAAGGAAACTGAGAGAGAGGGAGTTATTAAGTTGTTATCCACTGGCACGCCGATGGGGATGTAGCCCATGATGAAACCCCCTGTTGGAGCTGGAGCCGTCCACTCCCCCCACGAACAGCTCCACCATCTGGCATGTTGCGTCCACTCCAATCATTCTTGGTATAAGCAAAAAGTGCCCCCTTTTAACTCAAGCTTCAATAGTATTTCTATATATGCAGCAATGTTTGTTTAAGCTAATGCTAATTATGAAACAATAGCATCGTATCAAAGAGTGCCTTACCATTTAGCCAAACTATTTTTATTTGGTCTCTTATGGCTTGGGACCGAATCAGTACATGTTCAGATTATCCTTCTTTCAGTTGTGAACTGAAAGCTTGCCAAAATTGTAATGAACCGATCGACTGGTCTGGGCTGTTTACCTTGTCTTGAACTTCTTCTCATCCATACCCTCACTGGCATAAAGAATGTGGAGCCAATGTTTTGTTGCTGACAGTACCTGCAGTGACTGTAGAGGAGTCACAACAGAGATTTTTCTTTGGAGACTTTGAAGCTCACAATTATGGAGTGTGAGGAAAATGGGAGGCGTTGCAAAATATGTGGATTAGCACCGAAATATCTAAACTCTCTTCAGCCTACAATATGAGATTGAGGAAACAACCAGCCCTCAAGTTTTCGGTTGAATGTTCTGATCACACACATTGGATGTATCACCAAGTACTGAGATGTCACTAAATTCAAGCATGCAGCTTCATGTAACTATATCAGAGTCCCATTGAGATACATGATCCTGGTATTTTCCAAACTTATCAAGGGGCAGTTTGTTTTGTATCCTATCTTGAAGTGATTAACATTTTTATCTTTTTGATTAAATGATGATTCATGAATCAAGTTAGTAGGTTCTTCAGATAGAATGTAGCTATATGTATCTGTTCTCAAGTAATATTGGCACTTATTTTGCTTGGAATTTGTGTTTACTTAAAATTCTACTCAGTAGTGTGTGGTCTTCGTAGGTGCTTTGAGTTCTGATTATCAGATAGGTTACCTCTGGTCTCAAAATTGGTATATGTACTACTATGTTGATATTTAGCGAGACGATTACATATTCTCTTAATCCATGTAGCGGAGGTGAACTTCGAAAAGTCTTGGGATCTCGAGGTTAAGCCATGGTGTGAAGACAAGAAGATACGCGCCATATATTTGATTTATTCAGATGGCATTTTAGGGTTTCTGTGTAGTAGACTTTACAATGCCGGTAGGATATTCTGTCCCAATTTATATTGAAGAAACTCTAGATGAATTCTTCTTCCAGCACAGGGAAGATCGATCGTGTGGACCTCTCATGGAGAAATGTATCTGTGATATTTCACGCTATATACTTTTGTTGAGTTTGACGGAACTTCCAGGTACTCTTAAGCCAATGTCAATTGACCTTCACACCTTCTGGCCATTTACTTGGGAGTAAACCTCTTCAAGTAAGAAGTCAATTTTTGATGAATAAAGCTTTTGATTGGATCGCACCTGACCGGCAAGGAGGCGCCCCAGCCTCTAGTTAACTAGACTTATTGTCCTAGAAGAAAACAAAGGTGTACAAGAGTGTCATGTCAGCTGGTGGACGTCGAGACCTGGTTGCATATTCGCTACCGGGGCCATGAGCGGGAATGGGAGCCACGGCGCTTGCATCTGCCCGGCCGCATCCACGCGCACGGCCACCGCCGCGCGTTGTGGCTGCCTTGCGGCTGGCGCGCCGGTGAGCCTCTGCACGAGGTCCCGGAACTCCCTGGGCGCGACGCGGTACACCCTGGGCGGCATTGGCGCGGGCGCCAGGCCGTTTCCGGCGCGCCACGGCTTGGCCGGAGGCTTCTGCACGGCCCGGAGCGCGGCCTCGTGGCCCGTGGTGGAGGGCGGCCTCATCGTCATCTCTTGGCCGCGGTGCGGCTGATCCATGGATGAACTCCAAACAATCAAAATCTCAGCTAGATTATGTATACGTACGTGCACGAAGAAACAGAGCAGAGCGGGTATGTAGATGAGGATGACGGAGGGAGGAGAGGTATATATAGCCGGTGCCGCCGTGCCGGCGCGCGTGTTCGACGCTGCGAGGTTTCTAGAAGAGAAGATAATGGAAGGAGATGGGGCGGCTGGAACACGTGGAGGCGGCGGTCAATCCCGGCGCCTGCTAGCTGACTGCGGCGGCCGACCGTAGCATGGAGTATCTCCGTCTGCGTCAGCTGGCGGCGTTGGACGCATCGACGCGCTCCCAGCACCTGGAGTTCGGGACACCTCGGATCGACCGGCGACGACGTGGCCGACCAATCAGGTACAGGGCTGCTGGCCTGGCTTATCCAGCCACCGTCCATCGTCTCCATCCATCTCTCCTTGTTCCTACCTGCAGTTTGCAAGTAATCGTCAGTAACACATTCCGGGCAGAATGTGCTGCAGATTTTTTTGCAGAATGTGCGACCGCACGCGACCATGACCAGGACTACCTGCAAGCACGCGAGAATCATCGGCCGGTCAAAATGATACGCACTCTCCCTGACTTGAGTTTGAGTGGCCGGCTTGTCTTTCTGAATAACTGTCTTTCTGAATAACTGTGAGTCAACAAATCAACGTCAGCACATCATTCGGTGGCGAAAATAGAACGTTTTTCTTTTTCCCCGTTTGGGTAAGGAATCCCATAAGTTTCCAATCTTTTTCTTTACCGTGTTTGGGTTTTCTAGGGGTATCTACAAATTTCTACTATTTTTTTAATTTTGTTTTCTAGATAATTTTTTATTTCGCCTTTTTTAATAGTATCGTACTTTTGAAAATACACACAATTTGTTTCCATAGATAAGAAAACATTAAGACATACATGGACAATAATTTTTCATATATACTTATTTATAAGTTCAGAAAGTGGATTATCATGTGTAAACATGAGCCAAATTGCCATATTCATGGCACGATTAATTATGATACGACCAAAGTTGGCACATATGTGCATCTTGATATGATAAATAATGGTTCCAACATGAGTTTTCAATTAATAGTTACAAAAAATATGTTTATTTTCTAAGCGCGAAAACTTGATCTAAATCGATATCATTCATGCAATCAATGTATGTACTAATGAAAAACGTTTTATAGCTTGGTTGGCACCATCTTGCGCTTGGTTAATGTAAGGCCGGTCCAGAAAAGACTTGGACTCAATTTTTATACTTTTTAATAATAGCTGTCAGAATTTTGTCATTTTTGCCCTGGTCGACTTTTTCTTGCGAAAGTTCACACGATGGTGCATACCATGATCCGGTACGTGCTTTATTTTTTTCGGAATTTTTTGATAAGTATTCAATGTTTTATATTTTTTCGAAAATACCGGGAGCCAAAATATTATCAGCAGATTCCTCTCTTGGAGTTTACAGCGCTAGCTACCTATTGTCCTATGAAGAAAAAAAGGATGTACAAGAGCAGTGGCGCCGGGAGCAGGAGTCGATCGTCAAATGAGCTGGTGGCCGTCGTCGAGGCCGGGATGCACGAGCGCTCCCGGGGCCATGAGCGGAAATGGGCACCACGGCGCGTACATCTGCCCCGTGATAGCATCCTCGACGACGGCCCGCAGGAGCACGGGCTGCGTGGGCGCCACAGTCGCGCCTGGCTGCGACGGGCGCGCCGGTGAGCCTCTGCACGAGTTCCCGAAACTAAGCTAGTAGTGGTCATATTTCAGGCTAACTGAAAAAATGCAGTCAAGTCGTCGTTGGTGTCAGTCGTCGTTGCAAGATTAACAAGATTCGTTTTGTGCTGGGCTACGCGCTAGCTAGCTATCTCCTGTCCTGCGGTGAAGGCAGTCGATCGTCAAATGAGCTGGTGGCCGTCGAGGCCTGGGTGCACGTCCGCCGCCGGCGCCGGGGCCATGAGCGGGAGCGGGCACCACGGCGCGTACGTCAGCCCGGCAACAGCATCCTCGCCGCCTGCGCGCACGGCCACCGGCTGCGTCGGCACCTCCGCGGTGCGCTGCTGCTGGTGCCTGGCCGCGGCGGGCGCGCCGGTGAGCCTCTGCACGAGGTCTCGAAACCCCCTTGGCTCGACACGGTACACCCTGGGTGGCATCGGCGTCGGTGCCGCCATGCCACCCCCGGCGCGCCACGGCTTGGACGGCGGCTTCTGCAGAGGTGGACTGCCGCGTCATCATCATTTCGTACACGTGGCGCAGGTGGTCCATCGATCACAATTTCCCAGCAACGTTCTCGACCAAAGTCCAGAGCTCGATCGGCAAGACGTGCGTGGATTATCTCTTTCCCTGTCGGGCGCACGCAGGCGTGTGTGTGTATTGTGCTGTGTGCAGCGAGAGAGAGAGAAATGGAGCGAGTAGAGGAAAAATAGAAGAGAGAAAGCAGAGCAGGGCATCGAAAGTTGGAGACGTGTGCGACGGTTGAGTCTTCTTGAACGGAATGGGTGGCGGTCAAATGGCGGCGCCTGCCTTTCCGTGCGTGCGGTGGATGGGCGTATATATGTATCGATCGATCGATTGATCTCTTTTTTTTGCTCCTATCTGCAACTTGGAGAAAATAGTACTCCCTCCGATCAATATTAGTGGGCATAACTTTGTCTAAATTCATATGTATCTAGTTAAGTATTTAGACTAGATACATGTGTATCTAGACAAAGTTGTGCCCACTAATATGGATCGGAGGGAGTAGGTAAACTAACACGGTCCGGGCTGCTGTTGCTAGCTGAACGAACGTGCAAACCGACATGAGACAAGCACATCAGTCCACTATTCCAGTATGCTGTTTATCTTCTTCTCGTTCGGGTTTTCTTTTCAAAGTCAGCCAGTTTGCTGTGATGACTTCCAAGTCAACCAATTAAATATAGAAATCTGTATGAAAGATTCTGTATGTAATATAGAAATCTTAACAAATATGCCCTAATCTACCGAGCCACGTCACAAGGTATAAATAGGCTATGACTTATGCCACTAAAATGTCTCGTTCTGCGTAGAATTTAAAAACGAGGTCACATAGTAGAATCCCTACGTTTTCCTTCGAAGATGAGAATCGAAGGAAGTTTTCATGTGTTTTTACATTGCTCCAATCCTTTGAACCACACAGATGGATAGTAGCACCGAATAAAATTTTCCTATTCCTTACTTCGAGACGATCTAAACTAGTTTGTTAAACGAGTTTTAACGACTCGAGCCGAGCTGGTTGTCGGCTTGAATTTCATTCCTACGTGCGATTTACTGATTTAATCCACAAATCACAAATCTTGTCGGGTAAGGTTCTTGTCGAGGTGATTTAAGACATGCCAATTCGTAGGTTTTGCTGAAATGGACACATAGTTTTGGCATGTCAAACTTTTTTCTAGAAAACGCTAAACGTAAAATTCAAGTGGAAAACATTGTGAATTATGAAATTTTTAATTTGTAATACTCATACATACTATGAATGGAATAATTTTGATTTTAATTACATATAGGAAAATACGGATGTGATTATGATGTCAGCTGACTAATCCCTCATGAATATATAAGAAAGACAACATTGAACAAACGAGCATCAACAAGAAGTGAGAGTGGCCGAGAACATTTGAGTCCAAACAACAACTTGATAGTTCGAGCGTTAGGTTTTTAGAAAGGAGTTCCAATAAACACTTCATATACTCTAGAATATCCATTTTGTTACACCTGAACTTTTTATTCCTAAACTCCATATATCATTTTTAAGTTATTTGGTAGATCCATATATACCTTACCAAGCCCTTCGGGGACACTCTTGTTAAAAAAACTTAACAAATTCTTTGATACCATAAAAATGATACATATATAATGCACTTTAATATTTTAAGATGCATCAATAAGTTGGTAGAGTAACGTAAAAATATAGGTTTGCTTGGATTTATGGTGAAAGCACCGCGGACTAAATAATACATCATTTGTGCAATGAATTAGGGTTTCAGTTTAGCACTGTAATAATAAATATATGATATGTTTTCCTTTTATCTTGAGATAAATGAGTATTTTTATTGTTGTCGCTAATTCTGTAGGTATATTGAATAAATATATATGACATGTCGCATAATGTATCAACATAAACAATGTACTAAACGTGTAGTTGAGCTACAAAGAGGTAAAACTACAAAGAGGTAAAAATATTCAGTATAAACAAATATATTCGTACATCCCCGAGAACATGTAAGGGAGAGGGAGATGGGTAGGGAAAGCTCTTCGTTGGAATCTCGTGTGGAGCTCTTCAACGTCACGTCAATGTGTCAAAGAGGAGGTTATTGTGACACATCTCCGCCTCGGAGAGGAAGTAACCCCGCCCTGCCCGCGACATTAGAGATGATAGGGTACACGAACGACCACAAGTTTTCTGGTGGAGAGGATGGTGAAAATTAATTTTCAATTACATGCTATATCAGACTCAAAACAACGCTTTTGTTATCGCGGTTAGTATCCTATTTTCATCAGGATTTGGATATTTCATCATCTATTTTATAGTATTACTTGACTTCGAATGTTTGATAATATTTGCCTTTCTGTGGCGCCACAGAAATATTTCTGTGGCGCATGGCAGAAGGTGCGCCACAGAAATATTTGCCTTTCTGTGGTGCATGGGCACTCATGCGCCACAGAAATATGACTTTCTGTGGCGCATGAGCGCCCATGCGCCACAGAAAACCTGTGGGTCCCACATGCAATCATTGGACCTAGATCCATCTGGGAAAATTCTGTGGCGCACCGTGGCTGGTGCGCCACAGAAACCAAACATTCTGTGGCGCACCTCTCTCCATGTGCCACAGAATGTTAGCTTTCTGTGGCGCACCAGCCACCATGCGCCACAGAAAGTGGACATTCTGTGGCGCATGGTTAATGGTGCGCCACAGAATGTTGGCCCAGATCCACAAAAAGGTGGCAACACCCACTTTCCCCATGTGACCTTCTTCATTCTCCCCCATGCATCTAGCTCGAGCTCCTCCTCTCTCCCATGCGATTTTGACCATCCTATTCTCCATTATTTGTTGTTAAACCTACTTTGTTTGACATACAATTTGTGAGGCTTGGGGAGAGCCTCCATATATATTCTCCTCCTCTCTTTTTGTCCACTATTTTCTCTCCATCACCACACACTCTCTCTCATCGATCACGGTCACGTCTCGGCAATAGATCTAGATCCACTAGGTGAGTATTGTTGGATGAGTATGTGTGTACATGAAGGTTGTGTGTGTTGTGCATGTTGTTGCCTTTTGTTGTTGTGTTGCGTCGGCGTGGTGCATGGATGTTTGCCAAAATGTTGATTCATTTCCATTTCGGTAAATTTTTGCACCACATATGTCCTACTTTTATGGGAAGTCATGCCGAATTTTTTCGTCGAACATTTTCGACTTAATAACACAAACTCTATATGTATACCGCGTAGGCGACCATGGTCATAAAGATGAGCTCCAGTCGAATCAACAACTACAAGGAAGAAGCGAATGCGGAAATGATTCGGTGCAACAGGCGCCAGATACGATGTCCGTGTAGAAGTTGCAAATTTGTGAGATGGATCGACCCTGATTCCGGACAATTGGAGGAACACCTGCTCAGGCGCGGTTTCATGGAAGGCTTCAATGAAGCGCCGACAACAAATGTTGCGCCGACAGCAAATGTTGCGCCTGAAGACGAGGGGGGGCAAGATGATCGTGACGAAGGAGATGCCGACGGACATGGTCATGATGAAGGAGTAGATGGTGGTGGAGAAGACTTGACCACGCCGCAGAGCTCGCTAATGTCGGCCTTGATGGAGTCTCATGTTCAAGAACTGCTCCTCAAGGAGGCGAGGACCGTTAGAGAGAAAGCCAAGCTGGCGCAAATGGAGATAGACGGGAAGACTCCGTTGTATCCAGGGTGCCGGCCACAGGATACGCGCTTGCAAGTAACGCTTGATGCTCTGCAGATGAAGTCGGGAAACAAATGGACCGACGTGAGCTTCAACAAGAACATGAAATTCTTCCACGAGCGTCTTCCCGAGGGAACACATTGCCAACTAGTATCGAGGAGGCCAAGAAAGTCGTGTGCCCTCTTGACCTACCGCATGTTAAATACCACGCCTGCATCAATGATTGCGCAATTTATCGGGGCGAGTACGAGGACAGAACCACATGTCGGGTGTGCGGCCAAGGACGGTACAAGAGCCGTGGGAAGAAAGGTCCTCACAAAGTGGTATGGTACTTTCCTATCACTCCCCGTCTGCAGCGGTACTTCGTGGACCCTAAGGAAGCAAAGCTCATGCAATGGCACGCGGAAAGGGAGAAGCCTGAAGAAGATCCGGAGAAGGGCAGGATCCTTACACACCCTTCAGACGCTAGCCAGTGGCAAGAGTTGGACGCCGTCTCAAATTTCGGAGGCGAGGCAAGGAACGTCAGGCTCGGTATGAGCACCGATGGACTCAATCCATTCGGCAACCAGAGTAGCACGCATAGCACCTGGCCTGTGTTTGTATGGCCCTACAACCTTCCCCCGTGGTTGTGCACGAAGCAAAGGTATATACACATGAGTCTTCTCATTCAGGGGCCGAAACAAGCAAGTGTCCACATACATACGTATATCGTGTTGTTGGAAGAGGAGTTAGCCATGTTGTGGGCGACCCCATCATGTACGTGGGATGCCTACACTGGAGATTATTTCCCTACGAGAGCCGTGCTGCTCACGACGGTGCAGGACTATCCTGGTTGCTCATATGTATCGGCCCAGGTAAGCCACGGATTCTGCGCATGTGTCAGGTGCATGGACTCAACCCCGCATCTCCAGCTACCAAGGAAGACAGGGTCTTCGAAAACCGTGTACCCAGGGGCTCAAAGGTGGCTTCGCATGGATCACCCGTGGAGGAAACGCGGTGACCTGTTTAATGGTAAGGACGAGCTTGAAGGACCCCCGATCCTGAGGAGCGGTACAGAAATCGATGAGCTGTTGAATAATTGGGAGGAGTGCCCTGCGCCATGAAAAAAACGACCGAAGGTAGATCCGCTGCTGGGTGTATGGAAAGCGAGGGCTGTTTTCCACAACTTGCCCTACTGGAAGGTCCTCAAGACGCCACATAGCCTCGATATGATGCACATTACGAAGAATGTCACCGAGAGTCTGCTTGGCACTCTTTCCAACATGCCGGAAAAGACCAAGGAAGGGACGAAAGCAAGATAAGATCTGAAATGGCTTGGTGTCAGGAAAGATCTTCAGGCCCCCGATAGCGATGACGATGATGATGATCAGACGGAAGGGACTCAAGGTCGCGGCAAAAGGGTAATGAAGAACACTGTGGTGCTTTCCGCTACGTGCTTCACTATGAGTCCGGAGGAGCTCGAGCCATTCTACAGGTGTCTTCTAGGAGTCAAATTTCTGAATGGTTACGCGGGGCAGATAAGCAGATATCTGGACGGAAAGAAGAAAAGGTTTAGCGGGATGAAGTCTCACGACTGTCACATGCTGTAATACTCACTCTTGGAGTCACAAGCATTCACTTGGCCAGAGTTTCAACAAGTAACGGAGAGCATGCAAGATCATAAAAGACATAGACATGATAATACAATATTCAACTTGACATAGTATCAATATTCATCGGATCCCAGCAAACACAGCATGTAGCATTACAATAAGATGATCTTGATCAAGATAGGCAGCTCACAAGATCTAAACATGATGGCACAAGTGGAGAAGACAACCATCTAGCTACTGCTATGGACCCATAGTCCAGGGATGAACTACTCACACATCACTCCGGAGGCAGGCATGGCGATGTAGAGCCTTCCGGTGATGATTCCCCTCTCGGCAGGGTGCCGGGGAGAGCTTCAGAACCCTCCCGAGTTAGGGTTGACGACGGCGGCGGCGGCGGATGTTTTCTGGAGGTATGGCTCGGGTGTCTAGGGTTTTCCCGAAAATTAGAATATATAGGCGAAGGGGCGGCGTCGGTGGAGGCCCGAGGGCTGCACACCCCCTGGCGGCGCGCCTGTGGGCCCACCCGCGCCAGGAGGGGGTGTGGGCGCCTCGGTGCCCCACTTCGTCTCTTCTTCGGACTTCGTGTATGTGTTGGAAAAATAGGGACTTCGGTTCTTATTTCGTGCAATTCCGAGAATATTCACAGAACAACTTTTCTGGAACCAAAAACAGCAGAAAACAGGAACTGGCACTATGGCATCTTGTTAATTGGTTAGTCCTGAAAATGCATAAAAGTGATACAAAGTATATATAAAACATGTAGCAATTGGTATAATATAAGCATGGAACATAATAAATTATAGATACGTTGGAGACGTATCAAGCATCCCCAAGCTTAGTTCTACTCGTCCTCGAGTAGGTAAAACGATAACAACAAATAATTTCTGAGGAGACATGCTTTCACACAATCTTGATCAAATAATATTGCAAGGCTCATGTCATGAATGAAGTGACTCAAAGCAATGGTCTATAGTTTGCTAACAAATAGATAAAGAGTAAACAACTGAATCATATAAGCAAAAACTTTTCATGAATAGTACTTTCAAGACAAGCATCAAAAGCTTTGCATAAGAGTTAACTCATAAAGCAATAGATTCTAAGTAAAAGGCATTGAAGCAACACAAAGGATGATTTAAGTTTCAGCAATTGCTTTCAACTTGTAACATGTATATCTCATGGATAATTGTCAACACAAAGTAATATAACAAGTGCAATAAGTAAGCATGTAAGAATGATGCACACAAAGTTGACACTAGTGTTTGCTTCTGATAGAAAGGAGTAGGTAAACTGACTCAACATAAAGTAAAAGAAAGGCCCTTCGCAGAGGGAAGCAGGGATTAAATCATGTGCTAGAGCTTTTTAAGTTTTGAAAATCATAAAGAGAGCATAAAGTAAGTTTTTGAGAGGTGTTTGTTGTTGTCAACGAATGGCAGTGGGCTCTCTATCTCTCTTATCACCCAGACTTTCAAGAGCGGCTCCCATGAAGGACGTTATTTCTACCCAAAGGTAGATCATCCCTCTTCTCTTTTGTTTACACATGTATTTTTGTAAATTGGTATGACACTCCTCCCAACCTTGCTTACACAAGCCATGGCTAACCGAATCCTCGGGTGCCTTCCAACAATCACATACCATGGAGGAGTGCCTATTTGATAAAGTGTAACAGTTTGAATTGCTTCTGATAAATCATTGGCAAACATGTGAAGAGAATCAAATGGTTAAAGTTGTAATTAATTGGGACTGGGCACCCCATTTGCCAGCTCTTTTTGCAAGTTATTGGATAAGCGGTGTATATGCCACTAGTCCATTGGTGAAAGTCTGTCATGAATAAATGACAAGGTGATAGAGAAAACACCACATAACTTCCTCATGAGCTATAAAACATTGACACAAATAAGGAGTAATAAAGTTTTGAATAGTTTAAAGGTAGCACATGAAGTATTTACTTGGAATGGCAGGAAATACCACATAATTGGTAGTTATGGTGGACACAAATGGCATGGGTTTTGGCTCAAGTTTGGATGCACGAGAAGCATTCCCTCTCAGTACAGAGTTTAGGCTAGCAAGGTTGTTTGAAGCAAACACAAGTATAAACCGGTACAGCAAGACTTAAATAAAAACATATTGCAAGTATTATAAGACTCTACACTGTCTTCCTTGTTGCTCAAACATTTTACCAGAAAATATCTAGACCTTAGAGATACCAAACATGCAAACCAATTTCAACAAGCTCTACGGTAGTTCTCCACTAATAGGCTTTAACTACATGATGCAAGAGCTTAAACATGATCTACTTGAGAGCTCAAAACAATTGCAAAGTATCAAATTGAAACAAGACAATGATCTACAAGAATGCATATGTCTTTTCCAATACCAACTACCACATGTAGCATTTTCTGTTTCCAACCAAACACCAATCAATTTATTTCAACATAAAACTCTCCAAATAATACTACAATGCAACAAGAGAGTATTTCTCTACAAGAACTAACAGCTCTGAACAAGAGATGCATGAAAAACAGGAGCTAAAAGCATTGCAGTAGCTAGTTAAGAATACTCAACAAATATAAGTGAAGAATATGAGTATTCACATGAAAAAGCGGAGCGTGTCTCTCTCCCACACAAGATGCTAGGATCCGAATTTATTCAGAAAATAAAACAAACAAAGCAAAAATAAAAGCACACAGACGCTCCAAGTAAAGCACATAAGATGTGAAAGAATTAAAATATAGTTTCACTAGAGATGACCTGATAAGTTGTTGATGAAGAAGGGGATGCCTTGGGCATCCCCAAGCTTAGACGCTTGAGTCTTCTTGAAATATGCTGGGATGCACCATGGGGCATCCCCAAGCTTAGGCTTTTCACTCTTCTTGATCATATAATATCATCCTTCTCTCTTGATCCTTGAAAACTTCCTTCACACCAAACTCGAAATAGTTCTCATTAGAGGGTTAGTGCATAATCAAAAATTCTCATATTCTGTGATGACACAATCATTATTAAAGCCTCTGGACATTAGCTACAGCCACTGATGTTTTGTGGAGCAAAGAAATCCACTCAAACATAATAAAAGAGACAATGCAAAACAAAAGGCAGAATCTGTCAAAAACAGAACAGTCTGTAAAGACGAATTTTTCGAGGCACTTAAGTTGCTCAGATGGAACAAGTCCAATTAATGAAAGTTGCGTACATATCTGAGGATGATGCGTGATTTTTTCAGAATTTTTCGAATTTTCTGCAGGGAGAAAAGCTCAAAATCGTGACAGCAAAAATCTGTCTCTGCGCAAAATCCAAATCTAGCATCAACTTTCAATTAAAGACTTTACTTGGCACAACAATGCAATAAAATAAAGATACAAAGAGTTGTTACAGAAGTAACCAACACCTTGACTCAAAGCAAAAAGAAAAAGCAAAATGACAGAAAATAAAAACCATGGGTTGTCTCCCATAATCGCTTTTCTTTAACGCCTTTCAGCTAGACGCGGAAAGTGAAAATCAAGTGTTACCAAGAGAAGAAGCATCAACATCATAACTTACTCTAACAATAGAGTCAAAAGAAGATTCTTGTAAAGGGTCTTAACTGGGAGGAGATCAGTGCCAAAGAGCCGTACATCGAGAAAGACGAGTTCGATATATTCAAGGTGTCCTTGTCATCTCCGGAGGCTGAAAAATGGACCGAGTGGGGGAAGAACATGCGGGCACTGAACTTAGGTAACCACAAGTTAGGAAGCGGCGGTTACGCAGGAAAAAAGCCCGTTTGGGACAAGGAGGATGTCGAGGTTGCGAAACTTGGGAAAGAGAACCCGTGGCATAAAATCACGGACGAGCAAATTAGGAACTTTGTTCGGTCCCGCTACTATCTGAAGCCAGGGATGGGGGAATTCGTTACCGACTATGCAGATGTGCTGGATTTCGAGAAAAAGCTGGTAAGGAACTTAATTACCGCGGATATCTCAAAGTTCATTTGCGTTGATTTCTACATGGGTTCACGTTTATTTCCTTTGTCCGCAGGAGGCTGAGTTGGAGATTGAGGCCCACCCGTCGTACAAGCCGGAGGCTCCGGCCGGCCCGTGGGACACAACTTTCAACCGGGCGATGAACGAGTACAAGGGGAGGTACAAGAAAGATGCGCCGACGTCAGCTGACCGTGTGACCGGCTTTGGTACGGCGATGAAGTTCACCGAGTACTACAACACGGACACCGAGAAGAAAAAGGTGAGAAGGAACCCGGCTAAAGATAGAACTGAGGTTCTCGAGCTAAGGAAGAAGCTGGAGACACTAGAGGCCGAGAAGGTGGACTCCAGCGTGGTGGACAAGCTGGTGGCCGAGAAGGTGGACGAGAAGGGATAACTGCTTGGCATGCGAGAGGTCAACAGGGGCCGCCCAGCTTCGCCGGCAGCACATCTAGCAATAACGTGTCGCCTGTCCTGCAGACCCCACCGGTGCCCGCTACCGTGGAGCAACATACACCAACGCCGGAGAACAATGATAATGCACACGAGCGGCCGGAGAATGATAGGCCGGCCGCCGGCACCGGCGCATCTCCTTCTCCATTAGCCGAGCTCAACGCCGTCACCAAGGTAACTAATTAGTATGTGCGTGTGAGACAATGGAAACATATATATGTATGATCGTGAATATGTATGATACATTGTGTGTGAGACTATATATGCCTTATCTCATGGTGCCCGCTATGTGTTGACTCCCAGGACACAGAATGCATACTCCTGCTTAGGGTGGGGTCCGACGGCTAGTTGAAGGAAGCCGCAAGGGCCACAATTGTACAACCTTTGACCCGCGAACTCCACACCGTCCGAATGAATGAGCTCGTGATGAAAGTAAATGTGAGCGAGGTAGTTCCTGAGTTCCGTGACATCGACCCCCCCAAGCAACCTCAGGGAGCCGAGGCACACATGAAGCTTGGCAAATGCGGGAGTTGGATGCTGGAATGGCCGAAGACCCAAATTCATCTTGGGGATGTTCTTCATGGGACTAGGCGAACCGGCGGCGCCACCTCGAGGCCCCGGGCCCCGATCATTCGGCCCCCGTCGAGGTGGACAAAAAAAGATGTTGTGGATGAACCGGCGCCACAAGCAGCCGTCACCACCACCCAGAAGGAACAGCCGGTCGTCACCACCGCCGGCCGGAAGCTACCGCCGGTCGGCCCCACCACCGGCCGGAAGCTACCGCCGCCGGTCATCGCCGCCACCAACCGCCACAAAACGTTGTTGGGAACGTCTTCACCGCAACCGTCCAAGGTTAGTTCTGACTTTCAGAATTCCCCGACATTCCGACTTTCCCGACTAACGGATGTGCTATTGTTTATGTTTAGGACAAAGCTGTTGCACCTCAACTTGGTGGCAACGACGACAACGACGACAATGATGTCAACGTCGATGAGTACATCAACACTGGCGCCATCGCGGATGATATGTACATGCCTCTTGTGGATGGAGAACCCTTCCGCGACCAGCAAACTCAACCTGCTTGTCCCACTTCATGCACACAGCGCCTGGCCTTCAGCGACACGCCTCCGGATGCCGGTGATCATCAAGCTCAACCGGGTAACATTTTCAGCCCTAACACACTGCAAGCAACTGTTAAAGCGGGTTCACTGCACCCCCACAATCCCCAGAGACGAAGAAGCCGAAGAAGATCAGGAAGAGAAAACAATCCTCCGCGAGCCAGCCAGCTCCTCAGATCCGGGGTCTTGAAGACACGGTTGATGGGTACCCGCGAGTTCATGAAGCTGGCAAACCTATCTTGTCTGGGGACTTGCACCGTCTTGCAGAAGGACGCATGCTTGCTTTGCAGGACGTTGTCTTGTATCATGAGGAGACCCTTCTTAAAGAGAAGAACCCGAGTTACCCGGCGTTCCTGGTCAAGGTGCCAAAAGAGATGGTGGACTTCATCCGGGAAGACCCGCGGATGTGTTCTTCATAGCGTACGAGGACATCTTCAACCTGTTTCACACCAAACGGCTGGACTATAACATGGTCCGCCTATATGCGCTCGATCAGGCGATGAAGATCAGGAGAGATGATACCCTGTACGTCGCGATAGTGGATCCCTACTACATGCACGACAGCCATCTGGTGCCAGGATCAAGGACACGGGAAACGGCCAAGGAGTACCTCGTAAGGTTCTTCCTGGCCAACAAGCACAAGATCGCCTTTCTTTACTTTTTCGAGTAAGTACACATCCGCTAGCCACCGTCCTATCTTATGCCTTCTTGAACATTTCTTCCATCGGTGATCCTTTGTGCAACATTCCATTTCAATTGTGTTGAGCAGGGACAAGCACTGCGCACTCATCCACGTAGGCCCAAGGTGGTCCGTTGCCACTTATTTTGACTCGGGGAATAAATCCTAGCCGAGAGATTACAACAGAATAAAGAGTGTTCTCGATGACGCTCTCGAGGCCAACGCCAAAAAGGGCGGCCCCTTCCATAAGAAGTCAGAATTTTTCAAGGACGACAAAACACACAAGTTCTTGCATGGGATCCAATTCCATTGCATCAAGCAACTAGATCACAGCGTGAAGGAGGCCTGGTACGCCCTCCATCACCTTAAAGGGCTTGTCCGGGATTGCGAGAAATCGAAGCTTCCATCTAACCTCGCAGAATACACCAAGGATGCGGATCAGCTCACCGATGCTGATTATAGACAAGACTTCCATCACATCAAGCTGCATTTAACAACGATCATCATGGACGATGTCATTCATGGCTCAGGGTCCTTCCACTTCCCCATAGGTAGGATGTATTATAAAAGAAAGCCTTGCTAAGCATTACTAGCTAGTGTGTATTTTTTTTGTAGAAGTGCATGTGTAGGGTTATATATTATATATATGCTATGCTATGAAACCCAAATAGGATAGCCATATGATTTCCAACCATGACAAACACATTGATCGTCTTGTCTCTCTACTTAGATGAATAAATTATACTCTATGTATATCACTAACCAATATATATCCCAAACCATCTTCAACGTTGACTCAGAGGGAGATCCAAGCACGACTAGAGGCGCAGAGTGACACCAGGGAGTGGAGGACGAAAGGGGGCATTCTACCGTTCCCGTCGCCGCTCAAGAAGAGGAATCCATGATCATGCATGCTCCCGCGCGCTCCTGCTCACCATCATCGCCGATGTGTACTACATTTGATCCTAATTAGGCGGTGAACACTTGGTTTGTAATGTGTAGTGTGAAATGATGAACTTCTGTTTGTATCATAACTAATTGTGTAAACATTCGGCACTTTTGTGACTATGTGTATGTATCTCGGGCACACTAAGTAATATGTGTGATGAAATAGTGATTAATGTATGTCTATTTATATACCTGTCAAATATATCTATATTTCTGTATAAATCTGTATAAATCCTGTATATACTTGTATTTGTACAGAAAAAAGTGTATTCATGTTTCATATTTCTGTGGCGCACGCTTTTTTTTTGTGGCGCACCACTTTCTGTGGCGCATCAGGAGAGGGTGCGCCACAGAATTACTCTGTCTGGGCCCTGTCCTCATATTTCTGTGGCGCACCACGCTGGGTGCGCCACAGAAAGTTGGATTTCTGTGGCGCATGCCGCGGTGCGCCACAGAAATCACATTTTTGTGGCGACGATTCTGTGGCGCACCCAGAAATTCTGGGGGTGCGCCACAGAAAAGGGTTTTGGTGCGCCACTGTTAGTCCTTTTCCTACTAGTGTGGTTTTCTGAAGCATAAGTGGCATGCTCCACTTCCTGGACATAATCTAATTAAGAAAATTGATAGGACCAGATGTTTTACCTGACCTCTTAGCTGCTGCTGAGATCAACACATCTGGAAAATACATGATCTTGCCATGTAGTGGTGCAAAGTGTGGATATCCAGCTAGAGAACTTATGGCTAGATTGATAGCTATAGATTGCCCTCTCTCTCTCAACTAAAGATAGGAACTGCTAGGAACAGATATTAGTGTCCCTGCTCTTGCAGATGATGATACAATACAGTGCTAAGCACTGCTGGATGCTGATGCTAACATCTCTCAGCCTCTCACTCGTGAGAACACGAGAGCTTGACCTGTTGAATGCTAACCAAGTATAGCATCCTCCAGACACAAGATCATGAACACTTCCATGTGCAATTATCACTTCAACTACCTCACACTTCATACGTTAAACTACATCATCCAAGGTGTTGATGATACTAGTAGTTCAGCAGATTATATGAACTTTCTAAAAGTTAGACCAACACACAACCTCTTCACCCCCTTGCTGGTTTCGATCAGACTTTTTCTTGCTAACATCGCTATCATCCTGAGAAATGTACAATGACTTTCAGTCATACATCCAAATATCCGAAAGTATTGAAATAATAATACAACAAGTCAATAAGCACACAAGATAGAGTCAAAACAGCGCTGATACAAGATTGCATGGAGGAGTTTTTTTTACAAGTGGTGATATTGTCTTTCTTTGCTCGAGCCTCGGCAGCAATTTTATGAGTCAACCGATACGCTCATTGCACATGGCGGTGCAATTGACACCGTGAGGCGTCAAGTCAGGAGTTTACCTATGCAGAACAGTGAATCAAGTGTTATCACTAGATGTGGTACCACTGAACCGGTTAGTCGCTCATAGAGTGATGCCTCCAACAAAGGGAGGCCCATGAACGAAAACTCCAAAGTGAACCGGAGCTCGCTTGGTCCGGTTATCTCTTTGGCTCAACCAGACGTTTCTTTCTCTTACGTCGTCATACAAGGACTTGTATAAGATGGTGGAAAATAGAGGACGAATACAGAGCCAACCACTTTCACCGTACGAACAGGAAGGAATGCATCCTCTACCGCGTGGGGTCAGCAGGGGTAGGTGCTGAGCGGGACAGTTGGAATCAATGCATCGATCCGTTTCCGAGCCTGCCAGCACCTGATGGATCCAAGCACGCAAAGTGCCTTCAGATTAGCTAGTACTTGGGCTTAATCCCAGTGGCACTGACGGGAAGATGAAGGCACTAATGTCCATTAGCATATACATTTTCACCATTGTGCAGTTTGTGTTAACTCTAGCTATCAGCGCAAGGATCTCGTGGGTCCAAATCACTGTAGCTCTATGTGATTATCAGTTTATGATTCAAGTATTTTTTTTGCTGTAATCGGCTGTCGGCCATTAATCTGGCAACTAATTGACAATCTTTACGTTTTCCACCAGCAGCTCATTTTACTAACTAGGCACCTAATGCACTTTGAACTTCACGGAGACGGAATTATGCAGTAGAAGCCGCAGTAAATTCATTCTCCAAACCACTCAGTATCAGCAATAAATTTCAATCCCCACCATACCAGCATGTACCAACTATACGCAAGAGTATACCAATATATTAAAATAGCCGAAGCTACCATCAAATGCTCTGCCACACACAAAAATATCCGCTCCGGTGCAATTCTTCCGCGTCCGGCCAATGAAGCCTCTCTCTCCTTTTTTTGAAAGTTTTCTTACACTCATTTTCCCACCTCTCTATCCTTTCCAACCCCGTCGGCAGCGCTGAGGCCGGAACGGGATCCTCTGACTTTGGAGGAAGTACTGCAGAGGGACGTAGCTGTGTGCTGGCCGTTCGATTCGCATCCTACGACGCTGCCGTAAACTGCAGACGTCGCCCTCTTTCGCTGGGTTGGAAGCGAAAATAAGCGGCCCATGCGGCCTAATGTGACGCTCACAACTCTCTCGTCTCGCTCCAGGCATCGTCGGCGGCAAGTCAGATCGGAACGCCTACGGTTAGCAACACCGGCGGGAAGAGAAAGAGTAGCGCTGCTCCGTCAGGGCGCGACGCCACCCATCCGCGGAGGCGCTGGAGCCAGCCGTTGCCGCTCCTTCTAGGGTGTGACGGCGCCCATCCGCGGAGGCGGCGAAGCAAGCCTGCTGGCTGTACGGGCTCGACGCCCCGGAGCTGTCGAGACCTTCGAGCCGCAGACCAGGCGTCGCCGATGGCGCCCGATAGTGAAGGCCACGAAGCCAACACAGTCGAGTCTTCTCGGACGGCTGATCTTTCACTTGTCTGTAGCTTGCTTTGCCTTTGTGTACAGATGTTTCAGTTTCAGTTTCAGTTTTGCAGGAGACAGTAGAGAAGCAACGACAGCAAGATGGCAAATGCCAAATTGTGATTGTAATTGATGTGAACTGAGTGTACATTCCAGTGTATAGTGTGACTGGATGTTAAATTGAAATTGTAATCATTTGATTTTAGTGGAGTTGAAGTGAAAAGTGTGACTGAATTTTATGTTCAGTTTGTATATTCATGTAAATGAGTGAAGTTCTGTGTACTATGATCATTTTATTTTGATCTAACATATTCAGTCTGAGAGTATACACAACGAGCATGCATGAACAAAAGAGATGCAAACCGGAGAGCATATACTATTTAATTTGAATTGCAGTGCACTGAACAAAAGAGATGCAAACCAGAGGTTCCAACCAGAGAGTATATCTCTGGGATCTAAGGCAAAAGAGACTGAACTACCCAGAATTCATCTAACTAGCATCCAGGACTGAACTATTGCCCAGAACGGAGCTGAATTAAATTGCAGCCATGACTAAACTTGAACTGCTTGACCCAAAACAGAACTAGTTCACCACAACCCAGTAAGAAAGTCATCTGTGACTGGTCCCTGCAAATTTAGTAAGGAAGTGAGATTTTGTAAAGCAAATTATCTCTAGATATCTAAAATAATTATACAGAACAAGATTACCGTTAATAGTTGAGTGAAGCTAACATTGCTGTTGTAAACTTCAGATTCCTTTCCAGCACCACTACATTGCTGATGTAAACTATTATTTGTAACTTGTACCTCTGCAGGTTCATGTACTTGTCCAGCACCACTACATGAATCGACCCCAACATCTTGTACCTTGCAATGAAAGAAATTTTGAGGGTTATGAGATTTTGGATATAGTAGTAACATTGAAAACAGAATTGCATTTAGAAACATACCTCTTTAATGGACAAATTTGAGGGTGATGTAGTTTTGTTTTCTCTCTTTTTCCTAGTCTTGTGCTTCATATCGAGCCAAGTTCTTCTTCGTTTCGAAGTTTTTGTTTCAACCTCCTTTTTCTTTAGGCGTGCATCAGCCAACAAGTCATTTGGCAGGCTAGCATTTGTTGGAATTGTACATGGATACGTAGATGTGCATGTACATGAATTAATTTTCTCTTCAATCTGCTTACCAAGGACGTCAAGTGTGTTGTCTACTAACATGATGCATTCCTGAAAGTTGGCTGCTCGATGTGCTAAATTCTGAAATTTGAGGGACATATATCGGTATCCAAGATTGGCATCCATATTTGGATTTTCAATAATATTTCTTCCCTCACTGTCTTGTACGGTTCCAGATCGTGCTTCCCGTGTCCATCGCTTTAACACATAGTGTGGCGGTAGAGACTTGATATTCATCAAATCAAGAACTTTAAGAGCATGGCAACACAATATCCCAATTCTATCAAATTGACGGCAGCTGCACTCAACTGTTTGCTTCAAAGGATCACCAACAACTTTATACTCCTCCTCATAGGTAAAATCTCCAACAAGATATTCATTGCAACCATCCAATGCTTTGGTACAAGCTGATAAGGATCTTTCGTACTCTCCTTGAAAAGCTTCAAATATACTTGGTGTATACAACTTGCTAGCTTGCAACAGTATAGGTGGTGGTCTCCTCATAGATAATTTAGGCAACCTTTTCCTTGAGTCAAATTCTGAATTCAATTCATTATTTCTTTTTCCTTGCACCACCACCCTTTCAAAATGCTTAAAAAACCGGAGGATATCAAAATTAGACTTGAAATGGATTTTCAAGTCATTGTTGAGACTCTCACTCAATTGCGTGCTTCTCATTCCCAACGTGAAGACATCCCCCATGTAACATTCAGCCCATTTTTCTTTTAACTTATATATACTATCCAACCAAGTTTGCTTGCTCACCTTTTTCCTCATGAGGTCAAATTTAAGTTCAAATTCTGCAATGTCTTCATACTCAAACATGCACGCGCTAAAATCTGACAGAATACTTGGTTCATCCTCCTCCTCTTTTGAATTATCTTCATTCTTCTCTTTATTCTGCCCCTTCTTTTTCTTCTTCTTACTTTTCTTCTTCTCTTCATCCGTTGGTTCACGTAGATGTTTGACAGCATTCTGCATAATGTGAAAGGTGCATAATCCATGCCATGCTTCTGTAAACACTTCCCCAACTGCCTTTCCCATAGCAGCATCTTGATCTGTATAGAATGTTTTAGGCCCCTTTCCTTTATGAGCTATAAGAAAGGCCTCAAACAACCACTTGAAGGATTCAAATGTTTCATCATACATGAGAGCGGCACCAAAAACTATAGTTTCTCTAAAATGATTAAAACCAACAAAGACACCAAAGGGCCTGCTCTCCTTGTTTGTTCCAAAAGTAGTGTCAAAACTAACAACATCACCAAAATGTGCATAGTCCATGATCATTTTAGCATCAACCCAAAATATGTTTGTTATTTGTTCTTCACAATCCATTTGCAATGCATATTGGAATGATGGGTTTTCAGCGATTTTGTCTTGAAAATACTTAAGCATGCTACCTGCTTGGCCATATGTCATCTCTCGTTGGCGCTTGGTCCGCAAATAATTTTTGTGGTCAAGGAGAGTAAAGCTAAGATTGAGTCGCCCACCAACTCGGCGACTAGCTAACTCATGTGCAGCTTTTGGCCCAATTCCCGCATTATCTGCCATTTCAATTTCAAATGCTTGTAACTCTGAAATTTTCCTCTGTGACACCAATAAGTGCAAGGTTTCTGGCAGATGTAATGTGTGGTTGTGTTCCAGAACCAACTCAGACACTTTGAGACACATCTTTTTTCGATCTATTTTAAGATTCATATGGACTTCACAATCTGTTCGAGTCTCAGCTCGAGGGCACTTGGTTAAGTGATCCCTTTTATCTTGTGATCGAAGACCCTCATTTGCACAAACAAATTTACATGATGTAACCTTGCCATCGGTTGGCCTTTTGTTTGTATACCTTTTTCTAACCTCAAATCCTTTCTGCCCACTGTAGTTAAGCCAAAATGCCCAAGCCTCATCTGAACTTCTGAATTCCATGCCAACTTGAGGAACTAAACAAGGCAATACAACTCTGTAATGTGAAAATAACACGAATATTATACTTGTGCAAGTGCATAGAAAATCTGACATGACTTGTGGATAAGAAAAATTCGTACTGTACGTCTCCTACTTAAATCTGATGATCTTATGCCAAAGAGAATGTATTTGAGATAGACAAATATGTACTTATTTGGATCAGAATCATGGTGCGTTGTGGTTTCTTCTTCTTCCATCTCAGTGCCTTGCGCCCTGGTTGCTTCTTCTTCCATCTCAGTGGCTTCTTCCATTACAAAAATCACACTTGATCAGTTTCAACCAGCTGCTTCTTCCGAGAGAACAAAGAAAAAAGCTTGATCAAATTCCAAATCAATCTGGTGGTGGAAATTAGATGGATTCCTGTGAGATAGCATGAGAAATACAGATGTTCGAGACTTACTTCACATCGACGACCAGCACAGCTTCTCCTCTCCCATCTCCGGCGATCGCGTTCCGTCGATCGTTTTGGCGCGCTTTATGAGTTCTCGCGCCTTTTTCCTTGTATCCTCGCGCCTTTTTTCCCCAGCCGAGACCGCGAGGCGAGAGGAGGGTGAGACTGGGCCGCATGGGCCGATTGTTTCTGTATCCACCCGAGAGCTCGAAGGACCAGACTGCAGTTTACGGCAGCGTCGTAGGATGCGAATCGAACGGCCAGCACACAGCTACGTCCCTCTGCAGTACTTCCTCCAAAGTCAGAGGATCCCGTTCCCTGAGGCCTAGGAGAGCCCTGGACATGTGCCCCCCTCTCTATAGCGGATAACTAGGTCAGTATGTTTTTGAACCATGCACAATGATCATCTGTATCGGCATTCACATGTCCTCATCCCTATAGGCTATAGGGGACAGCTCCGTCTGTAATTTTTTTTAACCATGCACGGTGATCCTCTCTAGGTCGTAACTTCTAGATATCCACCCTTGTTACTTTTTTAGCAGGTTTTGGATTTGACTTGGTTTCATTTCTTCTCAAGTGTGTGTAGTATCTCAGTTGTATCAGATTGTGATATTTTGCGTCACTTCTATTAACCTTCGGGTTGCACTTCCGTTGAACCGTCCTATTCTGTTGCTAGCCCCTATTTAAGTGTCGTGACGTAATATATTGTACCTGTAATGTCGTGAAACTTTTCACTTCACTTTTAGGTTTATTTAGCTGAGCATGCAGCCAGTTTTTATCCATGTACACAGGACACTCATGAAACATTCAGACAAATGTTTATGCATATAAAAGTTTGATATACATGTAATCAATTAAAAATGATCGAATTCTTATAAAGCTTTCTTTTACGAATATTTTGATATGCTATATGTATTTTTCTGATTTACAAATAACCATATATTTTGCAAGATTATTCATAATATTCAACAAGGAAACAAAAAAAACGACAGGCCGCCATGTGGGAGAATCTCTAGTCCCGGGTTGTGAGGTCCTTTGCCACGCGCTCTGCCCCGGCCCCACGTGGAGCTCTCTTGTATCGGGTCGTAGGACACGCGGGACTAGAGGGAGGGGGGGCCTCTAGTCCCGACTGGCGTGTCCCGTGTGGACATCCGGTTCCAGAGGCCCCTACCACCCGGGACCGAAGGCCTGGTTTCCAGTAGTGAGAGCACGTCAAATTCACTCGGAACTCTCACGCCTAATCCTATTCTTTGACTTGCGCCTCTGACCATCATTAATGAAGTCAACTTCACAAAATGAGTAAGGTCTTCTTTGAATCATAGGATCTCAAAATGAAGGAATATCAATGGGAATAGGAATAGGGTAGGATTGCAACCGCGAAACTACAGGATTGACCGTACAGGAATATTTCCTAAGTGATCGTTTGAAACAAAGGAAAGGAATGATGGAGGCTTTTTAACATACTTCCTTAATCAACTTGATTAGATTATATAATAAAAGCAAGGGTAGTTGCGTTGGGTGGCTGTGCTTGCAGCGTAGCTTAATTTGCCTCGTTCCTTGCAAAGGAATTCAAAAAAGAGGTCTGACTAGATTTTTATTTTCCTGTGCATCTCACAGGAATCGGATTCCAAAGGGATTTTTCCTTCAAAATTCCTTTGCTGCATTCCTATGATTCAAACGCATCTACAGTGCAAATTCCTATAGGAAAGGGAATCCTCCATTTTTCCTACAAAATTCCCATGAATCAAAGGAGGCCTAAGTAGTTAAGTTCACTCGGGACTCTCACGCCTGATCCTATTCTTTGACTTGGCTCTCACCATCATTAATGAAGTCAAATTCACAAAATGAGTAAGTAGTATTATTTTTTGCACGACACTCCAGATCTGTTTTACCATTAATGAAGTCAACTTCAGTACTACACACCTACTATGGGCAGAGAAAGGTGGATGCAAAAAAACGTCTAGTTGATTGCTTCTTGTAGATATCTCATACCGCCGGAGGCTACGCTCCTCCCACAGCCCACATACCGTGACACTACACAACCAATGAAGCCATGTAGCGCGCTGAGGATGGAGAGGGATGCCTCTAACGACAAGCACTCTGTTGGCGGCGAAAGCAGCGGCGTCGCGAGCTTGCACCGGCCGCGGCGGATATGCTGCATCATGATGATCTCCGTCGCATTCTCGGCCCTGGTACTTTACTTCCTCTCCACCGTGGATGGGAACATGTCGTCCCCTCTGCTCAAGTCCTCGGCCTTCTCCCTGCCGTCCTTCCGCTTCGGCCGGGACTCGTGCGCCGGCCGGTACATCTACATGTACGACCTGCCGCCACGGTTCAATGCCGACCTCGCTCGTGACTGCCGCAAGGTCTCAACGACCAACGACATGTGCAAGCTCATGGAGAACGACGGGTTCGGCCCGGCGCTCCCACCCGGCGACTCCCTGCAAGAGAAGGGTGCCTACGACACCGATCAGTACATGCTGGGGTTGATCTACCACGCTCGGATGAAACGGTACGAGTGCCTCACCGCCGACCCCTCCGCCGCCGTTGCCGTGTACGTGCCGTACTACGCCGGGTTTGACTGGTCAGTCAACGTCGGGAGCGCGGCCCGTGACGACCTGCCGCGGGCCATGGTGGACTGGCTTGTGCAGCGGCCCGAGTGGAGCGCCATGGGAGGCCGCGACCACTTCCTATACGCCGGAACTCATGCGCAGTAATGACGACGGTTGGGGCAACGCCTTGATGACGTATCCGGCCATCCGCAACACGACGATTCTCACCATGGAAGCCAGCCCGTGGGCGGCAACGACTTCGCTGTGCCATGGCCGTCCCACTTCCACCCTTCTTCAGACGCCGACGTACTCCGCTGGCAGGACCGCATGCGCCAGGTGGAGCGTAGGTGGCTCTGGGGCTTCGCCGGCGGGCCACGCCTTGGGAGTTGGGAATGCAACGGTGCGGTCCCAGATTATAGAGCAGTGCCGCAACACGAGCAGCTGCGCAATGTTGTCCAGCGAGTCGGGGTACCACAACTCGCCGGAAGGGATCATGCGGTTGCTGGAGAGCGCCGAGTTCTGCCTCGAGCCGCGTGGCAACACCTTCACCCGCAAGTCCACCTTCGATGCCATCCTCGCCGGCTGCATCCCGGTATTCTTCCATCCGATCTCGGCGTACATCCAGTACACGTGGTACCTGCCTAGGGACTACAAGAGCTGCTCGGTGTTCATCCCCCATGCCGATGTGGAAAACGGGGCCAGCATCCAGGAGGTGTTGACGAAAATACCGCGGATGAAGGTGGCGCGGATGCGGGAGGAGGTGATCCGGCTCATACCGAGGGTGATGTACAGGGACCCGATGGCGAATGGCGTGGTGTTCAAGGACGCATTCGACGTCGCTGTCGACGCCGTCATCGACAGAGTGACAAAGCGTCGGCGTGCCGCGGCCGAGGGACGCCAGTATGAGGACAGCGTCGACGGAACTGCTAGTTGGAAGTACGACCTGCTGGGGCATGGGAAAAATGATACACGCCCGCAAGAGTTTGAACCCTATATGTTGTCGAGGCCCGGGGGGTACGTGTACCAGGGCGCGTACATTTAGCCGGCAACAGCAACCTCTCCGACGGCGCGCACTGACACCGGCTGCGTGGGGGCCGTTGAGCCTCTGCACGAGGTTCCGGAACTCGCGGGGCTCGACGGCCTGGTGCCAGGCCGTTCCCGGCGCGCCACGGCGCCAGGGCTTGGATGGTGGCTTCTGCACGGACCGGAGCGTCGCCTCGTGGCCTGTGGTGGAGGGCGCCCTCATCACCATGTCATTCCCGTGGAGCATGTGGTCCATGAATGAATGGCTCCCGACTATTGTGCTCGGCCGATCAAACCTCAAGGAGCACGTGGTCGGTCAAATCGGCGGCGCCGGCTTGCTGAGTGCGGCCGCCGACCGTAGCAGCATGGCAGTATCTCCGTCAGCGTCGTCTCAGGGCGTTGTCATCGCTGGACGCTGGGCTCTCAACACCTGGACGGCACACCTCGGATCGATCGACGACGAATCACGTACGAGGCTGCTGCCTGGCTTATCCAGCCGCCGTCCATCGTCTCGATCCGTCTCTCTCTTCTTGTCCCTATCTGCAGCTTGCAAATAATCGTCAGTAAACTAACACACTCCGGGCAGAATGTGCTACAGTTTCTTGCAGAATGAACAGGACTAGGTCCAATCAAGCGCGCAAGAACGATCATCGGCCGGTCAAAATTATACGCACTTCCTTAGTTGAGTGGCCGATCGTCTTCCTAAATAACTGCACGTGATTTATTTTTCTTTTCTTCCATGGCTCAGCAGATCAAAGAGATCGTCAGTCAACAAACCAACGTCACTACGTCAGCACATCATTCCGGTGCCGAGAGAGATAGAATGTTTTCTTTTCCCCGTTGGGTTTCGTTTTCCAAAGTCGTGCAATTTGCTGTGATTTTACTTCCAGGTCAATCAATGATTTCTCTATATATTCTTTTACCGTGTTTGGGTTTTCTACGTGTATCTGCAAGTTTCTACTCTTTTTTTTTTATTATCTTTCCTCGATATATTTTTTCATTTCGCTTTTTAAATAGAAGCATGCTTTTGAAAATAAAAACAATTTATTTCATTATATAAGAAAAATTAAGACCTACATGGACAAGACATTTTTAATTTTTAAGAAGTTCACAAACTAGATGATCATGTGTAAGCATCCATGACTTTGAGTCAAATTGCCACACCATAGAACAGTTCATGATAATATGACCAAATTTGGCACACATGTGCATCTTGATATGCTAAATAATAGTGCCAAAAAGAGTTTCAAACTTATAGGTATAGAAAATATATTTATTTTCTAAGTGAAAAGTTGATTTGAATCAGTACCATTTATGCGACCAAAGTTTATACTAATCAAAGACATGGTTCATAGCATGGTTGGCACGTCTTGGGCTTGCTTCATGTAAGGCCGTTCCAGAAAAGACTTGTAGTAAACTTTAATATTCCCTCCCACCAGAAATGTTAGCAATAGTGTCTTTTTCTCCTAATCATGTAGTTAAGATCATCCGTTTGGGCTCGGCTTCCAACAACGGTTCTCAAAGGGTTTTGACTAGCACCAATTGTGGATTGACGTCATTCTACGCGTTGCCACTGGTTTGGACATGGTTGATAACATGGTTGTCATCAGCTTGGGTTTGGTTAATGTTATTATTGCCCATAAAACACTTCAACTTGAGCGGCTAAATTAGTTATAATTTTATACTGAACTTTTCTACTTTAAAAAAATTCTTGCGTGATTAATGAGTAAAATTCACATTATTTATTGGTCATGTTTCTAATTTATTTATGAAGTGTTTTCGTGATACAAATGTCTTTGTACTTGTTCAAAAGAGCTAGCGTTGTGCTAAATTCAAATTGTTTTTTGAGACAAAATTTCCTTATTGAATTATTTATTAGCAATTACAAAAACCGTAGAGTATGCATATTTATATCAGAGATCCCTAACGGCTAGATCTAACAAATAAATTAATAGTTGTTTCTAGTATGAATAGGTAATCATATTTGTAGAAAATTGTAGAGTATAAATTGGACCGTAACGTTGGCATCATGCTTTGAAGATGTTTTCATGATAAAATGTGCATTGAGAAGTCGACCATGTGTGCATTATGCGGGACACTTCTATGTCACTTGTTAAACGCACATTGTGATGTGTTGTTTGTGTTTCTCTATTGCCATAGTATTCTCGCCCGACGGTCGTTGTATTCCTCTAAAGTCTAGATCAATCTTTTTTTACCGTAATCGGCAGGAGCTCTGCCATCGCATTATTAGAAGAAAAGATTCGGTCCAGTTAATGTGGGAAACCGGATCCAAAAATCATACAATTAATACTCGATTAATTAAGGGAACCGAGCGAAAACCAGACTCCACGGCGACACAACCTAGCTACACTAGGATTGGAGCGAACACCTGACACTCAACACCACAGCCGCCGCAACTCTGACGCCTAAGAACGCGCTGACGACCAACGTCAAGAGCAACCTTGTCGCCCACAGGACAAAATCAAACCCTCGAAACTCCAAAACTCTCAGGGCCGCCGCCCCGACATCCAATTCTCCAGCATGCCCTGCATACTCCACCAACACCACCTTACAGGGCCGCCACCCCGACATACCACCGCTCAAGCTCTATCTGCAACGCCGCACGACATAGCTACATGTAGCCCACACAGGATCACTACCTGCAGACCACGGCCGCCACGCCATGCCCGGGGCCACCTCCCCGACACACCGTACAGTCATCCCCTCTGGGAGAATGCACCGACCGAGCTGATGACCCTGCCGCCCATGGTCACCACCCAAAGCTACGCCAAGTCGAAGCCCTGCCCCATGGGGCTTCCACCGCACAGCTGCCCTCTGCCGCCACCTCGGCGCACATCCACCGTCTCGGGTCGCTACCCGACATCCACAACCCTAGAAGGAACAAAAGCACTACAACGGCAAAACCTGCAAATGGCTGCACCGCCACCGTCCGTGACACTCCACCGGCCGACACCACGCCGTCGCTGCCGTAAAGTCTAGATCAATAAAGGTGTGGCATTCTCTCAACGAAGACCTGAAATGGGATGTTGAGTAGCCTTTGAAAAAACACTCGGTTTTCTTGGAATTTCACATTGGAATCAACCCACTTGGCCCAGTGTTAAGAGCTCTCCGGTTTGCCTAGAGAAAGAGAGCACCGGCTTGGGGATGGCCGACCTAGCCCTCTCGCGACTCCCTGGCGACTCAGCGGCGGCGGCCGCCGCCGCCTAGCTCCATCCGGCCAGACCTCCTCTCTCAAAGCCGTCCCAGCCACCGCCTCGTCCTCCCTCGTGTGCTGCTGTCCGTCCCGCGATGGCGGCGGCGTCCCCGACCTCCCTGACGCACCAAACTCTTGAGCCCAACCACCGTCCGCTACCGGCGGCGGCCGCTCCGGCCCCGTCGACCACCGTCTCCCTCCGGCCTCACCAGATCCCGCCGCCCCCGCCGACTGTGGTGCCGGCCGGTTTCACCCCCATCGTGGTTTTGCTCCCCCTAGATCCGCCGCATCTGCTGCTGCGTTCCGGGGTCGTCGGCGACCTCAGCTGCCTGCCCAGCGAGGAGGAGGCGCCCGAGGCCCAGCTTGTGGAGGAACCCGTGCTCGTGCCTCACCTGGAGCTGAAGGGGATGGAGGACGTGGAGCTGCCGAGACCTGCTGAGCCGGAGGTTGGCGGCGATGCGCTGCGCTGGCAGGTCGTTCACAACAGGCGGCGCCCGTAGCGGAACCTGCCGCCCGCCTCTCCTCCTCGAGGGATGAAGACCGCGCCTTGGCATTCCGGCGGAGGGTGCGCGGCCGGTGTTTCCGCTGCCTGGCGCCCGACCATCGCGTGGCTGACTGCCATGGTGACATCCGTTGCCTCGCCTGCAACTCCTCCGGCCACCGTGAGCGGGACTGTTGGCAGCGGCAGAAATCCAGCCAAGCGTCCCCGTGCTCCAAGTCGCCGGCTTCCGGTTCACGCCGTCCATTGGACCGCTCCTGGGCCTCTGTCGCCGCGCCCCCTCCCAAGCTTGGGGACCGGGGCCCTCCAATTTGTGCGCAGCCGGCGGCAGCAATGATGCGGGCAGAGGAGCATAGCATGGTGGTGTCTCAGCTCCAAGAGATGATGGCATCTCAGGTGGTGATGACGGAGGCTGTGAAGGGACTGCTGGAGCGAGTTGGGAGCTGTTTGGAGCGGGCTGAGGTCGCTCTGGAGAAGCTCTCTCTCGCGTCCGCTGCTGTGGTTTCGTTTTCTCCAGCACCGGCTCCGTGTGCTGAAATCAGTGTTGGCTGCACGGAGGGTGCTTTGAGCTCTTTGGTCCTTTCACCCCGAGGAGCGTGACCATGTTGGCGCCGTTGGTTGCAGTGGACCGCGCCTCTCCGATGGTCTGCACCACGCCAACTTTGCAAGAGGCTGCAATGCCTTTGGCATTGGAGAGCTACTTGGGTTTGGTGACATGAGCTCGGAGGTCAAGTCCACGAGAAGCTGGTCCAGGTTGAAGCTGAAGAAATTCAGGAGAAAGACCCACCTCTCTTGGTGGAGGAGCTCTTCAACGAGGCTGCCGCTTGGCGCCGGCCTCCTCCACGAGCATGCAGGTTCAGGAGGTTACTTCCTCCATCGTTGGGCGATGAAGCATTCGTTTGGACAAGAAGAACAAGGATTGTGACATCCCAACAGCCAAACGCGCCGAGTTTAGGCGGCGAGGCTTTTGGGGAGTTACCAAAGGAAAAGAGCAAAGGAAAAGCCACCGAAGAGATCATAAATGAGAAGATGGAACATTTTTTGCAGATGTACAAGAAGCAACACACACCGCTGGTAAGGGAGGCTGTCCGCGCCTTAGTAATTGCCAATGCTTGATCATCTTTGGTGGGAGGGTGCACTTTGGTGCAATTCTAGCTGTGGCTTTTCATGTGTGTTTCTGGAGATTGTTCTGGTAGGGTACGAGATGTGTCCTGTGAGTTTGGGCCTTGGTGCCCTTGTCTCAGGCATAGATGATGTTCCTTAAAGGATAGAGTGCGGTTGTTGCCGGTTGTCGTAATAACCGCGCGTTGTATGGTTTTTTGGTCCGGTTCCCCTTATTAACTGGACCGATTCTTTTCTTCTAATATGCAATGCGGGAGCTCCCCGCCATAGGTTTCAAAAAAAAAAGAACTCTCCGTTCTTTACAGAGCAGATGTGCTTTAGGTTAACGTTATTATTGATAGTGGGGATCTCTAGGACGGATGTCATCGCGGATTCGAATTTAATTCAACTTCAAACTTACAGAGAGGATCGGCTGGCCCGGTTGCCCTACGGTGGCGCTACCAAAGGCAAAGCTCTCGCCTTTGGCAACCAACAAGCTGATCGGAGAGCTAAAACCCAATTTTTTTTAAGAAATGGGTAGTCTAGCCTCTGCATCGTGATCTGCATCACTACAGGAATGGCCACCTGTGCCGACGGCCGCAGCCCGTCGGCAAAGGACCCAATGCCGTCGGCACACACCTATGCCGACGATGGCCGTCGGCACAGGGTGGTCGGCATAGGGCCCCGTAGGCACAGGCCACCTGGCCGTCGGCACAGAAAGAAAACCGTCGGCACAGCTTTTCCCGACGGCCAGAGACGCACCGTCGGCACCTAGTTTGTCGGCACAGCGGCGGGTGGGGCCCACATTGGCCGGGCGAGGTGGAGGGGCCTGTGCCGACGGCCGGCCGTCGGCACAGCGTCGCCACGTGGACGCAGCTGGGCGCTCCAGGGAGGTGCCTGTGCCGACGGCAGTCCCGTCGGCAAAGGTATGACCATTTGGTCACATTAAGGGGTCTGTGCCGACGGCATTGCCTCGGCACAGGCTTGCCCAGAATTTTTGATCCAGCGGCTCGTTTTTTGCAGCAAAAATAGCAGAAAAAATAATCAAAAATCACGACAAATTCACAACAAACAAGATCACACAATGGCTCCATATATCATCAAGTAGATACACACATAGGACCATCATCAAGTAGATACATACATAGCTAGATGTCTAGACGTCCAAAGCCCTACATCTATTGCGCCGACGGCGACGGGGTGAACCCCATATCTCCCCGGCTGATAATAGGTGAGCGTCGGATCGGCGCAGCAGAAGCACCGGAAGAAGGCGAAGCACCAGGAGAAGCTGAAGCACCGGGAGAAGGACCACCAGAAGCGCTTTCCTTGCCCTGGCTCATATTGTTCAATCAACTGCATTGAGAAAGAGAAAACAAGTAAGCATCAAGACATAATAAAATGTAGACACTAAGCATAAAGACATATGCAATGAAGAAGCATGTCGAAAAATAAATACTAAAGAATAAAAGACATAATAACATGTAGATACCAAGCATAAAGACGTAATGCAATTAAGAAGCATGTTGGAAAATAATTACTAAAGCATAAAGACATTATAGACCGTCACCTATCGTCATCACTCTCCTCATCAGGGTGTTGGTTCTCATTCTCACTATCACTATCACTATCACGTGAGTAGTAGGGCGGAAGCTCATCGCCAGGCTCGTCATCGTCGTCATTTTCCGCATGAAACTTCGAGAGCACATCTATGTCCTTCAGATCCACCACTGACTCACCACGAGTGTGTGCATTGTTCTCGAGGTCCTCGAGACCACCTATTTGTAAGTCAAAGTGCCCGAAGTCCTCTTGCTCTTGATAGAAAATTCCCTCGTATGTTTTAGGGTCAATGTTGTTGTAATCGTCGTCGGAGGGCCTGGGTAGCTTACCATGTGGGGATACCCGGAACACGACTTCCCAGCCCTTGAGGTTCTCTTTCTGGCATGGGTAGGGCAAATAATAAACTTGCTTGGCTTGGTGAGCCACAATATAGACATCGGCTCCGGTATAGGTGGTTGAAGGCTTAACTTCAACTAACCCAATGGAAGGCTCACTTCTCTGTCCACCATGTGGTCCAGTGCATGGGTCGAACCAGTGGCACTTGAACACAACGAGCTTGAGTTCTATGTTCGTACGATTGAACGTCAGCTCGTATACGTTTTGTAACCTTCCGTAGTAATCTACGTAATTGGCTCCATCGGCTCCTCTGGATCCTTTGGTGAAGACCCCAGTATTTACAGTTTTTGCTCCAGGACGATTATTCTGGTGATACTCTGTATGGAAGCGGAACCCATTCACATCATACTTCTCATACTTAATGACGGTACGGTTAAATCCTTGGGAAACACATCTCAGCTCATTTGTCATCTCAACGTTGGGATCAGCTCCCTACAAGTACGGTTCAAATTGTTTTGTGCATTAGTTACGTGTAATAAGAGGGACAAGTCACATATTGCAAGGTAAGAGGGACACGTTAGAAATTACTTTTCCCATGAACCAAGACACAAATTTTTTTCCTCCGTGAGCACCCTCTTTCAGAAGAGTGTCCAGCTCCGCGGGATCGGGATCCACCGTTCCCAACCAGTATTCATCTTGGAATTGTCTAAAAGGAGAAAATACGTATTAGACCGAAACTGAGTTACTAGTTGCAAAGTAATTTGTTCACCATTTACCTCATGAAATCGAGTACTTCCGTCATGTTTATAAGCACATAGAGCATTATGCAATCCTTCTCTTCCTTGGTCAATTTACATTTTTCACCGGCACCGGCCTTGCCACCGGGACATTGGAAGAGGAGGAGCTTGGGGTCATTCTTGGGCTCGTCGACATTGTACCGAGTGACCGGGTTATGCATAGTGGCAACTTCATCGGGAAAGTACGTTGTCACGGCGTCTGCCATCTCCTCGAGTATTGTTGCCTCAGCTATGCATGCTTCAATCCTAGCTTTGTTTCCAGTTATGTTTCGAATGTACTTAAACTCTCTCTCAATACAAAACTGCCAACGAAACTGCACCGGTCCACCCAAGAGTGCCTCGTTCGCGAGATGCACAACGAGATGTGCCATCGGAACAAAGAAGCCTGGCGGAAAGATCATCTCTAACTTGCATAGCAACTCCGGCACAAGATCACGCAGCTTCGCAATAATCAGGGGACATATCTGTTTCGCACAGAGCGTGCGGAAGAAATGGCTCAACTCCGCAAGCACTCGCCAGATACTATCGGGGAGATACCCTCGAAGCATCACCGGCATCAACCGCTCAATCCATATGTGATAGTCGTGACTCTTGAGCCCAGTGACTTTTCCTGTAAGAAGATTGACTCCATTACTTATATTGGAACAGTAACCATCAGGGAACATCACGGCGATGTTTTTGAGCCACTTGAATGCCTCCTTCTTTTGGATATTATCAAGGCAGTAGTCGGCATTTGGCTTAAACCAATTTTTTTGACGAGGGTTAGGAGGCTTCATGTGTAATCTCTCCCTATCACAGAGCTTCTGAACATCAACTCTAGCCTTCACATTGTCCTTTGTCTTCTTAGGAATGTTCAGGACTGTGTGAAAGATCATCTCTCCAACATTCTTTTCGGTGTGCATCACATCGATGTTATGGGGAAGTTCGAGGTCCTTGTAATACTCTAGCTGCGTTAAGCCTGCCACATGAGTCCAGTTGTGCGTTACACCATACCCTCAAATTTTCGGATAGATCCCTCAGCAGGCACGAGAGCACGTAGCTCGGCATCAACTTTTGCACCATCGAACTTCGGTATCGCTTTTTCTTCACGCACAACTATGCCCTTCGTGAAGTTTTTTTGGTCTTCTCGATAAGGATGCCTTCCTTCGAGGAACTGTCGATGCTTGTCAAACGCGACATACTTGCGACCTGACTTTAGCCAAAGGAACTCAAGTTGGTTCCTGCACACTGGGCATGGCCATTTACCAGCTGTACACCATCCGCAGAATAGGGCATACCCGGGTAGGTCGTGCATGGAATAGTGGAACCAAATTTTCATCAAGAAGTTTTTCTTTGATGCTCGGTCGTATGTCCACGTCCCATTGTGCCATGAGTGGTGCAAATCATCCACAAGCGGTTGCATGTAGACACTCAAATTCTTCCCCGGGTATTCGGGCCCTGGAATGATCAGCGACAGAAACATGTGCTTCCTTTGCATTAGTACCCCAGGAGGGAGATTGAGCGGAATAACAAACACGGGCCAGCAGCTGTACGACGCATCTGTTGCTATTGCAATTCTGACATTCCGAGCATCTGCTGAATTAAGGGGGTGTTTCAAGTCGAAGTTCTTCCATGCCTCACCATCAGATGGATGTCCCATCTTTTCCCGTCCTAACTCGTCGACGTATCTCTTCCCTTTCCTGTGCCAAGTCATTTGTTTGGCAGACTCCTCGGACATGAAAAGCCGCTGCATTCTTTTTATGAATGAGAGGTACCGAAGAACCTTCACAGGGATTTTTCCCTGCGTCTTCCGACCATCAGGCAGCGTTTTCTCCTCATACCTAGAGGCCCCACAAAGGCTACAGTACTTGTCATTCGCATATTGTTTCCGGAACAACAGGCATCCTTTTGGACAACAATGAATCTTTTCATAATCCATGCTGAGCGATCCCAATAGTTTCTTCGTCTCGTGCATGGATTTTGGCAGACAATGCCCTTTGGGCAACATGTTACCAGATGTTGTCAGATTAGCTTCAAAGCCTGCACGGGTGGTGGAGAACTGACACTTGTCACTTAGTAGTTGAGCTACGGCATCGAGCTGAGAAACGTTTGCACCCTCGTATAGAGGCTTCGTAGCCGAGGCCATCGTCTCATAGAAAGCCTTCGCGGTTGGCTCTGGTTCCTCCGGTTCATCCGGTGCCTCCGGTTCACCCGGTTCCTCCTGTTCCTCCTGTGGAGGTGGCGAATCCGGCATGTAAGCAGCATGGTGATCATCTAGCATGTTTCTCAACCCATCGTACTCATTGCCATCGATCCGCTGCCGCATCACCCCAACTCTGAGACGTTCGTACTGATCAAATTTGACATGCGTGACGTAGTTAGGCGTATACCCATACAACCAAAGATGTTTAGTCATATCTTCCTTTCCTTGACGGTCACGATTCTTGCAATGAGTGCAAGGGCACCTTCCACGAACTCCTTTTGCCTTTGAACCACGCCCTAACTCCTTCACTAATATATTGGTCTTCATCTCCCACTCCTCTGTTCTTTTAATCTTATCGACACGGCCACTGTACATCCACCCATTATCAGCCATCCTCTGCTTTATTGGGAGCGAAACAAGCACGCAGTCTTTTAATATGCACCAAGTAATAATAAAATGATTTAGTGTCACCAGATTAATTACGGTCAAATTTTAATCTTTACATCATGCAAGGGTTCACCTACACTTCTAATAGGAGGGCCTATCCCGCCCGAGTACGTGTAGATCGAGCCGTGTTCCATGTTCTACCCCGACCCGAGACGGAATTTCGGCAGCACCTCCCCGCTGTTCTTCAGAATACACGTCTCGAGCTTGTCAAGCCGAGAGGGTGTGCATCCGAAGAACAACAGGGAGGTGCTGCCGAAATTACGTCTCAGGAAGGGGTAGAACATGGAACACGACCCGATCTACACGTACTCGGACTGTCCAACAGGACAACCCGGAAGTGTTACGGTTATAAATATGCAAAGATGGACAATCCTGCATATTTATAAATTTGTAACCCTTCCGGATGGGATCTGACTCGGGTTACGCGACTGACTTGGTGATCTAGACCAAAATAAACCTATGCAGCAAGAGAGGCGAAAGATTTATACCCTCGAAGCGTGATCGGTGGCCGGAGAAGGTCGAGGACGTGCTCCGGAAGAGGGCGACAAAACAAAGGGCACCGAGGCGGCCCCTCCTCAGCTGGAGAAG
This sequence comes from Poa pratensis, assembly GCA_947311845.1. Lineage (NCBI taxonomy): Eukaryota > Viridiplantae > Streptophyta > Magnoliopsida > Poales > Poaceae > Poa > Poa pratensis. The sequence continues at coordinate 993,705 of CAMZMU010000085.1, read as the reverse complement.
CCGCGACGACGCGCGGGACCGACGGTGCTGGCTGGCGGGAAGCTACGTCATCTAAAAAGTACAAACAATCGAAATATATAAGCAAATATCCCTCCATTTTACCTAATAATTAAACATAAAACAGAATAAACCACAGAACGATGTAACCATATTAGCTAAACATAACACATATAGACAAGTAGCACAATAATACATAGGTAGCATGTATGATAAGTCTAGCAGTACAACAGGTAGCAAGATAAGTCTAGTAGTACGACAGGTAGGATGATAGACATCCTAAACTCGACTCGCGCCGGTGTCAGTGGCGTCGTCCAAGCGGTCCCAACAAGAGGACAGGCTGCTGCTAGAGTCCTCGCCCTGCTGCTGCGTGCCGGAGGGGCCGGCCTCGCCCTGCCCGCGCTGCTGCCGGCTCTCGCTGAAAACCTGGTACTGGACCGCCATCACCTGGGGATCAAGGAGGAGATCCTTGACCAAGGGGTCATCCTCCTCGCGCTGGTGGCGCGCCCTGAGCAGCCTCTCTGCCTGCCGGTGCTCCCTCTCCTCGGCCTTCGTCGCGATCCTCATGCCATCTGGCGCTAACATATGCGCCACGCTCCGCTCATCCTCAAAGTTGAGGATCGCTCTCGCCCCAAAGTGCTGGACCGCCGCGCAGTCGTAGGCGCGGGCCGCCTGCCACGGGCACCTGAAAGTACCAAGCTGGATCTTCCTGTGATCCACTGTGATCTGAGCTGCCCAAGTCGGGATCTTCGTGGGTCTCCGATGAACACCACGAAACTTTCGCTCCGGCTCCGACATGATACTTAGTTAAGTAAAAGCATTTGATACACGGGTTAGTCATATATGAAATGAATATATAAACACTAACACCTATTTTCCTTCTATGATTGTCAACAACATTTTATTTGCTACATCTATCCCTAAATCATTTTGTTATTTTCTATTTTCTACCACTAAATTTCCATCTATAATTTCTATTGTGCTATTTTCTAATTTCTACCACTAATTTTCCATCTATTTTCCTCTTTTCTACCACTAATTTTCCTAAAATCCTACTCCTAAAATCACTAAATCTAAAATACACAGAAAATAGGGGAGGGGCGGGAGCACCTGGCGGCGCGGAGGGTAGCACGGCGAGGGGAGCGGCGAGGTTGCGGGGCCGGTGCGGCCAGAGGGGAGCACGGCGGAGGCGGGGCGAGTGGCGGCGGGGGTCGGGTAGGGGCTGGCGGCGGGGGTGGGTAGGGGCTGGCGGGTGGAGGGGGCGGGGATGGTGGCTGGCGGGTGGAGGGGGCGGGGTTGGCGGCGGGGGTGGGTAAGGGCTGGCGGCGGGGCTGGGTAGGGGCGGGTGGCGGGGATGGCGGCTGGCGGGTGGAGGGGCGGGGTTGCCGGCGGCGGGGTGGCGGCGGGGCTGGGTAGGGGCGGGTGGCGGCGGGGTCGTGGCTGGCCGGAGCAGGGCGGCGGGGGAGCGGGGCAGCCGCGGAGCGGGTCGGCCGAAGAAATGCGGATGGGTGGTCGAGGAGCTGTGGCGGGATAAGGATAAGGCGTGCCGTCGGCATAGGGTTTTCCTTTTTTTTCATTTTTTCACTTACATCATCTTTTTTAATGTATTTATTTATTACTCTAAATTAATTTTAATAAGTTCAATATATTTTTATTCATTTTTACTTTAATATGTTCAATATGTTCGACGCTCGGGGGCCCCACTACCCCTTGACCGAAGCCGAGAGGGGGTAGGCCTGTGATGCCGATCACACCGGAGTGGATATTGGAAATTTACAACACACAACACACTTGTATACATATGGTATGGCACAACCTTGGTTTTGGTGGGGTTCCGACGCTCCGGGGCGCGCTTCGGCGAAACCCTGAATCTGCTGGAAAAACCCTAACGTTCCCGTCTACCCCCTTGACCGGAGTCGAGAGGGGGTAGGCCAGTGGAATTTTTTGCTTGGTTGTGTTAGGTTAGGCCATAGGAACATGGAAAACCAACTTTTGTCACAAGTTGTCACAAGGTTGCCCCCGTTTCGTCCGAAACGGGAGTTTTCACCTACAAGTGTAGAAACTTACTAGAGAGAAATTGATGCCGGTGAAGCCGATCACGCCCCGGAGTAGTTTATTGGAAATTTACAACACACAACACACTTGTATACATATGGTATGGCACAACCTTGGTTTTGGTGGGGTTCCGACGCTCCGGGGCCCCGCTTCGGCGAAACCCTGAATCCACTGGAAAAACCCTAACGTTTTCGTCTACCCCCATAGACGTGCGTCGAAAGGGGTAGGCCAGTGGACTTTTTTTCCTGGTTGTGTTAGGTTAGGCCATAGGAAGGTGAGAAACCAAAGTCTGCCAAATAAACACAAGATTCCATCCGGTTCGTCCGAAGTGGGAGTTTTCACCTCTAAGTGCAGAAACTCACTTGAGAGAAAGTGAAGTCGGTGAAGCCGGTCACACCCCGGAGTAGGATATTGCACATTTACAACACACAACACACTTGTATACATATGGTATGGCACAACCTAGGTTTTGGTGGGGTTCCGACGCTCTGGGGCCCCGCTTCGGCGAAACCCTGAATCCGCTGGAAAAACCCTAACGTTTTCATCTACCCCCATAGACGTGCGTCGAAAGGGGGTAGGCCAGTGGACTTTTTTGCCTGGTTGTGTTTGGTTGGGACATAGGCACATGGGAAACCAACTTTATCACAAGTTTTTACAAGATTGCCCCGTTTCGTCCGAAGTGGGAGTTTTCACCTCTAAGTCCACACACTTGGTAGAGAGAAACTGAAGTCGGTGAAGCCGGTCACACCCCGGAGTAGGATATTGCACATTTACAACACACAACACACTTGTATACATATGGTATGGCATAACCTAGGTTTTGGTGGGGTTCCGACGCTCCGGGGCCCCGCTTCGGCGAAACCCTGAATCCGCTGGAAAAACCCTAACGTTTTCGTCTACCCCCATAGACGTGCGTCGAAAGGGGGTAGGCCAGTGGACTTTTTTACCTGGTTGTGTTAGGTTAGGCCATAGGCACATGAGAAACCAACTTTTATCACAAGTTTTTACAAGATTGCCCCGTTTCGTCCGAAGTGGGAGTTTTCACCTCTAAGTGCAGAAACTCACTAGAGAGAAACTGAAGTCGGTGATGCCGGTTACACCCCGGAGTAGGATATTGCACATTTACAACACACAACACACTTGTATACATATGGTATGGCATAACCTAGGTTTTGGTGGGGTTCCGACGCTCCGGGGCCCCGCTTCGGCGAAACCCTGAATCCGCTGGGAAAACCCTAACGTTTTCGTCTACCCCCATAGACGTGCGTCGAAAGGGGGTAGGCCAGTGGACTTTTTTGCCTGGTTGTGTTTGGTTGGGACATAGGCACATGGGAAACCAACTTTTATCACAAGTTTTTACAAGATTGCCCCCGTTTCGTCCGAAGTGGGAGTTTTCACCTCTAAGTGCAGAAACTCACTAGAGAGAAAGTGAAGTCGGTGAAGCCGGTCACACCCCGGAGTAGGATATTGCACATTTACAACACATAACACACTTGTTTACATATGGTATGGCACAACCTAGGTTTTGGTGGGGTTCCGACGCTCTGGGGCCCCGCTTCGGCGAAACCCTGAATCCGCTGGAAAAACCCTAACGTTTTCGTCTACCCCCATAGACGTGCGTCGAAAGGGGGTAGGCCAGTGGACTTTTTTCCCTGGTTGTGTTTGGTTGGGACATAGGCACATGGGAAACCAACTTTTATCACAAGTTTTTACAAGATTGTCCCCCGTTTCGTCCGAAGTGTGAGTTTTCACCTCTAAGTCCACACACTTGGTAGAGAGAAAGTGAAGTCGGTGAAGCCGGTCACACCCCGGAGTAGGATATTGCACATTTACAACACACAACACAATTGTATACATATGGTATGGCATAACCTAGGTTTTGGTGGGGTTCCGACGCTCCGGGGCCCCGCTTTGGCGAAACCCTGAATCCGCTGGAAAAACCCTAATGTTTTCGTCTACCCCCATAGACGTGCGTCGAAAGGGGGTAGGCCAGTGGACTTTTTGCCTGGTTGTGTTAGGTTAGGCCATAGGCACATGAGAAACCAACTTTTATCACAAGTTTTTACAAGATTGCCCCTGTTTCGTCCGAAGTGGGAGTTTTCACCTCTAAGTGCAGAAACTCACTAGAGAGAAAGTGAAGTCGGTGAAGCCGGTCACACCCCGGAGTAGGATATTGCACATTTACAACACATAACACACTTGTTTACATATGGTATGGCACAACCTAGGTTTTGGTGAGGTTCCGACGCTCCGGGGCCCCGCTTCAGCGAAACCCTGAATCCGCTGGAAAAACCCTAACGTTTTCGTCTACCCCCATAGACGTGCGTCGAAAGGGGTAGGCCAGTGGACTTTTTTGCCTGGTTGTGTTTGGTTGGGACATAGGCACATGGGAAACCAAATTTTATCACAAGTTTTTACAAGATTGCCCCCGTTTCGTCCGAAGTGGGAGTTTTCACCTCTAAGTCCACACACTTGGTAGAGAGAAAGTGAAGTCGGTGAAGCCGGTCACACCCGGAGTAGGATATTGCACATTTACAACACACAACACACTTGTATACATATGGTATGGCATAACCAAGGTTTTGGTGGGGTTCCAACGCTCCGGGGCCCCGTTTCGACGAAACCCTGAATCCGCTGGAAAAACCCTAACGTTTTCGTCTACCCCCATAGACGTGCGTCGAAAGGGGGTAGGCCAGTGGACTTTTTTGCCTGGTTGCGTTAGGTTAGGCCATAGGCACATGAGAAACCAACTTTTATCACAAGTTTTTACAAGATTGCCCCGTTTCGTCCGAAGTGGGAGTTTTCACCTCTAAGTCCACACACTTGGTAGAGAGAAAGTGAAGCCGGTCACACACCGGGGTAGATTATTGGACATTTGAATCACACAAAACACTTGTACACATATGGTATGCATCAACCTAAGTTTTGGTGGGGTTCCGACGCTCCGGTATAGACAATTATTCGCGACGTTATTTTATGTGGGTGGAAACCGCTATTCGGCGTAGCTATGTACATAGAATATGAATGAAACATATTAAACTTAATTGAGAGTAATAAATAGATACATAAAAAAGAAGATTAGGGTAAAAATGAAAAAAAAAAAACGGTAGAGGCCTGTGCCTACGGCGTTGCCGTCGGCATAGATTGCCGTCGACGTCACCTGATCCTCTGTGCCGACGGCTGCCTGTGTCCGACGGGGGCCGTCGGGATAGAACATCTGTGCCGACGGCCGTTTCGTTGCCGACGGCCTTGTCAACGGCTGGTCCTGATACGCCCCTGTGCCGACGGCCCCGATAAATAGCCGTCGGCACAGGTTCTGGCCGTCGGCACTGTTCGCCATTCCTGTAGTGCATCGTGATGATGCATACGGTGAAAAACAGCTAACAAGTTTCCAATGATTTTTGAACTGCGCTCTTCCCTTGAATTTACGCACTAACTAGCCTTGTTGTCCTAGAAGAAAAGAAAGGTGTACAAGAGCGTCATGTCAGCTGCTGGCCGTCAAGGCCAGGGTGCATGCCCTCCGCTGGCACCATGAGCGGGAACGGGCGCCACGGGGCGTACATCTTCCCGACGGCATCCGCGCGCTGTGTCTGTCTTGTGGCGGGCGCGCCGGTGAGCCTCTGCACGAGGTCCCGGAACTCCCGGGGCTCGACGCGGTACACCCTGGGCGGCGTCGCCGCCACCATGCCGTTTCCGGCGCGCCACGGCTTGGACGACGGTTTCTGGACGGACCGGAGCGCCGCCTCGTAGCTCGTGGTGGAGGGCCGCCTCATGGTCATCTCGTGCCCGTGCTGCATGTGTTCCATGGATGAACTCCAGACAATTTTGACCGGCCGATCAAATCTTCAACTAGCTAGGTCCTTCAGTTACGTACGTGCGAATTTCTGCAGGAAGATGAGGAGGAAGACTAACAGGACGAAGCAGAGCAGAGTAGGCCGGAAGACGAACGTGTGCCCGACCGATCAAATCTCAGCTGGCTCCTTCAATTATGTATGTGCGTGCGAATTTCTGCAGGAAGATGAGGAGGAAGATGGACAGGAAGCAGCAGAGTAGAGCAGAATATGGAAATGAGGAGGCGAGGCCGGAGGGAGGAGAGGTTTATATAGCCGAGCGTGTTCGACGGTGCGAGGCTTCTGAAGAGAATGGAATGGAAGGTGATGGGGATGGCCGGATGGTGACGGAGGGTTTAGGGGGTGGCGGCGCCACACGTGGAGGTGGCCGGTCAATCCCGGCGACTGCCCACGGCTGCTAGCTGACTGCGGCCGCCTACCGTAGCTGCATGGCCGTATCTCCGTCAGCTGGGCGTTGGACGCATCGCCGGGCTCCCAACACCTGGAGTTCGGGACACCTCGGATCGACCGGCCGACGACGTGGCCGACCAATCACGTACGCGGCTGCTGGCTGCTGGCTGGCTTTATCCGACCACCGTCCATGGCCTCGATGCATTTCCCTCTTCTTCTTCCTATCTTCCTGCAGCTTGGAGAAAATACCCGACCGGCGACTGCGTGTGTGACCATGACCTGGACTACATCCAATCCAAGCGAGCATGCGTTCGAGAAAAGAAATTAACAACCGGCCGGTCAGTCAGCCAGACAGTACGTACGCCGGCCCGTCAAGCTTGAACATCATTTTGTCATTCGTGGAATCTTGCCATCCTGTTGTGATTGTGGCCACTAGACGATCAAACAGAGAACGACACAAATTAAGATGAGGCAAGGCGATCCTTTGTCACCTCTCCTCTTTATCCTCGCCATCGACCCCCTCCAACAAATCCTCGAATTGGCCACCACCCTTGGGTTACTTCACAAAATCCGGGGGAGAGGCACCGTGTTGCGGACCTCTCTTTACGCGGATGATGCGGCTATCTTTGTTGCTCCGATAAAAGAGGACATCCAAAAGCTTACGTTGATTCTTCACGGCTTCGGGGAGGTGACGGGTCTTTGTACAAACTTCCAAAAGAATTCGGTGGTGCCCATCCGTTGTGCCAATGTGGACTTGGAGGACGTTCTCCAAGGCCTCCCGGTGATGCAAACAACTTTCCCAATGCGCTACCTTGGGCTTCCACTATCGATTTGGCGTCTTAGGCGAGGGGATTTCCAATACCTTGAAGATAAATGTGCCGCCAAGATCCCACCTTGGCGAGGGAGATACATCACCACGATAGGTAGGGGGACCCTTGTCAAATCGGTCATCTCCTCTCAAGCGATATACTCCTTGACACCTCGCATTGAGCATCCGGGGACCCTCCAAAGCATCAACAAGATTGAGCGCGCCTTTCTTTGGGCGGCCACCGACAAGGTTTCAGGTGGGAAATGCAAAGTCAATTGGGAGGCGGTGTGTCGGCCTACTCACCTTGGCGGGCTTGGCATTCTTCACTTGGAAAAGTTCGCAAGGGCTCTCCGGTTGCGGTGGCCATGACTTGAATGGAAGGATTCCAACAAGATTTGGGCCGGTTTGGGAAGCCCTTGCGCTAGTGAAGATATGGATCTCTTCTATGCATCCACTTTGATCACCATCGGCAATGGAAAGAAGACGTCATTTTGGGACGCCCCTTGGGTGGTTGGGCGCAAACCAAGGGACATTGCTCCTCTTATCTACAAGATCTCTTCAAGGAAAAATTGGAGTATACATGACGCCTTGCTCAACAATGCTTGGTTCCAAAAAATCAAGATGGATGAGGAGTTCTCCATGCAACATCTCCAACAATTTGTCAATCTTTGGGTGCAAATTCATGATTTCCAACTCGACAACAACTTGGAAGACACCATCACTTGGACAATTTCGGCCAATGGGGAGTACTCGGCCAAGTCGGCCTATCGTGCTCAATTTCAAGGCATCAACCACAGACATGAATAGCCTTGTTTGGAAAGTTTGGCCCCCCCCCCCCCCCCCCCCCCCCCCCCAAAAATCAAGTTCTTCGCATGGCTTGCGCTCCAAAATAGGGTTTGGACGGCGGACCGCCTAGCACGGAGAGGTAGGCCAAATTGTGGCCCCCTTTGTAAGCAAGCCGCCGAGACAATTGTGCACCTCCTTGTGCATTGTCGTTTCACCTCTAGGCTTTGGGGGATGATCAAAACTTGGCTTGGCCTCCACGCCCTTGACACTACCGGATGGACGAGCCTATCAACTTTGGAGTGGTGGCGGCAAATGGCTATGGGAAGAGTGCCCAACCGCAAGGCCGTGGCCTCTATCACGCTTCTCGTCTTATGGGAGATTTGGAATGAGCGCAACGCTCGCATCTTCCGTAACAAGCATGCGTCGTCGCCTACAATCTTTGCCAAGATCAAGTTCGAAGCCAACCTTTGGGTACTTGCGGGTGCGAGGCGTTTGGGTGTTTTAATTCCGGGAGAGTAGTGGCCTCTTGTTGCACCGTCGTGTCGTTGTTGTAACTTTGGACTTTCCAAGTCTAAACCTTCTATCTTAATTAATAATAATGGGGCAAATCTTTTGCCCCACTAGTTTCTAAAAAAATATGTAAAATGTTTTTCTTATTCTCGTTTGGGTTCTCTTTTCAAAGTCAAGGTCATTAATTTTGCTATGATGCGACTTCCAGGTGAACCACAACTTTGGGCTGATTTGAATGAAAAGGTCAGTCAAGTCGCATGGTGGCACTAGTCTCCCACTAAAAAAATGGGCCTGTTTGGATCCTAAAACAGAGATGCCAGAAATGTAAATACATGAATGGTAATACAACATGCCACGTCTTGGTCTCCTTCTAGTTCGTGCGTACGGAATTTTAAAAAGGAGGTGCAAGTGGATAGTAAAAATCCCTGTGTTTTTTCAAGCTGAAATGAAAGTCCTTCCTACCTAGAATACTTTTAGTTTGCACTCAAAATTTAATTGCATAATTTGTTTTTCATTTCCTAAGTGTCAAAAAAACTGATACCTGCAGTTATCACAAAAATATTCTTGATATAATTTTTGCAACCAATTTTTATACGAACCAAAATTAAATAAACACAGTTGGCATTAATGTCTTTTTTGCTATTTCAGTAATTAAGATCATCCACTTGAGCTTGGTTCCCAACAACGGTTATCAATGGGTTTCGACTAGTTAGTACCGGCTGTGGACTGCCGTCCTTCTACACGTTGCCACTAGCTTGTACATGCTAAACAAATGATTTTAGGGCAACATATTAGCGCACCAAGACGTGGACGTACAATGCGTATATATTGATATAACATAGTTATAATATACAGGGCCAACTAGTACATGTGCTAGTCTAAGTCTAAAACTAATCTATATAGAGTCTAACAGGACATGGTTGATAACATGCTTAGGGGCGTCGCTATGGGCTTGGGTAATGTAAATACATGACATAAAAGACTTGGACTTGAGCTGCTAAATTAGTTATAATTTGTACTAAACTTTTATTTTTTTATTTTTTTGCGTGATTAATGAGTATAAATCATATTATTTATTTTCATGTTTCCAATATTTATTTCTGAAGTATTCTTCATAATAGAATTGTATTTGTACTTGTTCAAAAGAACTAACGTTGTGCTAAATTCAAACCGTATTTTTCAGACAAAATTTGCTTCTTGAATTATTTATTAGCAATGACAAAAACCGTAGAGTATACATATTTATATGAGAGATCCTAACGGCTAGATCACAATTTAATAGTTGTTTCTAGTATATGAATAGGTAATCATATTCATATAAAATTATAGAGTATAAATTGGACCGTATCATTGACATCATTCTTTGGAGATGTTTCATGATAAAATGTGCATTAAGAAGTCGATAATGTGTGCATTTTGTGGACACTTGTACTCTACTCGTTATAGGCACACATGGCAACCATAAGTGGCTTTTGCTACCGAGCTCAGAGCTCCCGCTACTGTATAAAATTCGAAAAATATATTTAGAAGTTTCAACAAAAATTGAAACAAATCATGCATGTCCTTGATAATGTAGACTACAATCCTGCAAAATCTCAGTACCAAAATCTTTATATCACAGCCCACACAAATAAAGGTGCGGGCATTCTCTCTCAAAAAAAAGAGAGCTAGTTTGAAATGATTTTTTAAACACAGATGTACAAGTACAACAGCATTAGCGACGTCTGCTGGCTGGAGCCGATCGTCAGAGGAGGTGGTGGCCGTCGAGCCCGGGGTGCACGGCCGACTATGGGGCTGCCATGAGCGGGAACGGGCACCACGGCGCGTACGTCTGCCCGGCCGCGTCCACGCCGCTTGCGCGCACGGCCACCGGCTGGGTCGGCGCCACCGCCGCGCGCTGCCTTGCCGGGGTCGCGGCGGGCGCGCCGGTGAGCCTCTGCACGAGGTCCCGCAACTCCCGTGGCTCGACGCGGTACACCCTGGGCGGCATCGGCGCGGGCTCCAGGCCGTTTCCGGCGCGCCAGGGCTTGGACGGCGGCTTCTGGACGGACCGTAGCGCCGCCTCGTGGCCCGTGGTGGACGGCCTCCTCACCATCTCGTGGTGCTCCATCGATCGCACCGTACGAGCAAGCAGATGAAAAACAGAGCAGACCAGAGCGAGAAGAATAGAGGTAGAACGTGTGTGTAGGAAGATGACGCCGGTGGGCATATATAGCGGCTCGTGCGACGCTTCTAGAACGCAAGGCGATGGGGATGGAAATGGGCGCCGCCACACGTGGAAGCCGCCGGTCAATCCCGGCGCCTGCCCATGGCTGCTAGCTGAATGCGGCGGTTACAGCAGCAACATGACAGTATCTCCGTCAGCGTTAGCTGACGTTGGACGCGTCGACGGGCTCCCAATCATGAACGAGGCTGCTACCTGGTTTATCCAGTCACCGTCCATCGTCTCCATCGATCTCTACTCTCCTTCCTGTCGTCTTTCGTTATCTTTTGGTAATGAAATTCGGTCCCGGTGGGCGTCGCTTGTAAAAAAAAAACTGTTCTCGTTCCTGTCGGGCAAATTCGTTGTGGTACGACTTCCAGGTCAACGAATCCTTCATGAATAAGAAAGACAACCTTGAACAAAGAGCATGCGCAACAAGTGAGCAGTCAAGAGCATTTCAGTACAAACGATAACTTGACACTTCGTACGTTAGGTTTTGAGAAAGGACTACCAATCGACGCTTCATATATACTCTAGAATATCAATCTTGTTACACCTGAACTTTATATTCCTAACTCCAGATATATCTTTGAGGTTATTTGCCCGATCCATGTGCATCGGACGAATTTATATGGATATTAATGATATTATACAAAATTATACATATACAATGCACTGTCAAGCTGTAATACGTCAAGGCACATCAACTAGTTGGTAGAGTATTTTGACTGCTTCGCCCAGATTTATGGTGGAAACACCACAGACTAATAATAAAACATTTCTATAACAAAATAAGGTTTCAGTTTAGCACTGTAATGATAAACATATGATTTTTAAATTTTCACCTTTAGATAAATAATTATTTTTATTGTCATTGCTAATATACCAATTATTTTGAATAAATATATGTGATTCATCGAATATGTATCAGCATAAACTACGCACTAAACGTCTAGTTGAGGTCGAAGAGGTAAAAATATTGGGTATAAACATATATAGTTGAACATCCGTGAGTGCATGCAAGTGGGATGAATCATTGCTTCTAGAGATGGTTAGGGAAACCATTTTGTGGGTTTCTCTAATTCCTGCATAACTCTCCCCCGTCTAGGGCATGTTTGACTCGATGCCTGGCGCGATGTTGTCTGCTGCCGTCGCTACCGCTACACCACACATGCGCAGCGCCCCACCACAGATCGAACCTATCAATCTACATGTAGCGGCGACGCGTCACAACTATTGCTAGCTTGCTTTTCATCCGAATCGGATCTATTCGAAACATCTCTGAGCACGTGCTTTTCTAATTGCTTTTGTCGCAATTTGATTCCACCTTTGTTTTCCATCGACATGACTAGCCCCACGGTGAATCCATCAACTCCTTGGACAAACTTCAAGACTACTCTAGATAAACTTCGAGCGGCCACAAACCTAGGTCTGATACCAATATCGTTGTAGATGCCTATTCTATCAACCAAAAAACATGCAATCACATCACGACGAATACACCGAGAATTTCTAATGAGGTTCGCCCAACTTGGCTACTCCCGAGGCATGTCTCTGGGCGTTCCTCCCCGCAACACATAAGCATCCCAGGCACCAATTAATAAAAGTTGTTGTTGGCTCCCCTTGCATCCATGTCGCTATCAAGGCATATACATTACATCATGTGGTGCCCCTCATTATATAGGAGGCTAAGCCTACTAGTGTCCGATTCGATCATTATATCTATCCTATCCACACCTAATATAATTTCAAATTCAAACGTAATCCAACTCGTACATAATAAATACGGTCAGTAGGACCTCTGCCTATGCATTATTAGAAGGGTATAGAATTGATCCAATTAATTAGAGAAACTGGACCCAAAAACTATACAATTCGCGGTCTCACTCTACCTTAGCGAATGTCATCTGTGGCTGAAACAAGGGAAGCTAGACCCAAACTAACAGACCACACCTCATATCCAGCTAACAGACACTCTCTAAAGAAGAGATCAACCATTACTCACAACTAAATCAAACCACGTGAGAAAGTACGGTTAGCATGTTGTTATGCCATTAAAGGTCTCGTTTCGCACAAAAATTTAAAGGAGGTCCAAAGAAATAGTAAAAGTCTTACATTTTTTCCTTTAAGCTAGCTGAGGATCAAAGGAAGAATTGGTGTGTTTGTACATTGCTCTAATCTCTCGAAACATGCATGCATAGCACCGTCGAAGGAAAAATTCCCACTCCTAGTTACTCCGTCACTTTTCTTTGAGTCAAACACACCTTGAAAAAATAGGGTTGGTTGTGCAGATGGTTGGAACTTTGAACGCCAAAGAATTATTGTCAAGATTTTATACTTTCGTGCCCCACTTCTTTTAATTCTGCTCAGTTTTGCCCACTGGCATGAACGGGAACGAGCACCACGACGCTGGCGCCGCCGATACCTCATCGCTGCCCGGCGCACGGCCACCGGCTGGATCGGCGCCACCGACACGCGATGTTGTTGTCTCGCCGCGGCAGGCGCACCGGTGAGCATCTGCACGAGGTTCCGGAACTCCCTTGGCTCCACGCGGTACACCCTGGGAGGCGTCGGCGCGGGCGTCGGACCTCCTCCGGCGCGCCAGGGCTTTGATGGCGGCTTCTGCACGGACCGGAGTGCCGCCTCGTAGACCGTGGTGGTGGACGGCCGCCTGATCACCATCTCGTGCCAGTGGTCCATCGATCACAGTCCACAGCAACGTGCTCGACAAAAACTGCAGCGTTCGATCGGCAAGGCGTATGCAGTGTGCAGGGAGAGGAAGAAATAGTGGACCAAGCAGAGAAGAAACAGAGCACCGTCCGGCGGTTCGGCGGCCGGAGGGAGGAGAGGTATATATAGCGGTTTGGCGGCCGGCGGCTCGGAACGACCGGCCGGCTACGTGGCCGACCAATCAGGTACGAGGCTGCTGGCTGTCGGGCTTATCCGACCACTCCATCGTCTCGATCCATCTCCCTCTTCTTGTTCATAATCCGTAGCTTGCGAGTAATCCTCAGTAAACTGAGAACGCATCGGGCCGGTCAAACTTGTACGCACGAAGAATGCAGGCATATACACGCATACGAGGAATGTTTTTTCTCTATGGGTTTCCTTTTTTTGAAGTCAGCCAATTTGCTGTGATACGACTTCCGGTTCAGCCAATTGAGCAAATGAGCCAAGCTAGCGAGTCATCGTTCGGGATAATTGGGTAAACAATTCACTCAAGTCGTTTCTGTCAGCTATTCATCGGTGACATGATGCAGCACGTTCAAAATCCCACGGTTGCATTTCATTATCCCTGAAGAACTGCCCACCAAGTTTTATTGCGGTATAACCTTTGTAAAATTTAAATCCTGGGTTCGTTACTGCCAGGGTCAAGCGATAAAACCAGAACGAGAAAGACCGATGCTTCTATATTACATCTTTTTTTTTTGAAGCGGGACTGTAGGGCAAAAGCCCCACAGCATTTTCTATTTTCTCATTTCAACAGAATAAAACTGTACATACAAACATGAAATGTACAAAAATAGGAAGAGCTAACACCCAAGCCAAAGCTTGTCACGATGCTTAACTTAATCCTATACTGTAGCAGAGATATATCATGAACAAAGCCCCCTTCCACTTAGAAAACGAGGGTCTCTGATTATCAAAGATGGCACCATTCCTTTGTAGCCAGATGTGTCTCGCAGCAACAATCATAACCTCCATGAAGAATGGTTTGGAAAACTTCTACGAGTGTGGAGGTTATGCCGAACGGTATACCTGCCACGGTGGATAAAACCTGGCCCACCAAGGAGGCCCATCAGATAAAGCCGGAGGGCTTAATGGAGAAGGCCTCATGGGCTTAGGCGCAAGGATAAGCTCTGGGCTGGCTTAGTGAAGTCCAAGACGAAGGCCTGGCTGCGTTCGCCTTAGGGAGCAAGTTAGGGTTTGTTACCGTGTTAGTCTAGGACTCATGATCTAGGTCGGTTAAGGCTTTCCTTGTAGGGGAAGGCTTGGCGCCTTTATAAGCCAGCCTTCCAGCAGCCTTAGGGCACGCATACAACCTCATTGTAACCTGTACACATATTTGCCTTGAGTGAATTATAGCAGCACGTAGGATCTCGCCACCGTCGTGAGATCCGAAGCTGGGTAAAATCGTGTGTGCAATCCCGTCACTGGAACCCTCACGTTCTTCCCCACCTCCTCTACGGTACGTATGAATACTTCTAGTAGTTCCGCGTTACCAATACCTCGACAGTTGGCGCCCACCGTGGGGCCCAAGGCGTCGGGAGTTTTGTTTCAGGCGGGAGCATTGGGCGAGATCGGCAAGACTATGGCGGTTGGTCGCGCCCGCATCATCAACAACTTTGGGTGCATCGAAGACGACGGTCCTACGTCTCAGCAAACGACGCACTGGTGTCAAGCTTCGTCGTCCCCTTCGGCACCATCAACATCTTCATGGGTTTTACGGCTGAGGCGTATGGATTCCCCAGGGGATCCGCCGCCTTTTGGCCCACCCACCACCCCATCGATTATGCAATCGAGCAACAACACAGATCGGATCAGGCCTTTGTCTATCGCGATCTGAGTGACTCTGATACCCAAAGCGATTCTGACTCCAGCTCTTATGAGCTTATGGAGCCCGCCTCTCGCTTTGTGGTGTCATTGACGCATCTGGCCCTAAGCCGGCCGAATCTGACCCTGAGTCAATATTACCTGCCTTACAGACAGGAGCAGACTCAGAAGCCGGATCTGATGGCACCGCTCCAATGGCGGAAGATTCAGATCTCGATGAGCATAAGGAGGAAGACTTGCAGCACAGGTTGCCGCGCGAGGCTATGGCTCATCCGATCCAAACGAAGTCTTAATGACTTTCCCGGCACAGATAGCTATGGAGGATGGTGCGGCCGCGGCTAAGCCAGACGAGGCTGAAGTTTCCTCTAGCATCAAACACATTGGTGACAAGGCGGAAAAGCCAGAGGATGTGCTGGACCCTAAAAGGCCTCCCCCGGCTACGCCTATTGAAGAAGACCTGGAGCGGTCAAAGGAGGAACACATGCGCGCATTGGAGCTTCTCAAAACACCTTTGGGACCAAATCCAACCGCGGTTGAACTTGAGGAAAGACGGAAAGCGCTCCTGGCTGAGACTGAAGTCAACATCAAGTATAAGTTGTCCCTCCTGAACAAGGAAAAAGAGTTAATCCTAGTTGGAAAGGCTCTAGAAGAGGAAGAGTACCAGCGTGAGCGCGATGTTGAGAAATTCCGCAAAATACGAAGTATACGTGACCCTCTTCTGCATCGGGATCTGCAGGGAAACTTCGAGAAGACTTCTGCCCAAAAGCCTTTAAAGCCTTGGCAGAAATACTCTTTCAGAGTTAACCCTGATGGAGTCATATTCTTCTCCACCCCGGCCAAAAACCTAGAGGCGGCCAGGGAAATCATGGGAGACGAAGCAGTCCAATTGAAGAGCGCCACCATTATTCTAAAATGCTCATCGAAAAGGCGGTAGAGCAGCAGGCTAAGGCGGACTCAAACTCAAAACTGGCGGACGACACGCGTCTTTGCAAGACAGCCGTTGCCGGCGGTGGGGATCCAGAGGAACCAGCTGGTTCCAGTAGCCATGGCAATAAGGGTAAGGACCCAGGAAGGACAAAGTTCCTGACAAACACAGGGATGAGTCAAAGACTGGGTCCAATCGCCATAGCGACAAAGGCAAGGACGACCACCGGCAAAAGGATAACACACGCCATAAGAAGAATGATCCGCCTCGCCGTGAAAGAGATCAAGACAAGGACGCACGGCGTGGGAGTGACCGGCTTAACATGCCACCTCCGCCCGCAGCACGGGCAAGAGACGAAGGAAAAGGGGCAACAGAGATCCGCCTCAAAGGCGATCTCGCTCCCGCTCCCCTCATCGCCAAAGCCGTCAGGAGGAGCCAAGGCGTAGCCAATCCAACAAAGGGCCAGCCAGGGAAAACACTCATATCTCAGACGCCCGCATCCGTCTCGATGAGATTAAAGCGGCCAAAGAGGAGTCTTACCTGGGCCCTGTGTGCTTTGGACCGGCGATTCGCAAGGTGCAACTCCCATCCTCGCTAGGCAATGTCAAGAAAATTGTGGACAAGTACAATGGCATTGACAAACCGGACATATGGCTGCCTGATTACATCCACGCCGTTGGTATTAATGACGGTGATTACAATGCAGCTGTACGTTTTCTTCCACTCATGTTGGAGGGAACGGCCCGGTTGTGGATCGACACTTTGCCAGAAAAGAGTATCCACAATTGGCAAGACATGCAGAAAACATTCATGCAACACTTCTCATGCACATACAAACGTCCAAAGGCTTACTCAGATCTACTAAAGTGTGCTCAAGTGGAGGGGGAGTCAAGCAGAGCTTTCATAGCTCGATGGACAGAGACAAAGAATGCATGTGAAGACGTTTCTGAGATCCAGGCCATACATGCTTTTATGAACAGCCTGAAGAAAGGCAACATGATGAGATATATGTTAGCCAGCCAAAACATCAAACACCTCGGCGAGCTCTTAGACAGCGCGAACAATTACGCTGCAGCAGAAGACGACGCTCGAGCTGACGACGGCGATCTGCGCATGGACATAGCTGTTAACCCGGAAAAGCGAAACAACAATCAAAGCCGGAAAAAGAAGAAGCCAACGATGCGCCAGGACCATCAAAGGAGGTAGCCTTTGCCAATAAGAAGGGTGGCCAGAGCGGGGCTAGCAGATGGCAGAAGAAGGCGATGACAGTCAAGGGTCAAGACCCATTAAAATCACCTATGACGACATCAAAGATGAACCTTGTGCCCATCATAGCAAGCTTGGCAAATGCACCCATACCAACAGGCAGTGCCGCCTTAACGATGATATCAAGAAGGATCCGGACGCTGGCTTCAAGGCAAAACAGTTCAAGCGCAAGAACCGTAAAGACAAGAAAGAACAGAAGGACAACGAGGAAAGTGCTTCGGAGCCGGAAGATCAGGAGCCAAAGCACAAGAGGAGCAACAAGTTTCCAAGGGTCGAAACAAGCCTTGTTACTTTCCTTGCCACTCCTTCGGCCAAAAAGGAAAAGGCAGCCTGGAGGGAACTCAATGCCACTATGCCAGCGGTTCCCCAGTATCTCAACTGGTCCGAGCACCCCATTACATGGGACCGCAACGATCATCCTGATCATATTCCACAGAACCCAGGGAATTACGCGCTCGTTGTAAACCCAATTGTGCAGCAATGCAGGCTTTCTAAGGTGCTTATGGATGGAGGGAGTAGCATCAACATCCTCTATCTTGAAACCTTAAAGCGCATGCGCCTTTCTGAGACACAGCTAAAACATAGCACAGTCAAGTTTCACGGCATAGTGCCAGGCAGGCAGGCCAGTTCTATGGGAACAATTGTCTTAGACGTACCTTCGGTGACGAAACAAACTATAGGACTGAGGAAGTTGCCTTTGAGGTGGTGGAATTCAAAAGTGCGTATCACGCAATCTTTGGCCGCCCAGCCTTTGCCAAATTCATGGCACGCCCGTGTTACATCTACAGCAAGCTCAAATACCTGGACCAAACGGCGTCATCACGGTCAATGGCGACTTCAAGAAGGCGAAGGAATGCGAAGCAGGAAACGCCATCTTAGCAGAAGCAGTCATCAGCAAGAAGAGCTGGAGCAGTACAAGAAAGAAGTTAACACCAATGAAATGCCGGATGGTAAGAAGCCTCCTTGCGCCTCGGATGTCACTTTCAAGGCCAGCTCAAACTCGAAGAAGATCGTGCTGGATGACCGATGCAAGCAAGACGACAACATAGGGCGGACCTCAGTGACGCATAGGAAGGCGCGCTCGTCAAGTTCCTCCGTGAGCAACGGGATATTTTTGCATGGTCACCATCAGACATGCCAGGAGTACCCCGGGAACTTGCCGAGCACAGCCTTAATGTCGCCAAAGGTGCCAAGCCAGTAAAACAAGGTCTTCGTCGCTTTGGTCCAGAGAAGAAGAAAGCAATAGGAAAAGAGGTAGCTCGGCTTAGTGCCGCTAATTTCATTAGAGAGGTTATCCACACAGATTGGCTAGCAAATCCTGTATTAGTACCTAAGAAGGACGTGAAAGACTTGCGCATGTGCATAGATTTCACCGGCTTAAACAAAGCCTGTCCTAAAGACCCCTTCGCATTGCCGCGAATTGATCAGGTCGTAGATGCTGTATCAGGTTCTGAATTACTATGCTTTTTGGACGCTTACTCTGGCTACCACCAAATTAAGATGAAGGAGTCTGACCAAATTAAGACTTCCTTCATCACACCTTTCGGAACGTTTTGCTACATAACTATGCCTTTGGGCTTAAAAACGCTGGCTCAACGTACCAACGGTGCATACAACGTTGCCTACACGATCAAATAGGCCGCAATGTTCACGCTTATGTCGATGACATTGCCGTTATGTCGCGAAAGCGCGGCGATCTCATCGTTGACCTTCAAGAAACCTTTGATAACTTGAGAAAATATAACATGAAGCTAAATCCGGGAAAATGCTTTTTTGGCGTCCCAGCAGGAAAACTTTTAGGCTTCATTGTTTCAGAAAGAGGTCTTGAGGTTAACCCAGAAAAGATTCGAGCTATCATGGACATCAAAAAGCCTACTTGTCTTAAAGATGTCCAAAGGCTCGCAGGATCTGCAGCAGCTGTAAGCCGATTTATTAGTAGGCTTGGGGATAAAGCTTTACCCCTATACAGGTTGTTGAAGAAAACTAAGACGTTCGTCTGGACTGAAGAGGCAGATGCAGCCTTAGCACAGTTAAAAGACGCCTTAGTTTCAGCACCAATATTAGCGTCTCCTCTACCACAAGAGCCGATGCTACTTTACATGGCGGCTACCAACCTAGTTATTAGTGCAGTGGTTGTTGTTGAACGAAAGGAGAGGGCAAGGAGCTACCGGAACAAAGGCCGGTATATTATATCAGCGAAGTCTTCTCCGAATCCAAACAACGATACCCTCACTATCAGAAGCTGGCTTATGGAGTTTTCTTCGCAGCCAGAAAATTACGCCATTATTTCCAAGAGCACCCAATCACGGTAGTCAGTAAGGCGCCATTGGGTGACATTATAAACAACACGATGCCACTGGACGTGTGGCTAAGTGGGGAATTGAATTGGCAGCCTTCGATATCCAGTACAAGCCACGTACAGCCATCAAATCCCAGTCCTTAGCTGATTTCATCGCAGACTGGACGAAGCAATGGATGAACTTCCCCTCCCTGACGAAGAATATTGGGTTATGCACTTTGATGGCTCCAAAATGTTGCAGGGATCGGGAGCTGGCGTGGTACTGAAGAACCCTAAAGGAGACAAGATGTGCTATGTCTTGCAGATACACTTCAATGCCACTAATAATGTTGCAGAATACGAGGCTCTGTTGCATGGATTGCACGTCGCAAAGGATTTGGGCATTAGCCGTCTTTTGTGCTATGGCGATTCAGACCTCGTTGTTCAACATTAGAAGGGGCATGGGACGCGAAGAGCCCTACAATGGCTGAATACCGACGCACGGTAGACGAGTTTGGTCGGTGTTTTATCGGCTTAGAAGTCAAGCATATCAAAAGGGAGGAAAATGAAGCAGCGGACGCCTTAGCCAGAATGGGCTCGAAAAGATCGAAGGTGCCCTCCGATATATTTTTGGAGCACCTGTACGTGCCGTCTATTAAAGGCGGAGATGAGGATGACCCCATGGCTTCGCAGTCTGTTTCCGTCATGCTGGTGAAGCCAGATTGGACACAGCCCTACATAAATTTCCTCCTTAACAAGGAAGAGCCAGAGGATGAAGTCTTAAGGCGGCAAGTTGTGCGCAGAGCTAAGGCATACACAATAATAAATGGAGAGCTATACAAGCGGAGTACCACAGGTGTATATCAACGATGCGTTTCGCCGGAAGAAGGACAGGAGATACTAGAAGAGATCCATGGTGGATGTTGCGGTCATCATGCCTCTGCCGAGCAATTGTCGCCAAAGCTTTTAGACATGGATTCTACTGGCTCACAGCAAAGCAAGATGCAGAAGAACTCGTCAAGAAATGCGTTGGATGCCAAAAGTATGCAAGACAGCCAAAGATGCCAGCCCAGGAACTGCGCACCATCCAATCACGTGGCCATTTGCGGTCTGGGGACTGGACATGGTAGGTCCATTCAGGACTGCGCGAGGCGGCGTCAAACATCTCTTAGTTGCGGTGGATAAATACACCAAGTGGGTTGAAGCTAAGCCCATAAAAAAGCTTGATGGGGCAACAGCCAAGAAGTTCGTCATTGAGGTTATAACGAGATTTGGCGTCCCCCACAGTATCATTACGGACAATGGGACAAACTTCGCCGTAGGAGAACTGGCAAAGTACTGTGGTGAAGTTGGTATTCGTTTGGACTTAGCATCTGTGGCTCATCCACAATCGAATGGCCAAGTTGAGCGAACCAACAGTATAATTCTACAGGGAATAAAGCCAAGATTAGAGGTGCCTTTGCATAGAGCAGCTGGAGCATGGGTAGAAGAATTACCTGCTGTCTTATGGAGCATACGCACAACTCCAAGCAGTGCAACAGGCTACACCCCTTTCTTTCTCATATATGGCGCTGAAGCGGTACTCCCAACCGATGTCCTGCACGACACGCCTCGTGTAACAGCCTACGTCGAAGCAGACGCAGAAGAAGCCCGACAGGACGGCTTAGACCTTCTCGAAGAAGAGCGTGAGATAGCGCTTCAGCGCTCCGCCATTTATCAGCAGAACATGCGGCGTTACCACAGTCGCAAGGTAAGACGGAGATCGTTTCGAGAAGGCGATTTGGTGCTTCGCCTTGTTCAGCAAAAGGAGCACAAACTATCTCCCATATGGGAAGGACCCTTCGTTATCAGCAAAGCGCTTAAGAACGGGGCATATTATCTTGTGGACCTCCGTGATATCAAGAAGAAGAAAAAGAGGCCGCAAAAGGAAAAGGAACGAAGAAGCAGTCTCAAGGAGACGAAACGTCCTTGGAACATTGAGCAGCTACGTCCTTTTTACACTTAGCAATTCTATTGTAATCACACCATATATGATTATGAAATAAAAGTCTTTGGTTCCCTCAATTATTTTTATGCATGAGTTCTCGCCGTCTTTTATTTCCATTTGATCATATATTTCGATAAAAATATCAATGTTAACCCGAATTGGCTCGTGCTTGTGGTTACTCACATGATGCTTTTGCCTTAAGGCCTTACAAAAATTAAAATTGCATCCGTCTAAGAGTATTTATCTGATCGTATATGCTGGCTTGTCTTAGTAGATGCTTTACGCACCAAAAGCCGGCGCCGTTTCTGTGTTTAAACAGTTTGGTTACTAACCCTGTTGCCAGCGAAGTGTTCCGTGCTTTAGGTTCTGCCAGCATACGAAAAGGCTAAAGCATATAAGCCAGAAAACTTAAAGACGGATAAGGAGCATAGTTTGCAAGCCTTTTAAAAATAAGTGCATGCGTTGCAAAACAAACATGTTCAACAGATAAAAGGCTCCTGCCATTACAAAACATAACTTAACAAGTCTTTTGTGCCATCTTTCATGACACGCTTAATGCAAAGTTTTTCCTGCATCTTATGCAGGGGACTGAGGAGGCGAAGGCACAGGGGACTTGGATGGATCCAGCGTAGCTTCAGACTCGCCTTCTTCTTCTTCTTCATTTCCGTCTTCTGACTCATCGCCATTGCCAGTGGTGGGGCTTCGGCTTCGTCATCAGACACGTCGTCAGGACGGGGAGGCACAGGCTTCTTGGAGAAGAAGATGGACAAGTCTACCATCTCCGCAACGGCTGAGGCAAAGCCAGAGACAGAGGCATAGACCTTTTCTTTGACGAGCTCGTTGCCGTCTCTGTCCTTGGCTGGGAAACACTTGATAACGCGCCACATGTTGACTCGGGGTAGTGGCCGCGAACAAGTCCTAGAGCAAGTTTTGCTCCGCCTCTAGCTGCTGAGCGAAGACGCTCCACCACCTCTGGGACGCAGTTCTGAAGAAGTGGCAGCAAGTTGCTGGTGTTTGTCACTTGGGGCAGCTGTTTTGGGAAGATGTTGGCAACAACGTCTCTTCCCGCAGCATACAGCCCTGACACAATCTCGCCACACTCCAAGATAAGCTCCAGGCGCGTCTCAGAGGTAAGCCTTTCCCCAAATCCAGCTGGAACTGAGGAAGGGAGGAATGAAAAAATTAAGGCGCATGAACTGTTTGAATAAAGGCGAAAAGTGACAGAAAGTGCGAGAAGTAAAGAAGAAAGACTTACTTAGCAGTTTCTCGTCAATGGCGGTGCTCTCATCAGCTTGGCGTTCAAGACGACCTTGTAAGCTCTGGATTAGGAGCCCATCCTTTTCAGCCTGTCGCTGCAGTTTCAAAAGTTCTGCCTTCAGTGCGTTCTGTCCTTCAGCGGCGCTGTCTTGGACGGCTTTAAGATTGGCCTCGGCCGTCTTTCGGTTCTCCTCCAGTTGCTTAAACAAGGCGGCATTTTCCCGCCTTACCACTTCTATATCGCCAGTCTCGCTGACGATCTGTTTTGCCTTCGCCACAACAGCTGCGCAAACACACATTGCATGTGTTGAGCATCTTATGTCTTAAAATGAACTAAAGTCACATTGCATGTGAAAGAACAACATTTACCTTTGTTCGCCTTATTTTCGGCGACGGCTTGCTTGAGCACTTGCCTTTGGTTACTCAGTGAGTACCATAGATCGCATGTAAGTTGCTCGCTGCTCTGCTAGGCAAGGGCAGTAGTAAGTAACAAAGGTAAAGACAGTAAGGTATAGCTACAAGGGCTTGGGGACTGAGTCTTTATCAACATTAAAGAAAGGCCATTACGTCGGCTTAGTCAAAGCACAACGTAATGCCCGGGGACTAGTATGTACATAAAGACGGAATGTTTACCTGCATCATGGCCTTCAAGGCTTTGTAGCTCTCTTCATTGTGACGTACAGCTCGTCACAATTGTCTTCCAGATTCAATATGGTCAATGTTTGACCAACTGGCCTTAGCTTCGGAGGCGGCTCGTTGCGCTCCTTCTCATCGGCAAGCATGGCGGCGATGTTGGGTAAGATGTACCCCTCGTCGTCAAAGAGCTCTT
Source organism: Poa pratensis (assembly GCA_947311845.1). Lineage (NCBI taxonomy): Eukaryota > Viridiplantae > Streptophyta > Magnoliopsida > Poales > Poaceae > Poa > Poa pratensis. Next base: position 970,009 of record CAMZMU010000085.1, on the reverse strand, counting down.
GCTTCACCATGTTGCGGATAGCTCACGAGTAATGGGCTCGTTCGGCTCCTCTGACTGAAGTACCGCCGCCTTCCCAGCAGCGGCAGCCCTGGCCAACTTTTCAGTTTCCGTCTTATCAGGTAAGACGGCTGAGTCCAGATCTATATGATGATCTTCAGATGGGCCTGGGGCTGTCTCTTGTTGAACGGAGGGAGTGGGGGGAGCGATGGCTGGAGAGGGCTCAGTCTTCTTTTGCCTGAAGAAATTACTTTCTTCCTCTTAAGAGGCGCAGTTGGTTTGATCCTGCAAATCACATACAAAATAAGATAACATTCATACACATTGTTCGCCTTACTAAAGAAATTAAGGTTCGGCTTACTTCTGTACTGGAGCATTAAAGGCCGCATCTTCATCGTCCTCAATGTCGAGCACTTCGGCGTTAGCAGGGATGGCTTTCTCACGCTTCCGCCTTTCTGCTGCTGAAGTTGCTGCAGTGGCTCCTGAAGCCTTTCGTTTCCGAGTCTTTGGGGCTCGGGTGCCGCTTCAGGCACGTAAAACAAAGGAGCCAGCAGATTATCCGGCAAAAGGGCGAGCTGAAATCAAAAGTGTGTTAGTAAGGCAAACATTGTGGAAGTATAAAAACAGTAGTGGTAAATGCCTTACCTTTGGGCTGGGTTGGCGGCTGTGTACATAGGACGCTGCTCTGTCAGCTGGATCCTTTCCTTGGCAATCCTCTTAAAGCGATACACAAGGGCGTCTTGTGTAAGGTCACTCTCACTAACACGGAGGGGATCTTTCTTCTGGTCCGTGTAGTGGCACATGAGGCCTTTGCGATCTTTCAAAGGCTGGATTCGCCTTGACAACCAACATAGGATGGTGTCTGCGCCCGTGAGTTTGGGCACAGCGTCTTTGTTAAGTACTCAATCCGCCTTTGCATGCGACGGAGGTTGTCAGGAAGGACCTTCAGTGGTTTCTCGCCCCAAGATAGGCGGGGCTCCGCAGGCAAAGGAGAAAAGCGAGGAAGTCCTATGTCTTTGCCTACTGGCGCCATGTCTTTGCAGTAGAAGAAGGAGCTATTCCAGCCTTTAATGGAATCTATTTTTGGCGCCTTAGGATACCAGTCTCTGCCTCTACGAAGGTTGATGCTAACTGTTCCTAAGGAAAGCAGTTCTTCCTTCTCTGTTTGGCGCTTGCAGGTAAAGCAGTACTTGAAGAATTCTAAGCTGGGCTCTATGCCTAGGTATCCTTCGAATAAAGCCATAAAGCCAGCTATGTACAAGATACTATTGGGGCCTACGCTATGAGGCTGAAGGCCATAGTAGTCTAAGACTGATTGGAAAAAAGGATGCGGAGGCAAAGACAAACCGCGAAGGAGATGTGAGACGAGGAGCACTCGCTCATCGCCGGCGGGATCTGGAGCAGGGTGGCCGTACGCTGACCGCCAGTGGCAGTTCTCCTTTGGTGGGAGGATGCCCTCCTTCTCCAGCTGCGTGAGGTCCGCGTCGGTGATGGTGGAAGCTGCCCAGTTGCGGGAAGATGCTTCCTCTCCCTCCTCCTCTGCCTCCGCCGCATCGCCCTCATCGGAGGGCTGGGCATTCTTCTCTGATTCGATGGAGGTGGCCGCAGAACTTGTCGCCGCCGCCGCGCGAGATGCAGATGCATCCGCGGTGCTCGATCCCCTCATGGCTAGATCTTGTTCCTCCACCGCCGCCGACGCCGTTGCCGTTGTAGCTCCCGTGGTTGCATCGGAGCTCTCCATGGGTGGGTGTGCAGGTGGTGGTGGTGGAGCTCGCCGGAGTTCGGAGGGGATGGGTGCGAGGAGGAAGATGAACAGGAAATGAGCCCGATGGAGAAAAGTGGTTCCCCTTTTATGGGGGCTGCGCGCCGTGATTAGTGCGGTGAGATAACGCTCGCGCGATTTTCGCCACGCGTCCCGCAACGGTCAGTTAGTGGGCATCTTCTCCCGCACGCCTCGGAGATCGTGTGCGGAAAAATAGCAGTAATGACGGCACAACGTCTCTCTGCCTGTCCAGACTGTCGTGGACTGGCTTTGACTGCGGTGACGTCATGACAAGACTCGACGCTGACAGAATCTTTCTGCCAGATTGTTCAAAGTGCAGGAGAGTTCGGCTTAATCCTTAAGGCAGACTGAATGTCTCTTTTTGGAATGCTCCAAGCTCTTCTGTCCGCCTTGCGCAAAGGCGGAAGCCCGTGTTTCACAAAGGCGGCAAACGAAGAACTTAAACCTTTCCGGGGACTACTGTGGAGGTTATGCCGAACAGGTATACCTGCCACGGTGGATAAAACCTGGCCCACCAAGGAGGCCCATCAGATAAAGCCGGAGGGCTTAATGGAAAAGGCCTCATGGGCTTAGGCGCAAGGATAGCTCTGGGCCGGCTTAGTGAAGTCCAAGACGAAGGCCTGGCTGCGTTCGCCTTAGGGAGCAAGTTAGGGTTTCCTACCGTGTTAGTCTAGGACTCATGATCTAGGTCGGTTAAGGCTTTCCTTGTAGGGGAAGGCTTGGCGCCTTTATAAGCCAGCCTTCCAGCAGCCTTAGGGCAGACGCATACAACCTCATTGTAACCTGTACACATATTTGCCTTGAGTGAATTATAGCAGCACGTAGGATCTCGCCACCGTCGTGAGATCCGAAGCTGGGTAAAATCGTGTGTGCAATCCCGTCACTGGAACCCTCCACGTTCTTCCCCACCTCCTCTACGGTACGTATGAATACTTCTAGTAGTTCCGCGTTACCAATACCTCGACAACGAGCATGATTCAGATTACTTGGATGTCATTGTCCGCAATCCACTCAATCTGCAAGTAGTTCCACACTCGCTGGCTGAAGTTACATGTGAAGAACAAGTGCTTCCGATCTTCATAAACTCTTCCGGTGCATAACACACAATGTGTATCGTCCGTAACATTCCAATGGCGCCTCTTAAGTAGATCTCGTGTATTTAACCTGTCTCTGAGCAGCAGCTAGGCAAAAACTTTAAAAGTCATCGTGCATGCTGAGTCCCAAATCCACTGAAAGACATTACGCGCCGAGATGTGAGCATGAGCTTTTGCATACAACTGGGCCGATGTGTATTTCACACCCCACGAATATGTCCAAACATCGTTCTCAGCAGTTACTGGATTCTCCTGTAGTATAACCTGCAGCTTCAAATATTCCTCATACGCTGCCCTCGACAATGGCAGTTGAAAGAGCGATGATAGGTCTTCAGTTTGGAAAACTTGCGCCACCGAGAAACAAGTTGGTAGAGTAACGTATAAATACTGGTTCACTCGGATTTATGGTCAAAACAACGCATATTGAATAATACAACATTTGTGCAAGAAAAATATGTTTCAGTTTAGCATTGTAATGATAAATATATGAGTGTTTTAGTTTTTTACGTTCATATAATTTATTCTTGTGCTAATTCCGCTAGCTATATTGACTAAATATATATGATGCATCGAATAATGTACCAACATAAACAACATACTAAACATCTAGGTAGTGACAAACAGGTAATAATATTTGGTATAAACAGATATATTTGTGTATTCCTAAGTACATGTCAGGGAGATAGACTTATTTCCTATGCAGACGGGTAGGGAAACCTCTTTGCGGGTTTCTGCAGGTGGGTTGTTCGTTGGTCCTCTCTCTCCACTCTCTCCCTCTTGCGCTACTCGTCGTCGCCCAAATACGTCGGTCGCCGTCGTTGTCCCCAAATCCGCGGCTCCAGATCTTGTCGATGTCGCCATGCCCATCTAAGCCGGTCTCTATAGGAGTTATGGTGATCAAATTTATATTTTCGACTATTGTGCCAAATCAAATCCTCCATATTTGCTAAAGAAATACATTTCGCATCTCAAATATAGTTTCTTGTATAATATAGTTTTTTCTTTCTAGTTATTCCTAACAATTTTATCTAATTGAAAAAGGTAGTCAAGTCAAATTGTCGTTGGTGGCAGCCGACCCCACGGTGTCCTCGGGAAGCACGGCTTTGACCTTGCCCAGTCAAGACGGTCAAGTTGATGATCACATACATGCGTATATATTTACCCTAAAACCAACACACGCAAGACCTACTATATGAGCACTTTCGACAGACTGATGCGACGGATTAGATCTTGAGATGGACGACATCATCCATAACATATTGGCCCAGATGGATTGAAAAACATATCGAGTGAATGATTGGCTGAATAGGGAGGATCATTTATTAGGCATGTGTTTCCACAAGATATATTGATGATAGTCATACAATTATAAAATATCAATACAAACAAACAGGTTAGTTTCTTAGAAGTGGCAAAGAATATTTATATTTAAACTCCACAACGAATTGTGACACTTTTCATGCAAAAATTATAAAAAACTGTTATAAGTTTTAAGTTTTATGAACGTCCTTTAGATTTGTTCAATTTCGAGGATTATAAATCTTTGAATTTTTTCTATATATCAAACATAGAGAAACAGAGTTTATTTATTAAAACCTTACATAGAATATTCATGGTCAATGATTTCCTTACGGTTTTTAACAGTCTATGAGTTTGTACCACTTAATACCGCAAAATGAAGAAATGTCTACGAATACGTAATTCGTTTTTTGATAATTCCTCACACACTAAAGACGATGCTCCTCTCTTTATATAATGAAAAATTAAAATGATTGTCGCATTTGCGAGACCTAGGAAAAAAATTAGATGTACAAGACTAGAGCTGCGTCAGAGGCAGCTAGGAGTTGATCGTCAGGTAAGCTGGTGGCCGTCGATCCCTGGATGCATGCCCGCCGGGGCTGGCATAAACGGGAACGAGTACCACGGCGCCGCAGCCACGCACGGGTACCGGCTGGATCGGCGTCACCACAGCGCGCTGTGGCTGCAGCCTCGCCGCGGCAGGCACGCCGGTGAACCTCTGCACGAGGTCCCGAAACTCCCGAGGTTCCACGCGGTATACCCTGGGCAGGGTCGGCGCGGGCGCGTGGCCTCCTCCGGGGCGCCACGGCTTGGCGGGTGGTTTCTGCACGGACCGGAGCGCGGCGTCGTGCCCCGTGGACGGCCTCCTCATCGTCATCACGTGGTGCTCCATGGATGACAGCTCCCAGGAACGTAGGCGACCAAATCGCAGCGCTCGATCGGCAAGAGGCGCGTGTTGTGTCGTTTGCAGCTGGAGGAAGAAGTAAGAACTAGAGCGAGCAGAGGATGAACAGAGGAAAGCAAGAAGAGCAGAGCATGGAGGGTAGGCCGGAGGGAGGAGATGTATATATAGTAGTTGTGCGCGCGTGTGCGACGGTGCGAGTCTTCTAGAACGGAACAGAAGGGGTGGGAGTGGCGGCCGGTGAAATGGTGGCGCTAACAAATCCCCCCATAAATAAGAAAGGCAACCTTGAACAAGCGACGTCACCGACAATTGAGTGCGGCCGAAAGCATTTGAGGACAAACTACTACTTGACGGTTCCTCCGGTAGGTTTTTTTTAAGAAATGGAGGGCGTGCCCCCGGCCTCTGCATCCACACAGCCGACCTCCGGTAGGTTTTGAGAAAGGACTATCAATCGACACTTCATATACTCTAGAATTTCAATCTTGTTGCACCTAAACTTTATAATCCTGAACTCCGGATATATCTTTCACGATTTTTGCTAGATCCTCATATAGGGTACCAATTTTGATGGATATTTAGTGATACCATACAAAATGGTACATACAAAATGCACTGTAAAGGCGCGTCAATAAGTTGGTAGGGTAACCAAAAAATACCGGTTTGATCGCATTTATGGTGGAGACACCACAGACTAAATAATAAAATTGTGCACCAAAATAGGGTTTAATTTAGCACTGTAATGCTAAATATATGAATTATTCTAACTTTGTACGTTGATATAAATGATCGTTTTTATTGTTGTTAATAATTTTACTAGTTATGTTGAATAAATATCTATGATGCATGGAATAATGTATCAACGTAAACAACATACTAAACAGCTCTAGTTTGAGTTAAGAATTAAAGGTAAAAATATTGGGTATAAACAAAGATAATCGTATATTTCTGAGCACATGTAAGGGAGATTAATTAGTTGCTTATAGAGGGTAAGGAAACCTTTTTTACAATAGTCAGCTTTGTATAGGCCTATCCAGCGTGGTCAGACACCGGATAAACGAGTTCGCCAACTAACTTTCCAAGAGCATATTATGTATGTAGGGATCCTCCAAAGCAACTTTGAAGGAAGATATGCAAAACACTTTACATAACTTCGACTGGTCTAACTAGCTCAATCGACCGCCATCCGTAATTTCTCCGGCCAGTGATTATCCAAGTAAAAGTCTCACGCGGTAGTTCTCTCTCAAAATTTAAACTTAAATACAAACATATTACGACATATCCCTTTTGGTCATAAATAAACTATTACTTCACTACTGATACAAAGACAACGGTAAAAACGAATCGTCAATTGTATTAACGGTTTAAGAGATAATTTATTTTGATATTTCGAATAGAAAATGACTCTACATGCATGCATGCATGCATGTGTTGGTCACGTCTCATTTGTAGAGCTGAATGCTAAATTCTTCCAATCTGGACATAACTTGCTAGTATGGTATGTTCCCACAATAGATTAACCGGTTACAAAAGTATTATTGATAGAAAGAAAGTACAACTCCTCTATTTTTCACATAAATTTCATATAGATGTATATTTTATCTGATGTCTTTGTTATTGAATGGGAGTCTGTGGTGATGATGTTGTGTATGGTACGGCTGGCCGTGGTCACTACTCTTAACCTAGCCCGACCAAGTAATAGTTGTTACCAATCTGCCCCGCTTCTCCTCAAAGCTCAAATCAACCCAACCACGCGGCATCGCCGGAAGAGGCATGGACAGCAACAGCACAGCCGGCACTCTGAATGACACTGCGTATATCGTTATGCCTGAAGAGACGAGGAGAGGAGTACCACCAGGGTCAACAACATCGGTCATTAGCATAATTGAGGGCGCCGGTTATTAAAATGTACCATCAGAAATAAGTGGATTTCTAGTACTAGTGAAAGCCGCCGCATCTCCTCGACGTTGCACGAACACAACGTGCTCTCTTGCTTCACGTCAAGCTCTCGTACTTCACGCGGCTCTCGCCTTTGACTCTAGTACTCTACCCAGCAAACAAATGGAAAACAGGGTTGATGTTTTTTAGGAGGAATTACACTTAAACTGCATGATTAACAGGATTTGCTTTTACTGGGCTACGAGCTAGCTACCTCTTGTCCTATATATGAAGAAAAAATATACTGCTGGCAAAGGCCGATCGTCAGATGAGGTGGTGGCCCTCGAGGCCAGGGTGCATGACCGCTCCAGGGTCCATGAGCGCGAACGGGCACCACGGCGCGTACGTCTGCCCGGCAACAGCATCCTCGCCGCTTGCACGCACGGCCATCAGCTGGGTCGGCACGACCGCGGCGCCTGCTGCTGGTGCCTGGCCGCGGCGGGGGCGCCGGTGAGCCTCTGCACGAGGCCCCGGAACTCCCGGGGCTCCACGTGGTACACCCTGGGCGGCGTCGGCGCTGCGGTCATGCCACCGTTGCGCCAGGGCTTGGCGGGTGGTTTCAGCACGGACCGGAGCGCCGCCTCGTGGCCCGTGGTGGAGGGCGGCCTCATCGTCAGATGAGGTGGTGGCTGTCGTCGAGGCCGGGACGCACGGGCAGCCCCGGGGCCATGAGCGGGAACGGGCACCACGGCGCGTACATCTGCCTGGCCGCATCCATTCCGGTTGCGCGCACGGCCACCGGCTGGGTCGGCGGCACCGCCGTGCACTGTGTCTGCCTGGCCGCTGCGGGCGTGCCGGTGAGCCTCTGCACGAGGTCCCGGAACTCTCGGGGCTCCACTCGGTACACCCTGGGCGGCGTCGGCGGCAGGATTCCTCCGGCACGCCACGGCTTGGACGGTGGCTTTTGGACGGACCGTAGCGCCGCCTCGTGGCTGGAGGAATCCTGGTGGTGCTGCAACGATCAGAGTTACCAGCACCTCGTACGCGACCTCGTGGCTGGAGGAATCATGGTGGTGCTCCAACGATCAGAATTACCAGCACCTCGTACGCGACCAAATTGCAGCGCTCGATCAGCAAGACGTGGAGGAGTGAGTATCTCTCCCTCGCGCGCACGAGCAGGTGTAGGTGCGTGTGAGTACGTGCAGCACTGCAGCGAGAGCAAGAAGAAGAAGAAGGAAGAGAGAAAGCAGAGGAAAAACAGAGCAGAGCAAGAAGACGCAGAAGCATAAGGTGTGTGTATGGAGAATGGACATTACGCCGGGCGGCCGGAGGGAGGAGAGGTATATATGGTGGATCTGTGAGTCGGCGGACGTATGGGAGACGGTGCGAGGCTTCTAGATGAGAATCGAAGGGAAGGCGCGACGCCACACGTGGAAGCGGCAGGTCTATCGCGGCGCTTGCTGACGGCGGCGGACTACCGTAGCTTGTCAGTATCTTCTGTCAGCGTCAGCAGGGAGCCTTGGACCGATCGAGAGTAGTCGAGAATATTTGACTGCAAACTATAAATTGAAGTTTCTACGTTATGTTTTGCGAAAGGACGTCAGATTTTGAGAAAGAGGTATCAATTAACACTTCACATACTCTAGAACTAGCTAGGTGGCCCGCGCAATTGCGCGGCTAGATTTTTTTATCGATGTTAGACATTTTTGTCCAGTTCATTTAAACCTATGGTTTAAACATTTTAATATTTCATTTTTGAATTTGACTTGTGTCGAACTCACTATTGAGCTTATTCCTTTTATAATATATACTTCTATTTGTTTTTGCTTCACTGTCCTCGTCTTTACATTCAGAAATTAAAACATGTTTTTATTTAAGTGACATTTTGAATCTTCATTTTAGTGATTGGATTTTTTTTGTATTTACCTTCTTTTGTAAATACATCTGTGCACCCATTTTTGTTAGTTATTTTTTCTGAAAACTGTCATTGATATATTTTATTGCCGTGCTTTTGCGCCGCTAGGTTTACTATATATTGTTTATGATTTGTTGTGAACTATCGTTGTATTTAATTTGGTAATATTATAATATGGTTGTATTTTTCCTCTAAAAATACAATCTTGGCACATGTGTTTTTATTTTGACATATATTTTTACGAAGCCCATTAGGTTTCATATAATCATCTTTGAAAGGCTGATGGCATTGACATTCGGGTCAGTCATTCAAAAACATAACAGTCTCTGAATTCCTTGTTTTTTATTCCCATCCTTCCGTCTCTCTTAATTTTCTTAATGGATTTGGACTCTTAAATATCACTCCGTTCCTAAATGTACACATTTTTATTCCTTTTTAATTGAATCAACACACAAACATGTACGATCAAGAAAAAAATACTACCATGGCTTATAATGGAACGGGGAGAGTAATTTTAATACTGATTGCTTATAACTTTATCTGCGTACCAGTTTGCTACTCCCTCCATCCTTAATTAGGTGGCGTGCTTGTTTTACATGCTCCAAGTTTGACAAAAAAAAATGTGTTACGTGTTTTGAAAATTATAGATGTTGGATTCGAGTTGGATCTGTTCTAAGATAATCACATTTAGCTTTTCGGAAAACTAATAAACCTTATAAGAAGGAACTTAGGATTGTTGTTTTATTATTTTTTTGTACATAACTACTGATATGGAAGTCTTATCATATGTATAAAAAGTATAGCATCATTTTGACCCAAAAAAAGATATGGAAGTCAACATATCAAAAGGATAGCATTACTATCTGCTCCAAACCTGCGTCAAAGCTCAGGTTTTTTCACAACTAAATCAGCTCATTAATATCTGCTTCCAACCTGCAGGGCTCTTGTGATATGGATGCTAGATTCCTGCAGGATACAGGTATCGACATGGCTGGTTTCGTCGCTCGTCAAAACACCGGTTCTGTTTTCATCCCGCTGCAATCAGGACTTGCGTTGACGCCAAACAGAACCCATTGCCTGCATGTTGCATTGAAGGGCTCAAAATTTGAAGCCCTTTCCTCAACAACAAAGTCACCGTTAAACCTGACTGTGCTGCCCTCGATCGTTGCTGGACAGAACCATACCTCCAGAAACCTCCAATGCACTTTCCCAGCTGGGCCGTTGTAATGGGTTTTGTTCTGATCCTGAAAGTGTTGTGTCCCATATCCTGTTTTGCCGCTCATGCAGGATGATCTTGTAAACCTGGTTGCTCCATTACATGAATTCAGTACTCAACTTCGTATTTTCAAACTGTATCACGTCCTACTACTGCTGTCCCAAATCATGAGTGTCGCTGAAGCGCAGGTGCGCATCCACTTATCGAAATCTATAGTTGGCGCCTTGCTAACAGTACATACGTGCACTTGGCGCGGGGGCATGTGCCGGCGTGATCACAGTTCATGATCAGGTATGATGGTGATCGCCGAGACCTTTGTGTTGTTTTGCCGGCATAATCAGAGTTCCTAATCTTGATGATGGTCATCGCCGGGACCTTTGCGTTGTTACAAAAGCAATCTCAACAACGCCATTGGCTGCCTCGGATCAGGATGCAAAATCATTGCGTATGTTGTCGCCTCTGATCTCATCAACGTAATATGCCGCTATAGCTTATGCCCTCTCCTCTGATCTCATCACGTTGATGCGCACGTTCAAAATACAGCCATGGGTGCAGTTCTCCCACATCCTCAGCTCAAGTTCTAGGCTCTTGCCTCGATGCCTGCACTATGCCGGTGATGAACATGCATGCTTGACAGTGCACGTCTGGCATCAACGACGACCTCATAACCGGCGCCTCGTGTGTGCGCAGTTTCTCTAATCTCACCAACGTCATTGGTTGTCTCCGATTTGCTTATGTTGTTTTCTCTGATATCATCTACGCCATTGACAGCTTTTGCCGTCTCCTCTGATCTCACATATGCCATTGGCCACCCAGGACGCGTGTAATCACCTGTGTTCACAAAATAATCAGAGCATGCAAACCATCTTGTACTGCCGATGTGCCTTTGGTTGCCTTATTTGGGTCTCCATCGATCTAAATATTCCATGGCTTTTCCGAAAACCTCGACTGTCGATCGAATCAGTATCGCCATACAAACTTTGCATAGACTCAGGGCTCCTTGTGTATTAATCCAGCTGGTTGACGTCGACTTCATCATCGCGAGATTCTCAGATTGGCTCAAGCTCTTCGGATGTTTAAAGTTGGGCCATTGCAGGAGACGCTGGCAGCCAGATCAATCGCCGACATTTACGATTTCTCCATCGAGCAAAACCTAAAGGCCTGGGACGATGAATCAACTGTCGCGATCTACGATTTCTCTCTGGCAGAACACCTATATAGGCTTGAATCGTTGCCAAGTTATACGTAAGGAAGCAACACAAATAACATATGGCTTGTCCGGGTTAAACACTCCAAATAATCACGAAGAGTCCACGAAGAGATAGAGATGGTTATATTTACCTTACTTTCCTTTTCGTTGCACGACATATATAGTATTCCTTTTGCGACACGGTGTACAATCAATTTTCAATCTCAACAATTTCGATCCTGTGGTCACGTATTCCTTTTAAGCTCCATCTAGGTTCTGATGTCGGATGTCTGTACGTGCACTTTCCTAGCTGTTGAGCCTTGACGTGATCTCCACCGTTTAATTATGTTGAGAGAAATCTAAGCGTTGGTTATCCTGTGTTTTAAGTATATAATAGATATCAATTTTGTTACACCTGAACTTTATATCCCTAAACTCCAGATATATCTTGCAGGTTATTTGCGAGAACCATTTGTACCGTACCAATTTATATGGATATTTAATCATACCATACAAAATGATAAATATGCAATGTGCACAGTAATATGTCAAGGCGCATCAATAAGTTGGTAGAGTAACATAAAAATAAAGGTTTGATCAGATTTTATGGTGGAAGCACCACGGACTAAACAATAAAACATTTGTGCAACAAAATAGGGTTTTAGTCTAGCACTGCAATGATAATTGTTTACCTTGAGGTAAATGAGCATTTTTATTGTTGTTGCTAATTCTACTAGTTATATTGAATAAATATATATGATGCATTGAATAATGTATCAACATAAACAACTTGCTAAACTTCTAATTTCAGTTACGAAGAGGTAAGAATATTCGGTATAAGCAGATATATTTGTATATTTCTGAGTACATATAAGGGAGATGAATTAGTTTCTTATAGAGGATAGGGAAACCTCTTCGAGCTAGGCAGGTATATATAGGCCTACGCAGTGTGGTCAGAGACCGGATAAACGAATTCGACGGCTAACTTTTCAAAAGGCATATAATGTATGCAAAATCCTTCAAAGCAACTTCGTAGTATGGTCGTGAAACACTTTACATATCTTGTAGTCTTAGCGGTCGGTCTAACTAGCTCAACCGACCATTACATCCATAATTTTTCCGGCGGTGCTTATGCAACAAGTCTCACGCGCAAGTTTCCTCTCAAAACTTAAACTTAAATACAAGCATATTACCCCGTACCCATTTTGGTAGTTAACAAAATATTACTTCATTACTGATGAATAATAGTCATCAAGTGGAATATAAACAATTACGCAAGCATTTCAAATAGAAGGAAGCTTTGATTTTCATGTCTACACCTTAAATCGCCCGCTGCAATACGTGAGAATTTATGTTCCCTATAGGCCAATCTCACCTTGCTGGCCCGTCAGATTAGCTGAGATGTAGGCGGAATTTAATTTCGGCTAATCGGCGCCAAATGAGTTATGTTTGGTTAGGTTTATATTTGGATTTTACGTTATAAGTCATAAAAATGTCTAAATAGCTATTTTTTCTTTTCGATGTTGGTTTATGACAGGAGATTGTGACATCTAAATATTGTAAATTATGAATGATTTAATTTTGATATGAAGTACATATTGCACAATGCGGCTGTGATGACGATGTCGGCTAACTAACCCCTCATGAATAAGAAAGCAAACCTTGAACAAACGAGCATCACAAACAAGTGAGAGTGGTCGAGATAAATTGAGTACAAACTACTATTTGACAGTTTGTCCGTTAGGTTTTGAGAAAGGACTACCAATGGATCTATAATATCTATTTTGTTACACCTAAACCATATTCCTGAACTCTACATATATATCTTCCAAGTTATTTGCTAGATCAGTAGATACCGTACCAATTTGTGTCGGTATTTAAAGATATCATTCAAAATGATACATATACTTTTTTTTGCGAGGGAAAAGGCAGATATATTAAAGTCCCGTTCTTACAGAAAGATCCAGAACAAGGTAGAAATTACAACAAGGTCCTCCAGACCCCGATGTCGAAGACGAGCTCGATGCCGCCGGTGGCGCGCCGCCGCCGCCGTACCTCTTGATGGCTTGGATCAGATACAGGCCCTCCGCGGACGGGAAGTCGCCGGTCGCCAACTCCGAAGAGCTTACACCGCGCCCCTCCATCTTCATCGCGAGACTCCAACACGCTGCCTCCTCCTTATTGAACAAGATCCGGCCTGGCCGCCACACCGTCGCCGGAGAGGGCTTGAGAAAAGGCGGGATCTCCACCGCAGAGCTCCAGGGAGCGCCACCGTCGAAGGGGACGAGATCCGCCGAACAACGCCACGCCGACCGCACCACCGCCTCCACAGCGCCGCCGACAGGCCTCCAAAGCAACCCTACACTATATACAAGCCGTGGATCGACGATCCCCCGTCCTCCCGCCGCCGGAGCGGCTGCCGGAGAACGAGGAATCGGCGACCCGACGGCGAGCGAGGTGAGTTTTCTGGAGAGTTTCAGAAAGTCGCCACTCCCTACTGTAGCGGGGGGAGGGAGACGACCAAGCTTCGTCTCAAAATGATACATATACAATGTACGTAATATGCCAAGGCACATCAAGAAGTTGGTAGAACAAGATAAGAATATTGCTTCGGTAGGATTTTTATGGTGGAAACACCGGAGACAAAATAATACAACATTTGTGCAACAATATAGGGTTTCAGTTTAGCACTATAAGCGTACAATAATGATACATGTTTGAATAGCTTTAATATTTGTTGAGAAAAAATAGATTTTTTTATTATTGTTGCTAATTCTGCTAGTTATATTAAAAAAATATGATGCAACAATAATGTACTAACATAAATAACCTACTAAATGTCTAGTTGAGTTATGAAGAGGTAAAAATGTTTGGTATAAATAAATTGATCTGTATATTACTGAGTACATATAAGGGAAACATGCATTGCGTGTAGACACCGGCGGGGAAACCTCTTTGTCGCGCCTAAGAAGTAGTCTGAGTGGAAGAAGGAAAGGGACAAGGGCGGTCGTCGCTTGGCGCGAAGGCTGCTGCTTCGGTACGGTACTAAAGGTCCTCAGACTTCCAGGCGGTTTTTCATTTGGGCTGCTGTGAACCCTTGGATCCACACGACAGATTGGAACGACCATTACGATTCTACTAGAGAGGAGCGTGCAAATAGAGGAATGAGAAACACTGAAAATTTGTATGTTAAATATAAAAATCTCCGTTTAGCATAGAAATATAGAAATGAGGTCCAGCTGGATAGTAAAATTTCCACTATTTCATTGGAACATGAGAACAAATGGAATTTTTTAAAGAGTTTTTGCGTTGTTCAAATCCTTTGAACAAGAGACATGGATAGTACCACCAAAGCTAATCTTCCTATTCCTATGTTACTTCAAGCCCAGCTAGCTTGTAAGTTAAACGAGTTTTAACGAGTCAAGAGGTCGGCTCAAATTTTAGGTATGCGTCTTCTAATTCAACCCGCAAATCATAAATCTTGTTGGGTAAGTTTCCTCTCGAGCTGATTTGAGACATGCCAATTCGCTTGGTATCGCTGAAATAGACACCGGGGTTTGGCTTGTCCAACTATTTTCTTAGACATGATTAATGCAAAATTCACATGGAACACATTGTGAATTATGAAATTCTGAATCTGTAATCATCGAATGGTATAGTTTTGATGTTATGATGACGTGAATGTTGTCGTCTAACCAATCCCCTGTGAATAAGAAACATAACCTTGAACAAACGAGCATCACCAACAGGTGGGATTGGTTGAGAACATTTTAGTACAAACTACTACTTGACATGGTGGTTGCATCTAAGGCAGATGGCAGAGTGTAAGATGGTTTTCTTGAGCAGGTTGTCGCGAGTATTGAGTCTAACGAAGTGGAGGAGCCACCCGAAGATCCTGATATATTTTCTTGACCAGGTTAATATGATAATATCCATCACATCCTGCAACAACAACTTTTTAATGTATAATTCATATAAAGTTTGACAAATTGACGATCTAGGCAGACACAAGACTTATAAACCAGACCGGAGGTAGTTATGCAACACCGCATGTAGCCATAATAATTCAAAAAATGTTGTGTCAGATCCATGCAGCCAAAAAAGGCCGAGCATATTCTTTTGCGCGCATGTATTCGTGTGTATAACTGTTTCTCGTATCTTTTAAAACTGATGTTGTAACATTTTGGACCCATCAATATAGGCAAAATCAAGTAAAAAGTAAGGTGATTGAGATGGGGATGGTGACGGAGGGAGCATGTAAAGTACGAGCTAGGGTTTGCTTTGATTACATCCAAGGGTTCAATACAGATCGCGAGTTGCGAGTTCAGGTTCAGAGAGAGAGAGAGGAAGCAGAGACGTGAGGAAGAAGAGAAGCAGAGGCGAATTGGCATGTCGTGAAGGCCAGTTCAGCTCGTGAAGCCCAACTCCAAGTACTACGGCTCGGACTGGCAGCGGTGACTACTAAAGGGAGAGGCCCAGCTACGACGTCGGCATCCTGTTGGATCACGGACGAACGGCTCCTCTTCTTCCTCACGTCTCTGACTACCTCCACGTTGGTTGAGAGGGCTGCTACATCGTCTTTGCCCTCTCCCATCGTGGCCGCTCCAGTGGTGG
This sequence comes from Poa pratensis, assembly GCA_947311845.1. NCBI lineage: Eukaryota > Viridiplantae > Streptophyta > Magnoliopsida > Poales > Poaceae > Poa > Poa pratensis. The sequence continues at coordinate 954,123 of CAMZMU010000085.1, read as the reverse complement.
CGACTCCTAGGCGCAGTGGATGCCACCGCACTGGGAAGGATGGAGCCTCGGTGACGGATGAGGACTCGCTGGCTAAGGCGATGCGTCGCAAAGCCGAGTCCTTCTCTTCTCCTGATGCGGGGTCAAATGAGAAGGAGGTGGTTTTTTCGGCCAATGTTCTAAAACACGTCGAGTATGATCGCCGTAGGGTTTCACCTAGTGTTTCGAGTAGGCCGACAGCCTCACCTGTAGATGATGATGATGCGAATGACACATTAGATGGACAACTTCTATCACATCTAGTAGGTGAGGTTACGACGGTGGATTTGGACGAGGCTAAGCTGGGATCATTTGATGACCTGTATGCGAATGGCCGGAGATCTAAATCTGCTAAAATTAAAAAGAACCAATCCTCGCGTAAAAAAGCGAGTAAGTCAAAATCTCCAATAGTTTCCCAATGAATGGCATATTTGAAAATAGCAGAGGTCTAGGCGACTTGGCTAAATATTTGAATATTGCGCATCATGTGAGGGATAACAAGTTGGATTTTCCGGCTATTTCCGAGACGGGTCGACGAGATTTTCCAAGCACCCTACTAGACCGCCTTTCAGGTGGAGTGGATTTTGTTTGGCATTCTTGTCCCCCTCGAGGTAGATCAGGTGGCATGTTACTTTGCGTTAAAACCAATACCATGGAGTTGTTAGACCGTTCGGATGGTGAATTTCATATTCGAAACAAGTCTGACAATTTTATTTGGAGTCTGGTGGCTGTGAATGGTGCTGCCCAAGAAGAATACAAAGCTGCTTTTCTTCGAGAACTGGTTAATTTAGCCAAGGATAACCCATATCCTATTCTTATAGGAGGGGATTTCAATATGCTGAGGTACCGTCACAAGAAAAGCAAGGATAGATTCGATGGTCATTGGCCTCTCTTATTTAACATTGTAATTGATAGCTTGTCTTTACGGGAGGTTCATGTGACGAGGAGACAATTTACTAGGGCTAATAGTCTCCCCGAGCCGACATACTTGGGCTAATAGATATCCATTGGTGACGGTACGGACTTTGGAACGTATTGAGACTTTCTCGGATCATGCCCCCATACTCCTATCTACTAGAACGTTGAAACCGCCTGTAAAGTCCCAATTCAAATTCGAATTGGGTTGGCTGTTGCGGGATGGTTTCGATTATTTAGTTAAATGGATATGGGCTCAACCGGCAGTGGGCTATAGTGCTATCCAAAGGTGGAATTGTAAGATACGCAACATGCGTAAATTCCTTCGTGGATGGGCTAAGCACACAAATGGCATGCTTAAAAAAGAAAAAGAGCGCCCGTGTTCCATTATTGATGAGCTCGATAAACTCGCAGAATTACGCCCCTTATAAGGAAATGAGAGTGACCTAAAACGGCACTCGAATGAGCAAGTGGGTCGCATGATGAGGGAAGAAGAACTCAAATGGTACCAAAGGTTTAAGGCCTAATTCATTCTACAAGGAGATTCGAATACGAGGTACTTCCACAATGTTGCCAATGGCAGACATAGGAGGAAACTCATTTATTCTCTTCATCAGGATGAGGGTCTGATCGAGGGGCAAGACAAGCTCAAAGAATATATCTATTATATAATTAAAACACAAGATAATGAATGGCTAGGATTAACCAAACTTAATCGAAAGAAAACGAACAGCCCAGATTTAAAGTAATCTTTACATGTCCGGCGTCCACACGCGCAGACAATCTGAAAAGCAAACGGACAGGGATAGATGTCCTGCCTGTACACGAACATTCAATATTAGGTAAAGAAAAGACATTCAATATTGACCCTGATCCGGGGCCCAATGGGGAGTCAGAAATCGCCAGATTAATAAAAGCACACGTATGTCATTACAGCTCGGTAAAACATATACGCTTGCACACCCAGCAAATCGAGATCAACATATCCATACAATGTCGACAACGCTCGGTTGAATCTGCAAATCGATGGCATTACAGGGAGACGCTGCATGATGGACAATGGTCTGTTGCATCGGCAAATTGATGGGCAGGCGGCAAGACGCAAGTGGATCTGCTCGGTTGTATCAGCAGATCTTCTCGGTTGTATCAGCAAATCGACGGAGCGACACCAGAAGATCAAAGACATGCACCAACTTTGGGTACTGGCTGAAATCTTGAGGTAACAGCTGCAATCTCCATGTGCGTTTAATCTGCAGGTGTGACAATCTTTCCCTCCGTACATGCAATTTTTTTACAATTAACCTGCTTTCAAGTGAATTATTGATTAGCTATATCATCTATTTCTAACTGAAATCCATAGATGTATTATCAAGGAACAACTAAAGTCTTGACAGATTCCATGTGGAAACCTATTTCCATTGTGCAGTATTAATGTTTAGTTAGATTACTCTTTGCAGACCAAAGTATCAACCTCTCCCGCGCAAGAAATGCTGGGGAAAAGACTAATAAAGGAGGTCAGCTACGACATCGACAAGCTCAAGGCTGAGCAACCAACCATACCAAACAATCTTAACCAAGACAAGAAAAAAGCCTATGATGCAATAGTGGGACGAGAAAACCTATCTATGGAAGGAAAGAAAGCAATAACGACGAAGCTTAAACGAGAGGAAAAGATAGTGCTTTGCTCCAAGATGGAAGAACAACACATCAAAGATCCAGGTTCCACAGATTATCGCCGAACAATCAACGTCTGAAATAAAACAAGGTACACATTTTGTTTAACTGCTAAACAAGAGCTCACATGTACTGTTGGATGAAGCTTCTATGGCAAACATGCATTGCATGGTACAAGCCTTAGAGATATATTCTCAGGTTCACAACTGAAAAAGCTATGAGAGGTCATTTGGTTGGATGGCAGAGGTACTAGGAGGAGACTTCAGAAAAATACTACCAGTTATAACCAAGGTGAGGCGAGAGAAGATTGTTAATGCTTAAATCAAAGATCGTACCTATGGAATCACTTGGAAACATTTTAGGTTATCAACAGATCGAGGACAACAAAAAATGTAGCTGAATTTGCCGAGTGGATAATACAAATAGGCAACGGAAAAAAAAACATGGGATGAAGAAGAGTATTGGATTAAAATGGTTAAGAACCTACTGCTACAAAAAGGAAATTCGAAAGAAAAAATATTCAGAAGCACATAGCCAAACTCGCTACAAAAATACCGTGAGCGGGAATTCTTATTAGAAAGAGCAATACTATGTCAAGCAGGGAGGTAAACGAGAACATAATGAGCCGGATACAAAGGTGAAGAGGGGAGATACCCAAGCCTGGATACGTGTGCAATGCAATGACGAATATACATGAGCATGCATAACATCTATCCTGCTGAGTTTCTCAACACCCTGAAGTTCCCAGAAATCCAGGAAAGGTTTGTCAGTGATGCTCCTACACAACATACACCAAGCTGCAAGTTTATGCAATGGCGTGAAACTGACATAAACCAACTTGGAAACATGTACATCGAGGCAAAAATTATTAAAGGAACACATGTTGGCGAAAAGGTATACATACCATTAATCATCATGTCACCCAGCGACTCAAAATGTCAATTCATGCTCAAACGACGCTGCCTATATCCACTCTCAGTCTAATTCGCAATAGCCATGAATAAGAGCCAAGGTCAATCCTGAACAAGGTGGGAACATATTTGACTAAGCGAGTATTCGGCCATGGGAAACTATATGATGCATTATCAAGAGTTACAACAAAAAGGATTTAAGCTTCTGATCTATGATAATGAATATCCAAGTGAAGACAGTGGAAAGGATATTTCTAAGGAGATATTCTAATGTACACTGGAAGGCAAGTTATTTAAAATCATGTTTGTTGGACTGTAGTGCTGATCATCAACACATAGTAAACAAGACAAATTATGGAAAAGAAAATTGTAGACAGGAGTTACAAATTTTCAAATCGCCATATTCCTGCTTGGTTACATAGATATAGATATATCCTTGCTATGCCTTATTAATTACACATCTTTTTGTTGGACATTCATTTTAAATAGTTACAACATATTTCTTGGAACTTCATGTATCCATATATTATTTAAATATCCGAGATCAAACAATGGAATCATCCGAGGTACCATCCTTTTATCTCTCCCATGCTACGGACCTCCGGATGACACAATCGATATTCTTTTTTACATATGTTATGTATGTACATGCGAAGTAATGTCAGATAAAAAGTATCTCGGATCAATCAATGTAATCACAAACGGGATTATCCTCTCATCTATCTCAAGCTACATGCCTTCAGCACTAACAAGCAACAAGTAACATCACTCTTACAGATAGTACAAAATCCAAATATCCCTTATATCGTCTATCAAAAAAATGCCTATAGCATGAATATTTTATCTCTTATTTCTCATCTGGGATAAAATTAAGATGTGGGATGGAGAAGGGGGATGGATTTACCTACACCTCCTTTGCCAATCTCGATGAACTGGCTCTATTGCTACTGTTCTGTTTCCAATTGACACAACCATTCCTGCTGAAATTAGATCCAATTCTAGAATAAATGGCTAAAATATGGACCATCCTGTAACCAAAATTGGGGAAAATCAAACAGTTACAAATAGAAATGAGGAAGCAATCGTGTCGCTGCAGGATGAGACTGGAGTGGCGAGACATGTGCCTCCTTGCCGCTGAATGCGGGCTGCTGCAGTCGCCACTGAACAAAGGCGACGCGAGAGGCGAGCCCGAGCCTCGAGCACCAGAGCGAGAACTACCGGCGGCGCCGCGCGCCGTGTTTGGGTCGTCAGATCGAGCCATCGGGGCGGACGCGGTGGCGCTCCGCTCAGCTCCTGTGGCGCAGCCGGCCCTCTGCATGTCGACCTGCCAGCAGTGCGGACGCTCCCGACGAGGGCCTCTCCTACCTTTTCAAATCGGTGAGGACGACATGCAGCCTCGCCCGTAGGCACGCCATATCCGCTCTTTCAAGATGCACGAGAAAGTCAATGCACTGGGACATTGGGTACAGTCAAAGGATTTTTCTTGATGAACATTCACGAGAGATGTAGAGATGAGTAGATGACACTATGGCACGTGCGTGATTAACTGTTATTGAAAAAGGTATTTTAAGTGATACAAGCTTTCTATGCACAAATAAATAAGAAAAAGATTGGATAAGATACAATATGTATGACTTTTATTTAAAAGGTAACCATAGCCAGCTGAAAATATTGGGTACTAAGATGTATTTCAAAAGTGAATAATGTCAATCTCAAAAACAAATGTCGATAGAAAAGATCTAAATTCAAATTGGGAAGTAAGAAGAGCTATTTAATGATCTGTAAATTGTAAGGACAACGAGTACAACGAAGCAATATGGGGAAGAAGATAAATAGATAAAGGAATCAACCCAATATTTTGTTTGACGTAAAGACATTGCGAAATAAAACTCATAAAGCTCAAAATTATGTTCAATCCATGCTATTTAAATGTTCTTGAGAAATAAAAAATACTAAGAATATAATTAAAGGATAACTAATAGTTAGAATCTTTGCATTATCACATAGGAGTACAAAGAGCTTACTATGCATTCGCAAAAACGTGAAAAAAATATTTAAATGTTCCTACCAATCTAATAGTGCAAATTAAATTTACATATAAACCATGAATAATGTCTTTCTCAATTTTAAACAATGTCGCGTCAGAAAATATAGATAGCCTAGCCGCGCAAATGCGCGGGCCACCCAGCTAGTTACATACTACTATAAAGGTTTGTTCGGTGCTCCGGAGGAAGGAAACTTCACTCTAGATGAGACAAGAACAGATGATATTACCCAAATAACTCCGGAGGAAAACAACTTGCTTATCGCACCCTTCTCTGAAGAAGAGATAAGCAAGGCGGTTTTTCAAATGGAACATAATAAGGCGCCTGGGTCTGATGGATTCCCAGCTGAGTTCTACCAGCATTTTTGGGAAACCATTAAGCCTGAATTGTTAGAGTTATTCGGCTGCTTGCATGCTGGACATCTCGAACTTTTTTGCCTTAACTTTGGGGAAATCGTTTTGTTGCCTAAAATTCAGGCGGCTGAGAGGATACAACAGTATCGACCTATATGCCTCCTGAATGTTAGCTTCAAGATCTTTACAAAGGTAGCAACCATTAGGTTGAATTCAGTTGCAGATCATGTGGTTAAACCTACCCAAACTGCTTTTATACAAGGGAGGAATATACTAGACGGGGTCGTGGTACTCCATGAGACCGTACATGAGACGCATACGAAGAAACTTAATGGGGTAATTTTCAAGATAGACTTCGAAAAAGCTTATGACAAAGTTAAGTATCCATTCTTACTTCAAACTCTGAGAATGAAAGGGTTCTCAGAGGAGTGGTGCGAATGGGTCCGAAACTTTGTTGTGGGGGGTAGTGTGGCGATAAAGGTCAATGACGATGTCGGCCACTACTTCCAAACAAAAAAAGGCCTAAGACAAGGTCATCCTCTCTCGCCTATACTATTTAATATAGTGGCGGATATGTTGACCATCATGATCGAACGGGCAAAAGCGGATGGCTAAATTGAAGGAGTAGTTCCACATCTTGTCGATGGGGGACTTTCTATACTTCAATATGCAGACGATACAATCATTTTTATGGAACATGATCTTGATAAGGCGATGAATCTGAAATTGATATTATCAGCATTCGAGCAATTATCAAGATAAAAATCAATTTCCATAAAAATGAATTGTTTTGCTTCGGTGATGCACATGACGTAGCTTCTCAGTATGCCAATATATTCGGTTGTGAGCAGGGTCAATTTCCTATAATGTACTTGGACATACCAATTCATTATCGAAAACTGACTAATGCGGAATGGAGACATGTCGAGGAGCGTCTGCAAGCTCGGTTGTCTAGTTGGAAAGGCAAATTCTATCTCTTGGTGGAAGGTTGGTGCTCATTAATTCGGTACTTACAAATATGGTACTGTATATGATATCGTTCTTCCAATTACCAAAAGGTGTCTTGAGTAAATTGGATTATTTCCGATCAAGATTCTTTTGGCAAGGGGATGGTGAGAAAAAGAAGTATTGACTGGCAAAATGAGATGTTGTTTGTCGACCAAAAGATCAAGGATGGCTGGGTATTCATGATCTCAGCATCAAGAACTCAGCTCTCCTAGGGAAGTGGTTGTTTAAGTTACTAACAGAAGATGGTTTTTGGCAAACACTTCTCAAAAGAAAATACATCAGATCGAAGGCGGTATCACAGGTGTATTGGAAACATGGTGATTCCCACTTTTGGGCCGGCCTAATGGCGACTAAGAAACATTTCTTTCGCTTTGGTGTATTCAATATTAAGGATGGCACGGAGATTAGATTCTGGGAGGGCAAGTGGTTAGGAAATACCACCCTCCGGGAACAATATCCTGCCCTATACAACATTGTTCGACACAAAGGGGATACTATAGCCACTGTTATGCAGTGCTCACCACCCAATGTGACGTTCAGACGTGATTTATTCGGTCCGAGATTCTTGCTGGCACGGTTGGCCTCAGTCCAACTTACACAAGGTCCCAATGAATTTCGGTAGAATTTATGCGGGAATGGAAAATTCTCAGTAGATTCTATATATGGCGCTTGTACATTCTGATATTCCAGTCGATGATAACAAAAAGATATGGCAGATGAAGATTCCACTTAAAATAAAATTATTTATGTGGTATCTTTTTAGGGGTGTCATTTTAACCAAGGATAACCTTATCAAACGGAATTGGCATGGAAGTACTAAGTGTGTATTTTGTCCACAACAAGAGACAATAAATCACTTATTCTTCGAGTGTAGCTTCGCTCGTTCTATATGGTCAGCTATCCAAATAGCGTCTAATCTATATCCACCTAAGTCTGTAGCCAATGTTTTTGGTAACTGGTTACATGGGATAGATAAAAAGTTTAGAATGGTTATTAGGGTGGGAGCGATTGCAGTTATATGGTATCTTTGGCTCAGTAAAAATGACAAGGTTTTCAACGATAAAGATGTTTCTCATTTGCAGGTACTCTACCGATGCACAGGTATTCTCCGTACGTGGTCCACCTTACAGCGTGTGGGACATCGAGACCTCTTTACAGAGGCGTGTGCATAGCTGGAGTAGGTGGCAATGGACATTTTATCACAACATGGGTGGCCGCTTGATCGCCGGATTGGACCTCCATAGGCTGTTGAGCTCGCTTGAGGACATAGGTGTATTACTATAGTCTTTGCTGATTGCAATTCGCCTGTTGTCGCACTATCTTTTATTTATCGCATGGATTGCGGCTGTGTGCATTTTGTTATGCAGAGGCTGAGTGTAGTACTTAAACTATTGAGTAATAAAACTCTTTATCTAAAAACACTGCGAGCAGCTCGCTAGCTAGCTGAAGGTGCTTAAGTTTCTTCCAGAATTTACCGGCGAGGCGAGTGCGTATGCGACGGCACGAGGAATGCAGGCACATAGCCTAGGTGATGTTTTTCTTTTTCTTTGAGTTTCCTTTTTCAAAGTCGGTCATCATCGTTCATTCGTTCGGGTTGGATACAGAAAAGACACGGCGACAGCCCTGTCAGCAGATCAAAGAAGTTTTCTGCTCTGTAAACTTGCTCCGGCTATTCTGCTCTTCTCTTTACTATAGCCAAGGGAGATCGATCGTGGCCTTACTCCTTAGTCGCCACCCTTTCTAAATCCCACGACCAGGTGAAACAGTGGCGTGCTCTAACAGAAAAACAAGAAAATATATGAAGGCTAACTAAAAACTGACACTAACTTAACTGAACCTGGACTCTATATTACCTAACAATCTCCTTCTAATTAATCTAGAAGTTTAATATATATATAATACATATTGCACAATTCGGATGCAATGACGATGTCGGCTAAGTAACCCCTAGAAATAAGAAAGACAACCTTGAAAAAACAACTGGCACCTACCAGTGAGAATGGTCCAGAACATTTGAGTACAAACTACTACTCCCTCCGATCCGATATAACAGTCGCACGGAAGGAACTGATTATGTGCAATGTACAAGTACATGTCACGCCTCTTTTTCCGGACCAGAGGGAGTACTTGACAATTCGTCCGCTAGGCCTTGAGAAAGTACAACCACAAGAGTTGTGTTTTGACTCCCGGATGCATATGCACCTTTTATTATTAATGCATTTTGGACATATTTTGAATTTACAAAGAAATTGTAAAAAATGTTTGCACATATATCTTAACATGCTATGTGTTCACATAGTCGTTTCATGAAAAACCGATATTTTTGTTAGAATTGGCTCCATTTATGGGCAGCCCAATAAGATTTCTTTAAATCTCAAATGGCCTATGTGCATGGCAGAATTTGGGAGATGCAAATGTTTAGTCAAACATTGCTAGTTGGATAAGAGTTGCATCACCTCATAACGAGGAGAGTTCTACCACTTGGTGTGCTTGTGAGAACATAATCTCTCTCCCACCTACTCCTCCGCCGCCGTTCGCTCGTCTCGTCACGACACGCCACAGGTTGTAGGAAGCCAGGAACGAGCCGAGCCGATGTCTATATCTTTCACTAGTACAGAACGACACATCGGAAACGGGCCAAAAATCTCATCGGCAACGGAGAAAGGGTCCGTGTCCCCGACCCTGTCACTGATGTGAAGAGCTCAATGGCAACGGAGGTGATAAACCGTTTCTGATATTTTTAACATTAGACACGGAGTTTTACGAATCACCGTTTCTGATAAGGGTTACAGGAAAACAAAACAAAAACACGATGACGGGCTGTGCCGTCAATGGAGCCCTGCTCCATGCGACTAGACGGCCGTCCGGTCGTCACCGTATTCCTGTACGTCCTGCTATACAAAAGTTCATCAGTGCGCGTGGCTGGAGCTATGCTCCTATGTCTTTACGGCCGCCTGATGAACATCTACTGTCTTCATCCTGCTGCGCAAAATGTACTGCTCCTGGTGACGGCACCGTGTATGGAGCCCCGCTCCTAGGTCTTCACGGCAGCAGCATCGTCACCAAGCATCCACCAAACTCTTGACACAACGAATATTCTTTGTTAAAAACAGCAAACAAAGCTAATAAACAGAGACAATAAGCAGTAAACAATCTAAATACATAGCTGAACAGAGCTAACTAACAGAGCAAACCAATCTAAATAAAGTAGTTAACAGAGCAAATACATAGCAAAACAGAGCTACAAAACAGAACAAACCAAGCTAAATAAATACTCTAACAGAGCAAATACATAGCTGAACAGAGCTAACTAACAGAGCAAACCAATCTAAATAATTAAGTAGCTAACAGAGCAAATACATAGCTAAACAGAGCTACAAAACAGAGCAAACCAAGCTAAATAAATACTCTAACAGAGTAAATACATAGCTGAACAGAGCTAACTAACTAAACAAACCGATTTAAATAATTAAGTAGCTAACAGAGCAAATACATAGCTAAACAGAGCTATAACCAAGCTAAATAAATACTCTAACAGAGCAAATACATAGTAAAAAGAGCGGTCATTTACCTTAGGCGAGGCGGGGTCGCTTTCCGTCGCGGATTGCGTCCCAGGCGTCGGCGCCGGAGCCACTGCCAGAGGAGACGTCAGAGGAGACCTCATCCTGCTCGAACACCGGAGCGTCCTCCTCCTCCTCCGCCGCCGCCACTGCTGCCGCCGCCGCATCTGGCCCAAGGCCCTGGCCAGGGAGAAGAGAGCGGTGTATGGCTGCCCGGAGCTGCGTCTGGAACAACGCCTCCTCGGCGGCTTCTATCGCGTGCTCGGCGCCGGAGATGCGGATAGCTCTCTGCATCGCAGACGCCCGAATGACACCGTCGGCGCGCTCGCGCTCAAAGGAGGCGCGAGAGAGGAGGTGACCGACCTCCAGATCCTCGTCCTCGTCGTCCGAGGAGGACGAGATCCGGGCGTCGGTGGCCGCCGCCGCCGTGGATCCGGATGGGATTTGGCCGCAGTCGCCGGGGATCTTGCCCCAGTTGTAGGGGAGATCCGGGCTGCGCCTCGGAGGGTGGGAGGAGGAAGATGCTCCATCCTGACTTCCGTCGGCGCCGGAGGGGTTCGCCATCGATGGGTGAAGTAGGAGTAGAGCGTGTGCGGCTAGGGTTAGGAACTGGGGAGAGTGAGACTGTGAGAGTGAGAGTGAGACACACTGGAGTGGAAGATATTAATACCGGCACCGCTTAATGGGCCTTCACATGGGAAACGGAGATAGACCGATCTCCGTTTCTGATGTGGTCACATCGGCAACGGAGGTATTTTTTCGTCCGTTGCCCAGATATGAGCAATGGAGATCTTTTCGCCCTCCGTTACCATTGTGTCGGGCCCATCGACCGACTAGCGCGCGCGCGCACTCACGGAAGCGCGCGGAGCTCATTCTTCCGTCGCCTAACTCTTGCCGTTGCCATAGAGGGGTATCCGATGTGTCGTTCTGTATTAGTGTTTGTTGTTCGGCAAAATCGAGTCGTGTTAGCATACGTGTACAACTTGCCAATTCGGGTCGTTTCCGGATCGTGGGCTATTGTAACCGACGTGGTCGGCCCAGGTTCTACCTAACGGGTTTTCCAAGCCGCACTATATATTAGCATGCACTGCGTGCACCGTCACACACCGAACCGATATAGGTTTTGCCTCTACAACCGTTCGGTATGTGTGGCGTATTCCAAACTGTTTTACTATGAATATGTTGGCATATGTATTGTTGCTGTTCATACCGATTAGTACATCCAGTATGTCGTATTTCACATGTTAGTAGCTACGTTTGTCATGTTTAATATTCCAGAATTAATTATGAAATTATTGCCTAATTATACAACTTTTTTTGTGTCTTGTGTTAAAAAGATAAAACTTGGTGCTAAAATAAGTATTTTCACGAGACTGTTTTTAAAATCTTTTTAGCACATGGCACAAATATAGGGGTTTTCTGTGAAACAAATTTGAGAAGACATATCATGTGAAGATCTATGCATGAAATTTTATTTCAGATTTTTTTATATTTAAAATATGTTTTTCATATACAAGGTGCATGTGCACCCGAGTGCCAAATTGAATTTCATTACCACTTGATTCTTCATACACCGTAGAATATCTATTATTATTACACCTAAAAATTTGGTCCCCAAATATCTGTTTCAAGTTATTAGCCAGATCCATATATACCATATCATTTTATATGGATATTAATGATACCATAAACATGATACATATACAATGCATTATAATAAGTCAAGGTGCATCAGTAAATTGGTAGAGTAACACAAGAGTACTACTTGTTCACCTAGATTTATGGTGGAAACACCATGGACTAAATAATACAACATTTGTACAATGAGTTAAATATACAAATGGTTTCATTTTTTGTACAATGAGTTAATTGAGTTAATTGTACTGTAAGGATAAATATACAAATGGTTTCATTTTTTGTACAATGAGTTAATTGTGTATTATTTTATTGTTCTTGCTAACTTCGTAGTTATTTTGAATTAATACGTATGAATAATTTGATGCTGCAAATAATGTTTAAACATAAACAACAAACTAAACATCTAGTTGATTCATGAAGAGGTAAAAATGTTTGGTATAAATAGATAGATATGTATATTCACGTTCCATCACCCTGCCCCACCGCACTCGCCAATCCGACACCGTCCCCGTTAACGAGAGATGGGCGGATGTTCGTGTTGGCAAGGCACCGATCCATTTAGCGAGGATGCTCAAGTGTCCTTTTAGTTTGGTAACAACTTGCTAAATAACTTATAAACAAAGAAAGTGAGGGATGAACAGTAGTGCGCAAAGTACAATTTCGTTCTAAAATATTAAAGGTTTTGTTGTGTCGTTTTATCCTACCAAAATATATTTTTATTTTAGAAATTCGAATCCTATGCTCACAGACAAGTTATACAAAACAAAACAAAAAACATCCTACGAGCAATGCAGCTGTACAACATAGTGAAAAAAGAGGAGAGAATTACTTATTTGGCCATTCCTTAAAATTTTCTTCCCTATTTGACCCTAGAAAACTTTTTCTTCCCAATTTGACATCTTAATTCCATTCCTTTTCTAATATGGCCCTCTAGTGCATTTTGAGCACGAAAAGACTCTTTTATCCCTGATAAATTATGGACAATAAAAATTCAGTCCGAACCTCTCCTTTCCTCTCTCGTGGACAAAAAATCAGGCATTTAAGTTACGCATACAGGAGTAGACTCGTGGACAGAAATTTCGTGTTATCATTTAATTTGTATAAATTACGTCTAGCTTCTAATTAATTGATTTTGCTAACTCTATCCAGATTTTAAATCTGCTAGCATGGAAAGAATAGTGTTCCGACCTGTACATGTGCTGTGTGCTGATGCATCTATCTATCTATTATATACTAAAAGCAAAATGAGTTAGCTAATAGAGCCACCGCGTTGATCCACATCATCACAATTAATGTCAACGGTTGGATCTAAAAATAGTGGCTGCGATATAACCAGATACATGTTCGTTATGTTGCGATTCAACAAGAGAACACATCTGAATGTCACGTTAATTCAAGTCCTACACGATATAACATCCAGGGTTCGAATAGCAACCCACGTATTAAATATAGCCGGATTCTTTCGTACCAAACCAAAAAAAAACGTGTCTCTTCATGTGCGTTTGCCTGCTTGCTCGAGCTAAGATTGGCCGGCTGGCCAGCCGCCGTCGGATGCCGGTTGCCAGAAATCAGATGCATTTTCTCCAACATGCATCACATTCAAGATGTACTGTTGTGATCAGAATCGTTGAGAATGTCCGCTGAATTATTTGTCGATCAAAAGAACGCATGCAAAAGTATGCAACTCAAATGCACCGGCAGAAGGCAAACAACAGGAGGATACATTGCTGCCTCGCATCCATGCATAAATATGCACAAAAGCGAATTTGAATTGATGGAACCCGTAACCAGTGATGCGAAACGAGAGCAGGAAAACCAGATCAAGGACATTACATATTAATCACTTCATGATGCAACTTTGGTTTTGATTAATTAGAGTGTAAATTTGTCCTTTTGAGTGTGAGCTGCTTCATCCTATGCATTTGTTTTTGTTGCTTTAATCATATCCATTTGTGCTCCATTCCTAACGCTTTGTATCCAGCTAATGATCACATATATCAATCTTAACTTAGTAGTATCTATTATATACTAAAAGCAAAAGAGTTGGTTTTCGAGACACCACGTTAAGCCACGTCATTAGAATTATTTTCGGTTGTTAGATCTAAAATTAGTGGCTGTGATTTTAAATAACAACCATGGGATTCACGTAACAAATATGTCACACATGTACCAATTAGTGCAACGTGTTGGGCCAACACGTACCACACATTAGTTTTTTTTCCTAGGCCAACCACGCATAGTCCTAATGCAGTAATGCGTTAGTCTTTTTTTTTTGGCAAACCACAATTAATTCACATGCGGACCAAAGGAAAGAGTCCAGGTGCCTGTCATGCAACGGCTGAACAGTACCAAGAAGTCTGGGTGCTATATGTATATTTTGCCCAGCTCTTGGTGATAAAAAACAGTTTTAGTTGTTTTTTTTTTGTACGTACTGCGCACCACAAAGCAATGCATGAGAAACTGAGAAGCACATTCGTTTTAAGCACTGAACGAAGCATATCTTAACGGCACATCAGAGCAGATTGTGTTCAGTCTGAATAGAATTTGCCTTCTCTAGCACACGGGTGCACTGCCAATAAATCGTTTTCTATCAACGAAAGGGCATCTTTCTCAAGAGTAAGCAAATATTGGAACAAAAAATCCCAAAATTACTTTTCATGTGAACTCGACTTCTCCTGGACTGAATTTGGTATCAACAAAAGATACTTTTCAAGAGATTTGAGCTTGATGCAAAGTTACTTTTATAAACATAGTGGAGGTGAATCGCTATAAAACCATAAATGAATAACCCAAAAATTGTTGTAAGAAAATGCTAAACACATGAAAGTCGAACAGGAAGTGTTGTTTCCAGTAGCTAATTAATAAGTATGAGTAACCAGTAAGGACATACCATTAGGAGGGAAACAATAAGTGGTGCATCATCATAGTTGCACGTAGTTAAATTTCACACGATTTTTAAAGTGTCAAATTGTATATACCATAATTAACTCTTTTTAGGAGTGTATAATGCTGGGCATGCCATACTTTCTCCATATGGACTTGCAAAAAATGCTAGAGAGGCACATAGCAAAAGAGCCACATTAGCGAGCATACCACAATTAATCTAGGGACGTTTAGTTTCGTTGGTATCCTCAAGACAACATACCTACCTATACAAATATCTTGGTAAGAAAATATAAATCAACAAATATTATTATTTCTTAGCAATATATACAAACGAAATGTGAAAGTTATATCTCTTAATTCTGTGTAATATAATATCATGTACTATCTTACAATTATGAATGAGAGGGAAAATTGCCAACTTAAGATGAAAACTAATATTACTTCCTACGAAACACAAAGACGATGCCCTCGCATTTGCGAGGGCCGCCATGCTAGTTATTGCTAAAAGAGCATTGTCTAGCTAGGCACAACAATTATCAACGAAAGTAGTACCACAACAGGAAAATGTTTTAAATATGATGCTTTATGGGATTAAATAATATCTAAATTAAATATACATATTAATAAATAGATTGTAAATTAGTTGGATGAATAATTTTCTTCTTTAAATAGCCTTTTCTAAATATATTCTCCAGATAGCTAAATTTGGTCAAAATGGTGTCTCTAAAATAGCTTCATCGATTCATGCTAAGACCAAACATGGTAGGAGTAGGACATGGACCCATAAATTGAAGATCTTCCCGACATATGTGATATACTATTTACTATATAATTTTTGCTGTTGATATCCATAAAAAAATTCCATTTTTGGGAAACTTTGAACTTACCAAAGTCGATGCACTCCAAACTCTTATTGTTTTTTCGAACAAAATATGAAAAATTTGAACTGTATAGATAATACCAACATTAACCTCGCCTACCATTCTAAAATCATATAAAAAATACAATTATGTCTAATAGTATAGTATCGCACAAATATAATATATCGGAGTTTATAGAAATAAAGTAATAAGCCATGGCCTAGAAATTAATGTTGTTTGAAGATACTACATGTCTACATATTGTCATATTTAATTTCTTTGTGGTAAAGCCGTATTAGTTCTTAGTATATAAAGTGATATCGATGAAAAGACAATTTATTTCTTGGAGCTTTCAACATACTAAAAGCAATGCCCTCGTATTTGCGAGGGCCACCTTGCTAGTTGATCTGAATCATGCATGCATGCTCACGGGCTGAGCTAATTAATTAGCAGTAGGCAACGTGTGGGAGGGTGAGATGTTTTGTTCTCGCGCCAACTGCCATTGCCACGCAGCAGCACAGTTCCGCACCTCCGCTGTTGTCTCAACTCTGAACAAGCAAGACAGCGTCCGTGCGTGTGTGTTTGGGCTAGCACCTAGCTACTGCTACAAGTACTCGATTCGATTTGGCAACTCAGCTCGTATCTCCATCTCCATCTCGCCCTCACCCTGAAGTAATCGAACACCACGACTACTACTCTACTACTCCTCCAGCGTGAAGAGAGCAGAGGTGAAGCCAAAAAGTATTACAGCACAATTTGTTTTCCATAACCGTAGGTCTTAGAGATGTCCGTGCCTCGCCTTAAACAGTACTCTGACCAGGTGACCCTCGAAAATATGTATTTAGTACATTTTCTTCTGAATTGCATCAATTTCCTATTTTATCCTTGTAATATATTCACTAGTCATCTGGGCGCGGCAAATGCCGCGCGTTGAATTCGAATTTGGAAATGACGGCGGTCTAAATGAAATAGTTAGTATTTTTTTCTAGGGTTTATCGATATATTAGGTTTTTTTCCTGAACATGTCGATATATACTTGAAGTATCTAATTTTTTAAAGCTTATTGGAATGTTCGAATATATTTATTTTTTTCCAATTAGATTTCGTATTAGGCAATGTTCGTTTACATTACATCCAATTATTTAAGAATCTGAAATGTTCATTTTGAGGCCATTATTAGAGGAAATGCATTACATGAGCATTTATTAAAAATCCAACTTACATAATTGGAGGATGTGCATTTTGATTTTCTCTGAATATTCACCAATTTTCGAAGTTCAAATTTATTTGTTTTAAGGTGTAAATAGTTTTTTTTTGCGGGCGTGTCGATATATTTTGAAGTTTTTCATCTTTTTAGCAAACTGAAACGCTTGAATATGTTTATGTTCTGGCATTAACATTTATTTTAAGTTCATAATGAGTGGAAATGCATATTTATTTATTTGAATTTTGTAGCTACAAAATTGTTTAAAAATTCAAATCCATGTAATTTGGGCAAGTGCATTTGATTTTTCCATTTTTTTTACCTATGTAAAAAGTTTAAATATGTTCGGTTTGTGCTGTAAATAGTTGGCCCTTTTTTTTGCGGGCATGTTGATATATTTTAGAGTATGTCATATTTTTTTTAGCAAATTATGATGTATATATTTTGGAGTGTTTCATATTTTGTTTCAGCAAATTGTAATGTTTGAATACATTTATATTTTTCATTAACATTTTATCTAAATTCGTAATGAGTGGAAGAGCATACCTACTCATTTGAATTCTATAGCCGCAAAATGGGTTTAAATTCAAATCCATCTAATTTGGATGAGCGCATTTAATTCTTCCATAAATTTTCACCAAATATTGAAATGTCTAAGTATGTTTACATTTTGGCATAATTTGAAGATTTGAAGTTTTTGGTTTTGCAACATTTAACTATTTTCTGGAAACTGTTTAAGAAAGTAGGGTCCACCTGTCAGGGATTTTTTTTTTTGCAAAAAAATCGGAAAAGAGGAAAAGTCTGACATCCCGGGCCCACTGTGACGTCGTGCTGATGTCACAGTGGGCAGATCCGCCGCGACGGCGACGCCGGCGTCGCACCCGTGCGTTTCGGGACGCGTCCGTGTGCTCGCCTGACGCGGCGCACCTGAACGTGGCGCCGCCGCGTATTGGTAGCCGGAGCGGCGCCGGAGACGCGCGGAGGCGGCGGCGGGCCCGGATTGTGGCGGCGTCGATTCCGGCGGCCTCGCCGCGCCCCGGCAGGAGAGCTTTGGCGAGAAGGGAGAGGCGCGGCGGCGCACCTCCCCGTTTGCTCAGATTTGAGCGGGGAGGCGCGTAGCAGCGGCGGAGCGTGCCGGCGCCGGCGGCGAGTTCCGGCGGCGCGCGAGGGAGAAGGAGAGAAGGGGGCTCGGCGACGATTTTGCTAAAAAGTCCCTGATGTTACCCAAAATTACGGATCCGTCCTTTGCAGACGGTTTTCTGCAAATTGGCGCACAGTAGCGCAACGTGGCGCACCACGATTGGCAGAAATTCCGCTGCTACAGTAGCGTGCGGGTTTGAGTCAATCTGCACCGTGGGTAGCACGGATCGGACGGCCGCAAAAAAACGGTGACGTGGACAGCGGGAGAGGCCGAGATTTCATCCAACTTTTATATACTAGGGAATTGGAATACTCTGCCAAGTGCAAGTCTATGAAATCCAGTTTTTTTGTCACATAATTTATCAGGGGCAAAAGAGTCTTTTTAATGCTTAAAATGCAATAGAGGGCCATATTAGGAAAGACATGAAGTTAAGATTGGGAAGAGAAAGTTTTCTAGGACCAAATAGAGAAGACGATGAAGGGCCAAATAAGTAAGTCTCTCAAAAAAAGAGAGGACATCTTCCACACCATAAGGAAGTTAAGGATTTGGTTGTTTGGCATCGATTACACATCTCCATATCAGCCCGTAGGCTCAGGCCTTAGCATTTAGCCCGTAGGTAGAATTATCGTTTTTAAACAAAGGCAGAAGTATGTAATTTTTTTACCTTTTGCTGAATTGCCGGTTTAACTTAGAACTCGGTCGACGCTCCTAACCATATCGAGCTGCATATGGTTTTGCAAATGTGCACGATTTTTTCATTAATTGCATATGGGTTTTCCAGTAGGCAACTGAGTTTGGCGTCGGGCTCCTCTTGCCGTGGCTCGATGCCTCATCCTCATCTACATTGAACACCGCATCAATATTTGGAAAATTATTTGGCACCTCTAAGCCATCACGCTTTCTCCATTTATCTTCATCCTTCAACACCTGATGCATGTAAAATGCATACATGAACTTTGCACTTTAATTGCTTATATTCCAATCATATTTGCATCATATAAGGGTTATATCAATGTTTTATCATGATTTTGGAAATATCTTAATGATTTCCTATTTTTATGGAATTAACCCTGCACAGGCAGAAAACCCCGTTTTCTTATTTTAATGTTTCAGGGACCCAAACGTCAATGAAATCACCTGAAAATTTACGGGCGTCAATATTTGGAAGGAAGAAGACCTGTGGGCGAAGGAAGCGAACCAACGGAGGTCCGAGGACCAAACGGGCATGGCCCACGCGGCCACAGTACCAGGCCGCGTGGGACCCACCCGTTCGGCCCTCGTGGCTCCGTTGCCGTCGATCTTCACTCTACCGACATAGTCTTGAGCTAAAAACGCCTATAAAAAAGGTCCCCCGACGTTCTCTGGAAGGAGCGCCGCACAAACACAGAAACACCGAAACGGAGATCAGGAGCTGCAGATTGGAGGGGGAAAACTCCGGCGGGGCGCTGCCGGCGTGGTCTCCACCTTCTTCATCGACTTCTCCACCGTCTCCATGATGAAGAGGGAGTAGTCCACCTCTGGACTATGGGTTTGTGGAAATAACTTATGTATCTCTCCTCTCTTGAGCTTCACTAATTAGCACCGTATGAGCTACTGAACATGATTACGGTCACCGTTGTAATACCTTTGTGGTGGATCTTTATGAGTTAATATATGTTTGAGATTGCAATGTTTGTTTCAGTTATGAGTATAGATGCATATTATGTACCCCGTTCTTGTCTACTTGTTTTGATCAAGCATGTTTATGAGAGCGTGTGTGGGGGAACGTGTGCATTAGTTGGAGTAACGGGGGGTGGCTAGTGCAGTGAACGTGAGAGAAAGTTCTGCGATCCACTTTGGTATCTTTACCTTACTTTGTTACCTCACTAGGGATAAACTAAAATACCATGCTACCGGGATGTGGGCGTGACCATTGCCACAATTCCATGACTAGATCTAGCATGTTCTTATTTCACTTCATGTCATGATACTTAATGCTATACTCTGAGTTATCTTAATTACTAAGGTGTTATGATTTAGTTCGCATCTTGGTGGAGTATAAGTGTCGAGGTGTGCCCTCGGCAAGTCCCATGGTTGCTATACCTAGGGTTGATTGTGTGGTAGAGAACGCGTAGTATCGGTGGAATCGACGGCTGACAAGCGGGATTTACCCAGGTTCAGGGCCCTCGAGTGAGGTAAAACCCCTACGTCCTGCTTGTCTGTATTGATTGTGTGGATATGAAGGTTACAAGGGTTCGACGAGTTGCTGATCTCGCCGAGGTTTTGGTAGCTAAAGATTGCTTGTCCCTGATCGATCACCCTCCCAGCCTTTATATAGGAGGCTAGGTCTCGGGAAACACAACCGACCAAGGTTACATGTATGGAAAGTCTCAACCGACTATTATTTGATCTAGCTTGGAAAACACTCTTCGTCTTGGGCCTTTCTTCTTGGGCTTCGATTAATCCTTGGGCTTCTTTGATCATCACGTGCACCAGGTACCCTTATGCTAGGGTACCCGCAGAGTATAACCTCGTCATTAGCCCCCGAGTACTTGCTTGCCTCGAAGAGTCGAGCATGTGCTCCCTTCATCGTGCACGTCATAGTTTTCTTAGCTTGTTCTTCTGACCCGATGTAATTCTTCAAGCTCTAACTTGCTCCAACTGTATGTGTATGCTAACCGAGGGATACTGACATAGTAGGCCTGATTCACTCGAAAATCGAGCTCAGTTAACCGCACATTTGGGCGAAACCATACTAGCCTTCAGTCAGACTCGAGTCCCCGGACTCGAGCCTGGAGTGCAATCGAAAGATTTTGCCTAGGGATATTGACATAGTAGACCTGATTCACTCGAAAATCGAGATCAGTTAACCGCACATTCGGGCGAAACCATACTAGCCTTCAATCAGGTTCGAGTCCCCAGACTCGAAACTGGAACACTTTTGAAACTTTTGCCTAGGGATATTGACATAGTAGGCCTGATTCACTCGAAAATCGAGCTCAGTTAACCGCACATTCGGGCGAAACCATACTAGCCTTCAATCAGGTTCAAGTCCCCGGACTCGAAACTGGAACACTTTTGAAACTTTTGCCTAGGGATATTGACATAGTAGGCCTGATTCACTCGAAAATCGAGCTCAGTTAACCGCACATTTGGGCGAAACCATACTAGCCTTCAATCAGGTCCGAGTCCCCGGACTCGAAGCTGGAACATACTGGACAGACTCGACTCAGGCCGTTGTAGGTCTTACTGATTCGCTCTGCAGTTTAACTTTTGATACCTAACACGTCCGTCAGGATTTTCATCATGCCTGTTGACACGGAAAATTTCAAGGGAAAACACTGTTGGAGCGTCCCTCGGCCCATCTCGATTGCTCGGCGGGTCTTACCTTTGCATTTGCGTATGCAGCATCCGAAACATCTGCGATTGTCATAGTTCGGGAATTTATGAATTTTGATTCTTTGTTTTGTGAAGTACTTAATGATTTCAATCGAGCCTGTATTCGAGTGAATTTTCTTACCTTGTTTGGAAATCTATGGGAGCGCGACAGCGCTCCCATGGGAGTAGCCCCCGAGATTGTGGTTTATTGTCTTGCAATAGAGGACAATCTCAAATCATCCTTTAACTCTGCTTTTGTCAATCGAAATATTTTGTCTTTGAAATCTATGGGAGCGCGTCAGCGCTCCCATGGGAGTAGCCCTCGAGATTATGCTTTATTGTCTTGCAATAGAGGACAATCTCAATAATTTTGCTCCTTTTCGATCAATCGCAACAAATTTTTGGTATGCTTCCATGGGAGTACCTTTGCCAGTCGAATCCTGGCGTCGAGTGTAGTCTCAACCCACCACTCGAATGTGGACGTTATTACTGCCCTGACGTCATTCATGACGTGTTTGGCGTGCGCCCGCCAATTTGACAAGACGTGTCTGTGTGGGCCCAATGCTCAAAGTTTTGACCGCAGAAGACGCCGTTTTTATTTTGTACCTGACTTATTATGGTAAAATCAAGATAGTTCTTGGGTAACACATCTGTGTTTTTGATTTGCGCCAGGTCCCGAGTTGTTCGAGTGGATTTGTGTTTCCTGTTTGATCAGCCCCCGAGCATGTCGAGTGGGATTTGGGTGTCTGTTTGACCCAGCCCCCGAGCATGTCGAGTGGGCTGTAAGTCTTTGTGTTCACTGATTTTTGAGCTAGAATTTTGATGCTTATGTTTTTACGATCGAGTTCCCGATGGTTGAGTAGCGTAAAAGCATATATGAGAAATATGGAGGAACATGTATCTTTATTCAAAATATGTGTTCGATCAGCAAGCCGCCTCATTAAAACCTTCCAGTCCCCTTAGGTACCCTGGTAAGGGAAAAGAGTGCGTCTGAAACTTGCTGATTCTTTGGCCTTATGTGCTATTACATATGAGGTTAAAAGATCTATGCATAGAATCGACGCAGGTGCGCCACGTTCCATGGGTTTGATGCTACTTCGCCCGTCTTTGCGTTCTTCAATCGATAGGCTCCTCCTTCGATGACTTCTGTGACAATGTAAGGTCCTTCCCAAGGTGATGCAAGTTTATGGACTTTCTTCTGTTTCTCCCGCAACACCAAGTCTCCCACCATGAAGGACCGTGTGCGTAATCGACGACTATGGTAGTTGCGGAGGTCTTGTTGATAAACGGCTGTTCGTGCCAAAGCCGTATTGCGTGCTTCTTCCAGCAAATCGGCTGCATCTTCGAGTGCCTTGTTCGCGTCGTTTTCTTCATATGCTTCCACTCGTGGTGCATTAAACTTGACGTCAGATGGTAATACTGCTTCCGCACCATAGACCATGAAGAACGGTGTATACTGTGTGGAGGCGTTTGGAGTGGTCCGTAAGCTCCATAATACTGATGGAAGTTCTTCTACCCATGCACCCGCGGCCCTTTTGAGTGGTACTAAGAGTCTCTTTTTGATGCCACTGCATACGAGTCCATTGGCCTTTTCACCTGCCCATTGGATTGTGGATGTGCCACAGAGGCGTAGTTTAGTTTGATGTTTTGTTCCTTGCAAAAGGATTTGAACTCTTCCGCCGTGAAGTTTGTACCATTATCAGTGATGATGCTATCCATTACTCCAAATCGATACATGATCGATTGTATGAAACGAACTGCCGTAGAAGCTGTTGAGCTTGCGATGGGATTGCTTCGATCCATTTGGTGAATTTGTCGACTGCCACTAGCAAGTGAGTATGACCTCCTTTTGATGATTTCTTCAGTGGTCCCACCATGTCAAGCCCCATTGGGCAAAAGGCCATGCTAATGGTATGGTTTTTAGCGATGCGGGTGCATGTGGCTTGGAAGCGAACTTCTGGCAACCAATGCATCTTTTGACTATGTCCTCTGCATCCCTTAGCGCTGTAGGCCAGTAAAACCCTGCTCGGAAGGCTTTGGCTACGAGTGATCGACTGCCCGCGTGGTGCCCGCAAGTACCGGCATGAATGTCCCGAAGGAGATCCTTGCCATCTTCGAGTGCAATGCATCTTTGGAACATACCTGAGGTGCTGCGTTTGTACAACTCACCGTTTATGATGGTGTATGCTTTTGCCGTCGAGTGACACGTCTGGCCTCGTTTGTATCTTCTGGTAGTTCATTGCGAAGTATGTATGCGAGAAAAGGTTGAGTCCATATTGGCTCAATGAGAAGTACCTCAATCGGAGGATCCTCTGTGCTTGGCGCTTTGCTTTGTCTGTAGCTGCTGTCGTGGTCGATGGTCGTTTGTCGATTGACCTACGCTCTATTCGTTCAAAGAAAACACCCGGCGGGACTGGTGCTTTTGTGGAAGCAATGTTGGCTAATTTGTCAGCCTCTTCATTGCTTTCTCTCCCTATGTGTCGTAGTTCGCAGCCATCGAAGCTGCCCTCCATTATGTTGTACAAATCCCGATAAGCGATCATGTTGTCTGCGATTGCATCACAGGCCTTCATTGTTTGCTGCACAACTAAGTTAGAGTCGCCATAAATCATTAGTCGAGTGCATCCCATGGCTTTTGCCATGCGCATGCCATGGATTAGACCTTCGTATTCGGCCTCGTTATTTGATGGGAACTCGAAACCCATTTGCAAGATATAGCGCAGTTTGTCGCCTTTTGGTGATATGAGTATGACGCCCGCTCCTGCTCCTTCATTCTTTTTGGACCCATCGAAATACATGGTCCAGGAATTTGATACGTCAGGTACCCCTGGCAATTGAGCTTCTACCCACTCGGTGTGAAAATCGGGTAGGACTTGTGATTTGATGGCTTTCGGGTGTTCGTACTTGATTCCTAGTGGTCCCAGCTCGATGAGCCATTTTGCTACTCGCCCCGTTGCGTTGGGGTTTGTGAGGACGTCTCCAATCGCTGATTTATTGACCACCGTTATCGGGTGTTCTGTGAAGTAGTGCGCCAGCTTTCTTGATGTCATAAATACGGCGTACGCCAATTTCTGATATTGCGGGTACCGCTGTTTGGACGGGGAAAGAACTTCACTTACGTAATATACTGGCCTCTGTATGCTTTGACTATGTCCTTCTTCCATGCGGTCAACCACCAGCACGGTGCTGACCACTCGATTGGTGGCTGAGATGTATAGGTAGAGTGGCTCATTTTCCTTAGGTGCTACGAGGATTGGCGGACTTGTGAGCATCTTTTTGAGTTCGAGGAAAGCTGCTTCAGCTTCATCCGTCCACTCGAACTTGTCTGCTTTCTTCATCAATTTGTAAAATGGAAGTGCTTTTTCGCCTAGTTTGCTGATGAATCGACTGAGTGCTGCTACTCGACCAGCTAGCTGCTGTACCTCATGGAGTTTGGTAGGTCTTTCATTGTGAGTATAGCTTGTATCTTTTCTGGGTCTGCTTCGATTCCACGTGCAGATATCAAATAACCCAAGAGTTGTCCAGCTGGGACACCGAAGGTGCATTTCTTTGGGTTAAGCTTGATGTTGTATCGATTGAGATTCTTGAATGTCTCCTGTAGATCACTGATTAATGTGTCCTCCTTTTCAGTCTTGATGACGATGTCGTCGACGTAGACCTGAACATTGCGTCCTATCTGTTCTTGTAGACAGTTTTGCATCATGCGCTGGTAGGTTGCGCCTGCGTTTTTGAGCCCGAAAGGCATGGTTGTGTAGCAGTAGACCCCGAGTGGGGTTATGAATGCTGTTTTGTCTTCGTCTTCTTCTTTCATCCGAATTTGATGGTATCCTGAATATGCATCCAAAAATGATAACCGAGCGCATCCTGCTGTTGAGTCGATGATCTGATCGATTCGTGGTAATGGAAAGTGATCTTTTGGACAGCATTTGTTTAGGGCTGTAAAATCTACACACATCCGCAGGGTGTCTGAGTGCTTCTTTTCGACCAGTACAGGGTTAGCAACCCAGTCTGCCTTTTTGATTTCTCGAATGAACTTTGCAGCAAGTAACCTATCAACTTCTGCCTCGATTGCACCTCTTTTGGGATCGGAAACACGGCGCATAGTTTGCTTGACTGGTCTAGACCCTGGCTTGAGTTGTAGAGAATGCTCGGCGAACTCTCTGGGGACACCTGGCATATCAGCTGGGCACCATGCGAATATTTCCCAGTTTTTACGGAGAAATTCACGAGCGCATTTTCCTGTTCGCTGGTAAGACTCGATGATATGTTGACTGTTTTTGAGGGATCAGTTGGGTGCACTTGATGCTTTTTGTGTCGTTGGTTGCATTGAATTGTCTGTCGGATGCTAACCTCTTGTGTTCCGGCAGAAGTGTGCGGTCGTTAGAAACCTCGAGTTTGGCGAATGATTGCTCCATCCCATACATCTCTGAGATTTTGCTGAAGTCACGGTCACATGAATCTGACCTTTGAAAGTTCCCGTTGATCGTGATGACTCCTTTTGGTCCTGGCATTTTGAGCTTGAGGTAGGCGTAGTGTGGGACGGCCATGAATCGAGCGAAAGTGGGGCGCCCAAGTATTGCATGGTATTGTGACTTCCAATCGACCACTTCGAACTCAATCGACTCGGTTCTGAAGTGAGTAGGATCTCCAAACGTAACATCGAGTTGTATGCCTTCTGGGAGCACTGCTTTGCCTGGACGATACCGTGGAAGGTATTTGCGGATTTTGGCAGATTTTCGACTGATTTGTTCATTCTGCGTAGCGTATCTGCAAAGATTATGTTGAGGCCACTACCTCCGTCCATGAAGACCTTGGTCATGGCGTAGCCTCCGATTTGGGCGTCGAGTACCAAGGCTGCATGCCCTGGTCGATATACTGCGGGTGGGTGGTCCTCTCGATTGAAGAAATCGGAGTTTCTGATCCTTTCAAAAAATTGTGATGGCTGGGGTGCCATGACCGCCATATTGACGTGTCGAGTGTGTAATTTTTGCTCTCTTTGGAGGGACGTCCTCGCTGGATCATGTTCATCTGCCCGAGTTACGGGATATTTTTGTTCATCTCCTGCTGCATCTGGTGCACGGCTGCTGCCATTTGTGTTCCCGTAACGGGTTGTGCTGGCACCATGTATACTGGTGTCGGTTGCGCTGGTGTGGTGCAGTATACACCTGAGTAGGCTGTGTTTGCGGTGGTATGGAATATAACTGTGCTTGTTGTACTTGTTGCGGTGCTGGATATGCCTGAACAGGCTGTGCTTGTGATGTAGTCGATGGGCTGCGTCAGTTGAGGAGGTGCACGTCCTTCTCTTTGCAGTGATATATGTTCAATCGCAAGTTGATCGAATTCCCTGCAATTTCTCAGCGAGTGGCTAGAGCGAAGCTTACCATCATCCCCTCTGTAAAGATGGAATCTGCAATAATCGTCCATCTTTCTTCGATTGAGCGCTCAGGATCTTTGTCTGCTCGCCTGCGCCATCTGGCCTTCTGTAGCTATCGCGGTCGTCGCGTCTGTGTCTCGACTGTCACGTCGATCGTCTGTACGGTGGTCTCGATTACCTCGGCGGTCGTCGTATGATGATCTCGATTATCACGATGATCGTCGGGTCGTCTGTCAGTTTGGTCGCGCTGTCCCTTGACTGGACAAAGCCTGCTGCGATGAAGTTTGGATGGTCATCGTCGTGATAACGATTCTTGCGTTTGCGCCTTCGATCATCTCTGTAGCTATCTCTGCGGTCTCGACTGCCCCCTCGTGATTTTCATGTGATGCTACGGGTCGAGTGCCTCGTACGGAGTCTTCTCCGTCTGCCCACTTTGTTGCGAGTACCATGAGTGCGGCCATTGTTTTGGGTCTTCTCGACCAAGTGTTTCTTTGAAGTCTTCCCTCCAGAGTCCGTTTTTGAAGGCGTCGATTGCCCTATCTTCTGATACGTTGCCTACTGAGTTACGGATGGTGGTCCACCGCCGTATGTACGATCTCAGAGATTCATCTGACTTTTGCTTGCAGGTCCGGAGCTCCTCGAAGGTTTTGGGGCGCTCACATAGAGGCTCGAAGTATTTGATGAAATCACCCTTGAAGTGTTCCCACGAATCGTAGTATGATTCGGGTAGCGATTTGAGCCAATCGCGAGCCGTTCCTTCCATCATAAGTTGTATGTACTGCATAGCTGTAGTTGTGGTGCCGCGCTGACATCCGACTGCCAGCCTGTAATCTTCTAGCCAGCCTGATGGCTCTTGTTTGCAGTTGAACTTAGGCGTGGTAGCTAGCGAAAATTTCTTGGGCATACGAGCCTCCCGGATCCGTCGAGTGAAGCATAGCGCTCCACATGGCCCGATTTCTGCTTCCGAGTCTGAGCTGCTGCTGTATGACCTCCTCGAGTGGCTCCTACTGGAACGATGACGGCGTGAGCTTTTTCGACTGCTCCTTCCCCGAGGGCTTCGACTGCGACGGTCCCGATCTGTATCTCTCCTTGGAGTTGCTTGTGGATGCTGTATGGCTTGTGCTGCTATTGCCAGTTGTTTGTACAGTTGGAGGTGCTGATCCCTCTTTGGGTCTCCTGCAGGAGGTTCGATTGTTCTGAGGTAGGTGCCTAGCGTCATCAGCGCCCCGGCTGGCTCAGTAGGTATGGGACTCCTTCCGCGTCGACTGCCATAAAGGCTGGGTTTAGGTTTCGAGTGACCGCTGCACGATCTGCGTCTCCGAGGTTTATGAATCGTGACCTACGCGGGGTCGTTTCTGCCTGTTGAATTAGACAATGCTCTTCGTCGAGCACTCGATATGCTGGCTTGCTTTTTGCGTTCTTCGAGTACTGCTCGGTAGTTCTTCAACCGTATCGATTCTTGCCATTGGAAATATTGTAAGGTCAATACCTCTTCCGGAGTTGCGTTTGCTGGTAGCATTGTGCAGCTTCGATTACTTTGCTCACTTTTTCCGCCATCTCTGCGGTGATGGTCAGCGTGGTTGTTCCGTCTGGCATGGTGACTGTGCAAGGGTATTCTGTAGGTCGACGGCATGTTGCGGCTGCTGATGTTTCTGCTGTACTCGCGGTATATACCTGATACGGTACCACCCGATCCTCCATCCGTGTGTTGCTGATGCGTTTTATGGATTCGGCGTCGTCGTCCAGGCTCATGTTGGAGTTGCTTTGCTTGTTGGGGTTTCCGACAATCGAGTATATCTTCGAGTGCTTTGTCCAGGCTGTCTGCGTCGCAGGTGAATATCTCGTGGCTGGCACGGATTTCTGGGCCGTTTAGATCGGCGAGATATATGTTGTCGTCTATGTTCTCTTCGTTCCCCGCGACGTCGTTGCAGTCGACGATGTCGTCGAGTGACTCGATTGAGTTGTTTGGGCGGTACGCAGATTCGATCTCGCTTCTTCCAAATCTTTTTGCCACCTCGTCACGGAACTCTTGCGAGGTCATGGATGTTGCAGAGTCGCTTGGCGATTGGATCGGGACGATCTGTGACGATGTCCGCCCAAGATGGATGGTGTTGCAGTCGAAGCGTTGTCGATTGTCTCCATGTCGAGTGTCTCCACGTCGAGTGGATCTAACAGGTCCTGCACACCATCTTTATCGACAAAGAAGTTAAATTTTCCAACCGTAATATCCAAACCTGATTCGAGTCCGGCGAAGGCTTGTTGAGCTTCCATCGAGTGCGGCGTGAGCCTCCTTGGAGATTTTGGCGAGTGATCGCTTTTTGAATTGATGCTGGTGGATCTTGCCGGCGAGTTGCTGTTTGCAACGGTGGTTGGTGATTTGCTTTTTGATGATGCAGTAGGCGAGTTACCTTGTGCAGATGCGATCGTCGGGTGGCCGCTTGATGATGAAACCGGCGAAACCGTGAGCCCAATACTACCTGTTCCCACAGACGGCGCCAATTGTCGAGGTGTGCCCTCGGCAAGTCCCATGGTTGCTATACCTAGGGTTGATTGTGTGGTAGAGAACGCGTAGTATCGGTGGAATCGACGGCTGACAAGCTGGATTTACCCAGGTTCAGGGCCCTCGAGTGAGGTAAAACCCCTACTTCCTGCTTGTCTGTATTGATTGTGTGGATATGAAGGTTACAAGGGTTCGATGAGTTGCTGATCTCGCCGAGGTTTTGGTAGCTAAAGATTGCTTGTCCCTGATCGATCACCCTCCCAGCCTTTATATAGGAGGCTAGGTCTCGGGAAACACAACCGACCAAGGTTACATGTATGGAAAGTCTCAACCGACTATTATTTGATCTAGCTTGGAAAACACTCTTCGTCTTGGGTCTTTCTTCTTGGGCTTCGATTAATCCTTGGGCTTCTTTGATCATCACGTGCACCAGGTACCCTTATGCTAGGGTACCCGCAGAGTATAACCTCGTCAATAAGAGAGGTTAATAACCAAAAGATCTCTATGTTAGGACGTGATGCCCATATATCTAAGTAACTTGTTATCAAACCCTGTGTTGCAATCTCATATATTAACTTTGTGTGTTCCATTGTCTACCACTTTATAAAGAGAGAGTGCATTTGTGAAACCATGAACCCCAGTCCATATTTAGTCATAAGAAACACCTTTCCAACACCATATACCACTTTTCTATTTTCAGCCATCATTAAATCCGAAAATACAAAAATACTTTTCATCTTGCATACATCATTCAAAAACCCAAAAATATCATTTATCATTGCATCCACCATCATTGCATATTTATTTCCTGTTTGCATTGCATAACTATCCTGATATCATTCTTACACCTTGTGCTTGACAACCACAGGTGAGGTTGAGGACCAAAACATCTAACCTTGTTTTGTAGGTAACCAAAAGAAGAATAAGAAGATAAATCTACCACTACAGATTCTCCGAGAGTTCGATATTAAACCCTCGAGTCACCCTCGTGGGGAAAACTGTCTTCCACTTTACTATACACTCTGCACTTGGAGTCTCAACCTAAATCCCGTTTATTTGTGCAGGCATCAAGACTTGCTCTTCGGGATCATCAACACCTCATAGCAACGGGCTAACACAAATGCTTTCCCTTTTTTAACCTTGCCTTTCTTGTTCTTCTTCTCTTCTCCATGAAACAAGTTTTGGGAAATATTGAGCTACACATAGTAGAAAACAAGTTAGAAGACAACATAGAGAACTAGCAAGAAATGCCACTTACCCTATCTACATCATCAGTGCCAGCTGGGTTTAGGGCGTTAGCCGCCGTCATTGCCGCCGACCACTTTTGACAATCGGTGTTTATCAGTGACCATCGGGAGGGAAGCTATCTATTGCTACGTTCAAATACACTCTTGTTGCGTGTGTCAACGTATTCCTTCATCCTATCCCAATATGTGTTAAAAGTTTGGGCCGTTGCGACGGCGGCATCCAAAAACACATTCAACCATGCATTGCATAGCAAAATGTCATCTTGCATGGTGTAGTTCACCGACCTTCCTCTCGGAGCACCCACCAAACGCTCACCATCTTCATCCACTTCTTCATATTCATGATCTTCTTCATGTGTTTCATTGGTTTGAGACCAATGGGAATTGTTGGAGCCAACACTCATAGTTGAAAAATATGCATCATCATCAAACTACAAGCAAGGTGAAGATAACTAATCAAGCTATACTCTACATACAAGGTGAGGATAACTAATTAAATTACAAAAACAGTGAAGAAAATTATACCTTGCGGGGGTTTGATCAAACACCATATGTACACCCGCCTCCGACGCAACAAAATGCGAGGATTCCGGCACTTCAGATGGCGGAGGCAGGGGCAGTAGGAGGCTTCCACAAGCGCTTCGCAGCGGCGCCAAACTTCTTCACCTTCTTGTGGACTGTGGTCGCCGCCATCGGCGGCTTTGAGGACAAGTACTTAAGGGTGTGTTTGGTAGCCTGTATGGGCTTTCTCACCTCATACATGCCCACATGAGCTATGCTGACTAGGTGCAGATGTGTTCTAACTGTTGTGTTTGGTAGCCCGTATGGGGTGAGCTCTGCTGGCTGGAGACGCTGTTTGGTTGCCTGTATGGGCCGAGCCATGCCAGACAAAAAATAAACCGCAATCAGGTCCCTGGAGAGAAAATAAAAAGCAATCAGGTCCCTGCGGCCATTGCCCACATCCGTCCCTGCCGAAAGTCGCCGAGCTCGGCGTCGGAGAGGGAGCGGCGTGCCTCTGCACTGGCGGGCGGCGAGGACGGGTCCGTCTCCTCCAGCTGCTCAGCCGCCAGCACCAGGGCGCAGCGTGGACGAGCTCGCGCACGGCGCGGACAAGCCGACGCTTGGTCTGCACACCCGGAACTTCGAGAGGCGGCGGCGCTGCTCGTCTCCGGAGCTCGGCTCCTCCATGGACGCAAGGAGGCGGTGCTGGGTGCCGGCGCGGGGCGGCACAGGGCGGCGGGGCGGCGAGGCGCTGATTGGGCGACGAGACGAACGAGAGAGAGAGACGGGCTCGGGGGAGGGGATGGGAAGGGATTTTGGCCGGGGTGGACAGCGCACAGCTCGGGTGGGCCTAGGCGTGGGGTTTTCAGTATGAGGCCGACCCGGTTGAGTTGAGAAGTTCGATCTGAGCTTCTCTCTTGGGCAGGGCTGAGACGCATTTCGGGGCGAGGTGGGCAGGGGCGAGGTGACACGACCCAGGCTACCAAACAGAAAAAAACGGGGTGGGTGGAGATTTTTTGAGTGCACCCAGGCTACCAAACACACTCTAAGATACCCAACTCCTGACGGCAGAATGCACAAGGGCAGGTTCCAAAACTTACAACAGAAGCTTACCAAGCGTATTCTGACGTGGGAAATGGCTTCTCAAGGGGGCAAGTAGTTAAAACTGTAGCGCAATCCATTCTGACTTGCATCATGAGTGTGTTCAAGCTGCCGATGTCGGTTTGTGATGATCCGACCCGTTTGGTGAGGAACTACTGGTGGGGCTCTAGCAATGGAAAACGGAAAACACACTGTAGGTCTTGGGACAAAATTGCAATGCCAAAAGATGAAGGCGGGCTTGGGTTTCGAGATTTTCGTGTGTTCAACCAAGCCCTCTTTGCTAAGCAGGTGTGGCGTCTTCTCACTAACCCCACCAGCCTCAGTGCCAGGGTTCGGAAGGCTAAGTATTTCCGGAATGGCGAATTGCAGGATACAGTGTTCTCGGGCAATGCGTCTCCGGTTTGGCACGTCCGCCCCCGAGGCCATGAGCGGGAACGCGTACCACGACACGTACATCTGCCCGGCCGCATCCATGCCACTTGCGCGCACGGCCACCGGCTGTCTCACAGCAGGCGCGCCGGTGAGCCTCTTTACCAGGTTCCGGAACTCCCGGGTCTCCACCCAGTACACCCTGGGCGGCGTCGGCGGCTCGGCGCTGGGACCAGTTTCCGACGCTCCACGGCTTGCATTGAGGTTTCTGTACGGACCGTCGTGGCCCGTGGTGGAGGGTGTCTTCATCACCATCCCGTACGTGCCGCAGATGGGCGTTCGTATATCCGTCAATGTCAGCGGGGCGTTGGACGGATCGCCGGACTCATCGGAGTCGGATCGACCGACCCATTGCTTATCCTGCAAAGCGTCATCAGTCTCCCATCGTCTCGTCTCGTCTCGTCTCGATCGATCACTCTCTATCTGCAACGAGATAAAGACATTGTAGCCGCCTAAAAACAAGGCTCCGTACGGGCTGCTGCTAGCTGAAAGTGCTGCGTTTTATTTCCCCCAAAATTTACCGACGAGTGCGCTGTGATCCATGCCGAGGGGATCGACAAGGTCCAAAGCAAGCCCACGCGAGCGCCAATTCAGCAAACCAAGCTAGCTAGACATTTTTTTAGACATAAGGCACAACTGTTACCAGCTTTAAATTAATAAAATCTGGAAAGTCTTAGTAAGTAACAACGAAAGACTGGAGTTACCAGTTACAGCTTAATGAACCAAAGCTTTTTTCACAGGCGAGCTGACAAATAGTTTCAAGACCTTACACTAATATCAAGTAGGTGATAAGTTCAAATGATGCAAAATACTAAGGAGAAAGCTACAGACACGAAGTCGCAGCAGCCGAAAAGCGAGTGTCCCCGTATATAGGCGTTGCAGCTGCGAGATCAACTTGTCGATGGGGTCCCAGGGCAACCAGGGACATGGCCCGGGGCGCAGCAAATTATCTGGCCTACCAGTATATGGGTTTCAGATTTGGCCCATCAGCGTCCAGTTTGTATGACCAATTGCACACCAATGCGACTGATTCCCGAAGTAGACAGCGGCTGCGGCTGCTGCCTTGGTGCCGCAGCACTTCACATATACTCTAGGTGAGTATAAAAACTACAACTTGACAGTTCGTCCGCTAGGTTTTGGGACTACCAATTGACACTTCACATATACTCTATAATGTATATTTTTTTACACCTGACATTATATTCCTATACTCTGGATATATCTTCCAGATTATTTACTAGGTCCATGTATATCGTATAAATTTATACTCATATTTCATGATACCATACAAAATGATACATATACAATGCACTGTGAACGTCAAGGCACACTAATAAGTCGGTAGAGCAACATACAAAAACTTGATCACTCGGATTTATCGTGGAAACACCGCAGAAAAAATAACACAACATTGTGCAACAAAATAGGGTTTCAGTTTTGCACTACATTTGCACAACATTTGTGCATCCCGGCCACCGGTGGATCGCACGGGCACCACCGGCTGCGCCACCAAGTGTGGCTGCTGCTGTCCGTGCATCCTCCTTATGTCATGCCCGTGGTGCAGCCGTGCAGGTGCTCCATTAACGAGCTCGATGAAGTCCGCCGCAGCCGCTCGCCGTCGCCGCGAGGCCGCCGCCGCGCTCTCCTGGAGGCCGACGTCGCCGTCGCCTGGAGGCCGCCGGAGGACGCCGTCGCTGTGGCTTGGAGGCCGCCGTGGCCATCCGGTCGTGGGAGAGAAGGGTGTTAGCCGTGGCTAATTTTTTCTATCGCGATGGTTAGCCCTCGGTTCCACCTCGTTACACCGATTTGGTGGAACCTGGGTATTTCGGATCTGAGGGGTATATTCCCTCTGGAGGAACCACTCGGTTCCATTCCACCTAAAAACCAAACGCAAGAATCAGGCCCAAGTGCGGAACCGTTCCATGACATTCTACCTCGTTCCAAAACAAAACACATCCTAAGAGCATGCTAGTAGTATAACCAACTGCCGCCTATATGGAGCTGCTATGTCATACACAGCGATCATATAAAATACATAAAATAAGGTAGTCTGTAAAATTAGTTGTACGATGAGTACTTTGTATAACTTTTCTCTATCTCTCTTTTTGCATTTGTATTTACATTGTACGCGGGAGGTGGGCTCTTGCATGAGAGCTCACTCTCCCAACTCTTCCATGGCTCTCTTCTCCTTGTAGACAAAATGCCATGTAAGTGGGGGTATAAGACCATTATTATACTTGCTCTAGGGGGAGGAAAGTTGGAAACTAACCCCCTAGTACACCTACATAATCACTTCATAAAAATATCTCCTACATCTCGTTTCGATGTAGTAAGCTCCCCATTTTGAGAAAAAGCTCGATGATTCTAATCTAGGTAACGCATCGTGTGAATAGTATATTAATATGTTTAGAGTTGAGCGCAGTAGAAGCCACCATTGAGATAGATGTGCATATTTATCAAATGTCACAGTATACGTATTATTTATATGTTTAGCTATAAATAATAACCTTTCGGATATAGTATTACCAATAAATTATGTATTCGATGTAACTAGATACAACAGAAAAATATGTAATAATTTGTATTTAATCTATATCTATACCTAATAATGAAAGCATTAATTCTTCTTCTCGTACGTCGTTCAAAATATCTTTAAAGTTGACAAAAATTATCCACCACTGTCACCCATAAGTCAGGAAAACTGTTCGTTTTTTTCTTTTTCAGTTTACGTTAGGCGTTGCGGACGCACGCGGCCTGGATGTCGCAGCTGGAATCATGACGCCCGCCGGAATCTCGACGCCCTGGCCGCCAGAATCACGCCGCCGCGCGCCCGTGCCTGGAATTGCGCCTCCTCGCTGTGCGCCCGCGGCCGCCGAGCCGGTCCACGCCGGGAGAGGCGCGTCGACCAACTCCAAGTCGCGTCGAGCCGATCCACGCCGGGAGTGCCTCGAACGGTGCTGCACGTTTGCGCGCACGGCGAGCGGCTGCTCGGCCACGCCTTGCGAGCTAGCTTGCCCAACGATTTGGGGCCTATTTGTTTTTTCATTTTTAATCAGGGTTTTCATTGTGAGCTAGCTGGATTGTTTGCAAATTAAATATGTTTGTGGCCCTCTATATTAATGCGTCAGTTAAACCGATGCAAGCTGGGCACTGTATTTTCGGGCATATGGAAATCTGATTTTGGCCACGGCGCGTTAAAAAATATCTAAAATGGCATTCTAAAACTATTTTACCGCGCGCCGTTTTGGGACGCTTGTTGGAATACTCTTATGAAAGCCCCTCTCTTGCTGGACTTTGGAAACAACCCCCAATAGGAAGTAGCCAACGCGCTAACCTCCGTTGCCGAGCGTGCAGCGGATATGTCCACGCGGATGGAGCAAAGGAGCAGGTCGACCCTGATAAGGAGTTCTATTACCTCGTAAGAAAAACCAGGTAGTCCCCAAACATGTATTTCCTTTTCTTGCCGACCATTTTTCCTTGTTTCTTTCTCATATGGCAGGATTTTTAGTTTCCTCTATCTGTATCTTAAACGCACCCTTCATGTTATTGTGCAAACCTTTTAGCATAAATTCTTTGGCGGTGGGAAGACAACAACAAAAAAGACCTGTCAATTTTAATGGTTAATGTAAATATAGGCCATAAAAGACTCGGGGTTGAGCGGCTAAACTAGTTATAATTTGTATAAAAATTTTATGGTTGTAAAAATTCTAGCTTGATTAATGAGTACAATTTTTTTTCATGTTTCCAATATTTATTTCTGAAGTTTTCTTCATAATAGAATTGTATTGGTACTTGTTCAAAAGAGCTAACGTTGTACTAAGTTCAAACTGTATTTTTTAGACAAATTTTCTTCTTGAATTATTTATTAGCAATTGCAGAAACCATATAGCGTACATATTTATATGAGAGATCCCTAACGGCTAGATCTAACAATTTAATAGTTGTTTGTAGTACATGAATACGTAATCATATTTATATAAAACTATAGAGTATAAATATGACCGTATAATTGACATCATTCTTTGCAGATTTTTCATGGTAAAATGTGCCTTAAGAAGTCGATAATGTGTGCATTAATTATGTATGTGGACACTTGTAGGTTACTCGTTATAGGCACACATGGCAACCATAAGTGGTTTTTGCTACCGACCTCAGAGCTCCGTATAAATTAAATACGAAAAATATATTTAAAGTTTCAATAAAATGTGAATAAATCAAGGTGCGGGCATTCTCTCAACAAAGAAAAATGATTTCTGAACTGCGCACTTCTTTTGAGTTTACCCGCTACGTAACCTTGTTGTCCTAGAAGAAAACAAAGATGTACAAGTACTACAAGAGCGTTCGTGACGTCTGCTGGCATGAGTCGATCGTCAGATGAGGTGGTGGCCGTCGAGCCCGGGGTGCACGGCCGACGATGGGGCTGCCATGAGCGGGAACGGGCACCACGGCGCGTACGCCTGCCCGGCCGCATCCACACCGCTTGCGCGGACGGCCACCGGCTGCATGGGCGCCACCGCCGCGCGCTGCCTTTCTGGGGCCGCGGCGGGCGCGCCCGTGAGCCTCTGCACGAGGTCCCGGAACTCCCGTGGCTCGACGCGGTACACCCTAGGAGGCGTCGGAGCTGCTAGGCCGCCTCCGGCGCGCCACGGCTTGGACGGCGGCTTCTGCACGGACCGTAGCGCCACCTCGTGGCCCGCGGTGGAGGGCCGCCTCATTGTCATCTCGTGCGCTTGGTGCAGGTTGTCCATGGATCAACAGAGCTCCACAACTGTGCCCGGCCGATCAAGTCTTCAACTAGCTAAGGTCCTTTAATAACGTACGTGCGAATGTGGGCAAGAATATGAGGAGGAAGACGAACACGAAGAAGCAGAGCAGAGCAGAGTATGGAGACGAGGAGGCCGGAGGGAGGAGAGGTATATATAGCGGCCGATACCGACGCGCGTGCGCGACGGGGCGATAATTCTAGAAGAGCAAAGAAGGCTATGGAGATAGGGGATGGTGACGAAGAGAGTAAGGGTGGCGGCGGCACACGTGGAGGCGGCGGTCAATCCCAGCGCCTACCGCAGCTGCATGGCCGTATCTCCGTCAGCGTCAGCCGGGGTACGTTGGACGCATCGGACTGCACACCTCGGATCGACCGGCCGGCGACGTGGCCGACCAATCACGTACGACGCTGCTGGCTTATCCGACCACCGCCCGTGGCCTCGAGTCTCGACCGATCTGTCTCTTCTTGTTAAAATATATACTAATCGATGAGTCGTCACTAACATAATCCGGTTCTGCTAGTTGAAAAGCTGGATTTGCGCGCGATCCATGACCTGTACTACTACATCCAATCCAAGCGAGCATGCGTTCGAAGAAAAGTGATTGTCAGTCAGTCAGTCAGTCAGTCAGCGCATACGCCGGCCCGTCAAGCTTGACCATCATTTTGTCATTTCTTGGAATCTTGTCTTCCTAATGTGGCCACTAGATTTAACACACAAGGATACAAGCCAACATCATTGGACGCCCCCGAAGCGCAAGCCCTTAAGTTGGTTCTCCAAAATAGGATTTGGATGGTGGACAGGCTTGAGCGTTAACTTGACTATTCGTACGTTGTATTTTGAGAACGGAGTACCAATCGCCACTTCATATACTCTAGAATGTCCATTTTCTTACACTTGAACTTTATATTCCTAAACTCCAAATATATCGTTCATGTTATTTGCTAGATCCATGTATATCGTACCAATTTATATGGATATTTAATGACACTCACTTCAAGGCGCATGAATAAATCGGTAGAGCAACATACAAATACTGGATCACTCGGATTTAACGGATTTATGGTGGAAACAATGCAGACAAAATAATACAACATTTGTGCACCAAAATAGGGTTTTAGTTTAGCGGTATCGATAAAAATATAAATTGTTTAACTTTCTTACCTTGAGATAATTGAGATTTTTATTTTCGTTGCTTATTCTTCAAGTTATATTGAATAAATATATATGATGCACCAAATAATGTATCAACATAAACAATGTACTAAACATCTAGTTGAGTTTTGAAGAGCGGAGAGGTATAAATGTTTGGTACAAACAGATAGACCCCGTCGGCGTGGACACGGAAATGAGCGTGTGTCTGCCAGCAACCTCGACGACCGCGGCGGTCAGAACCGTGTGTAAAACGGCGCTCGTCGTCGGCAGGCGTTTACATACATGTTTACGCATTCATTGTAAGAACGATCCTACCCCTAGGAGTATATGCGATATACTCGGTCGATGGATTAGGTTTTGAGATTGACGAGGTCATTAACGGGAACATCGTTTCATTGAATAGAACCTGGACCACAAGATTAACAGGATTTGTTTCTACTGGGCGCTGGGCGGTACCTAGCTCTTGTCTTATGAACAAAATAAAATGTGCAAGAGCTGCGTCGGAGCCAGATAGGAGTCGAGCGTCAGTTCAACTGGTGACCGTTTCAAGCCATTTGGGGTTGGGCCCACAGCTATTGACATCCCATCAATTTGTGAGTTTGGAGGGGGGGGGGGGGGTAGGAGGAGGGTGCAGTGCCACTCCCCCCGCCACCACAGTTCCTATTCACCGCCCCGTTGCGATTTGCATCCAAGCATCACATACCCACCTGGTGCTCATGGGTCATCCCACTTCCGTCACGCATTGTACATCGTAAGAAGTTCAGCATTACCCCTCTCCTATTGACATCCCATCAATTTGTGTATTTGGGGAGGGGGGGGGGGGGGGGGGGGTAGGAGGAGGGTGCAGTGCCACTCCCCCCGTCACCACAGTTCCTATTCACCGCCCCGTTGCGATTTGTATCCAAACATCATGTACCACCTTGTGCTCACGGGTCATCCCACTTCCATGACACATTTTACATCGTAAGAAGTTCAGCATGACCCCTCTTTTTTTGTTGGTTTCTTATATGCTATATGAACATTATTTTTATGATACATATGTACCGAAAACACCTATTTATAACACACACATGAAACTTTTATATATAACTATGTGTGAACATTCATGCTGACGTATGTGAGCATTTTTACATCTTTTTACAGTACATACGTTTTTAAATTTCTGAATGAAAAATTAAGAAACAAAGTTCCATGTTAACGGGCCGCCCGAGTACGGCCCAGTTCAGGAGCCTTAAGGAATAAGGAGGCGTCACTTGCAGGAGGGGCAAGGCAATCTCTTTCGTTCGCCTCTCTCCTCCCCCTTCCCCTGCTGCCGCCGGCGGCGAGCTCCGAACGGCGGCATGGGGACCCTCGGCCGCGCGATCCACGCGGCGGGCAGGTCGATCCGCGGCGCGGGGCGGGCCACGGGTCGCCTCGGATCATCCGCCATCCACGGCGCCGAGGGGCAGGGTAACGCATCCGTCCTGCCTGCCCACCGCTTGCTCTCTATCTAGTCGCTTCGATTTCGTTGGAAAGTTCGATGCTGCTTGTTTTGGAGATGTTCTGTAGGCTTATCAAGTGGCACTCAGAACCTCTGGAACTGGCGGCTCGAGCGATAGCTGGAGGTTGCAGAACCATATGAATTACTTTCAGAAATTTCGTCTTTGGCTCACAGTTATCCTCGTTTTGTTGCCAGTGTCAGGCCAGCATCGTCGTACAGCCTTGAGCGTATTCGAGAAACAGCAGCCAATGATAAAAAGAGATGCTTTTGTTGCTCCAAGTGCAGCAGCCGTCACTGGTGATGCTCAGATTGGACATGGTGTTTTGAGAGGTAAACTCATGGGCTGCCATTATCCTCTACTTCTCGTACGCATAGTGTTTCCTTCAAACAACGAGGTGAACTTGAGTTTGAGTGCAGCATCATGACCACCAACAGACATAAGATGCACATCCTTCTTATTGAACAACAACCAGTACATTTGGGTCCATGACTTGTACACATGTAGTCTCAAGATTCGTATCCTCATGAGACAAGAGCTTTCTAGGCGCGCATTCACAAGGACATTTTGAAACTAACTATGAATGTTCGATTATCTACTTGAGACCGATAATATTCCCATCTACGTTCTTGCTTGCTCTACATGTACACACGAGAAACTTTACAACATAAAGATAAGGGAACGGAAAAACACTTTACTGCCATGGTCAGGTCCTGCGAAATTATTTTAACTGAAGTTACCTTCCTTGTTTCTTTTCAACGCTTTGGCGTTATAGGATACTCATTTTATGAGCAATGATGTTTAGGGCTAAGCAAGCGGACAACAATTGGTGGACTTAGGAATCTTTTCTCATTTTATAGCAAGTAGCACATACTGTAACAGAACACAGTATTCTTTTTCTATACTACTCATGTCTGCCAAAAGAACTTTTGAACACATCTATCGTCTAGTCAGGATTTCTTCTTTTCTGATGACACCTCTTATCTATAAATAATCTAGGATATAATGGAATATTCGTATATTACCATGTGTTTAGTTTATGCATAATTTATGCCTTGAATGCGTGGAATCTTTTCAGTTTACTAAAAGAATTATTAAAAATAGCTTCTGTATACTTGTTTACAGAATCTTCCTTGGAAATATTTAAGGGTTGGAATACAAGTATAAGATAATCTTCCATTCATCAAGCATGCTCGAATGAAATGGTTTGAATTGAAAAGGGGGCAATTTCTTGAAAGGAAAACTCTAGAGGCAAATACAAAAACATGTTTTCCTTCTTCAGTGAACTACTCATAGATAAATGCCAACCTATGATTATTCTGCCTCTTCCCGTGCTTAAATTTAGTTAGGTCAATCCATATTAATTGCTTTGTTATGATTCTAAATGTGTGAAAATAACTTTAGTTTTTGTGTACTCTGTATCTGGACTAACATTTCATTTCAATATTGTGCATCCTCTGGACCTTATTGAGTTCTGATGGGGCTCTCTTTTTTGCAAACATTCCAGCATCAAATCCAAGGTGGTATATGACCAATTCAAAACGTTTAAGTTCTCTGACAGTGCGTAAAGAGTGCCGCAAAGTACTTCCTTCTTCAGTAAGGCCATGTGCGTCTTACTCCACAAAAGCTTCAGAAAACAAACCAAAGCAGGTATGCTAGTTATGTTATTGATAATGCATTTGCATTAGCCCCTATAATGTGGTCTTGAGCTTATGTTTGTAAGAATAATTTGTTTGGGGTTAATCAACTGCTACTGGAATGCATGCACTGAAAAGTTTCTCTTTGCTTGTTGTATCAGTGATTCAGTGTAATGATCACTAGGTGCTTTACCGTCTTTTGGGTTAATTGTCTGAATGTGGTGATATCCTCAGTTAACCTACATCAGATTTCTTGAGGCCTGATTTGTTTTGAGAAACACAGACGCTCACAAACATGCCCATACACTCACCCATGTGAACGAACACACTTACACCCTACCCCTATGAGCACCTCAGAGAGGCTGAGCTAGTTTATCGGAAAGTCTTGAGTCTTGTCTGTTCTCTTTTTGTTATCCATTTTGTTAACATTTTTTTGTAGAAGAGCTGAGTAATGTGTGTTTGCTCTCCATAAACAATGTTAATCTCCTAAGAACTTAGTTTTCTGGTTTTGAGGCCCATTGTTCATGCCTATCTTCATCTAAACTAGTTATGCTAGTTGTTTTCTGTTCCCTGTTCATGAATATATTTTTCTTACGGTGCATGTTATGCAGGGTCATTTTTTTACTGCTTATGGAAGAGTGCCCTCTTTATCTGCAGGAGAGAACAGACTTGACAACAATTGAAGATCCCTTTGATGCCCCCACCTATAATATACCTGAGAAGCCAGTGACATTTGTTGAGGGGGCCACTTACAGTGTTGCAATACTCGCTGGGCTTGGAGTTGCTGCGTTGGCAGGATATGCTGTTATGAAGGAGCTCATATTTGAACCGAAAGAGTATGTCATTTGCATTCTTTTAATTGAACTTAAGGATGCCAAGTAGCATAATTTGTAAAAAAGTGGTAATACGTATGGGCATGTGTAGTTCGTAGCTACACATTTGCGAAACTTCGCTGTTTGTTTAACTGCCACAGTTGTGGCATGCCGCACCTTCTTAGTAGTCTACTCCACCTGTCATAAGCCCATACTTTCACCAAATCTTGCCACAGTTGTGGCGGCCAATTACTTGGCCACAATTTTTATATGGCTTGGCAGAAAGGCCACCAATCTGGCAACTAGCTCGGTTACAAATCATACCGAAACCTGATTAGCAGTCTTATATAGTAGAGACATTGGCCGATTCAGTAGCAATTCATGGAACTTGCCAGCAATTCAGTAGAGATTGGTCCTTTACTTTAGTGTTACTCCATCCGTTCCGAATTAATTGACTCAGACTTACTAAGTTGTACTAATTTAAGTCAATAATTGTAACATCCCTATTTTCAAACTTCAAAAGCATGCAATCATCACCTCATCATGTCATTCTTTGCATGTCATTAAATTGGTATGAAGTTTAAACTCAAACTATAGTAACTATTTAAAAGTATTTACAAAAGGGGTATTTAATAACCCACACAAATACTCCCAATTTATAAAAATTATTTATCTGTTCTAAGGACTACATTTTTGTTCTACTCTAAACAAGCTTTCCAAAACATATTTTAAAATATTTTTTCTTAGGACATTTAAATCAAAGTTTTAAAAACAGAAAAGAAAAAGAAAACGAATCAGAACAAAAAAAAGCGAAGAAGCGCCACTGGGCTGAAAAGCCCAGCAGCAGCCCAACCCGCGCGCGCTCCCTCTCTCTTAC
Source organism: Poa pratensis (assembly GCA_947311845.1). NCBI lineage: Eukaryota > Viridiplantae > Streptophyta > Magnoliopsida > Poales > Poaceae > Poa > Poa pratensis. The sequence continues at coordinate 910,679 of CAMZMU010000085.1, read as the reverse complement.
AGAGCGGCCCCGCACGTCAGCCTCTCACTCTCGCCGACAGGTGGACCCCACCTGTCAGCACCTTCCTCTAACCGCCACCGCGCCCCGCGCGCACGAACCCAGCGACGCCGTCGCCCACTCCCCCACTTCCCCACGTTCCGCAACGGCACGCTGACCCCCGCCCTTAAAACCCCGTGCCCCGCTCCTCCTTTTCCCCATGCTCGCGCGCCCAGATACGCCGCCAGACTGCTCTATTCGAGCCGCCGTTCCACCTCGGACCGCCGCCGTCCGTGGACGACTCCGGTGAGCTCCGTCCACCTTTCTCTCCCCCGTCTGCATCCCCGGCATCGCCGTGTCCTCGCGCATCCTTCTGACAAATTTTGACGGCCGCAGGAACACCGACGCGACGAGCCGTACTCAACCCGACGCTGTCGTCCGCCACCTCCACTCCGACGAGGAATCGCCGTCGCCCCGAAGCGCCCTCGCCGTCCCCGACCCCGTCACCAACTCCGCCTCGACCTCCTCTACCCCCAGGTACTAACGCCGTAGCCCCGGCCCCTCCTGTTTCTCGAACCCGTGAAGGGCTGGCAATGGCGCCACCGCCACCGGTGCCACTCCGGCACACCGGCGCCGCCCGTCCTAGGTCATTATGACCTGGACCATTAGATCCAGATCGGACGGCCCTCGTCCGTTTAGATCCCGAACCGGTACGGGTTAATCTGGACCGTCCGTTTAAGTTAGAATGGACGGCTGAGATTAATCCAGTTTCTGGAATTTGTTAGATAAAACAGAATACATTTCAAACTTCAAAAATTCATAACTTTCAAACCATAAGTCCAAATTTAACAAACTTTATGCCGTTCAAAAGCTCTGAGCATGTAGTTTAATTTGGCATCATCACTTCTTATTTTTGCATCTGTTTTATTTGGACAAATTGCAGAAAGGCAATTCGGCCATTTAAAGTAAAACTTGAACTATAAAATTGTTTTTAAAATGAAATCTTTAGCCAAATGTCAATAATTATACCCTCTTTCCAGAGGAACTAAAACATAAATTTTATGAATAATTATTTTACACAAGTGTCCTTGTGTGTAAAACTTACTTTACATCAAATGATTTTTCAAATACAAATTCATTTAAAAATTTGACTCATGCCATCATGCATACATTTAGCAACCAGAGAACTAATAATGTGTTCTGATCATTTTAATAATGTGGTTTGCATCCATACATGCATAACATGGTTTTTGTATTGTGCATATGTATTGAATCATTGTTTGTTTGTTGTCTTTTAGATTGTGCGGAGTGTCTTGCGTGTTGTGAAAAGTGTAAATTCAACTCTTCAGTTGGCCAAGGCAAGTGACACCATAAAAGTCCTACTACTTTTACTACTATGCATTTAGTGTTTTCAGTAGTATGCATGATAGGCTTGTTACTGAATAATATATTATGCTATGCTCCTATTAGTGTGTAGCCAACCCCCACCCAGAGCTTGTAGTATGGAACTTAGTATAGTCATGCTATGAAAAATGTTTTGATTAGTTCAACAGTGATGAAAATTAATAACTAATCAATGAACTACCTGGGTGCTGGTTGGATGACCATGGTGGGTGACTACTCAGGGGTCCATGTCTATGGTTCATGTCTATGGTAATTTGCCCTTGGTGGAAGTGCACACTTGTGGAAAGTCACCCAGGCTTAAAGAGATTGTAGACTCTCCTTGTTCAGTAGCTTCTAGTGCAGCCACATGTCATATGGGCTCTGTCTTGATTGATTAAGTTGCGCGGACTCATCCCGGCTTGACAGGTGGTGGTAGGGGTTTATAGGTGAGGCGCGTCAGGCCATTATGGGGTGGGAAAGTTCTTTTGAAAGATCTCGTCTCAGTCTTTCCTTTTCCATTTCATAATTGGTTGCAATGGAGGAGGGAATGATTGGGTCTTGTGGTGAAAGTGCACACCCTCTCGAGAGTTAAAACTAAGTATACTTAGCCGTGTCCCCGGTTATGGACATTTTGAGCAACTAGACAGGGAAGCTGTTGAAGATCTCCTCATCCCAATTTCTAAATTAAAACTTGAGGGTGAACAAGGGATGGGAGCTCACTGTTTTCTATCAGTGGTGCTTGCCATTAATTGTTGTCAAAGGTGTTCACTGATGTCTATCAGTGGTACTCTTTGTCTATGATGAAAATTGTTTTACAAATGATAGGATAAAACTGGCTTTATGCAAAACAGACTCAAAACTCCAATTAGCCAAATATTCATGTAGAGTATAGGTTGCCATTTATATCCACATAAGTGTCATCTTGCCATCATAATTCAATTGTGCTGACCCATATAGTTGGGCTGTAACTCACCGTTGCAGGTCCGTCAGACGATGAGTGAGGTTGCGACAGGGTTTCGAGTCTACAACCAACATGCTTGCCTGTGGCATATGAAGATGATGGGCTCACTGTATCATTTGCTTTCCGCTGTGTGTTTACTTTGGTTTGATCTAGCCTTCGGCTATGCACCTTGTATCGAATCTTTTAAATTCTGGATCATCGTGTAATATACTTTGATACAATGTTATGGTATTGCATCTCAAACTGTGTGTGCTAGCAAGTCGATCCAGGGACTTGCACGTTACACGGGGAATCCCAACTTTTGTTAAAAGGTGGGGGTTCTACATTAATTCAGAACGGAGGGAGTAGAATTTATCTCACTATTATATTTAACCGACTTTATAAGATTAAAATGACCCAACATAGAAATCAATTGATGTTTATAACCCCAGTACTTGTAGGTGATGCACACTTTCCCATTCTTCATTGCATCAATAGGAGGCTCATGCGTTTTTGCTCCTTGTAGATGCACGTTTCTTGTGCGGCCAAAAGGTGCCTTCCGGGGACATTTGCCTTGTCGCTTGCTCCGGGGTTTATTTGTCTCAACAATGTCACAAAGAAAACTTCCTGATAAAGAGAAAAATGGTATGAATAATTTCTTCTGGTCTAAGTAATTTGTGTGCATGTTCATTGATAGTTGAGTGTAATCAACAGTGGTTACTCGAGATAATAGTATTCCCTACCAATACATCACTGAGGTCACACGCACCGTCAGTCGAAGCTATTTCACCTCATGTCTCCCCTTCAACGACCACACCGGCATATACCATCGGGACCGATGGTAACTCAGACGTACGGCAAGCCTGACGTCTTCCTGACGATGACCTGCAACCCAAACTGGTCGGCAAAACAGGATGAGCTCTTTCCAGGCCAAACCTCACAGGACAGACCAGATCTTGTGGCCCGAGTGTTTAGGGCCAAGCTCATGATGATGAAAGATAATCTCACCAAGGACAATATCCTTGGTGTCGTTAAGGCATATGTGTATGTGGTAGAGTTTCAAAAGAGGGGCCTCCCGCATGCTCATTTCCTATTGATCATGGATTCGAGATATATACTTGTTGTGCCAGAGCAGTATGACCGTACTATTTCCGCAGAGCTACCGGACAAGCATAAGTACCCGGAGCTCTACGCCATGGTCGTGAAGCATGTGATGCACGGCCCACGCGGTGTCCTGAAGCCCAACAATGTGTGCATGCAAGACGGTTCGTGCAAGTGCAGGTACCCACGAGAGTTCAGCGAGACCACCGTCCAGGGAAATGACTCCTACCCCGTTTATCGGAGACGGAAAGACAGTCGTTCAGTGAAGGTCCGCGGTCAAACGCTGGACAATAGATGGGTCGTGCCGTACAACCCTTGCCTCTTGCGGATGTTTGACAGTCACATCAACGTGGAGGTGTGCTCCAGCATAAAGGCCGTCAAGTACCTATACAAGTACATATACAAGGGCCACGATCATACTTCGTCCAATATCAACACCCCAGACGCCCAAGGTAACATAGACGAGATAAAGAGATTCGTTGACGCGAGGTGAATTACTCCACCGGAGGCGATGTGGAGAATATTTGGCTTCACCCTATGTGAGAACCACCTGCGGTCCTACAGCTGCCGCTACATCTCCCCAACATGCACATGGTTAGGTTCAACGAGGAAGAGAACCTCAATGATGTCGTCGCCAATTAGGACGCATCAAAGTCTATGTTGACAGAGTATTTTGTGGCTAACCGAGAGCATCTTAGAGGAAGACAACATTCAGATGTTGTACGAGAATATCTTAAGCGTGTCAAAAAATACCAGATTTGGTAGCCTAGGAGATGATTTGAATAGTTGCTTTTTTTGTACACATGACATTTAAATAAAAATCGATATTTAGTTTGTTTGATTACAATGTGATATCTTATCAAGTACATTATTTTACATTTATTCAATGTTAAATTGTGCAAAAAAAAATAACCCGTTGCAACGCACGGGCATTCAACTAGTATTGAATAATACGCATATGGAAGCTCAAAAAACTCCCGGGAGGCTTAAACTCTTCCTACTACACGCCACATTAAGAGAAAAAAAAGAACACGAACCTAGGAGACCTGAATAAGCAGAAACAGGGACAGACGAGCTACTCCGTCGAAGCATCTCAGGTAGTAGGAAAGAAGGACAGGAACTCACCTCGGCTCGAATCGGCCGGCCGACGAAGCTGACAGCGCCGAGGTATAGACCGCCCTGCCTACAGATCGGTCGACGAAGCCGACAGCGCTCGGTAGGCTGGTGAACGCGCCGCCGCCGTGCGTGCGCGACGCCGTGACAGGAGTTAGGAAGACGATGAAGGAGAGCGGGTCGGCCTTATCAGCTATAGGTGGGCTTGGGCCGCTTGCGAAGCTAAGCGTAACCAAGGTGGCCCGGCCCAGGAAAAAAGACGACCTAAATGAAGGTGCAGAAAAAAAAAAAGCTAATACCATATCTCTCTTATGTTGGGTATGGAAACTTATTATGGGCTGCAGGTATTTGGTACATTTATTATATCACATTAATGAATATCCTTACGACGTCTTGAAACATATCTTTGGGAATCACTTGTTATTAGTCGCACCCGATCAACATATTTATATGATTCGCTTGTTATTAATTGGACATGTCTAGCATATCCTGATAGGATACACAATAATTTCAGTCATTCGAAAAAAAACTCAAATGTATTGTTTTTAGAAAAATAACTGCACAATCCACCTTTTATGTATCGTGTCTCTCAAGTTTACTGTTTCGGTCTAGTTTCCACTACCACATCAAGTTTGTGTCCAGAAATCGGGATTGTATAATTGTTTCCTTCGATTGGCGTTGTTTTTATGGAGAAATTTGTGGCTTTACCTTCATGGTAATAATATATAGCTCAGTGAACTACTCAGAGACGTTTTACTGAAATAAGTAGTGTATGCAATCTTAATTGACCTAAGTTGGTTGCTCTAACTTTTGAAGACATAAAATGGTATTCTTTGGTTGCAAAAGTATCACTGTTGATTATTAAAGATCTAAACACATTCAGAGAACGTATTTGATATCAAAAGTTGGGCACATATGTCAGAAAACTTACAGTTCAGAATTTATTTAGCCTTGTCCATGAGTCAACCAGACAAAATTCAAGCCTCGTTTTGTAATGTACACCACACCGATACCGACGACTTTTCCTGTTCCTCTTACGATTATATCATCCTCCTCCTCCTTATTCTCCCCCTCCTCCACCTCCTCGTCCTCGGGGCAGGGAAGAGAACACCTTGGCTTGAGCTGATTGTTATGATGCCATACAAAATGATCCACATATGGCTAGTAGTGTGAAGTGTGACATCTCTCGGGGGGAGGCACATGCCCCCCCCCCCCCCTATGGGTATTTTTTTCTAAACCATGCACAATGATCCACTTCTGGCATGCAGTTGTAGGACTATGAACGCATGTTTTATAAGTTATGGGACTAAAATGCACATGACACACAAGTTGTGGGACAAAAAGTCCATACACCTCCCGATGTTGGAGCCAGCGCGTGTTCCTTTGCGGTTAAGGCGTGCACATCCGGCGCAACCGTATAATGCGTGTGCCTCCGAACTCCAACAAAATAAGAGATCACAACCTTGCCCTTTCAAGGTAGCTCGACTTGCACTCTCCTTGCGTGTTTTTCCGGCGTTGTTGCTCGATTCCACAAATTAATTATGCTCGATCGGTGTTAATTAACTCATCTGACTTTTCCTTTGATCAGCAGACAGCAGGTGCGACAAGCACCGTGAATGAGAGACAGCAGGATCATGCATCATGCCCATTCTATTGGACGCATGCATGGTCTGGTTCACGTCCATGCATGACTAGCCAGAATATCCACTTTGTAACGACAATAGTTAAAAAGTCCTACCTAGCTATTTTTAACAATTATTACTACCTCCGTTCACAATATGATCATTTCGTCCAGGGACAAAGGCAAGGGGGGACGAACAGGGGCTACGCCCCGCCTATGCACATGAATTCCTTAAGAAAATTAGCTATGCAGCTGCTTGATTAGTGTTATTTCAGTACGTTAGCCCCCCTCATGTAGACTGCTAACACTAATTAGCCTATCTTTTGCCCCCCCCTTAATATCAGATGCTGGCTCCATCCCTGATTTCGTCTAGCATTTTTCTGCACACATGCATGTATTTAGACATATGAAGTTTGCACCACAACATGTTTAGACATATGTGTGCAGATATTTGCACACCTTTGAAACAATAATAAGAAATACATTCATATCTTTGAATTAATTAACAAAGCTCATTTTCTGTGCAAAGGAGACTTAAATTACAATTTCACTGACACAATCATGAAGTCGCATAGTAAATCCAGAATCAGCTTGTATAGTTTATTGAAATTCACCCGATCTAACGGGCACAAAATTTTGACAAATGATAATACATAGTATCAACCACTTTTTTGGCACTATCAAATAATTGGACAACAACAGTAAATGCTTGAGCAGTAGCTCTTATAGAAATTGAAACCCCTATGTTGACAATTGATCTGGTACATAAAAGTTGAGTATTGCGGTGGCGGTCGTCCTCCGAAATCACATGCTTGAAAAGGTGTGCAAATGTCTTCCATAAGATCGATACCTACACACAATAAAGTTAGAATCCCCGTCAGTATTAGCATATGTAGTACAGATGGCATGAGTTACTCGAGATTTACTGAATAACCATGGTGTGCTCAGATATTATACTCCCTCCGTTCTCTGATATAAGGTGCTTAAGCTTTTGAGAAAAAAAATCAAAATATAAGATGTATTACGATTTATGGACAATTTTACCCGTCAAAAAACGAGTCACGATTTGGAACGGAGCAATTTGACGGATAGTTTTTAGTCTGTGGCTAATAAGGACTATTTTCTCTCGATCTTTTTCAAGAGGAAATTGTTCGCCACATGTAAAATACTGACGTCTTAATATTCGTGCAAAAACCTTAGGAATCTTATATCTAGAAGAGGGAGTATAAAACTTGCCTCATACAAACAAAATAAGCATAAAACTTGCCTCATACAAACAAAATAAGCGTACCTTTATTTGTCCTGGCCGCATCACATGACAATAATGCGGTAGAAATCACCAAAAGGACTAACAAGCATAGAACCCTTGTATTGCTCTGGATAAGTTCCATGATGAGTTACTATTTCCTTAGCCTACTACAACTCTATATTCCTTTTGCTTGAATATTTTTCAAACTACGACCTTATGATGGTATTTAAATGGAGGAACGATCAAGCACAAAACACCTCCTTGTACTCGCACTCTCACTTGGAGGATCTTATTAGAGAATCTAGTCGATCTTGATATTATATTCCATTAATGCTCTCATCCTTTGTTTCTGTATATTAGGTGATGTCAACCATATCTCTATAATAATTAGAGATATACCAGAATATATTTTGTGGATTTCATGTATAAAAGAAGATTGTGTGAGACGACTTGTTTTTAAATGGCTTCAAAATTTTCTTTATTTTACTTCCCCCTCCTCTATCTCTACTCCCCCTCAGCGATGCGGCGCAGTGCTCTATCTCTATCCTCTCCGTCAGCGGTGTGTCTGGTTCTGACAGGTCGTGAAATCGCTTTGGTAAGCTAGCTTAGGTTGGAAAAAACGGTTTATATTAGTGAACATAGAGAGCACTAGCACATTATTTTTCAAGAGTAATAAATGGTCTTTTCTACACATAGGTGGACAAAGATGTGTATAAATCTATTGGTAGGGGAATACGACCGTTGGGCCTGTACATGCGGCGGCGGCTAGCCGAGAAGCTTAAGTTTCGTCCCGCGAAGAAACCACAGACATGGGGTCCAATCTTATATATAGATTGGATGTATGTAAGATGAATTGAGAAATTGCACTACATTTTAACTCGTAGGATACATATGAACTATATATTTATCAAAAATATATAGATTGGATAGTTTGGTCTTAGAAACCGTGGGTGAGAAGAATCGAGATAGGTACAAATTGGGGCTGCTTCGTGGGACCCACTCTTCAGTAGGATTCGAATTCGTTCCCCAATTGATTTCACTTCACTCGTCCTGCTCTGCTTCAGCCCGCGCAGACCATGGCTCCGAGCTACAGCTATGGTGGCAGCTGAGCATCTATCCGCCTCCGCCGCCGCCGCGTCGTCTCGTCCACCGCCGGTATCTGCTTCCCTGCCCCCCTCGCCGTCCCCCGTACCTGCTGCCTCATCTCGCGGTCGTCAATGAACTCGGCACTGCCGCCATGGAGCTCCACGGCCCGTCTCCTTCTCCGTTCAAGCTTAGAGCACCCTGGACCTGCTTCCTGGACGACCGCTAGACCTCTCCGATCTTCTACTGGTCGCCGTCTCTCTGATCTCATGTTCCCGGCTGTTATGGTCGCACCCACCGGTGGTATGGTCTTCTCTGCTGTTCCAGTGTGCTGCCCGCAACATGTTTGTTGTTATGCCCCTGCAAGCTTTCCACAAGAATTTGAGGTATGCGACTTGAATTTTTTTTCTTATGCTTGATTGCTTCTGTTCTGTCTGTCACTAATTCGACATATACAAATTGCCTAGCATGTATGTGTGGTACAAGATTTCACAGCCACACACACTTATCTTACATGGTTACCTTTAATGTGAACAGGGGTGACGTGTTCTTTTTGAATGATGGAGATCAGCACCTGCACCTGCAAATGGAAGCAGAAGAGGCTGATCATCTCCACATGTGTGCCAAGGGGTCTGCTGAAGGTATCGAGCAAAGTTTAGGTGAGTTTATGGTTCCTCCCTATCACGGCCATCGAGACTTGGCTGTGCTGTGTTCCGACCGATGAACTACATTTTGAAATATGGCCATGATTGGCATCTGGAAATCCATGCGTCCTTCTCTGGAATGATGTTGCCATTTGACTAGTGCTAGAGAATAACAAGGAATGCTTGGTCTTCCTGGTTACAACATTTTGTTCTTTAGGAATGCTTGGTCCAGATGGACCAGTCTTCTAAGTTTAGCTTCTATCGCAGCTGGACTTGTAGGCCAGGTTGTTAGGTTCTTGTGTTAGTACATCTGGTAAGCCAATGCCATTGGTGGCTTTGTGCCGCTGGCCTAATTAAACCTGATAAGGATGTGTACCTCCTTGAGAAAGACTTATTACTGTCCAGTAGATCCTATTTCATGTTACTGTATAATGGGAGTAACACTTATGACATCTGGAGTCTGTTGCTTATCTCCTTTAGTTTTTGACTTTGGGTGCTTGTTATATTAATCAATGGTTATGTTCGTCCATCCCAGCAGGGGACAAGTGGAGCTCGAGCTGGCCAGGAGGGAGCGATGGCCGCTGGATCCGGCATGACCTGGCCGTTCTGGCTCTGGTGGTGCTGTTGCTGTGCTGGCTGGGGCCTCATGCGCCTCACACGTGGTTTTAAGCCCGGCCAGCCCTCGACGTTGACTACCTGAGCCGTGTAACGGTGGCGAGGTCACCCTGTTGCAACCGCGGTGGTGGTAATGCTCTGCCTCGGCTACAACCTCTTCAGGTGAATTCCTAACTCACCCCCATGTCCAGTCTCCTCCCTCTTTGCTCTGCGGGCATAGCCTTGGTGCCTTGTCGGTTGGCTCCGCCCAATTTAGATTTCATAGTTGTGTTTTCTGGACATGCATAGTTGTGGAACCCAATTTAAATTCCAACATGACCAAATCGTAGCCGTAGAGCTTAGTTTTTGGTTCGTAGGGGTCAATGGTTGCTTCTTTGTTTGCAGTATGTTCTCACTCTATACTAGTTACTGCTAAGCTGAAAACACTGTACTGAATGTCAACATGGCGCTTCAAAATTTGACATTTGTTATTGATGCTTATTAACTTAACACATGTACAACACGAATGAAGAGGCTAGGGAACACCCTCCATTTCGAAAAAAGCAGGCCAACACAAGCTCCGAGCTTTATTGGAGGGGAGGTCGAGGAAGCGTTGCTCTGTTCCAGCCCGCGCAGACGGAGACCACCGCCGGTCTCGCTTCGTCAATAGCCGCCACGTCGTCGTCCTCCTCCTCCGTCGCGTCGTATGGTCAACCTTCGTCAATGGTCCACCGCCGGTTTCTCCTCCCATGCCCCCGTCGCCCTCCAGCCTGCAATCCCCCGTTCCTGCTGCCTCATCTCGTGGTCGTCAATGAAATTGGCAGTGCCACCATGGAGCTCGTTGGCGCCACGACCCGTCTCCGTCTCCGGTGAAGCTTCGAGCACCCTGGACGGCGACCGCTAGATAACAGGCCTGGTTCCTCTACGATCTGCTATTGCTCGCCTTCTCTCTGAGCTAAGTATACGCTGTTTCAGTGTGCTGCCTGCCACATGTTTGTTGTTATGCCCCTGCAAACTTTCCACAACAAGAGATGACTTCAAAATTCTAGACTGTAGTATATGATCAGTTAGCATCTTCAAATGACCTGATGTTAGTGCTACAGGCTAGAGCGAATCCAGGAGGAAGTGGGAATGTGAAATTGGTATTTGAGGGGACACAGACTGGTAGAGGCAGTGTTGTAGGTGTAGCTTGGGTTCAGTTATTTATACAGTCCTTGAATGAAACTAAGTTATTAATGAACCAAAGCTTTTTTCACAGGCGAGCTGACAAATAGTTTCAAGACCTTACACTAATATCAAGTAGGTGATAAGTTCAAATGATGCAAAATACTAAGGAGAAAGCTACAGACACGAAGTCGCAGCAGCCGAAAAGCGAGTGTCCCCGTATATAGGCGTTGCAGCTGCGAGATCAACTTGTCGATGGGGTCCCAGGGCAACCAGGGACATGGCCCGGGGCGCAGCAAATTATCTGGCCTACCAGTATATGGGTTTCAGATTTGGCCCATCAGCGTCCAGTTTGTATGACCAATTGCACACCAATGCGACTGATTCCCGAACTAGACAGCGGCTGCGGCTGCTGCCTTGGTGCCGCAGCACTTCACATATACTCTAGGTGAGTATAAAAACTACAACTTGACAGTTCGTCCGCTAGGTTTTGGGACTACCAATTGACACTTCACATATACTCTATAATGTATATTTTTTTACACCTGACATTATATTCCTATACTCTGGATATATCTTCCAGATTATTTACTAGGTCCATGTATATCGTATAAATTTATACTCATATTTCATGATACCATACAAAATGATACATATACAATGCACTGTGAACGTCAAGGCACACTAATAAGTCGGTAGAGCAACATACAAAAACTTGATCACTCGGATTTATCGTGGAAACACCGCAGAAAAAATAACACAACATTGTGCAACAAAATAGGGTTTCAGTTTTGCACTACATTTGCACAACATTTGTGCATCCCGGCCACCGGTGGATCGCACGGGCACCACCGGCTGCGCCACCAAGTGTGGCTGCTGCTGTCCGTGCATCCTCCTTATGTCATGCCCGTGGTGCAGCCGTGCAGGTGCTCCATTAACGAGCTCGATGAAGTCCGCCGCAGCCGCTCGCCGTCGCCGCGAGGCCGCCGCCGCGCTCTCCTGGAGGCCGACGTCGCCGTCGCCTGGAGGCCGCCGGAGGACGCCGTCGCTGTGGCTTGGAGGCCGCCGTGGCCATCCGGTCGTGGGAGAGAAGGGTGTTAGCCGTGGCTAATTTTTTCTATCGCGATGGTTAGCCCTCGGTTCCACCTCGTTACACCGATTTGGTGGAACCTGGGTATTTCGGATCTGAGGGGTATATTCCCTCTGGAGGAACCACTCGGTTCCATTCCACCTAAAAACCAAACGCAAGAATCAGGCCCAAGTGCGGAACCGTTCCATGACATTCTACCTCGTTCCAAAACAAAACACATCCTAAGAGCATGCTAGTAGTATAACCAACTGCCGCCTATATGGAGCTGCTATGTCATACACAGCGATCATATAAAATACATAAAATAAGGTAGTCTGTAAAATTAGTTGTACGATGAGTACTTTGTATAACTTTTCTCTATCTCTCTTTTTGCATTTGTATTTACATTGTACGCGGGAGGTGGGCTCTTGCATGAGAGCTCACTCTCCCAACTCTTCCATGGCTCTCTTCTCCTTGTAGACAAAATGCCATGTAAGTGGGGGTATAAGACCATTATTATACTTGCTCTAGGGGGAGGAAAGTTGGAAACTAACCCCCTAGTACACCTACATAATCACTTCATAAAAATATCTCCTACATCTCGTTTCGATGTAGTAAGCTCCCCATTTTGAGAAAAAGCTCGATGATTCTAATCTAGGTAACGCATCGTGTGAATAGTATATTAATATGTTTAGAGTTGAGCGCAGTAGAAGCCACCATTGAGATAGATGTGCATATTTATCAAATGTCACAGTATACGTATTATTTATATGTTTAGCTATAAATAATAACCTTTCGGATATAGTATTACCAATAAATTATGTATTCGATGTAACTAGATACAACAGAAAAATATGTAATAATTTGTATTTAATCTATATCTATACCTAATAATGAAAGCATTAATTCTTCTTCTCGTACGTCGTTCAAAATATCTTTAAAGTTGACAAAAATTATCCACCACTGTCACCCATAAGTCAGGAAAACTGTTCGTTTTTTTCTTTTTCAGTTTACGTTAGGCGTTGCGGACGCACGCGGCCTGGATGTCGCAGCTGGAATCATGACGCCCGCCGGAATCTCGACGCCCTGGCCGCCAGAATCACGCCGCCGCGCGCCCGTGCCTGGAATTGCGCCTCCTCGCTGTGCGCCCGCGGCCGCCGAGCCGGTCCACGCCGGGAGAGGCGCGTCGACCAACTCCAAGTCGCGTCGAGCCGATCCACGCCGGGAGTGCCTCGAACGGTGCTGCACGTTTGCGCGCACGGCGAGCGGCTGCTCGGCCACGCCTTGCGAGCTAGCTTGCCCAACGATTTGGGGCCTATTTGTTTTTTCATTTTTAATCAGGGTTTTCATTGTGAGCTAGCTGGATTGTTTGCAAATTAAATATGTTTGTGGCCCTCTATATTAATGCGTCAGTTAAACCGATGCAAGCTGGGCACTGTATTTTCGGGCATATGGAAATCTGATTTTGGCCACGGCGCGTTAAAAAATATCTAAAATGGCATTCTAAAACTATTTTACCGCGCGCCGTTTTGGGACGCTTGTTGGAATACTCTTATGAAAGCCCCTCTCTTGCTGGACTTTGGAAACAACCCCCAATAGGAAGTAGCCAACGCGCTAACCTCCGTTGCCGAGCGTGCAGCGGATATGTCCACGCGGATGGAGCAAAGGAGCAGGTCGACCCTGATAAGGAGTTCTATTACCTCGTAAGAAAAACCAGGTAGTCCCCAAACATGTATTTCCTTTTCTTGCCGACCATTTTTCCTTGTTTCTTTCTCATATGGCAGGATTTTTAGTTTCCTCTATCTGTATCTTAAACGCACCCTTCATGTTATTGTGCAAACCTTTTAGCATAAATTCTTTGGCGGTGGGAAGACAACAACAAAAAAGACCTGTCAATTTTAATGGTTAATGTAAATATAGGCCATAAAAGACTCGGGGTTGAGCGGCTAAACTAGTTATAATTTGTATAAAAATTTTATGGTTGTAAAAATTCTAGCTTGATTAATGAGTACAATTTTTTTTCATGTTTCCAATATTTATTTCTGAAGTTTTCTTCATAATAGAATTGTATTGGTACTTGTTCAAAAGAGCTAACGTTGTACTAAGTTCAAACTGTATTTTTTAGACAAATTTTCTTCTTGAATTATTTATTAGCAATTGCAGAAACCATATAGCGTACATATTTATATGAGAGATCCCTAACGGCTAGATCTAACAATTTAATAGTTGTTTGTAGTACATGAATACGTAATCATATTTATATAAAACTATAGAGTATAAATATGACCGTATAATTGACATCATTCTTTGCAGATTTTTCATGGTAAAATGTGCCTTAAGAAGTCGATAATGTGTGCATTAATTATGTATGTGGACACTTGTAGGTTACTCGTTATAGGCACACATGGCAACCATAAGTGGTTTTTGCTACCGACCTCAGAGCTCCGTATAAATTAAATACGAAAAATATATTTAAAGTTTCAATAAAATGTGAATAAATCAAGGTGCGGGCATTCTCTCAACAAAGAAAAATGATTTCTGAACTGCGCACTTCTTTTGAGTTTACCCGCTACGTAACCTTGTTGTCCTAGAAGAAAACAAAGATGTACAAGTACTACAAGAGCGTTCGTGACGTCTGCTGGCATGAGTCGATCGTCAGATGAGGTGGTGGCCGTCGAGCCCGGGGTGCACGGCCGACGATGGGGCTGCCATGAGCGGGAACGGGCACCACGGCGCGTACGCCTGCCCGGCCGCATCCACACCGCTTGCGCGGACGGCCACCGGCTGCATGGGCGCCACCGCCGCGCGCTGCCTTTCTGGGGCCGCGGCGGGCGCGCCCGTGAGCCTCTGCACGAGGTCCCGGAACTCCCGTGGCTCGACGCGGTACACCCTAGGAGGCGTCGGAGCTGCTAGGCCGCCTCCGGCGCGCCACGGCTTGGACGGCGGCTTCTGCACGGACCGTAGCGCCACCTCGTGGCCCGCGGTGGAGGGCCGCCTCATTGTCATCTCGTGCGCTTGGTGCAGGTTGTCCATGGATCAACAGAGCTCCACAACTGTGCCCGGCCGATCAAGTCTTCAACTAGCTAAGGTCCTTTAATAACGTACGTGCGAATGTGGGCAAGAATATGAGGAGGAAGACGAACACGAAGAAGCAGAGCAGAGCAGAGTATGGAGACGAGGAGGCCGGAGGGAGGAGAGGTATATATAGCGGCCGATACCGACGCGCGTGCGCGACGGGGCGATAATTCTAGAAGAGCAAAGAAGGCTATGGAGATAGGGGATGGTGACGAAGAGAGTAAGGGTGGCGGCGGCACACGTGGAGGCGGCGGTCAATCCCAGCGCCTACCGCAGCTGCATGGCCGTATCTCCGTCAGCGTCAGCCGGGGTACGTTGGACGCATCGGACTGCACACCTCGGATCGACCGGCCGGCGACGTGGCCGACCAATCACGTACGACGCTGCTGGCTTATCCGACCACCGCCCGTGGCCTCGAGTCTCGACCGATCTGTCTCTTCTTGTTAAAATATATACTAATCGATGAGTCGTCACTAACATAATCCGGTTCTGCTAGTTGAAAAGCTGGATTTGCGCGCGATCCATGACCTGTACTACTACATCCAATCCAAGCGAGCATGCGTTCGAAGAAAAGTGATTGTCAGTCAGTCAGTCAGTCAGTCAGCGCATACGCCGGCCCGTCAAGCTTGACCATCATTTTGTCATTTCTTGGAATCTTGTCTTCCTAATGTGGCCACTAGATTTAACACACAAGGATACAAGCCAACATCATTGGACGCCCCCGAAGCGCAAGCCCTTAAGTTGGTTCTCCAAAATAGGATTTGGATGGTGGACAGGCTTGAGCGTTAACTTGACTATTCGTACGTTGTATTTTGAGAACGGAGTACCAATCGCCACTTCATATACTCTAGAATGTCCATTTTCTTACACTTGAACTTTATATTCCTAAACTCCAAATATATCGTTCATGTTATTTGCTAGATCCATGTATATCGTACCAATTTATATGGATATTTAATGACACTCACTTCAAGGCGCATGAATAAATCGGTAGAGCAACATACAAATACTGGATCACTCGGATTTAACGGATTTATGGTGGAAACAATGCAGACAAAATAATACAACATTTGTGCACCAAAATAGGGTTTTAGTTTAGCGGTATCGATAAAAATATAAATTGTTTAACTTTCTTACCTTGAGATAATTGAGATTTTTATTTTCGTTGCTTATTCTTCAAGTTATATTGAATAAATATATATGATGCACCAAATAATGTATCAACATAAACAATGTACTAAACATCTAGTTGAGTTTTGAAGAGCGGAGAGGTATAAATGTTTGGTACAAACAGATAGACCCCGTCGGCGTGGACACGGAAATGAGCGTGTGTCTGCCAGCAACCTCGACGACCGCGGCGGTCAGAACCGTGTGTAAAATGGCGCTCGTCGTCGGCAGGCGTTTACATACATGTTTACGCATTCATTGTAAGAACGATCCTACCCCTAGGAGTATATGCGATATACTCGGTCGATGGATTAGGTTTTGAGATTGACGAGGTCATTAACGGGAACATCGTTTCATTGAATAGAACCTGGACCACAAGATTAACAGGATTTGTTTCTACTGGGCGCTGGGCGGTACCTAGCTCTTGTCTTATGAACAAAATAAAATGTGCAAGAGCTGCGTCGGAGCCAGATAGGAGTCGAGCGTCAGTTCAACTGGTGACCGTTTCAAGCCATTTGGGGTTGGGCCCACAGCTATTGACATCCCATCAATTTGTGAGTTTGGAGGGGGGGGGGGGGGGGGGGGGTAGGAGGGGGTGCAGTGCCACTCCCCCCGCCACCACAGTTCCTATTCACCGCCCCGTTGCGATTTGCATCCAAGCATCACATACCCACCTGGTGCTCATGGGTCATCCCACTTCCGTCACGCATTGTACATCGTAAGAAGTTCAGCATTACCCCTCTCCTATTGACATCCCATCAATTTGTGTATTTGGGGAGGGGGGGGGGGGGGGGGGTAGGAGGAGGGTGCAGTGCCACTCCCCCCGTCACCACAGTTCCTATTCACCGCCCCGTTGCGATTTGTATCCAAACATCATGTACCACCTTGTGCTCACGGGTCATCCCACTTCCATGACACATTTTACATCGTAAGAAGTTCAGCATGACCCCTCTTTTTTTGTTGGTTTCTTATATGCTATATGAACATTATTTTTATGATACATATGTACCGAAAACACCTATTTATAACACACACATGAAACTTTTATATATAACTATGTGTGAACATTCATGCTGACGTATGTGAGCATTTTTACATCTTTTTACAGTACATACGTTTTTAAATTTCTGAATGAAAAATTAAGAAACAAAGTTCCATGTTAACGGGCCGCCCGAGTACGGCCCAGTTCAGGAGCCTTAAGGAATAAGGAGGCGTCACTTGCAGGAGGGGCAAGGCAATCTCTTTCGTTCGCCTCTCTCCTCCCCCTTCCCCTGCTGCCGCCGGCGGCGAGCTCCGAACGGCGGCATGGGGACCCTCGGCCGCGCGATCCACGCGGCGGGCAGGTCGATCCGCGGCGCGGGGCGGGCCACGGGTCGCCTCGGATCATCCGCCATCCACGGCGCCGAGGGGCAGGGTAACGCATCCGTCCTGCCTGCCCACCGCTTGCTCTCTATCTAGTCGCTTCGATTTCGTTGGAAAGTTCGATGCTGCTTGTTTTGGAGATGTTCTGTAGGCTTATCAAGTGGCACTCAGAACCTCTGGAACTGGCGGCTCGAGCGATAGCTGGAGGTTGCAGAACCATATGAATTACTTTCAGAAATTTCGTCTTTGGCTCACAGTTATCCTCGTTTTGTTGCCAGTGTCAGGCCAGCATCGTCGTACAGCCTTGAGCGTATTCGAGAAACAGCAGCCAATGATAAAAAGAGATGCTTTTGTTGCTCCAAGTGCAGCAGCCGTCACTGGTGATGCTCAGATTGGACATGGTGTTTTGAGAGGTAAACTCATGGGCTGCCATTATCCTCTACTTCTCGTACGCATAGTGTTTCCTTCAAACAACGAGGTGAACTTGAGTTTGAGTGCAGCATCATGACCACCAACAGACATAAGATGCACATCCTTCTTATTGAACAACAACCAGTACATTTGGGTCCATGACTTGTACACATGTAGTCTCAAGATTCGTATCCTCATGAGACAAGAGCTTTCTAGGCGCGCATTCACAAGGACATTTTGAAACTAACTATGAATGTTCGATTATCTACTTGAGACCGATAATATTCCCATCTACGTTCTTGCTTGCTCTACATGTACACACGAGAAACTTTACAACATAAAGATAAGGGAACGGAAAAACACTTTACTGCCATGGTCAGGTCCTGCGAAATTATTTTAACTGAAGTTACCTTCCTTGTTTCTTTTCAACGCTTTGGCGTTATAGGATACTCATTTTATGAGCAATGATGTTTAGGGCTAAGCAAGCGGACAACAATTGGTGGACTTAGGAATCTTTTCTCATTTTATAGCAAGTAGCACATACTGTAACAGAACACAGTATTCTTTTTCTATACTACTCATGTCTGCCAAAAGAACTTTTGAACACATCTATCGTCTAGTCAGGATTTCTTCTTTTCTGATGACACCTCTTATCTATAAATAATCTAGGATATAATGGAATATTCGTATATTACCATGTGTTTAGTTTATGCATAATTTATGCCTTGAATGCGTGGAATCTTTTCAGTTTACTAAAAGAATTATTAAAAATAGCTTCTGTATACTTGTTTACAGAATCTTCCTTGGAAATATTTAAGGGTTGGAATACAAGTATAAGATAATCTTCCATTCATCAAGCATGCTCGAATGAAATGGTTTGAATTGAAAAGGGGGCAATTTCTTGAAAGGAAAACTCTAGAGGCAAATACAAAAACATGTTTTCCTTCTTCAGTGAACTACTCATAGATAAATGCCAACCTATGATTATTCTGCCTCTTCCCGTGCTTAAATTTAGTTAGGTCAATCCATATTAATTGCTTTGTTATGATTCTAAATGTGTGAAAATAACTTTAGTTTTTGTGTACTCTGTATCTGGACTAACATTTCATTTCAATATTGTGCATCCTCTGGACCTTATTGAGTTCTGATGGGGCTCTCTTTTTTGCAAACATTCCAGCATCAAATCCAAGGTGGTATATGACCAATTCAAAACGTTTAAGTTCTCTGACAGTGCGTAAAGAGTGCCGCAAAGTACTTCCTTCTTCAGTAAGGCCATGTGCGTCTTACTCCACAAAAGCTTCAGAAAACAAACCAAAGCAGGTATGCTAGTTATGTTATTGATAATGCATTTGCATTAGCCCCTATAATGTGGTCTTGAGCTTATGTTTGTAAGAATAATTTGTTTGGGGTTAATCAACTGCTACTGGAATGCATGCACTGAAAAGTTTCTCTTTGCTTGTCGTATCAGTGATTCAGTGTAATGATCACTAGGTGCTTTACCGTCTTTTGGGTTAATTGTCTGAATGTGGTGATATCCTCAGTTAACCTACATCAGATTTCTTGAGGCCTGATTTGTTTTGAGAAACACAGACGCTCACAAACATGCCCATACACTCACCCATGTGAACGAACACACTTACACCCTACCCCTATGAGCACCTCAGAGAGGCTGAGCTAGTTTATCGGAAAGTCTTGAGTCTTGTCTGTTCTCTTTTTGTTATCCATTTTGTTAACATTTTTTTGTAGAAGAGCTGAGTAATGTGTGTTTGCTCTCCATAAACAATGTTAATCTCCTAAGAACTTAGTTTTCTGGTTTTGAGGCCCATTGTTCATGCCTATCTTCATCTAAACTAGTTATGCTAGTTGTTTTCTGTTCCCTGTTCATGAATATATTTTTCTTACGGTGCATGTTATGCAGGGTCATTTTTTTACTGCTTATGGAAGAGTGCCCTCTTTATCTGCAGGAGAGAACAGACTTGACAACAATTGAAGATCCCTTTGATGCCCCCACCTATAATATACCTGAGAAGCCAGTGACATTTGTTGAGGGGGCCACTTACAGTGTTGCAATACTCGCTGGGCTTGGAGTTGCTGCGTTGGCAGGATATGCTGTTATGAAGGAGCTCATATTTGAACCGAAAGAGTATGTCATTTGCATTCTTTTAATTGAACTTAAGGATGCCAAGTAGCATAATTTGTAAAAAAGTGGTAATACGTATGGGCATGTGTAGTTCGTAGCTACACATTTGCGAAACTTCGCTGTTTGTTTAACTGCCACAGTTGTGGCATGCCGCACCTTCTTAGTAGTCTACTCCACCTGTCATAAGCCCATACTTTCACCAAATCTTGCCACAGTTGTGGCGGCCAATTACTTGGCCACAATTTTTATATGGCTTGGCAGAAATTAGTAGAGAAACATACACTTGTTACTATATTTAGAGAAGTCCTACAAGCTATCTTCGAAGAGCATCGAAATTGTGATGAATATGTCCAAGCATTAAGAAATGCCACATCAGGCAGGCGCTAAATTTGTTTTGTCTTTTCAGTTTTTATCATCTGTCTTACTCCTACAACACTCCAAGGTGGGACCCGCAACTAGATAACTACACTATTTTTTTCTCCCTTTCCCTATTTCACTTACAAGTTTCTGGCTCACTTCCCCAACCCTCCAGTGTGCTCTACTACTAGACCAATTTACCTTGTTCTTGGTATCGGCTTCAATGGCAGATCGCACATCACCTTATGTCTAAATAAATACGAGCTCTTTTACCAAGTTATGTGGTAGTCTTTCTCATATTAAAACACTTAATTCTACATATGTGAATTGCGCAAATTTATGGCAGCTAATGTTATGTGTGAATATGGTTGCCTCTTGGCTGTTTATTACCCACATGTGTGTGCTATTTCTTTCCTTAGTCTTGTACTTTTGCGAAACTCCCCAGCACTTGGTTGATATACTAGATGCTCCAAACTAGCGCCTATGCGCTCTTTCATAACAAAAACTTGGTGGCATACTTATACTTATTAACCAGCACTGGGTTCGCTCTGAAGCTGACCGAGCAATGAGTTGATTGAAAAGCTTTTGTTAGCATGTTGTCAATCTTGGCATAATAACTTATCATCTTGTGTATCACATATGAAATTTTGTATGTTTAAACACCTTGGACTGTGGTTTATTGCCATGGTTTACGGCATTCCATTTTTTTCCTGTGCAATCTGAATGGGGATTGCTTAATGTTGGTACTACCATACAGGTACAAGATTTTTGGGAAAGTTCTAGCAAGAGTTCAGAGTGACAGTCAGGTTTGTGTGTGTTACTGTTACTTCGATTTTCCCCTGGCTGGCATGCTGCCGTTCCTCTCTTAGTATATTCACATGGTTTTTCAGGTTACGGCCAAGATTGGTTACCCTATAACTGGTTATGGTGCGGAATCCAGAAACCGTGCAGCCGGCAGCGCATTCCAAACAGGGTTTGGACAGACGAGGATGGTGTTGAACATGTGGAGGTAGCATAAAACATATGAATCCCTGCTAGCTCTAGTCTCTACCGCCTGTTTACTTGGTTTGAACTTGTTTGAAACTCTTGAAATGAAGGTAAACTTTCATGTGCGAGGGCCACACGGAGCCGGAAAGGTGTTTGCGGAGATGTTCAAAGATAGCTCCGACAGGACATGGAAGTTCATGTTTCTGGTCGTCGAGATCACATCGCCGCGTCATGCACAGTTGATGTTGGAATCTTACGTCCCAGCATAAGTAAGAAGGAAGGAAGGATGCACAGATGCTAATAAAAGTTTTTGATCTGTCTCTAGGCTTAGGCTAGGCTAGCCGTAAACTTTTAGTGAAGAATTGAATCGAACACTTGTAGTAGATGATTAAACTTGTTTTTCGTCGAGGGAGGGATTGACTAGTTAGTGGTTTCCTTTTCTTTTTGTCGCGAGAGAGACCATACGTCTGTAAATTTGAATACGTGATGTAGGAATCGTGATCCCTAAAAATATTTGGAAGGTATTTGGAAGGCGAGACCACCTCCAAACTGCCGTTTTCTTTGCTTGCTTGGCTTTGAGCAACCACTGCTGGACGTCCGGTTGGTCGCGGACGAGACCTTGTCCTTGGATGGTTGTTGGACCGTCTGCTGGTTGGATTTGTACTTGTTTCAGGAGGTTTGGACGTTATTGGTGAGCCTGGATTGGATCCGCCACCCAACAAGCTCTTTGGTGGATTGGTGGTGGAGATGAAGAACTTTGATGGATTGGTGGATGGGACGACTCCCTTGACGACAATAGTTTTGTGTAAGCTAGGTACA
Organism: Poa pratensis; assembly: GCA_947311845.1. NCBI lineage: Eukaryota > Viridiplantae > Streptophyta > Magnoliopsida > Poales > Poaceae > Poa > Poa pratensis. The sequence goes on along the minus strand of CAMZMU010000085.1, from coordinate 888,424 downwards.
ATGAAGGGCTCCTTCGTGAGGGCAGGAAACAAATATTTGAATCACTCAACGCAATCTGATAATATAATCAATCGTCCGGGTCATCTAAACAACAACAACCTTTTGTCTCATGGATGGAAAAACTAATTTTCCATTAATAAACTCACGCAAGAAATGCATGGTTTTACCAAGCAGGAACATCTTGAATCTCTTGACCTAATAAGTAATAATAATACTATTGTAATCCGTATAAGATCTACCAAGCCTGCCTTCAAAAAGCGATCAACTTAAACACTAGTGTTAGTTCCAGCATATACATATACTCTATACGACAATGCCTGCCATTCTCTCCAGTCTCCAAGCAAAAGAAATATACTCCAACTGGATCGGTCTACTCCTCCCGTTTGCATGGCACGCTCACCAGTCCAACAGGCTGTGACACAAAAAAATTCCAGTCTGGCGAGTTGAAACACTCAGACTCATTCTTGGGAGACAATTAAGATGCTAAATTGCTAATAACCTAATACAACAACAAAAATTGGACCACACAAGTGTGTGTGCTCTCAGCGCCAAAATAGACAAACGCGCATGCTTAGCTTACATACTATCTGATCTAGCCAAATAAAAAAAACTAGAAGATGTTGATTGCAAAACAAGAGTACATGCGTCAAGTGAGAGTGATAGAGCTGATTAATGAATAGCAGGCTGCGGCAAAAATAATATTGCTATGCAAGCCTTTACTTCTAGTAAATCTTTATTCCTCGTGTTCTCATATCATGGTTATGATTTTCCTTTAACACAATCTGCTAATTGATCTACATTCTGATACCTAGTATATATTATAATGACTTAAGAAGCTCATCAGACTTTTAGAGAAATTTGCACATCCCAATTTGCAAGCGATTGATCACACCAAAATCTCTGTCCATTTTGTATTTCCTTCTTGGTCAATGGCAGAACCAGCTCTAGACTGCAGGTGTAGTCATCTTATATTTTTTACTTAAGATGTGCCAGATTTTGCATTCTTTGTCAAAGTGTAGATATATAGGATTTGGTATACTTACATCCATTAGTAATATTGGTACTTACGAGTTAAGACAATGACTGCCTATGGGGGCTAAACGAACAAAAGATGGCAGTTAACTCCCCATCAAACTACTAGTAAGTCATAATTTTCTATACATTATTATAGCCATCAATGACACTTAGCTCAAGAAAGTTACCAGAGAAGAAATCAAGCATGATAAGCTGATAATATATTTTTTATATGCATGCAATTGGACGCCACGTTTACCCAAGTGTGGAAGCTCCCACAGTAGTAACCTGAACTTTTCGTATACTGTCAATTCTGAAGTTGTAAATAGCAGAGTCAAATATTCATCGCCTTGAATAGTTAATTATAATGTGTGGCCTACAAAATTATGGGGGGAGAAGGGTGGGGTACGCAAGCCTTCATATAGATTATCATGCAGCTCCACAGGCAATCCAAAGTCTCACTCGACTTGATCGAACTTTGCTACCAAAAAGGTAGTTCAAATGTGTAAAGAGACAATAAGGCAAGGCCATAGGGAAATTGTCCTTTTCCATTGAGCGAAATTGGCTTGCTACCAGGTTGAAAAGAAAAAAATTACTTCATTTCTTGTTTAGAGAGAAATTTGGATATCAACAAAGAGGTAAACAAACTAACATGGTGGAGGCTTCCGAAGTCAAGTTTTCTAGACTGTAGATTGCAGACTAGTCATTCATATGCAATCAACAATCGTCTAAAGGGATGGTATTTATATAGAAGTGTCCTAAAGGAACTTAAAGGTGTCAGAGGGACTTACTCATATTATTATTATTTTTTTAATAAAGAGAGTTCCCCCTCCGATTTCTATTAACAGAAACCAGGCATACTAGTAGTTCATTACAGGAAAGTAAAGAAAGCAGTAAAAAGATTACAGATCCTCAACAGCGCTAACACAAAGAAAGTAGCTGTGAGAGCTAGGCAACGCCTACCAACGTAGCAGACCAAACTATCTAACAAACTAAAAACAACTCCTCGCCACCGCGCAAACATTGCACCATCATCAGACATATCACCATCAGCACGCAATCCGAAGTACGCCAGGGCGCCATCCTTTCGAAGCATGGAAGGCTTCACTTGCCACCCGCTCGACCAGTTTTGCTCCCCACAGCAGCGCCTCGCGGTTTGCCTGTTTTATCTGTAAGATAGCCCAAGAGCTAATTAGGTGAGTACAAGTATGTATTATTGCAAAAGGGTCATTTATTTTCTTCCTCTCAAAGCAGACGGCGTTTCTGGCATTCCAAATTGCCCAAAACACCGCTGCCACACCAGTTAGCATCAACCTCATGTTCTCTTTATCAAATTTACGTAACCAAGACCCAAACACTTCCTGAATTGAGGACGGAATCGTCTGGAAGTTAAAAGCACATCTGAGTATACTCCATATTAATTTTGCCGTCGAGCAGGAAAGAAACAGATGCTCAACAGACTCTGGTTGCCCACAGAAAAGACATTGCGAGTTGCCAGACCAACCTCTTTTTAAGAGATTGTCTCTGGTTAGAATACTATTTTTAATTACTAACCACAGAAAGATTTTTATTTTATATGGAATTTTAGCTTTCCACATGAATTTATGCGGAAAGCCAATTTCATTCACACTAAGTTTCCTGTACAACGATTTCACTGTAAAAACCCCATCTTTAGTCAACATCCATTTTATTTTATCTTCTCCTTGTCTAAGCAAAACATCCTCACAAGATTGTTTCACGTTTTCCCACAGCATCAACGTAACCCCCAACAGCGTTCTCCTAAACGTCAGAGCACCCCAACCATTATTAAGCACCGTCGCAACCGTGACATTTTTCTCTCTGCAGATATTGTATATTCTAGGACATCTCTCTTTGAGAGGTTTATCGTCCACCCACCAATCTTCCCAGAACCTAGTATTTTCTCCATTGCCCACCAGCTTTTTACAATGTTTGTAAAAATGTCTTTCACACTAAGGATACCAGACCAAAACTGAGAATCCCCAGGTTTGCGTCGTATACCAGAAATACATTTATTTTTAACATATTTGTTACGGATCACGGTTTGCCATAGCCCTTTTCTGTTTCCAGTTTCCAGAGCCATTTAGCAAGGAGCGCTTGGTTCATTAAATCAATGTTTAAGATTCCAAGCCCTCCCTGATCTTTGGGTTGGCATACAACGCCCCATCTAACCAAATGGTATTTTCTTTTGTCTTTTTCTTCCTGCCACACCAGTCTTGCCCTGAAATAGTTCACCCTTTTCTGAACTCCCACCGGCATTTTATAAAGGACATCATGTATAGGACCATACTTGAAATGCACGTCTGTGCCAAGGTAGTTCTTCCCGCTATATTGAGAAGTCTACCATGAAATCCAGCACAGTGCTTTTCCACCTTTTTCTCCACATGATTCCAATCTTTGTTCCTAATCCTCACCTTATTAACTGGGAAACCCAAATATTTCATAGGAAGAGAACCATTCGGACAGGTAAAAATCTCTTTGTATATTTCACTTTTATTTTGAGCTTCACCAAAAAGGAAAATTTCGCTTTTGTGGAAATTTATTTTCAAACCAGACATTTGTTCAAAAGCACATAGAATAAATTTCAGATTCTTTGCGCTCTCTATTTCATCCGGAAGCAGGAATACGGTATCATCCGCATATTGCAGCATATTAATCCCTCCCTCGCTTTCTATATTTAAAACCCCTTTCACCAATCCAGCGATCTTAGCATTATGCAGCATGATTGCTAAAGCATCAGCTGCTAGGTCGAAAAGCAGAGGAGATAAAGCATCTCCTTGCCTCAGACCTTTATGTGTGATAAAATATTTGCCAATCGAATCATTGACCCTAATGGCCACATGTCCACCTCTCACAGTTTGCATTATCCAGTCAATCCAGATATCAGGATAGCCTTTCAATTTCAGCATTTTGCAGACAAAGGGCCATTTAATTTTATCATATGCTTTCTCGAAATCAACCTTAAACATCATCGCACTTTGTTTTCCAACATGAATGCTATTAAGAGCTTCATGAAGAAGTAAAACCCCTTCCATAATAAGCCGGCCCTTAATAAACGCCGTCTGGACCGGAGAAATTACTTTGTCAACTGATTTTTCAAGCCTTTTCATTAGAATTTTAGTAAAGATTTTAAAGCTCACATTCAAAAGACAAATAGGGCGAAATTTCTGAATTTGTTTTGCATCTTTACACTTAGGCACTAAGGTAATTATACCGTAGTTTAGCCTAGCTAGATTCAGTTGTCCTATGTGGAAATCATCCAGCATTGCTTTCAAATCCCACTTAGCAAGATCCCAGAAGAATTGATAAAATTCAGCTGTAAACCCATCAGGGCCAGGCGAGGTGTTGTGTTTCATTGAGAACACCACCTCTTTTATTTCATTCATAGAAAAAGGTTTGATCATCTCATTAGCCTCGAACTCATCAATTTTTTCGTTAGTTTCAATATTGAAGTCAATATTAGAAACCTCTGGTCGACCAAAAAGGTTTTTATAGAAGTTGGTAATGTACTCCTTGAGATTATTTTCCCCTTCAATCACTACCTCCTCTTGTTCAAGAGAGACAATCAAATTCTTCCTACGTCTGCCATTTGCTTTTGCATGAAAGTACCTTGTATTAAGGTCTCCTTCCTTAATTTCCTTATCTTTGCTTCTCTGTTTCCATTTTAGTTCCTCTTGTCTTAACAAAAAATTTAGATCAGATCTTAGAGATTTCTGTTCTTGCCTCATACTTGCCGTGAGTCCAACATCCTCACTCAGTTTATCAATCAAATCTAATTTCTTAAGAATATCAGCTTTATCTTTTTTATACTGGGCATCGAGATTTCTGTTCCAGCCTTTTAGGAATCTCCTAAGTGCTCGGTAACGAAATTGCCAGCGATCCAAATTATCGCTAAAAGAACATGGAGCATTCCATATTCTTTCTACATGTTCTTTTAAATCCGGCCTCTCAAACCACGCATTTTCGAATCTAAAAATGGGGGTTTGCTATTTGGTGTCCCCGTATCAATAATCAAAGGCGTGTGATCGGAAATCTCTCTTTCCAACGTTGTTAAGATTGTTAAAGGATACTTATCTTCCCAATCCGGACAGATTAGTACCCTATCTAAACGCTCAAAAGTAGGATCATCATGGTTGTTACCCCATGTGTATTTCCTCCCATTAAGAGGCAGGTCAAGTAATCCTGCATTCTCAATGATGATATTGAAGATAAGACTCCACCTGGATAGGTTCCCAGGTTTGTTTTTCTCGGAGGCATTGCGAATTAAGTTAAAATCTCCCCCAATAAGGCAGGGATACGAATTATCATGGCAAACTCTTGCTAATTCTGTCAGGAATTGCGCTTTCCCAGCAGGTTGCGCATCCCCATAAATAACCATTAAGTTCCATTTGAAATCCGCTTTTTTGTCATGTACCAGAATCCTAACAAAATAATCTCCAATTTCATGTTCTATATATTCTAAGGTATCTTGATTAATCCCTACAAGAATACCTCCAGATCTACCCTTAGAAGGCGCCCATTTCCATAGGAAATTAACACCGCCACCTAATTTATGAAGTTCATTTTTAGTAAAATTTTGTTTGATGGTTTCTTGTAAGCCCAAGAAATCCACCCTCTTTTCAAGCACTGTTTCTCGAACCACCCTTTGCTTGCGATCATCACCCGCTCCTCTCAAGTTCCAGATGAAACCTATCATCTTTTATCTTTCTTTCTTCTAGGCTTATTTTTTTAACCGACACCTGACCCGCAACTTTCACACAGCCCATAGCTGCGGCGTTGCTTGTCACTTTCTTCTTTGCTGAGAAGATATTTTTTAACGTGCCAAAATCCATATCCTCATTGTCATCTCCATTCTGTTCATTATCAGAGAACAATTCCTCGACATCTGCATCTCCAGTATCAATATGTACAGGAGAGCTCGAGTCATTGTCTCCTACAGAATTAACTATTTTGTTTCATCATGTCCTGTCTAGCTTTCTCAAGATTTCTCATAATATCGATGTTTGTCTCTACCATATCGATTGTGCACCCTAGGTCAATGCCAATGCATCTAGCCATAGTGTCCAAGGAAGTATTCGAAGCAGTAAAAACATCAAGGTTATTAGTGTTACCATAGTCATTTTTCGCCGCAGCCCTTTCCTTTGCCAAGTCTTCTATCTTAGCATCTCTTTGGTCTTGAAACGATCACTCCTCCTCAGCAGGTCCTCTTCATCTTTATCACTGCTATCATCGTTGTAAACTCCAGTTATCTTCTGCATCTTGGTCTTGAAAGATTCACAGACTCCTGACTAGCTGTAATCTACCATCTCTTCTCTTCTTTTTCTTCATCACCATCCACACCTTTTTCATTGAATCCTCCGCCACCTTGTTTTCTGCCTGGCTAGCTGCTGCATTGTTTGTTTCAGAAGCTCAGTTTGCAGGGACATTTCACTTTCAAGTCTGTCTCTCACTTGTTCCGCATCCATTCTTTTCTTTTCCTCAATCGCAATTCTAGCAGCTTGTCTGGCAAATTCTTCCTCCATTTGTTTTAACCTTTTTAGGATTCCTTCATTCTCAGATACAGACGTTTTCACTTCTTGTGCTGGTTGAGCAGGAGTATCCTTTATTAACAGCGACTCCACACTCCCCGTAGTTGATTTTTCTTTTTGCAGTACCTCAAATTGACTCCGAGAGATGCTCCCAAGAGAGATGTTGTTGTTTTGCGTGTCATCAGGTTTTGCCTTCTTGTTGACATTTTCACTAGTAGCATTCTCAGCCTTTTCGATTTCCAGTCTCTCTGTGCCATGCCTCTTGTAATTGCAATTGAAACCAACCTTGCTCAACTACCTTATCCACAGTGAAAAACACATCGTAGAAGAAAAGGTCCTTCGACGTGATCTCAGTGAACTCAGGGACTTTGTTAACATCACGAACACCAACTTTGATGAGGATTTCCTCCTGCAGAATAGTATCCATGTCAATTTCGAGCACAGGACCTAGTGCCGATCCAATTTCACACATGCCAAAGAAGTGGCGCATGCAATCAGGAACTCCACCCACTCTAACCCAGATAGTGTGAAGCTTCCCCTTAGCCTGACTTTCTGGAGTCCAGCCAGTGACACTAACCACTGCATTAGTACCAGCAAATTGAATTCCTTGAACTTGCTGAGCTCCATCAGTTTCGCTTTACTTGGGAAGCGCATTAGAAAGAAACCTTTCCCCTGGGATTTAGTTCTCCACAGCCAGTTCCAGCTAAACATGCAGCTGAAAGCTTGTATGAGTTGGGTTTCATTCAGCTCCCCTGAGACAATCTCGATTTGGGCCATAGGATTAATGTGCTCTGTAGCAGCTGCTTCTTTGATATTCTGAACCAGCAGACAGCCTAGCCCCTTAGCTGCGTACCCAACATATTTTGCTACGGGCTTGATTTGTTTTAGCCAAGAGCAGTCTCCCGATCTATGTGACTCTTTTCCACAGATGATGCAATGAATGGGCACTTTGCAATCTTTGGCTAAGTGTCCATAGTTCTTGCATTTACCACATTGAATTTTCTGTCCATTATTGCTGCTGTCATTCCTCTTGTTTGTCTGATCTCCCTGAATAGCTTGCTGATTGCCAATTGTCTGACCCAACCCCACCTGTCCAGCCTGGAACAACTGACTACTGCCACTCTCTGAATTGAGCATCGTCACCGCCTTCTGTGGGTTAACCTGGACAATGTTGCCATTTTGATCGAGACTGAATAGGATTTGTTGTCCCAGGTTACTCATATTATTATGCATTGAAAACGGTGAGAAAGGCTGGTGAAGCGAACCCTCCAGATTTAGTGCGAATCTTGAAGGCCTTTTCTGGTTGCTCAGAGATTGCAATCTTCTTCCTAACTGCTGGAAGCGTCTCCTCCTCCTGTTGCAGAAGAAGAGAGTTGTCCTCCTCCATTCGATAGGTTTTCAACGTTATGGTAGCCTTCTTTGAGAAATGAACTTCATTGGCAAGGATGTCATCATCCCAAGAGCGAGAGCCGCCGTACGCGCTTGCGGGATTTCCAGTCTAATGAACAGAAGACCCCCTTATCCAATGAAGAGTAGTGGACCGCTGTAACAGCATTACATGTCTTGGAAGAGGACTCTATCGGCAACTCAGTGACGGATAACTTGATATCGTCGTCGTCAGAAGAACTCAGCTTGATGGTGTAGGCAGATATGACGGCGGGGTGGCCCTCGCGAGCACGAGACGAGCGACGGTCCTTGTCCTGAAGAGACTCGCCAAGGTAGATGCCGGCATGGTGCGGGGTGGGGCAGGCGACGAAAGGCAGAAGAGTGTTGATGCTGGCCTGAACCTTGTGCCACTTTGAGGAGACGGTGTCGAAGGCGTAGGTGGCGCGTTGGTTTGTGCTGAAGGACACCAGTATGAGTACGTAGGAGCCGACGAGCACACATGAGTGCACCAAGACGAAGGGTGGCCGGAAGAACTCGTGGGCGGCCAGCTGACACGGGAAGCAAGGCGGGCTGGGCAGCTCCTCCCAGGAGCAACCCTGGAGGCGGCCATCGACGGCCGTGGCCCGGGAGAGATCGAGGACCTCGAACCAGGGCTCGAAATCCTGCTTCCCCTTCACCTTGGGAGACCTGGAGAGGGCGTAGACCTTGTCCCCCACGGCCACGAGCGCGGGACGATCCTTGGTGTTGAGGAGGCTGGGCCCGTGGACGACCTCCTCGGTCTCGGCGTCGAAGACGACGGAGTGGCTGCCGCCAACGCCCATGATCCACTTGCGACGCGGTGTCTGCACAGACACGAAGGACCTGCCGCCCTCGATCTCCAGCGTGGTGAGCTGGTGCAGTGGCTGCGGCGAGGTCAAGTGGTCAAATGGATAATCGAGCTTGTAGAAGGAGTGCACCGGGCGCGTGTCCCAAATGTTCATCACGACGTAGATCGACCGGCACGCACCCACTGTTTGCTGATTCCCGAACTCCAACTGTGGTGGATCATCACCTATTGTCTTCCTGGTGCTGGCGTTGCCGCCTTCCGTCCTCTGCCTCTTCCTCTTCATCCTAGTCAGTGACCGCCTGTTGGGATCGGCTTGTGGGGTCATGGCGGTCCTCTGGTGGGGGGCATTGTTGTTCTTGGACCTGGGGTCGACGCTGTCCTTGCCGGTGCCGTAGAGCGGAACGAGCTTGTCCTCCTGGACGACGGCCTTGCAGACGGGGCACACGGGGATCGCGAGTGGACGTGCAGCCACTTGCGGAGGCACGGCCAGCAGAAGAGGTGCCCGCAGAGCGTCGCCATGGGCTCCTGCGGCAGCTCGAAGCATATGTTGCACTGGAAGCTGGCCGACGACTCCACGACGTCAGCTGGCATGTTGGGCGCTGTTCGGAACCACGATGAGCTGCAATGAAGTGTTACAACCAGGAGTGGCAGAGGGTAGATATGTATGTTCGCTCTATAAGCAGTAGCTCTTCTACATTGTAGTGTTGTATGTTGTCGGCCTGATGTATGCTAACAGTAGAGATACTTAGGTTTCTGTTTCACCATGAATATTACTCATCCACTACAGCCTATGGGTATGCAGGGAAGGATTCTAACTTTGTGAACAGAAACTGGGTCAAATCCCTAAGTAGCAAATCCATATGAAAGCGAATGTGTCGACTAGTTGTGAATTTGTGTAGCACCAGTTAGCAAGCAGCCATATACACATGGAAGCTCAAAAATCTACTTACTACAATGTAGTAACTCTGTTTTCCCGCGAACTAACAAGGTATCCACTATAGCCGCCTATGTGTATATGAGGGAAGGATTCTAACGTTGTGATCTTAAACAGGGTCAAATCCTAAATTTGTGTAGCACAAATAAACAATCAGTCCTAATCTTTACTATTAAAAGTGAGTCCGTGGTATGGTGTCACACATCCTTTTATTTACCACCGCCTGCCACCGATAAGTGACTCGATAAAAAGAAAAGGACCGGCCGCTCGGCACATGCAAACTGTCTAACAGAATCATCGTTCGAAAAGAAAGAAAAAACTTTCCATTATCCATGCAATGCATGCCCTGACTTTTCTCATCGCTGGACTGTCTAACAGAATTATGGTTCGAAAAGAAACAAAAAATCCATTATCCATGCGCCATGCATGCCCTGACTTTTCTCATCGCTGGTGCCTAATGTACACAAACAACTGACAGGACCGGGAAAAATTGCAGGATGTTGCTCCAAACTTACGGGATAACACCCCGAAAAAATGGCAGTATTTTGCTCCTCCTATCGACCATAACAAACATCCAACTAATTAATCGCGACACTCGCAAAAAAAACTGACCGGATGTTGCTCCGCCGGTCACGTCCCTAACAAACTTTTTCAAACTTACTAGCTGTACGCACACAACCAGATAATCTCAACAAACGTTTTCGAACTTACTAGCTGTACGCGCCCGTCACGCATAGCAGCCAGCTCCTATCGCCGCTTCCAGTCACCCTTCGCCTCTTCCAGCGCAGTTCTCCGACGCAGTTGCTGCCGGCTCGACGGCCGCCCCCGCTGCTTGTCTCACGCTGCTGCAGCGTTAACAGCGTCTCCGTGCTCGCCGACAAAGAAGAAGGTAAGTGAAAACATCGTCAGCTTCACATGAACTCCTGCATTAGGAGGTGTATCAAAACTTTCAAAAGAAGGTGTAAATAAGGCAAGTGTAAGATCAGCATTCATGCATCCTCAATTTCCCAAGAACTCCTACATCCTAAATTTCTAATTTTTAGACCCTCTCGGCATGAAGGCCACCAATCTGGCAACTAGCTCGGTTACAAATCATACCGAAACCTGATTAGCAGTCTTATATAGTAGAGACATTGGCCGATTCAGTAGCAATTCATGGAACTTGCCAGCAATTCAGTAGAGATTGGTCCTTTACTTTAGTGTTACTCCATCCGTTCCGAATTAATTGACTCAGACTTACTAAGTTGTACTAATTTAAGTCAATAATTGTAACATCCCTATTTTCAAACTTCAAAAGCATGCAATCATCACCTCATCATGTCATTCTTTGCATGTCATTAAATTGGTATGAAGTTTAAACTCAAACTATAGTAACTATTTAAAAGTATTTACAAAAGGGGTATTTAATAACCCACACAAATACTCCCAATTTATAAAAATTATTTATCTGTTCTAAGGACTACATTTTTGTTCTACTCTAAACAAGCTTTCCAAAACATATTTTAAAATATTTTTTCTTAGGACATTTAAATCAAAGTTTTAAAAACAGAAAAGAAAAAGAAAACGAATCAGAACAAAAAAAAGCGAAGAAGCGCCACTGGGCTGAAAAGCCCAGCAGCAGCCCAACCCGCGCGCGCTCCCTCTCTCTTACAGAGCGGCCCCGCACGTCAGCCTCTCACTCTCGCCGACAGGTGGACCCCACCTGTCAGCACCTTCCTCTAACCGCCACCGCGCCCCGCGCGCACGAACCCAGCGACGCCGTCGCCCACTCCCCCACTTCCCCACGTTCCGCAACGGCACGCTGACCCCCGCCCTTAAAACCCCGTGCCCCGCTCCTCCTTTTCCCCATGCTCGCGCGCCCAGATACGCCGCCAGACTGCTCTATTCGAGCCGCCGTTCCACCTCGGACCGCCGCCGTCCGTGGACGACTCCGGTGAGCTCCGTCCACCTTTCTCTCCCCCGTCTGCATCCCCGGCATCGCCGTGTCCTCGCGCATCCTTCTGACAAATTTTGACGGCCGCAGGAACACCGACGCGACGAGCCGTACTCAACCCGACGCTGTCGTCCGCCACCTCCACTCCGACGAGGAATCGCCGTCGCCCCGAAGCGCCCTCGCCGTCCCCGACCCCGTCACCAACTCCGCCTCGACCTCCTCTACCCCCAGGTACTAACGCCGTAGCCCCGGCCCCTCCTGTTTCTCGAACCCGTGAAGGGCTGGCAATGGCGCCACCGCCACCGGTGCCACTCCGGCACACCGGCGCCGCCCGTCCTAGGTCATTATGACCTGGACCATTAGATCCAGATCGGACGGCCCTCGTCCGTTTAGATCCCGAACCGGTACGGGTTAATCTGGACCGTCCGTTTAAGTTAGAATGGACGGCTGAGATTAATCCAGTTTCTGGAATTTGTTAGATAAAACAGAATACATTTCAAACTTCAAAAATTCATAACTTTCAAACCATAAGTCCAAATTTAACAAACTTTATGCCGTTCAAAAGCTCTGAGCATGTAGTTTAATTTGGCATCATCACTTCTTATTTTTGCATCTGTTTTATTTGGACAAATTGCAGAAAGGCAATTCGGCCATTTAAAGTAAAACTTGAACTATAAAATTGTTTTTAAAATGAAATCTTTAGCCAAATGTCAATAATTATACCCTCTTTCCAGAGGAACTAAAACATAAATTTTATGAATAATTATTTTACACAAGTGTCCTTGTGTGTAAAACTTACTTTACATCAAATGATTTTTCAAATACAAATTCATTTAAAAATTTGACTCATGCCATCATGCATACATTTAGCAACCAGAGAACTAATAATGTGTTCTGATCATTTTAATAATGTGGTTTGCATCCATACATGCATAACATGGTTTTTGTATTGTGCATATGTATTGAATCATTGTTTGTTTGTTGTCTTTTAGATTGTGCGGAGTGTCTTGCGTGTTGTGAAAAGTGTAAATTCAACTCTTCAGTTGGCCAAGGCAAGTGACACCATAAAAGTCCTACTACTTTTACTACTATGCATTTAGTGTTTTCAGTAGTATGCATGATAGGCTTGTTACTGAATAATATATTATGCTATGCTCCTATTAGTGTGTAGCCAACCCCCACCCAGAGCTTGTAGTATGGAACTTAGTATAGTCATGCTATGAAAAATGTTTTGATTAGTTCAACAGTGATGAAAATTAATAACTAATCAATGAACTACCTGGGTGCTGGTTGGATGACCATGGTGGGTGACTACTCAGGGGTCCATGTCTATGGTTCATGTCTATGGTAATTTGCCCTTGGTGGAAGTGCACACTTGTGGAAAGTCACCCAGGCTTAAAGAGATTGTAGACTCTCCTTGTTCAGTAGCTTCTAGTGCAGCCACATGTCATATGGGCTCTGTCTTGATTGATTAAGTTGCGCGGACTCATCCCGGCTTGACAGGTGGTGGTAGGGGTTTATAGGTGAGGCGCGTCAGGCCATTATGGGGTGGGAAAGTTCTTTTGAAAGATCTCGTCTCAGTCTTTCCTTTTCCATTTCATAATTGGTTGCAATGGAGGAGGGAATGATTGGGTCTTGTGGTGAAAGTGCACACCCTCTCGAGAGTTAAAACTAAGTATACTTAGCCGTGTCCCCGGTTATGGACATTTTGAGCAACTAGACAGGGAAGCTGTTGAAGATCTCCTCATCCCAATTTCTAAATTAAAACTTGAGGGTGAACAAGGGATGGGAGCTCACTGTTTTCTATCAGTGGTGCTTGCCATTAATTGTTGTCAAAGGTGTTCACTGATGTCTATCAGTGGTACTCTTTGTCTATGATGAAAATTGTTTTACAAATGATAGGATAAAACTGGCTTTATGCAAAACAGACTCAAAACTCCAATTAGCCAAATATTCATGTAGAGTATAGGTTGCCATTTATATCCACATAAGTGTCATCTTGCCATCATAATTCAATTGTGCTGACCCATATAGTTGGGCTGTAACTCACCGTTGCAGGTCCGTCAGACGATGAGTGAGGTTGCGACAGGGTTTCGAGTCTACAACCAACATGCTTGCCTGTGGCATATGAAGATGATGGGCTCACTGTATCATTTGCTTTCCGTGTGTGTTTACTTTGGTTTGATCTAGCCTTCGGCTATGCACCTTGTATCGAATCTTTTAAATTCTGGATCATCGTGTAATATACTTTGATACAATGTTATGGTATTGCATCTCAAACTGTGTGTGCTAGCAAGTCGATCCAGGGACTTGCACGTTACACGGGGAATCCCAACTTTTGTTAAAAGGTGGGGGTTCTACATTAATTCAGAACGGAGGGAGTAGAATTTATCTCACTATTATATTTAACCGACTTTATAAGATTAAAATGACCCAACATAGAAATCAATTGATGTTTATAACCCCAGTACTTGTAGGTGATGCACACTTTCCCATTCTTCATTGCATCAATAGGAGGCTCATGCGTTTTTGCTCCTTGTAGATGCACGTTTCTTGTGCGGCCAAAAGGTGCCTTCCGGGGACATTTGCCTTGTCGCTTGCTCCGGGGTTTATTTGTCTCAACAATGTCACAAAGAAAACTTCCTGATAAAGAGAAAAATGGTATGAATAATTTCTTCTGGTCTAAGTAATTTGTGTGCATGTTCATTGATAGTTGAGTGTAATCAACAGTGGTTACTCGAGATAATAGTATTCCCTACCAATACATCACTGAGGTCACACGCACCGTCAGTCGAAGCTATTTCACCTCATGTCTCCCCTTCAACGACCACACCGGCATATACCATCGGGACCGATGGTAACTCAGACGTACGGCAAGCCTGACGTCTTCCTGACGATGACCTGCAACCCAAACTGGTCGGCAAAACAGGATGAGCTCTTTCCAGGCCAAACCTCACAGGACAGACCAGATCTTGTGGCCCGAGTGTTTAGGGCCAAGCTCATGATGATGAAAGATAATCTCACCAAGGACAATATCCTTGGTGTCGTTAAGGCATATGTGTATGTGGTAGAGTTTCAAAAGAGGGGCCTCCCGCATGCTCATTTCCTATTGATCATGGATTCGAGATATATACTTGTTGTGCCAGAGCAGTATGACCGTACTATTTCCGCAGAGCTACCGGACAAGCATAAGTACCCGGAGCTCTACGCCATGGTCGTGAAGCATGTGATGCACGGCCCACGCGGTGTCCTGAAGCCCAACAATGTGTGCATGCAAGACGGTTCGTGCAAGTGCAGGTACCCACGAGAGTTCAGCGAGACCACCGTCCAGGGAAATGACTCCTACCCCGTTTATCGGAGACGGAAAGACAGTCGTTCAGTGAAGGTCCGCGGTCAAACGCTGGACAATAGATGGGTCGTGCCGTACAACCCTTGCCTCTTGCGGATGTTTGACAGTCACATCAACGTGGAGGTGTGCTCCAGCATAAAGGCCGTCAAGTACCTATACAAGTACATATACAAGGGCCACGATCATACTTCGTCCAATATCAACACCCCAGACGCCCAAGGTAACATAGACGAGATAAAGAGATTCGTTGACGCGAGGTGAATTACTCCACCGGAGGCGATGTGGAGAATATTTGGCTTCACCCTATGTGAGAACCACCTGCGGTCCTACAGCTGCCGCTACATCTCCCCAACATGCACATGGTTAGGTTCAACGAGGAAGAGAACCTCAATGATGTCGTCGCCAATTAGGACGCATCAAAGTCTATGTTGACAGAGTATTTTGTGGCTAACCGAGAGCATCTTAGAGGAAGACAACATTCAGATGTTGTACGAGAATATCTTAAGCGTGTCAAAAAATACCAGATTTGGTAGCCTAGGAGATGATTTGAATAGTTGCTTTTTTTGTACACATGACATTTAAATAAAAATCGATATTTAGTTTGTTTGATTACAATGTGATATCTTATCAAGTACATTATTTTACATTTATTCAATGTTAAATTGTGCAAAAAAAAATAACCCGTTGCAACGCACGGGCATTCAACTAGTATTGAATAATACGCATATGGAAGCTCAAAAAACTCCCGGGAGGCTTAAACTCTTCCTACTACACGCCACATTAAGAGAAAAAAAAGAACACGAACCTAGGAGACCTGAATAAGCAGAAACAGGGACAGACGAGCTACTCCGTCGAAGCATCTCAGGTAGTAGGAAAGAAGGACAGGAACTCACCTCGGCTCGAATCGGCCGGCCGACGAAGCGACAGCGCCGAGGTATAGACCGCCCTGCCTACAGATCGGTCGACGAAGCCGACAGCGCTCGGTAGGCTGGTGAACGCGCCGCCGCCGTGCGTGCGCGACGCCGTGACAGGAGTTAGGAAGACGATGAAGGAGAGCGGGTCGGCCTTATCAGCTATAGGTGGGCTTGGGCCGCTTGCGAAGCTAAGCGTAACCAAGGTGGCCCGGCCCAGGAAAAAAGACGACCTAAATGAAGGTGCAGAAAAAAAAAAAGCTAATACCATATCTCTCTTATGTTGGGTATGGAAACTTATTATGGGCTGCAGGTATTTGGTACATTTATTATATCACATTAATGAATATCCTTACGACGTCTTGAAACATATCTTTGGGAATCACTTGTTATTAGTCGCACCCGATCAACATATTTATATGATTCGCTTGTTATTAATTGGACATGTCTAGCATATCCTGATAGGATACACAATAATTTCAGTCATTCGAAAAAAAACTCAAATGTATTGTTTTTAGAAAAATAACTGCACAATCCACCTTTTATGTATCGTGTCTCTCAAGTTTACTGTTTCGGTCTAGTTTCCACTACCACATCAAGTTTGTGTCCAGAAATCGGGATTGTATAATTGTTTCCTTCGATTGGCGTTGTTTTTATGGAGAAATTTGTGGCTTTACCTTCATGGTAATAATATATAGCTCAGTGAACTACTCAGAGACGTTTTACTGAAATAAGTAGTGTATGCAATCTTAATTGACCTAAGTTGGTTGCTCTAACTTTTGAAGACATAAAATGGTATTCTTTGGTTGCAAAAGTATCACTGTTGATTATTAAAGATCTAAACACATTCAGAGAACGTATTTGATATCAAAAGTTGGGCACATATGTCAGAAAACTTACAGTTCAGAATTTATTTAGCCTTGTCCATGAGTCAACCAGACAAAATTCAAGCCTCGTTTTGTAATGTACACCACACCGATACCGACGACTTTTCCTGTTCCTCTTACGATTATATCATCCTCCTCCTCCTTATTCTCCCCCTCCTCCACCTCCTCGTCCTCGGGGCAGGGAAGAGAACACCTTGGCTTGAGCTGATTGTTATGATGCCATACAAAATGATCCACATATGGCTAGTAGTGTGAAGTGTGACATCTCTCGGGGGGAGGCACATGCCCCCCCCCCCCCCTATGGGTATTTTTTTCTAAACCATGCACAATGATCCACTTCTGGCATGCAGTTGTAGGACTATGAACGCATGTTTTATAAGTTATGGGACTAAAATGCACATGACACACAAGTTGTGGGACAAAAAGTCCATACACCTCCCGATGTTGGAGCCAGCGCGTGTTCCTTTGCGGTTAAGGCGTGCACATCCGGCGCAACCGTATAATGCGTGTGCCTCCGAACTCCAACAAAATAAGAGATCACAACCTTGCCCTTTCAAGGTAGCTCGACTTCACTCTCCTTGCGTGTTTTTCCGGCGTTGTTGCTCGATTCCACAAATTAATTATGCTCGATCGGTGTTAATTAACTCATCTGACTTTTCCTTTGATCAGCAGACAGCAGGTGCGACAAGCACCGTGAATGAGAGACAGCAGGATCATGCATCATGCCCATTCTATTGGACGCATGCATGGTCTGGTTCACGTCCATGCATGACTAGCCAGAATATCCACTTTGTAACGACAATAGTTAAAAAGTCCTACCTAGCTATTTTTAACAATTATTACTACCTCCGTTCACAATATGATCATTTCGTCCAGGGACAAAGGCAAGGGGGGACGAACAGGGGCTACGCCCCGCCTATGCACATGAATTCCTTAAGAAAATTAGCTATGCAGCTGCTTGATTAGTGTTATTTCAGTACGTTAGCCCCCCTCATGTAGACTGCTAACACTAATTAGCCTATCTTTTGCCCCCCCCTTAATATCAGATGCTGGCTCCATCCCTGATTTCGTCTAGCATTTTTCTGCACACATGCATGTATTTAGACATATGAAGTTTGCACCACAACATGTTTAGACATATGTGTGCAGATATTTGCACACCTTTGAAACAATAATAAGAAATACATTCATATCTTTGAATTAATTAACAAAGCTCATTTTCTGTGCAAAGGAGACTTAAATTACAATTTCACTGACACAATCATGAAGTCGCATAGTAAATCCAGAATCAGCTTGTATAGTTTATTGAAATTCACCCGATCTAACGGGCACAAAATTTTGACAAATGATAATACATAGTATCAACCACTTTTTTGGCACTATCAAATAATTGGACAACAACAGTAAATGCTTGAGCAGTAGCTCTTATAGAAATTGAAACCCCTATGTTGACAATTGATCTGGTACATAAAAGTTGAGTATTGCGGTGGCGGTCGTCCTCCGAAATCACATGCTTGAAAAGGTGTGCAAATGTCTTCCATAAGATCGATACCTACACACAATAAAGTTAGAATCCCCGTCAGTATTAGCATATGTAGTACAGATGGCATGAGTTACTCGAGATTTACTGAATAACCATGGTGTGCTCAGATATTATACTCCCTCCGTTCTCTGATATAAGGTGCTTAAGCTTTTGAGAAAAAAAATCAAAATATAAGATGTATTACGATTTATGGACAATTTTACCCGTCAAAAAACGAGTCACGATTTGGAACGGAGCAATTTGACGGATAGTTTTTAGTCTGTGGCTAATAAGGACTATTTTCTCTCGATCTTTTTCAAGAGGAAATTGTTCGCCACATGTAAAATACTGACGTCTTAATATTCGTGCAAAAACCTTAGGAATCTTATATCTAGAAGAGGGAGTATAAAACTTGCCTCATACAAACAAAATAAGCATAAAACTTGCCTCATACAAACAAAATAAGCGTACCTTTATTTGTCCTGGCCGCATCACATGACAATAATGCGGTAGAAATCACCAAAAGGACTAACAAGCATAGAACCCTTGTATTGCTCTGGATAAGTTCCATGATGAGTTACTATTTCCTTAGCCTACTACAACTCTATATTCCTTTTGCTTGAATATTTTTCAAACTACGACCTTATGATGGTATTTAAATGGAGGAACGATCAAGCACAAAACACCTCCTTGTACTCGCACTCTCACTTGGAGGATCTTATTAGAGAATCTAGTCGATCTTGATATTATATTCCATTAATGCTCTCATCCTTTGTTTCTGTATATTAGGTGATGTCAACCATATCTCTATAATAATTAGAGATATACCAGAATATATTTTGTGGATTTCATGTATAAAAGAAGATTGTGTGAGACGACTTGTTTTTAAATGGCTTCAAAATTTTCTTTATTTTACTTCCCCCTCCTCTATCTCTACTCCCCCTCAGCGATGCGGCGCAGTGCTCTATCTCTATCCTCTCCGTCAGCGGTGTGTCTGGTTCTGACAGGTCGTGAAATCGCTTTGGTAAGCTAGCTTAGGTTGGAAAAAACGGTTTATATTAGTGAACATAGAGAGCACTAGCACATTATTTTTCAAGAGTAATAAATGGTCTTTTCTACACATAGGTGGACAAAGATGTGTATAAATCTATTGGTAGGGGAATACGACCGTTGGGCCTGTACATGCGGCGGCGGCTAGCCGAGAAGCTTAAGTTTCGTCCCGCGAAGAAACCACAGACATGGGGTCCAATCTTATATATAGATTGGATGTATGTAAGATGAATTGAGAAATTGCACTACATTTTAACTCGTAGGATACATATGAACTATATATTTATCAAAAATATATAGATTGGATAGTTTGGTCTTAGAAACCGTGGGTGAGAAGAATCGAGATAGGTACAAATTGGGGCTGCTTCGTGGGACCCACTCTTCAGTAGGATTCGAATTCGTTCCCCAATTGATTTCACTTCACTCGTCCTGCTCTGCTTCAGCCCGCGCAGACCATGGCTCCGAGCTACAGCTATGGTGGCAGCTGAGCATCTATCCGCCTCCGCCGCCGCCGCGTCGTCTCGTCCACCGCCGGTATCTGCTTCCCTGCCCCCCTCGCCGTCCCCCGTACCTGCTGCCTCATCTCGCGGTCGTCAATGAACTCGGCACTGCCGCCATGGAGCTCCACGGCCCGTCTCCTTCTCCGTTCAAGCTTAGAGCACCCTGGACCTGCTTCCTGGACGACCGCTAGACCTCTCCGATCTTCTACTGGTCGCCGTCTCTCTGATCTCATGTTCCCGGCTGTTATGGTCGCACCCACCGGTGGTATGGTCTTCTCTGCTGTTCCAGTGTGCTGCCCGCAACATGTTTGTTGTTATGCCCCTGCAAGCTTTCCACAAGAATTTGAGGTATGCGACTTGAATTTTTTTTCTTATGCTTGATTGCTTCTGTTCTGTCTGTCACTAATTCGACATATACAAATTGCCTAGCATGTATGTGTGGTACAAGATTTCACAGCCACACACACTTATCTTACATGGTTACCTTTAATGTGAACAGGGGTGACGTGTTCTTTTTGAATGATGGAGATCAGCACCTGCACCTGCAAATGGAAGCAGAAGAGGCTGATCATCTCCACATGTGTGCCAAGGGGTCTGCTGAAGGTATCGAGCAAAGTTTAGGTGAGTTTATGGTTCCTCCCTATCACGGCCATCGAGACTTGGCTGTGCTGTGTTCCGACCGATGAACTACATTTTGAAATATGGCCATGATTGGCATCTGGAAATCCATGCGTCCTTCTCTGGAATGATGTTGCCATTTGACTAGTGCTAGAGAATAACAAGGAATGCTTGGTCTTCCTGGTTACAACATTTTGTTCTTTAGGAATGCTTGGTCCAGATGGACCAGTCTTCTAAGTTTAGCTTCTATCGCAGCTGGACTTGTAGGCCAGGTTGTTAGGTTCTTGTGTTAGTACATCTGGTAAGCCAATGCCATTGGTGGCTTTGTGCCGCTGGCCTAATTAAACCTGATAAGGATGTGTACCTCCTTGAGAAAGACTTATTACTGTCCAGTAGATCCTATTTCATGTTACTGTATAATGGGAGTAACACTTATGACATCTGGAGTCTGTTGCTTATCTCCTTTAGTTTTTGACTTTGGGTGCTTGTTATATTAATCAATGGTTATGTTCGTCCATCCCAGCAGGGGACAAGTGGAGCTCGAGCTGGCCAGGAGGGAGCGATGGCCGCTGGATCCGGCATGACCTGGCCGTTCTGGCTCTGGTGGTGCTGTTGCTGTGCTGGCTGGGGCCTCATGCGCCTCACACGTGGTTTTAAGCCCGGCCAGCCCTCGACGTTGACTACCTGAGCCGTGTAACGGTGGCGAGGTCACCCTGTTGCAACCGCGGTGGTGGTAATGCTCTGCCTCGGCTACAACCTCTTCAGGTGAATTCCTAACTCACCCCCATGTCCAGTCTCCTCCCTCTTTGCTCTGCGGGCATAGCCTTGGTGCCTTGTCGGTTGGCTCCGCCCAATTTAGATTTCATAGTTGTGTTTTCTGGACATGCATAGTTGTGGAACCCAATTTAAATTCCAACATGACCAAATCGTAGCCGTAGAGCTTAGTTTTTGGTTCGTAGGGGTCAATGGTTGCTTCTTTGTTTGCAGTATGTTCTCACTCTATACTAGTTACTGCTAAGCTGAAAACACTGTACTGAATGTCAACATGGCGCTTCAAAATTTGACATTTGTTATTGATGCTTATTAACTTAACACATGTACAACACGAATGAAGAGGCTAGGGAACACCCTCCATTTCGAAAAAAGCAGGCCAACACAAGCTCCGAGCTTTATTGGAGGGGAGGTCGAGGAAGCGTTGCTCTGTTCCAGCCCGCGCAGACGGAGACCACCGCCGGTCTCGCTTCGTCAATAGCCGCCACGTCGTCGTCCTCCTCCTCCGTCGCGTCGTATGGTCAACCTTCGTCAATGGTCCACCGCCGGTTTCTCCTCCCATGCCCCCGTCGCCCTCCAGCCTGCAATCCCCCGTTCCTGCTGCCTCATCTCGTGGTCGTCAATGAAATTGGCAGTGCCACCATGGAGCTCGTTGGCGCCACGACCCGTCTCCGTCTCCGGTGAAGCTTCGAGCACCCTGGACGGCGACCGCTAGATAACAGGCCTGGTTCCTCTACGATCTGCTATTGCTCGCCTTCTCTCTGAGCTAAGTATACGCTGTTTCAGTGTGCTGCCTGCCACATGTTTGTTGTTATGCCCCTGCAAACTTTCCACAACAAGAGATGACTTCAAAATTCTAGACTGTAGTATATGATCAGTTAGCATCTTCAAATGACCTGATGTTAGTGCTACAGGCTAGAGCGAATCCAGGAGGAAGTGGGAATGTGAAATTGGTATTTGAGGGGACACAGACTGGTAGAGGCAGTGTTGTAGGTGTAGCTTGGGTTCAGTTATTTATACAGTCCTTGAATGAAACTAAGTTATTAAAGTTTTTTGTTATTTGTTATTCCAGAACAACAGACTTCGCCTTGTTGCACTCTACGAAACATGAACTTGGACGTTCATTCGTCATCACCTTGTTGCACTCTACGAACATGAAACTATACTAACTGCTTTGTACAACATCCTCTAGTAGCTACACAGATGTGAGATGCATGTCTGTCTTTCTTGGTTGACTGCTTGCAATGATAATTATATTAGAAGTCATAAACACTTATGATGGGATTTTGGATACATGAAAACAGCATTTCAGAACTAAAATGCTTCATGTATAATAAAAAATATAGTTACTAATGCCAACAATAACGTAGAGCCCTACAGGTTCTGCTGTTTTATTGGAAAAAAGTGTAATGCCGGTTGTTTTGCTAGACCGCTGGAACATCTTGTTGAGCTTTATGTATCTTGACTTGAACACTTAAGAACCTCCATTCATCTTATGATCAGGGAAGATACGAAGATCAATTTGAAAGGTGGGACGAATTTCATAAGCAGCTAATAACTGAAGTTTGTGAAATATTGACGGACAAAGAATGGTGCCACAGCATGTGCATTTTGCAGATATCAGAGAAGGAAGACTGAAGAAGGACGAGGAGCAAACAAAAGAAATGTGGAAAAAAAAAGAGGGAGCATGAAGAGAAGTGGGAAGAGAGACAAACGAGTAAGTTTGCAGTCTATTTGTAGAGATTTGCAAATATTTTATCTCAAATGGGCATATATACTTGTACCTGTTTAGGCAGTTATTTACAGTGTGGGAAAACGAGTATTCTTCTTGCGACCGGATCCTAGCTATAGCCTAGCAAGGTTTATTTTCGGGCTGTAAAGCTTGAGTTATGGCCTTGTGTGTTCCCAGCGTAGTAAGTGGAACAGAAGAGATAAAGCAAAGCAAAATGGCCACATATCACCTACCTAGAGTGCTATTTGCACGAATGTGTGCAAATAGCTTGAGGGCTTGAGGGCTTTGTGGAGCGACTGTGATGCGGCATGCAGCAGCAAACGGGGAGGTGTACATTTTCTTTTCATATTTGAAGATCCAAAGGGGCCAAGTGCGAGGTTATCAGAATTCAGCCTCTGGGTGGAAAGGAAGGGCGTATGGTCTGCCCGACGACTTCAGAAATTATTTGTGTGCCTCTGTAGATTGGTAGAATCATGTTTCTTCTTCTTAGAGTAATTTCGTTCCGTCTTGAAATGTACTCGATGTCCGACAATCCAGTTCATGTGGGAAGCGGAGATTGTATTTTTTATACTGTACCAATCATGATATTCTTGTGACGAAGTACGTGAAACTCATTCATGATTCAGGTAGCACTTCTGGATTTTGCTTTCTGCTGGCATCTATATTGTTCAGATTGGTTCATCATGCAAATCTTCTGAAAGGATTGTCCCCAAACATTGGAATAGAAGAACTTAGAATTTTAACGTCATGTTATATTTAATCCTGCATGACCGTGACGATTTTTAATCGCTCACTGGAAAAGCATGAGGATTTTTCCAAGAGGCCAAAGTCATTGCGATACAAATAAACTGGTCTTTCAATGAATACAGATATACTGTTGCAGACTCAGAATAATACATTATCGTAAAAGAACGCCAAATAAGAGATAATCATTCAGGAAAAGGCTCTCCAATGTACAAGATTTGGTAGTTTCACATAGAAGTAGAGTACGGATGGGTTTTGACGGTTAAAAGCACAATATTTCCCCATGTCCACATCATACAAGTGGCGCATCATTGCAAGTATATAGCACAGGAAAATAAATACATGGACTGTTAAGTAGTACCACTTCTCACACCTCAATGTGACGGCCAAAACAAAGTTATACATGATACAATTTGTTTCGGTACATCCAAAACAGAGCACCCAAATCGTTCATGAATCAGCATCATACTTCATACAAGTGGCACATCAGGTCTCCTAGCCCACGAATGATTAACTCACAACATCAACAACCAGGTTCCCAAACGAAGAACTCACAACACCACCAGATTCCCAAATGTTCGAACCAACCAGACAGAAGGCCACTAACCAGAGAAAATGCACTGTAAATGCCATGTACTCTGGCTATGACTTTCCATTAAGTTAAAAAACACCGACATCGATGGAGGAAGAGAGAAATGCATGACTCAGTTATTTTAAAATCAACACAAACACGACTGCTTGTTTACAGAGAAGATGCAGTTACTAACATCATTACAAGCATCTTATAGAGCATGGGGAAAAAATACATGGAGTTGCACATCCCACAACTAAATGTGACGGCCAAAACAAAATTATACATGATACAGTTGTTTTGGTACATCCAAAACAGAGCTCCCAAATCATTCATGAATCACCACGAAACTAGAGTACACAGCCACCCCATAGGGCCCGATCTAAATAAATATATACATGAGATCTATCAACAATTTGCTCAAATGCACCACTCGATTCAGATCAGGGCTTCTATGGGGGGGGCATAAATATAATGCACACAACATCAGATCGTACCACGACATTCGTTTACCTTATTATGACACCATGACAGTCAATTCGACAGACCTAGAAGGTGATGAGGCTGGCGATCACGAGGAAGCCGACCAGGATGAGCAGCGCCTTGAGGTACACGTCGGCCTGCTGCTGTTGCTGCCCGTGTGGTGCGTGCCGGGGAGCAGCGTGGGCATGTCCACCATGCCCGCCATGGAAAGCGTGTCCATGGCCGTGACCGTATCCGTAGGGAAACCCGGCTGGCTGCCCATATGCGGTGGCGTCCGGGAACCCATGTACCTGGAAGCTGAGCAGTGGGAACAGGCCACCGAAAGCGGCCGAGAACGTGTAGTTCCCCCACCGTGCGTTCGCCAACGGGACGCCTCCTCCGCCTCCACCCATGAACCAGGGGTTGTTGGCGTGGTTTGCATTGGGGAAATGGTTGTTGGGGTCAGCCTGCGGGGCGGTGGCGGGCCTCTGCCCGGTCGGCCGGTGCGGGATATCCGCAGCCCACCAGGGGCATTATTCTTGGACCTGGGATCAACGCGGTCCTTGCCGCGTCCGTAGAGCGGGACAATCTTGTCCTCCTCGACGACGGCCTTGCAGACGGGGCACTCGGGGGAGTGCGAGTGGATGTGCAGCCACTTGTAGAGGCACGGCCAGCAGAAGAGGTGGCCGCAGAGCGTCACGATGGGCTCCTGCGGCAGCTCGAAGCATATGTTGCACTCGAAGCTGCCCCGCCGTCGCCCGCCGCGCTGCTCCCGCTCGTGGACTCCCCGACGTTGGCCGCCATGCTGGGCGCGCCGCTCAGAACCAACCACGACGAGCGGGCTGCAGTCGAATGAAAGTTGTTTCAGCCGTGAGCAACCCACACAGTAGGTAGGCTGAAAACAAAAGCAGCACCTCATAAAATGCGGTTTTTCCTGCCGGGCAGATGTTCGCTGACAGTAGAGACATTCAAGCTTTTATTTCACCACATATTTATATGCTATCTTGCTATCCACCATGCGTATGCAGGACGCTGACAGTAAAGATGGTCAAGCTTTTATTTCACCACATTTCTATGTTAATAACTTGCTATCCACTACGGGTTGGCAGGGAAGGGTGCTAATTTTGTGTGCTCAAACAGACATGTCAAATGAAATCACTAATAAGCAAATCTACTGGGACCGAGCTTTCACGGTGAACACATACATAATACATGCGGAGAGAGTGGAGGAACGATTCCACTACTCTTGAGGTGGCTATCAGCTCACTACATCAGGGCTACATGGCAGGATTTCGTTTCACCATGGATGGATACTAGGGGCATGCAGGGAAGGACGCTCAGTTTGCGCGCTCCAATCCCTGGTAACTAAACCGACCGCACCAGCAGTAAGCAACATCGGTTCACACACATACTGAAGCTCGAATGGGAGCCATTACCTGACTGGAGTAATGCAAAATCAACACATTAATAATTGAAAAAAAACCCCCGAACCCCGCTCCGGTTGAGGGACGAGATCTGAAGCCGGAACAGTGACGGAGCGCAAGTTACTAGGGAGCTCAGCTCAGGGGAGGCGACGCCGCCTAACGTGGGGCTGGCCCCAGGGCTCGCGCGGCAACCGACAGCGCCAGGCCACGCACGACGGGGAATCGATTCCCCGCGCCGGAGAACAGATCGCGCGGCTCGATCCGAATCGGGAGGCGCGCGGCGGGGAGGGGAGGGGAGACTTACCGGCGGCTGGCTGGAGCGAGGAGACGACGAGGCGCCTCCGGCGACGGAGACTCGAAGCTTCGTGGAGGAGTAAAAGTCTTCTGCTCGTGGTGCTCGGTAGATTAATATTCAAAGAAAAAAAAACTGTTGCGTGGTCAAGGCGACTCGGACACGGACCGGCCCACTTCCTCCCGGCCCCATGGCTTTCCACTCGTGGGCCTCTCGATTCGGATGACCTGTGCAAGAACTAGGACCAAGCACCGGATTAATAAGCCACCAAGAGACCAAATGATGAACAGATTGTTGGGGTGCTCACCGGTCACGAGTTGAACAACACACGGTTATCGTCGCCGACTACGTACGTAGAAATCAATGTAACTGGCCGCTACAACATCGGTAGGAAGGCATAGATTCCAGACACGATTTCAACTATATTATCATGATCCTTGCTTAGCGTATACATAGCTAACCAAATGGTTTAATAAGAAGAATGACATCACAGGTTTCCATAACTGCATCACCACGAGGCTAGTCACCGTTTACTACGTACGAAAGGCGCGGTATCAACCGGACAAGCCCGCTATGAACGTTACAAGACAGAAGATCCAGAGCTTTCTCGATCCCGAGCTTGACGCCCTTCTTCGCATTCGCACCGATATCCAGGTCGCTCGTATCAGTTGGGACAGCCCTGCTAATAGGATAGTCACCACATCTATGATGAAGGGTACGTATTTTGTGGGTTCGCCATGCCGTGTGCAGATTGTTTTTAACACCAGCAAGGATCGTCGTAGACTGGCTCGTGAGAGATAGCACAATCGTCTCAACCCAAGGTGTTCTCTTCCCCTGCCCCGAGAAGGAGGAGGAGGAAGTGGATCATTGTGCATGGTGTGGAAAAAACATACCATGGTTTGGAACAATGTCACTCTTTACACTACTAGCCAGAAGTGGATCATTTTGTATGGCATCATAACATATCCATACAAAGTTTAGGTGTAACAGAATGGATATTCTACGTCATCATGGCGTCCTCCTCCTCCTCCCATATCGGGCAAAAAGCCCTTGCCGCCATGGCCACGTCTTGCAGTACGCATCGGTCGGCTCTTGGTGCTCTCCATCCAGTATATACATGCCCTAGCTGGTGAAACCCTACCCAGTCTTCTCCCTCGCGTCGCCGTTCTGGTAGGTAAGGTCTCAGCTCCTTCTTGGCCCACCATATCGAGCACCGGAGCAATGGCGTCTGCCCTTGTGTCAACCTCCTCACGACGACCACCTATGGCCACGGCGGCGACTCTTCGTACGCCGTCAGAGACGACGACCACTAGAACACCGGCGCCGAGGCCGTGGAGCTGGACACCTACGCCGTCGCAAACGACGACCACCGGAACACCGGCGCTGAGGACGCGAAGCCGCACACCTATGCCAACGCCGACGACAATCACCGGAACACCGGCGCCGAGGCCGCGGAGCCGGACACCTACGTCGTCGCAGACGACCACCACCAGAACACCGGCGCCGAGGCTGCGGAGCCGGACACCTACGCCGTCGCAGACGGCAACCACCGGAACACTGGCGCCGAGGCCACAGAGCCTGACACCTATGCCAACGCCGACGACGATCACCGGAACACCGGCACCGAGGCCGCGGAGCCGGACACCTACGCCGTCGCCAATGCTGACGATGACCACGCGAATACCGGCGCCAATTTGTACGACGACTACGCGTACACCGGCGCCGAGCACGACCATGATTTAGTTGTTCACACTATTCTCCCTCACCCTTGTTTTTTCATAGGAAAGAAAGGGGCCACACATCTACCTTTCCGTTTTTACCACTCATGCCATTCTCAAAAGAGAACACACAAAGTCATGACAAAACTGAATCATCATACACTTTCCATGATCGAAACTAGGCTTACATTGGTAGTATAAATAAACCTGTCGAGATATAGTGAGGAAACAAATCAGCCATGCTAGCTAGTTGTCCTCCCTCCCGGAAATCTCGGATGTTAGTAATTATAAGATGTGGGAGAAAACCAAACAATTTTGTCCGTGGGGAAACACATAACTAAGATGTGAGAGGAACGCCGAGAAGCCGTCGTAGAACAGGGAGCCGCCGGGGATGTTAGTTCTGGAAGTGTCAAGAAAGACAAATTTGCTTACTTACTTTGCACAATAATAGTCCAATAAGGTCGGAAGGAGGCGGCCGAAGAATCCGAATGAAGACGACAAGGAGACCAAAGTGGAAGTTTGACTGAGGCTTACACAAACGACCAAACAATACTCATTATTTGCAATGTTCCAGAAATACACGCGTTCAGGTATACAAGTGCTCAACATGGCTAATAGGCTTTCTGCAATTGCTGTCGAAATGGGGCAAGTGCAAAATGAAATTCGCGTGCAAAATTTCGAAAGAAAATAGTAACATTTTCTACGGTCTGTGCATAAAAGACAAAATATGTGGTTTGGAAAATGTATTTTATATCTCATTTCGGCCACATATTTTATCTTTTTCGCACAGACCACATAAAGTTTCATTTCATTCCGAAATTTCACATGAATGTTGAATACTTGAATATGTTCGTGTCAAAATTTATTGAGATTTTCTTGAAGTGTTTTCATATTTATAAAATTTTGAAAATTATAACAGGAGCATTTATGATAATACTATAATTAGTAAATATTAGTGGAGATGATATGGACAACTTATTAGCTATAAGAATGGATTATGTGAATAGTTTGCATTGAGATAGAAAAGTACATAACATATGTAAAATAGCTTTTGTTAACCTAAGAAATAGTGGGTAAAGGGCTGGTGGGGTAGACCATGGCTACCGAATAATTTCATTACACAACCAATTTCATTTTTCTTTTCTACCAGGCGTTGATTGCTTGAATCGAAACAGTGGGATACGTAGAAGAGGCCAAAGCACTGATGAGTAATTTCAGAGATATCAGAATCAATACAGTTAGAAGAGAGAGCAAGAGTTGCAGATTGTCCGGCTAAACTGGCCTGGTCCTTGCCCAGACTTTTTTTTTGAGCGTTCACCGGGGAGAGCACAAAGGCTCCCACCTGAATTTTTTCCATTTATTTTCCCACACGTAAGAAAAGGGGTGGAACCCCAGTATCGGACAGAGTTTTACAGTTGGTGGGGGGAGACATCGCCGCAGCTTGGGCGAGCTCAAAACATGGGAGGCATCAGGGTGCTATGGCCGCTCCGGTACGAGGTACGTGAGCCACAGGTCCACATCAGGGCGGCATTCGAGAGGGAGACGGGCGCGCCACAGGACCGCATCGTCAGAGCAGTTCTTGCGGGCGAGGGCGAGTGAGGGGGCGAGATTGTTGAAGACCACACCATTGCGGTGCTTCCAGAGGTGCCAAAGGCACAGGAGGCGGAGCGTGGAGGCTGTTTCAGGCGGGGTTGTCGCCGGCAGTGGGCAGCGAGCGGCATCGGGCACACAGCAGATTCCTCTCGTTGTTCGTCCAAGCTGGGGAGGTGCTGATGTTTTTATCGGAAGCCGGGTTAGCGGAAGTTTGATCCATCTTTGGATCCTCCCGTTCCTGTGGATGCCCAAGTGGTGTCGGTGGGTGGCGACCAGACGGCCAGCGTCCATGGCGCTGGTTAGATAAAGATGGAAATTTGAAGCCCGCCCGTGTCTTTGTCGATTGCTCAAGATGTTGATGAAGACCTCTTTCCATTTTCCACCTTGTTGTCTCTTCTCGGCTGGCCTTCGCGTGGCTCGGTCTCGTGATGTGCTTGCCCAAGAGCCTCTCTTGGTTGCCGTGGCGGTGTGGAGAGCTTCTGGCTCTTGGTGGCGTCTCGGCTCGCCTTTGTTCAATGACGACGCAACTGATGCCCCGTTCTTGTTAATCGTCTCGACTTCCGTGGCGGAGCTCCCTATTTAGGTTAGTGCTAGGTGCTAGGCTTGACACTCACCGATGATGGTGGTGGTGCTCCTCAGTTGTGCCTGGGGTTCGAGTCGCACGCTGGTGTGGTGTGCTAGGCAGTTGGTCGAGACTTGGCATTGTGATCCCTGGCTGCACCCCTCGCCGCTTGTGCCTCTCATAGTGGCTCTTGCCGTTCTTTTCTAGTTGTTTTTTTTATGTATTTCGTTGTTTCTCTTCCTCTGTATCCCCCTGTAAACCTGCTATTCTGTTGTAAGAACATGGCCCGCCAGGCTACTTTCGGTGAATGAAACAAGCGGTGGGGATTTATTCCCCCCCGTTATTCTCGAAAAAAAAAATCATAGAAGGAAAACTCTCAACTGTTACTAGGGCATCCCTAAATGTTGCCACTCTCCAAATTTTGTTACCAGTTGCTCTTGATTTTGGTAGTTTCTGGCCCTTGTACTCGAATGAGCTGCTAGTTCAGTGTTAGCATAGCTTAACTTAGGCTTGGTCGGATTTGCTGCTCTGGTTTGGTTTAGTGTTGGCCTGAGCTCTCCAGATCTTGTAGGTGGCGCCTATCGAGATGGCCAAAAGAGATTTTATTTGTACTAGCCTACAAAATGGTAATGGGCTAATGTTTCTGACTGGTTGCTAATCAGCACGATAATTCACAACCAACCGAGAAATAATGTCGACTGTTGCTTTATGTAGACACGGATTTCATTTGACCCACTCAGAGTTGGTGCCTATACATGATCGAACAATAGTGTTCATGGTGAACTACGTCCACTGTTAGCGCACGTACTAAGCTATACCTACGCCTGACCAACTACGTTCTAAGCTACCTGAAGAGGAAATTCAGAACACACCGAAATTCAGAGACTTCATCGATGCATGCATGTTAGCTACTTTCACCCCACGGTTGCTCCTCTCGGCTCTCTGCTTCCCGCGCTCCTCCGGCAACGATTTGGTCCTCAGCACGTCCGCCGGCACCACTTGACGATGATGTGGACGAAGGAGGAGGCGTAGGACGGCGGTGACGGCGACATAGGCGCCGACGAGGCTGCCGAAGTCGGCGAGCATGACCGCCACGACCCAGGCCTCGCCCGTGGTAGAAGAAGCGCTCGCTCATGATCGAGCAGCACCATGCATGATCACCAGAGACGTCACGAACGCAGCACGGGGTCGCCGGCGTGGTCGCGCCAGAAGCCGCCGGGAGGGTTGAGCCCCAGCCGGAACGCCGTCCACGCCCACACCGCCGCCAACGCCACCAGCCACCAGCCACGCTCTCATATCCCGGAACCACTTCTGCAGCTCCGCCAGCAGGCCGTCCTCTCCCTGCTCTGCTTGCTCAGTGCTGCATACTGCATCATCGTCGCTCCACAAAGGCCACAAGGACACCCCATTGCCGCAGAAGAACACCTGGACGACCATGCCATATCAAACCAGTCAATGCCAAACACACAAGGACTCCAGATAGGAGTGTAGTTGTTTAAACATGCGATTATCACCACTTCTGACATGTGACACTTACGAGCTTTAGTAGGGAAATCGAAAGAAGAGAGGAACGGATGGCGGCTGACCTTTCAGATTTGAACAAAATCACTGCAGGACCAGGACTCCACATCTCCTTCAACGTGTCATGCTGTATTCAAGAACCGTGTCATGAACGCCAAGCGCAAAATTCACTGCTGGACTGTATTAAACTGTTTGCATTTGAAGATCTTTGTCCTGAACGCCAAGACGCCACATGACTACACGGCTCCTTCAACATGTCAAGACAGGCAACTGTTTGCATTTGAAGATCTTTGTCCTGAACGCCAAGTGCGACATTTCACCACTGGACTGAAATTAAACTGCGGAATTCAAGTAACGAAGTTCGCTGACACGGACCAGTTGCTTCGAGGAAGAAGAAACAATGCTTTCAGTACTCTGCCCTGCATTACCTGGGTGGTAGGATAGGTCAGACCAAACCAGTGAACAAATAATAATCCCCGTTACTTCAGAAATGCTGCACTTGAGTCCTATATAAGAAAAACTCAGTATCAGGCCTAATTTTCCAAGGTTCAAACTACTTAGCAAGCATTGTGCAGAGTGTAAGTGTGTAACTCAAATAATTTCAAGACAGTAGGAAACTTACAATCTTGTAATTTTGTAAAATAGATCCTCTGTTCCATATATGATATTATATCAGGTGTTTCAGGAATGTGGCCTTCACAAAGCAATATCCGGGCGACAGATTCGAGCATCAGAGATCACTGTGTTTCCTGCACGACACTTTTTGAGCATTGGTAGGGAAAACCGAAAAATGAGACCAACCAGTAACGCCCTCAAATACAGGTGGTAACAAAAGGCAGCAAAAGGGATTATTCAAGTAGAAAGCCAGCAGATCAAAGAAGATTTTGAACAGTACATTTGCATTGTGCTGCCAAAGGATCTTGATGGTAGTAGCATGTCCTTTAAAAGCAGCAAGAGAGAGTGGTGTCCCAGTAGATGGTACTGCATCAACATCAGCTCCTCTAGAAAGAAGAAACCTTTACTATTTCAAAGTACCCTGGAGAAAAAGAGAACAGGGAGATAAGGGTCATAACACTATGAAGAGTAGTATATACACAAAATGTTTTTCGGAAACATGTTTGAGTTAGTATCAGGGGAAAGCATTTTCTCAGTCACATTTGCCAGAACAGGCATGCAGAACGGATTACCATAAAGAAGATTAACCATATTTAACTAAACAGTCATCATTTCATATATATACAGCGTAATTAAACATTTCTTGGGAAACTAGTTTGAATGGCTGAAACAAAATAACACATTAAATGGATATCGTAAGAGAAGATATGCGGAATATATGGATACCAGTCCTATCACACACAGATTTTTCACAACATAACGTGACAACTACCTTTAAAACTTTTCATAAGACTGGTCGCTATCAGATGCTGACAGACACAACAAACGGATAACAGCAGGCTTGTTTTAATGTATGGCAGCAAGAGAACTGTTTATATTGGTTAGCTCGTGAAATAAATCCACTCCTATCACCATGGCAATATGGCATTCCCTCTAGGTTCAGCTACATGCTCTCCAACGTGACATTTGATGCTACATGCGTGGTCGATCCAGCACAAAACAAGGGACGAAAGCAGCAGTAAAGACCCTGAAATTTAAACTACGTCCTATTCTTACAGCAGAGGAAAATGACAATGAATGAAAGATCCGTATGTTTATATCACGGACTGTGGCCGAATGAAGAAGAGTGAGGTTTCCTGAACGTTTCTTATGCAGATCAGCGCCATGGTCAAGAAGATACCTCACGGCAGGAAGGTTGCCATAGTTAACAGGCAGGCTTGTTGACGTCCATCTTGACCTCCTCAACGAGATACCAGTAGGCAGACAGCTTGCCGTAGCCACCAGCGGTGTGGGGCGCGTTCATGCCCATGTAGGTCGTGCTGGCCACCGTCACCGGGACCCCATGCCCCTGCACGTCCAGCTCCTTTGCAATCTCTGAAACGAGAAATGAGTTAGTTAGTGTTGTGAATGAGCAACTGTCTATTCCCAGAGGCCAAAGGCCAATATATATACAGAGTGGTAAAGACACAGTAAACCCCTTATACACTGGGGAAAGAGCCTATACACATCTAACACCCCCCCTCAAACTCATGGTGGGTCAACAACACTGAGTTTGGAGAGAAAGAACCCATGCTGCGCTCGAGTCTGTGCCTTCGTGAAGAAGTCCGCCAACTGTAACTCAGAGGGCACATAGTGAAGGGCAAGAAGCTGGTCCTGCACAGCAGCACGCACAAAGGAGGCATCCACACCGATATGCTTGGTGAGTTCATGCTTCACCGGATCACGCGCAATGCTGATGGCGCCTGTACTGTCAGACAATAGAGGAGTCGGTGCAGCAGCAGAAACACCAAAGTCCGCTAGTAACCATCGCAACCAAGTCACCTCAGCCGTCAACATGGCCATCGCTCTCAACTCAGCCTCTGCACTGGAGCGGGAAACGCAGTCTGTTTCTTCGTCTTCCAGGCAATGAGGGATCCTCCAAGAAAACACAATAGGCAGACAGCGAGCGGCGATCAGAAGGATCACTAGCCCACGTAGCATCAGAGTAGGCCTGGAGCTGGAGAGAGCTGGAGCGAGGAAAGAAAAGGCGGCGAGAGATCGTGCCACGAAGATATCGTAGAACACGGAGAAGGTGACTATAGTGGACAGAGCTGGGAGCAGAAACGAACTGACTCAGAATGTGGACAGGATATGAAATATCTGGACGAGTGACAGCTAGATAGACAAGACTCCCAACAAGATGGCGATAGCGAGTGGGGTCTGTGAGGGGATCACCATCAGTAGCACGAAGCTGAATATTGAGCTCCATAGGAGTCTCAGCAGTGCGCTCATCACCAAGAGCAGCGCGAGCAAGAAGATCCTGAATATATTTTTCTTGGGAGATGTAGAAGCCATCAGAAGTCGAAGAAACCTCAATCCCGAGAAAATAGCGAAGTGGACCAAGATCAGACATCAGGAACTGCTCACGAAGGCGGGCCTTGACAAAGGCAATATACTCAGAGTCGTCGCCAGTAATGATCATGTCATCAACATATAAGAGGAGGAGCGTCCGACCACGAGGTGAGGTGTGGACAAACAACGCGGGGTCATGGTCGCTAGGCGAGAAACCAGCGGCAGTCACCACAGAGGCGAAACGCTCAAACCAGGCGCGAGGGGCTTGCTTAAGGCCATAGAGGAGCGCCGAAGACGGCAGACCATACCATCAGGAACAGAGTACCCCGGTGGTGGCTGCATATAAACCTCCTCACGCAACTCTCCATTGAGAAAGGCGTTCTGGACATCAAGCTGAGACACAGACCAATTACGAACAGAAGCCACAGCGAGAAGAGTGCGGACAGTGGTCATGTGGGCTACGGGAGCGAACGTCTCATCATAATCGCGTCCCTGCTCCTGCTGAAAGCCACGAGCCACAAGACGAGCTTTGTAACGCTCAAGAGAACCATCGGAGCGAGTCTTGATCTTATAGACCCACTTGCATGTGATGGGACGAACACCAGGTGGAGGGGAAACCAGATCCCACGTGCCAGTGCGCTCAAGGGCAGCAATCTCCTCAGCCATCGCAAGCTGCCATTCAGGCTGAGCCATGGCATCACGGTAGGAAGTGGGCTCAGCAACAGCAGAAAGACTGTACTGGGAAGGAGAATAGCGATCAGGAGACCGTAATGAGGTCCGAGAACGAAGGTTATGAACCGGTGTACACGGGGAAGGTGGCGCGCCGGAAGTAGAAGGCATGTCAGAGGGATCATCGTCAACACGCGGCCGACGAGTGTAGTGGAGAGGAAAGGGAGAGAGGGTAGGATGCACTGGAGAGGGAGGTGGCGAGGGAGGAGAAGAGGATGGTGTCGGCGGTGTATCGGGAACAGTGGGACTCGGCGGAGGTGGAGGTGGAGGAGGAACATGAGGCACGGAGGGAGATATGTCGGGAAGTATAAGGAAGGAGATATCCTCAACCGAAAAGGTCGAGGCAGTAGGACGCGGATAGTACGAACGAGACTCATCAAAAGTCACATCACGGGAAATACGTAGCCGACGACTAACAGGATCCCAACATCGATAGCCCTTGTGCTCATCACTGTAGCCAAGAAAAACACACTCCACCGACTGAGCGGTCAATTTGGTGCGTTCGCGGGGAGCAAGGAGAACATAGCACACGCACCCAAACATGCGAAGAGCGGAGTAGTCAGGAGAACGACCAGAGAGACGCTCCATAGGAATACCACCCTGCAAAGCAGCCGAAGGCTGGATATTGATGAGATAGGTGGATGCGGAAAGCCTCAGCCCAAAAGTGGGGTGGAAGAGAGGCGGCGATCATCATCGCACGAGCCGTCTCAAGAAGGTGGCGATGCTTGCGCTCAGCAACGCCATTCTGAGCGTGAGCACCAGGACAAGAGAACTGGGCAAGAGTACCCTGTTCGGCAAGAAAACCACGCAACATCTGGGAGATATACTCACCAGCCGAGTCAGCACGAAAGACACGAATGGGCGTGGAAAACTGGGTGTGTACCATGGCAGCAAATCGCTTGTATATAGGGAGAACCTCGCTGCGAGATTTCATAAAATAGAGCCAAGTGTAGCGAGAGAAGTCATCAATAAATAGAACATAGTAGCGATGACCACCTTTCGAATCGAAGGGAGCAGGACCCCATACATCAGAATGAACTAAGTCGAAAGGACGCTGAGAGACTGACTCACTCGTAGGATAAGGTAATTGAGTCTGTTTGCCAAGTCTACAACCATTACAATGTAAAGATACATCGCCAGAGACAGACCCTAAGACACCTTGATGCACTAGCGAGGACAAGCGAGAGCCACATATATGACCAAGTCGATGATGCCACTGTTGGAAGGACGCAGAGGAGGAGGCAGCAAGAGCATGCGAGCTGGCGGGTGTGGTGGCAGCGGAAGGAACACAAAGCCAGTCAACCTCCCAAAGGCCCTGAGCCTCACGGCGCCGAGGGCCAGCTCCAACTAGAACCTGGGTGCGACGATCCTGAACAGAGCAAGAGTCGGTATCAAGAATGACACGACAGCCAGAATCAGTAAGTTGAGCAGCGGAAAAGAGATTCATGGTAAGACGGGGAACATGAGAAACACTAGGAACAGAGAAGGACGGAGTAGAGAGAGTGCCACGACTAGCAACAGGAAGAGGTGTGCCATCGGCAGTGAGAACATTGAGAGGAGAATCAAGAGGTCGAAGAGAAGACAGAGCGGAAGAATCAGAAGACATGTGAAAGGAAGCTCCAGAATCCAGAACCCACGGAGATGTACCTGACTGTGTAGGCGGTGGTGGCGGAGTAGCAGTAGTGGAAGCAGTCAGGAGGCAACGGTGCCCGTCGAGGAAGAGCCTGAGGAAGCCAGCATACGCTTGAGTCGCACAATATCCTGGTCAGTGAGGACTGTGCAGACAGGCGCACGAACCGCAGTAGAGGAGCGACCGTGTCACGCTGACCCATGTCGCGCTGCTTCTTGAAACAATCAGACTCTGGATGACCCGGCTTCTTGCAGTAGTCGCAGAACTGTGAGAACGAGGCCGGCCCGCCCAGGGGCGCCCGCCCACCCCCCGTGAAGGAGTGGGTAGCAGCGGTGGAACAGACGATACCGGAGCTCGGGCAGCAAGCACAGTGGGAACCACAAGCAGACCAGCAGAACGGAGTCGGTCTCCTCAGCGCGAAGCTCTGCAAGTACCTCTGAGATGGGAACACGTCGACCACGGGCAAGCAAGTGAGCACGCCGAGGCTCAAACTCGGGACGGAGGCGAGACAAGAACTCATGGACACGCTGAAACTCCAAGTCTGACCTCACTGTCTGACAGCATCGACAAGTACCACAAACAACAGTCCTCAGAGAGTCAAGCTGACGCCAGATGGCAGAGCACTGTGTGTAGAACTCATCAACAGTAGAGTCACCCTGCTGAAGATCATGCTCCTGACGCACCACAGATAGGTAGAGAGCATCACCAGAGGGCTGATAGCGCTGACAAAGATAAGTCCACATCGCAGCAGTAGTGCCCAATCCCATAAACTCAGAAGCAAACTGGGTAGAACACTAGCAGTGAGGACAGCAGCAGCACGAGCATCATCATTGCACCACTGAGTGTAAACAGACAGAGCATCCCGATAAATAGAGAGAGACTCCGAGTAATCCGATACCTGCTGGTCATAGGCTTCAACTGCAAGATCATCAGCATCCTTGGCGGCAGCACGATCAGCCTCAGAAGCATCAGCGGCAAAACGGGTGGCACCGGTGGAGTAGGAGCCACAGGAGCAACGGGGCACGGCGGACAGGAGACCTCGCCAGAGAGAACGCCCCAGACAGGAGGCCGCGCATATGCGCATAAAGCCCACAAACTCGGCGTAGTTGGTGCCATCAAACATCACAGAGCACCGAGGAACAGCAACATAGCCCGAAGAGGACATCGCGGGCTCTCTGTTTTTTTTTTTTTTCCGATTTTTTTTTTTCGATTTTTTTTTTTTCAAGTCAACGCTCACGAACAGAACAGATCGCACCAGCCAAAGGTAGCAGCACGAACGACGGGCTCAATCGCGAGCACGCGAGCAGGTGCCGCAAGATCCGTCACCAGCAAGCCAAGATCCGTACCTGGACCGAACGGATCCGGCCGGAGGACGGCGGCGGCGGCCGGAGGACGGCAGCAGCGCCCGGCCGGAGGATTGCGACGGCGGCGGCCGCAGGACGGCAGCAGCGCCCGGCCAGCGCCCGGCCGGAGGATTGCGGCGGCGGCGACGCGAGCCTGGGGATGCACAGCGGCTGGCAGAGGCGGCGACGGCCGGCCGGATAGGGCGACCGGACTGATTCTCGATTTGGGAAGAAAACGGAGGCCATCGGGAATCAAAGCAAGCTCGATTTGAGCACGGAAAAGAGAAGAACTCGACCGGAACAGCACGGCCGGAATAGGAGAGAGAAGAGGAAGACCGACCGGCCGGAATAGCGACGGCAACGGCGGTGGAGCAGCACGGAGTTGCTACGTGCGAGGAGGAGAACTAAACCTAAGCTCTGATACCATGTTGTGAATGAGCAACTGTCTATTCCCAGAGGCCAAAGGCCAATATATATACAGAGTGGTAAAGACACAGTAAACCCCTTATACACTGGGGAAAGAGCCTATACACATCTAACAGTTAGAACTTGCACAAAAAATATCCGACTTGTAACAGGAATTAAGCCCCAGCATCAGACCAGACCATCAATCATGACAGAAACATAAAAACCAGGACCAAAAATCGCAACTGATCCTTGTAACAAGAAAGCCCCAAGGAATTAATCGTGACAGGAACCAAGTATCAAGACAAAAGGCGGTCACTTTTATCCCAAATCAGGAAGAAAACACCACTGAGACCCCTAAGTCCCCGGATCTAGCGCGGGGGCAAATCAACCGCCGCCGGAGGGAGGAAGGGATGGAGGTGCGGGCGGGGCTTACTCTTGATGCCTTGGTGCACGGCCTTGATGAACCTGGCCTCTGTCGGCCACCGCATCGCGGTCTGATGAGATTGCAGCAACGGTGGAATGGAACCTGTGAGATTTTAAAAGTTAAGATGAGGTAGAAATATGGTGGCCGAGAAGCATCGCTTTAGAAAAAAGAAAAGAAAAACAGGGACATACAGATAAATCAGTAATCAATGAAGGTTAAATCTGGGTTTGTTCTTTTGCTTTCCTCGATTTGCTGGACCATCTCAGCACTGAGACCGGATATATTTACAATCTGCAGTTTTCTAAGCGAAACAGGGAAGCCTGGCATCGATCGGATTTCCGGACACCTACAGACACATAACTCCTTGAGAGAAGAAAGGCGATCTAACCCTTGAGGAAGGGACTGCAGACATGAGCACCAGGAAAATTGCAGATTCTGGAGGGAGGTGAGGAGCTGCAGCGCTTCCTCTTGCTCATCCGTGAAGCTTTCCGCCTTGTCATCAAAATGGAATTTGAGTGTGTGGAGCGCCGGGGCGAGGAGGTTGCAAATAGGAGAAACAAGCAATCCAGAGATGTCATCGACCGCGAGTTCCTCCAATCTAGAGATGTAATCAGCAGGCAATAATTTGGTCCTTGCCACCTCTGAAAGCAGATCTGCTGCTAAGGTGTTGCAGTCAACAACATACAGTGATTTGAGGTTGACTAGGGTAAGAGGATTGAATCCATCCACTGTTAAGTTACTGCAGTCAAATAGCTGTAGACGGGTGAGAGACGTGAGGTTTGAGAGCACAGCCATTGATGTCAAGCTTTCCTCTTCATAAACTTCAAGTAACCTCACGGAAGCAGGGAAAGGGTAGATGGTCGGAACTCCATCTCCTGCTTCTCCCAGGGGCCACCGAGAGAACAACTTGCCACAATCTACAATATATAATGACTGGAGCGATGAGTTATCCTCCTGAATTCCCTCTCCATTCTCCACAGGCACAAGAACCAGGTCCTTGCAGTCTTCAACTATAAGTTTCCACAGTGAGCCTAGATGTGACATTACCTCCAATACAGAAATGTGTGATACACGTACTAAAAATCTGTCTTCTACTCTATCCAGATTGTGGAAGGCCAAAGAACAACTATATTCACGAACAACCAATTTCTTTCCATCATAACTCAACCTTTCTAAATTGGCTCCTTCAACAACAAAAATTTTCAGTGTGGAGGTGTGAGGCATGGAGGGTAGAGACATCTTGGGGCACCCAGAAACTTTAAGTTCGCACAAATTGGTGCAAGCCGAGAAGGGCATCCCACAGAGATTGGGGCAGTCAACACATTCAATAATTTCCAGACTTGGAAAGGAATGGCAATTAGGTTCCACTACCCATTCGGCAAGTTCTGGCATCTCATGAAACCCAATTTCCTTCAAGCGCGTAAAACATTTTCCTGGAGTACCACCACATTGAAACTGACGCATTCCAGAAATTCGCCTGAAAGTGAGTACCTTGAGATTTGGTAGCTTCCCAAAAGGTGGAAGGGTGCTCCAAGATATGCCTTCTAGAGTGAGAGTATCTAAACTTGTTAACCAGATGTCAAGACACAACCAACTAGGACCAGTGGCACCACCATGATTTACAATTGTAAGTACTCTAAGATGAGTGTGGTTTAAGGGCATCAAGAATATCAACATCTATAGTTGGCTGATCTCTGTCCCAGAGCAATTTCAACTCCTTCAGCTTCGTTTTCAACACCAGTTTGGCTGCAGCAGCTTCCTCCTTCGCTGCCACATGTTTAAGACCATGTATAATCAATTTTCCTTCAAGCGCTTCCAATGCACCAAGTTCTGCCAGTTCAAATCCAATGATCTCCTTCTTAACATGGAATTCTTTCAGCTTCTGTAGATGCTTGATCTTTCCAACATTGCGAATCTTGGAGTGGAGTTCACTTTTAGCACAGAAATCATGTAAATTTCCAAGCTGGCAAAAGTCTTCGGGCAAACCAGTGCTACCATTCCAACGTTTAAGGTCCAGGAATTTCAGGTGATAAAATCTTGATAGTGTACTAGGTAAACTCATTGTGACCTTCTCAGTTGACCAAATTTTGAGGTATTGGAGGTGTATGAGTTTTGAAAACCTGCGAGGAAAATAATCTAGAGAGTTCACTTCCATAAATAGGACACGCAGACTATTTATCTCCTTGAAGCAATCTTTCAAAATCTTGGCGATTCTTTCTTCATAACTTCCAAAAATCATCAAAGTCCGTAAACTAGCAATGTCTATCCTTCTCCTTAGTTATACATTTCTTCCTCAAACTTTGTATCATATTTCTCTTGTATGGTGATGGATAAGTGTCGAACAGATTGTGGAATGTTATTAGCTCGAAAATCTAAGCCACTTATATTGAGGCATTCTTGTGCAGAAACACTCCTACATAACTCATGCATTAAATCATGCAGTACATAACATTCACGACCACTAAAATAATTAACTTGCTTCATGAGAAATCCATTTTCCACTAGTTCCTCCGAGTAATTCCTGTCAACTTGCTGAGTAGAGTCGGTGATGCCAATTGCAACAAAAATGTGGCTCATTTCTGAATTATCAAACTCATGATCTTCAGGGTAAAGGCCAAAATATGAAAAGCATTTCTTGAGATCAAAAGGGAGGTAATCGTAGCCAATTTTTAAAGATGGCATGATATCATCTTCATTTGTTTGATTTAGCCGCTCATGACTGTCAAGAACTCCATTCCAATGTTCCTGAGAAAGGTTCTTCTGCAATAGTTTACCAACTGTTTTGGCTGCTAGCGGGGAACCCTTTAGCTTCTTTGCAATTTCTCCTGCAATACCCACTAACTCATATTCGTAATGCTCAGGCTTGTGATCACCAAATATACATGCTTCAAAGAATGTGAAGAAGTCATTAGACTCCAAACCTCGCAGTTCTAGTGGATCAACTGTTTTCACCAATGCTGCAACCTTTGGGAATCGAGTCGTGACAAGTACTATGCTTCCTTTGGTTTGCCCCTTTGTGAATGGAGCTAACAAGGTTTTCCATTGATCCTCACTGCTGCACTTCCATATATCATCCAAGACAATTAGAAACCTCTTAGACTTGAGACGATTTGCTGTGGATTTCTGAACCTGGTCTAAATTGGTTGTCTCATTTGCAACACTGTTGCTTCCATCTTCTTTGCTTGCAGGTATGCTGCCAAGTATCTGCCTAGTGATCTTAAGCACATCGAATTCAGTCGATACACATACCCAGACCCTGACGTCAAAGTGATTTTCAACCCTAGTGTCACTATACAGCCTTGCATCATTGTCACTATACAGCCTTGCATCATTATAAAGATGTTGGGTGAAAGTTGTCTTTCCAATACCCCCTGGACCAACTATAGGAAGAACAGAAACAATCTGGTTGCAGTTGATGATACGGCTGACAGTTTCTTCAAAAGTGTCACTCCTGCCATACAAGGTATCCTGTATAATCGTGGATACACTCTCAGGCCGACGTATGGCGGTGACTGCCATGCTATTTCTTGGGATACTGCCGAGCAAATCGGAGACAGAATCACACTGAGTCTGCATGGCCTGTAACACTGACTTGACTTTCCTGGACATGGTCACTGGATCGAAATGTAACTCATCACCATGGTCATCATCATTGCCACTAGCAGAACCAATATCATCTTGTGCAGACGAACAAGAAAAGCATGTGGTCCAGCAGCTGCTGGCAGTGTGCCGGAGAGCATTGCGACCATGACGGAGAAAACTGCTCTTGGTGGTGGCGTAGCTGGTGCCGTGTAGCCTGTCATGTATCTGGAAGTAGTGGAGTTCATCGAGCAGGTCCTCCGCCTGGTCGGCGTTCCTGCTCAGCGCTGGCAGCAAGCGCTGTAGGCCAGGGTTGTGGCCGACGTCGCTCACCTGCGCGTTGTGCAGCAGTCCTAGCGTGTGCGCGAGCTTGTCCTTGATCTGCTCGGAGTTGTGGCCGAGCTCGAGGCTGTCCACGTACGCCGCCACCGGAGCTTCGGACAGCATCGAGAACACCTTGCCGAGGAGCGTGGCCGCCGGGCTGAGGAGAGCGGCCGCCATCTGCACACCGCAGGCCGCCTCGCCTCAGCTCCGAGCTCCGTCAACGCCGTCGGTGAGAGGTGTCGTATGGGGAGCACGTACTCTTCCACAACGGTGAACGCCACAGGGAGAAAGCAGAGAGGGGAGCTGCAGCTCTATGGGATTGCTTGGTGTGCAGTGCAGCTTAGCAGCTAACGAACCTATGGATACAAGGGAAGGAGACCAGTCATGCAAATATTTTACGAATACGCCCCTGCTGGAAGGTATGGTCGAAATTTATGTGTGAACGTTAGATGCAGGCAATACATCAGCTTGCCAGAAGAATGCGAGAGGCAATTAAGAGATAAGCGCGTGGAAAAATTGCTGTGGGGACTGTTTTGGTGTGCTGCTTAACAGAACCTTTCACAAATAATGCAAATCTTTTACAGATACACCCGTGATGAAAGGTATGGCCATAGAAATTTATGGGTGAACGTCTCATGTACATGTACAGATTTTTAAATGTCGAGCCTTTTCCGGCATTTGAAAATGATTAGTACCTACCGGATGCAAGTTGCAGCCGTGGTGCTTAACTCAACAGGATTTTTGGTCAATAATGGCAACTACTCTAGCTGGGAGCAGGCCTTGTATGACCCGGCTGTCTTGGAAGAAGAATACGAGAGGGAAGAGATAAGCGCGTAGTTGCCATCGTGACTGTTTCGATCTCTCTGTAAACATCCCGGAGTTAAGCTGGCAGTTGGAAGACTGTGACTGGAGCAATTATTGCAGGCATGGACGGACCACACCATCGCCTACGAGGAACATGTAAATAGAGCGTCTCATTTGTGAAACAGTCAAGAATCAAGATGGAAGCAAAATCAGAATTACTAGCTATAATGAGGATTAGTGACTCATTTGGTGGCTGCTCTGAGAACGAAAAAGAAGGATGGTCGAGTGACTTTACCACATGGCAGCAGCCAGCAGGTTTTGCAGCGATTCTGAGGAGAGTGTGGGTGCGCAGTCGGCTGCTCTAGATCCCAATGGAAGGGATGACCCTGCACCTCTTCGCTTCATCCTCCATTTCAGTGGATAGAATCATAGAAACACCATCGGGTCGCCTGAGTTGCCACCAGGTTGCCACAAGATTCAGGCGGCTGTTGGAATCACATGTGGTAGTCGAAAATTCAGTAGCCAGTGATCGATGCAAACTAGGTGCAGGCATTATACAGCCCGGCTCTCTTGTAAGCTGTTAATTAGGTGTATTGCTGTTTCTTA
This sequence comes from Poa pratensis, assembly GCA_947311845.1. NCBI lineage: Eukaryota > Viridiplantae > Streptophyta > Magnoliopsida > Poales > Poaceae > Poa > Poa pratensis. The sequence goes on along the minus strand of CAMZMU010000085.1, from coordinate 843,765 downwards.
ATTACTAGTATGATGTATGTTAAGCTAGCAGTTAGAGGCAATGATGCGAGCAATTATTGCATACCAGCGAAGGTTAGGCAGGGTCGGGGGCTCAGAAAATTCAGTAGCCAGTGCTCCATGGTTGCATCAGTAGTTGTCTTCTTCCCCTAAGAGCCAAATGGAGACAGGTGTCTGCTCGAGATCATCCTGAAACAGTCAAGACGGAAGCAAAAGCAGAATTACTAGCTATAATGAGGATTAGTGACTCATTTTGGTGGCTTTATCGAGAAGGAAAAATATGTGACTTACCACATGACTGCACTGAAGTTCTGCTGCTCTGAAGTTCAGACTTCATAGTGTGGGTGGGCTGCTCTATATCACGATGGAAGGAATGATACTGCACCTCCGCTTCATCCTCCATTTCAGTGGATAGAATCATACAAACACCATCTAGCTCGTCGGGTCGCCTGAGTTGCCATAAGATTCAGACTGGCGTGTCGAAAATTCAGTAGTCAGGGATCGATGCAAACAGCGAATGAGGCCAAGAGATGAGGGTGGCGGAGATCACTAACCCGAGATGGAAGAGTCTCGTCTGCTCCAACTTCGCCTCGCCGTATAACATTTGGCCGCCGGGAAGCGCCGCCGCCGCCGCCTCCGTCTCAGCTCTGGTCGGCGACGAGCAGAATGGGCCCCCACGACATACTACCAACGCGATCTGGGCCGAAACAACGCCTCTGGCCCATTCATACACAAGCTGAAAACTCTCCGGAAAAAAAACAGGCTTGAAAAAAAGTGGAAGGGTAGTAGTAGCTTCTGACAAGTATAACTTTTAGTTATTTTATTACTCCCTCCGATGCGATTTAACTGTCGCCAGAAATAAACTAACCACGACAACTTAACAGCCAAACTCATGACATTTTTTGGGATCAGTGTGAATCGCCGATTAAGAATGTTGCTGATGTAACTATAAAAGATGTGATCCCTGCCACATTCAACAAAAAATTCTAGCTTATGGTGAATCAACAATATATAATAGGCATGTCAAATTTCATGTTATACGGAAAAACTAATGACAAATTTAAAATGACATGCATTTTATCTAGGATAAAAGCGAACAATATATTATCGAAAATAGAATCAAAAAATATGAGCACGAAAATGAACTCATGTAAAAAAACAGGTTGAAAGAAGTAGAAGAGTAGTAATATTTTGAGTAACGAGGCTACTAGAGAGAAAGCGGTCATCCCTAGGGTGACGGTTCTGTAACTTACACTCGGGCGTCTTGGGCAATTTGGAGGCGACTCTCGTTTCCTCGTCGGCGATCTAGATCTTCAGTCTAATCAACCCCCCCCCCCCCCCCCCCACCACCATCATCTCGTGTTCCAATCCCTCGGTTCTGTGGACATTATCTCCACAGACGTGGCTCGCCGAAAACCCAGCACGATAAGGCCTTTCGCGCATTGTTACGATGTTCGGTGGTGAACCACGTTCATGCTCGTCTTTAATTATATCGGTGTAGCAGCCAGAGGACGGAGAATATGGAAGGTTTGATGGGAGGTTCAAGCTGATGAAGAAAGAGAAGAAATGTTTAGGGGTTTCCCTGAAGGAACGGAGGGCGCATTTGGTGCCGGTCAAAGGTTTGTGGTGCAAGGACCCGGGAGGAAATATTTTCTTGTTTACATCCATGTAAGCTTCGGGTAGTAGCAGGGAGGCTTTGCATGAAGGTCCATGAGCAGGGATGAAAACGGTACGGAAACTTACAACTTTTTCGCGGAAAAACGGAAACAGAATGGAAATACGGAAACAGAAACAGAATTTCACAAAACGGAAGCGGAAACGGAAGCGGAACAACATATTCCGGCGGAACGACCACGGAAACTGAAATTCTGTTTCCGATAATACGGAACTTTCCGTTTTTTGGTATGGAAATCTAGGCAGAATACAAAATCTGAATATAAAAATAAAAACTCCAAAGCGACCATGTTTAATCCTTACGTATTCACATATCATCTCCCTCTTGACTCATGAAATTTTCTTATATTTTATTTACTCTTGAATTTTGACAAGTTTGTTGATTTATTTGAATTTCCCTGGATTATTTAAGGGCCTTTTGTTCCGATGAACATCCGTTAGTTGTTCCGTGTCCGCACCGTATTCGCCATGTATTTATTCCCTACAATATCTGATTCTGTATTTGTTTCCGGTGTTTCCCTATTCGTTTCCGCTTCCGTAAGAAAATATGAAAATAAATATGGCACCACTCAGTTCGTCTGTATCCGCTCTGTCTTCATCCCTATCCATGAGTGTGTGAACCCTTGTTTACGCTTATAGATTTTCCAAAAAAACATCATCTCTTTTGCATGAAGATGAGTATGGAAGAAGTGTGGCAGTGGAATTGGCCAAGTTAGAGTGAAATGTTTGGTAGAAGATTTTGGTATTGCATTTCCCAGTTCCATATTTGCATTGCCCAATCTCTGTACCCTACTGAGTATGTAGGGCAAATTCCTGTATAGAGTTCTAAGGAAGCATCGAAGACTAGGAGTTAAGTTAAGAACACAACATCATCGAAGGGGTAGCACTAGCACTTAACATTCAGAACAAGACGACACAGCAGGCTGCAGGGTGCTGAATCAAGAATTCAACTCACATACATAGGCACGCAAACGACAGAGAGATAGAGATGAACATAGTACATTGGTGCCGCGTTCAACGTTGCAGATTTTCCGTTTTTCTTTGCTCTTATTGATAGGCTTTTACATCCTAACCGACGATCCTAAAAAGTCATGACTGAGCACTCTGAACGTGCCATCCCACGTCCTCTCAGCCATCTCCACGACACACTGCTGTGCAACGAAGCTCCGTGCCATCCCACGGCGCAACATTCACCGGCTGCTACTATTAAGTCCAACTCGAGAACAGGCTCTACGAGCTGACAGATTTATTCAGCTAAGATGAGCGCTAACTGAAACTAGACTGCTGAACCTAAACTGAAGTTGTCCGTCAGGTTCAACACAGCCAACAACAATGCGAAACTACTTCACTGTCTACCCATGATCTCGTTCTCCTCCTTCAGAATGCAACATTGGCTTTAATGATATGGACGACCATTTTAGGAATGGCTTGCTCGCTGTCTTCGTCTGGAACCATGTCGAAGACACACATATCGCAACGTTGTATGCCAGCCTTTACCACGAAACCTTCCCAGTGAAACTTTTGCCTCTGATCCTCGTCACCACCGAGAGTGTACTTCACTGACTCCGTTTGACGACGACCAGCTGAGGTCGTCCACTCGAACTTCATCTCCTCTCCCATCTTTGGAAGATAGGGTTGGTACCCTGCATAAGGTACCTAGCGTTTTACAAACAGAAACGTGTTAACCTACTTGTTGCTAAATTGAAAGTACATTAGCAGATTTCACACTCAGAATTGAGCTCCTTACAAGCGTTGTATCATGGTAGGCACTGCCGTCATGGATAACCACGAGCAGTGGGGGTGGGGTGTCGTTGCTGCTGCTGCTGTTGCGTGCTTCATATATGCTCTTCACAATGTTCAGTTGGTTGTCCGATAACCTTTGCCATGCGATCCATTGAAGGTCGGGCCCCGATGCACCTGCAGTTAATTAGTTTGATTAAAATTCATTGAAGGAATGTGTTTGAAAGAGAGGATTAATTGAGACAGAAGCTGAAACAGAAAGTGAAGGAGACCTGTCTGGAGATGGCTGCTGGCAGCGGTTCTGGCCTCGTATTTCTTGGCTCGCGTTCTCATCTTTGAGCGATTGCGAGGTCTGGGAGCAGGAGAGGAAGGATATGAGTTGGGCGAGTTGTAAAGAGAATGCCAGTCTGGGGCTGCTTCTATAGGCATCGGCAGCGCACGGTGCGCCGAGTCCATGGCGGTCTAAGAGGAAGTGGCGCCGAGTCCATGGTGGGCTTGGGACCGCCCGGACGCGTCCTCCTCCTAGTCGCTGACAGGGCGGTCCTACACTTTAACCGCCCCGGCGGAGCGGATAAGCCAGTTTGACCGGCGTCGGCATTCATGGCGCATCGGCCGGCATTCATGGCGTACCGGCCACCTCCGACTATAAGTGGAGGTGCCGGAGCAAACCCTAACTCCACATCTAATCCTACACATTCGCCGCTGCTCTCTTCTCCTCATCCACATCCGTCGCCGCTCTCTTCTCCTTCTCCACATCAACCATGCCTCACCGCCGTCACACCACATGCGCCAAGCTGATGGCCGAAAAGTGGGCGTAGATCCGCCACGAAGCATAGGCGGAGCCGCGGAGGACGTTGGCAAAGGCGACGGACGTTGGCTACGGAATTCTCCGCGACGACTCCGACTTCGTCGAAATGACGGGTTCGGAGTACCTATGGCAGATGCATGAAACACATCGGGCACAGTCGGAGGCGGTAGCACAGTGAAGAGAGCAGGCTGATGCAGAGCTGGCGAGGATGCGGGCGTAGGACGAGTCCATGCGGGTACAGGCGAAGGAGCAAACGAGGGTGAAGGCGGATCACCGTTTGGCCGAGCAGCAGCTCAAGGCCGAGATGGCTGAACGGATCCTCATCGGCCAGATGACGATCAGTCTCATGTTCGTCTACAAGCAGATGAAGGCAGAGGCGGCGATTCGTGATGGCCGCCACTACGAGCCGGAACCGTTTGGATCTCTCTCGTTCTACTCCGACTCTGATTAGCAGGGGTCTTCTCCGGCTCCTCCTCCACCCGGTTCGACACAGGGCCCTCCGGCTCCGGCCCCGGCGCAGCGGCAACGGTCATCGTCTTCTCTGACGATGAGTAGGATAGGCTAGAAATCCGGTCGCATGAAGTGCATGTAAGATAAAATTGCACCTTGTGAACGTTGCATACAGTTGTAGTAATTTGGTATCTTAATTTGAGGTGTATGGTTGTAGCAACATGTTTTTAGGGTGTGATAACCCACAAGTATAGGGGATCGCAACAGTCTTCGAGGGAAGTAAAACCCAAATTTATTGATTCGACACAAGGGGAGACAAAGAATACTTATTAGCCTTAACAACTGAGTTGTCAATTCAGCTGCACCTGGAAAAGCACTAGTAACAGGGGTGATGTGAAAGCAGCAGTAATATGAGAGCAATAGTAACAGTGACACAGCAGCAGTAGCAGTAACACAGAGGCAATGGCACCAGAAAATAGTTGATACTACTTCTAATGGCATGTAGGACCGAGTGAGTATTTGATGATGAAGATGGACCGGGGTTCCAGCTATCTACACTAGTGGTAACTCTCCAATAACAAGTGTTGGGTGAACAAATTACAGTTGGGCAATTGACAAATTATATAGCATTAAGACAGAACATCTAGTCTATTAATCATACGTAGGCATGTTTTCATATATAGTCATACGTGCTCGCAATGAGAAACTTGCACAACATCTTTTGTCCTACCAGCCCGTTTGCAGCGGGGCCTCAAGGGAATCTACTGGTAATTAAGGTACTCCTTTTAATAGAGCACCGGAGCAAAGCATTAGCACTTAGTGAAAACATGTGATCCTCATATCTAAACCATCCCCTCCAGTTATCCCAGTTATTGTCACTCTGGGGCCTCGGGTTCCGGACAGAGACATGTGCAAACAACTTGTAGATACAATCTAAGCAATAATTATAGAGCTTAAATCTAAGATCATGCCACTCGTGCACTAGTGACAAGCATTAAACACAACAAGGTTGCAGCAACAATAACTTCACAAATATATTGATAGACTGATCATAATGTAACAATTCATCGGATCCCAACAAACACAACACCGATTACATCAGATGGATCTCAATCATGTAAGGCAGCTCATGAGATCATTGTATTGAAGTACATGGGAGAGAGAGTACCAACTAGCTACAGCTAGAACCCGTAGTCCATGGGGGAACTACTCACGGAGCATGATGGAGGTGGTGGCGTCGATGGAGAAGGCTCCGGGGGTCAATCCCCGTCCCGGCAGGGTGCCGAAACAGGAACTTCTGACCCCCGAAACTAGGTTTCGCGATGGCGGCGGCGCTCCGGGAGTCTTTCTGGAGTATGATATATCTTTAGGGTTTTCGCGGGGGAGAATATATAGGCGAAAGGGCGGCGCGAGGGGTCCGAGGGCCCACCTCACCTGGTGGCGCCGCCCCCCTGGCCGCGCGAGCATGGGAGGAGGCCGTGGGCCTCCCCCTGGCTTGCCCTTCTGGCTCCGTGTATCCTCGGAAAAATAGGAGGTTTGGCTTTTGTTTCGTCGAATTCCGAGAATATTGCCCGAACAGCTTTTCTGGAACCAAAAACAGCAGAAAACAGGAACTGGCACTGTGGCATCTTGTTAATAGGTTAGTCCCAGAAAATGTATAATAATGATATATAATGCATATAAAACATGTGACAATGATACATAAAACAAGCATGAAACATCAGAAATTATAGATACGTTGAGACGTATCAAGCATCCCCAAGCTTAGTTCCTACTCGTCCTCGAGTAGGTAAACGATAAAAAGAAAATAATTTCTGAAGTGACATGCTACCAACATAATCTTGATCCAATAATGATGTAAGGCATGTGAGCTGAGATCAAATCATTCAAAGCAAATGTCTATAGTTGATATAAGAGATAATAAAGCAAGAGTCAAACAAGCTAAAAGTTTTCATGAACTATTGCTTTAAAGACATGAAACCGTACAAGGTTCATTAAAGATGGTTTAAGTATCCAGCGTAGGAGTTCTATCCTTCAATCCAAGCATCAAGCAAATTTTCATAACATAGAAGGATTCAGTCAAGTAAACATAAACATGAACGTCATGAATCAACTGTTTCGAAGCTACTCAACCGGTGAGCGCAAGCATTTGGTATTGGCACCAGGATGTTATGGCAAAGAGAACATTAATGGGGGTTTGGAAGGCCAATGGAAGAAAGTCTCACAAAGCTATAAGTGATCATTAGACAAGAGGAAGTCTTATAATCGAAGCTATGTAAGGAGTAGTGATTGCCATGCAACGGATGCACATAGAGCTATATGTGTATGAAAGCTCTCCAATGGAACTAGTGGGGGTGCATCCAACTTGGTTGCTCATGAAGACCTAGAGCACTTTTGAGGAAGCTCATCATTGGAATATACAACCCAAGTTCTATAGTGTAAATTCCCCACATAGTTATACTAGAACATGAAAACTCTCTCACATGGAGTATAGGTGCTAAACATGAGCACAAATGATGACTATGAATACTGCAGGTGCTATAACATGAGCACAAGTGTGGATAAAGGATAGTAATGTTGCCCCCTTTTTCTTTATTCTTTTTTTTCTTTTTTCTTTTTTCTATTTTTTTTTCTTTTTCTGTTTCTCTTTTCGATGGCCACATAGCACTTTTCACTTTCAGGGGCAACATTCTAATATGACAACACACTTTTTGGTACATATAACTCATAATGAACAAAACATGATGTATGAAACTGTATGCCTCTGCCAGTGTAGCAGGATATGCAATGATCTAGCGTAACATGGGTAAACCACACATCAGCTGTATAGAATCATGCAAAGCAATATATAATGAAATGACAACAAGTCATGTAATGTAAATGGAAGTTGCATGGCAATATATCTCGGAACAGCTATGGAAATGCTGTGGTAGGTAGGTATGGTGGCTGTTTTGAGGAAGATGTATGGCTTATGTGTAGGAGAACAAGAGAAAGTCCTCCCACGGGTTTGGATGTACTGGCGAAGTATGCACAACTCTCAATGTGAGCAGAAGGCAATGCACAGCACCGAAGAGGCTAGCAAATTTGGATGGTGGAAGTGCCAAAAACCGTAGCTTAACATTAGTCAAAAAGAACTCACAAGTTTATTGCAAACAACTAGCAGGTTCAACATTAAGAGCATGATTAAAATTCACTCCAAGAAGGGCCGTTCACGGCGGCACAAGTACCCCGTTAGATCCCTCGACCTTCAGCACAACTTAGTTATTACGATGAACTTTCAGACATGGAAAGCTATCAAGTCCAACTACACCTTCAACAATTTTAGAGTTTGTAGTACGGTACAAGCTTAAAGACAACAATCCACTAATGATTTTAACTTAATTAACCAGCAAGCTTTACCATCTAAATACCTCAAAACGTTTGCAAAGAATCAGATTATCAAAGTTCAATGATCTACAAGATTATGCAAGTTTTTCATTATACCACTACCACATGCAACATTTTCTGAACCAACACATCAACCAAGCAACTCTCCAAATAAATATAAGTGAAGTAAGAGAGTACTTTCTATAAAATAACTAATAGCTCTGAACAAGAGATACATGAAAACCAAGAGCTAGAAGCTAAACAGTGCGAAAATGAATACTCAACAAATATAAGTGAAGAATAGGAGTATTCAAATGAAAAAGCGGAGCGTGTCTCTCTCCCAAACAAGATAGATAGGATCCGACATTGATATGATCAGAGAATAAAAACAACAAACTAAACACAAAGACGCTCCAAGAACAGCACATATGATGTGAAAGAATTAAAATATAGTTTCACTAGAGATGACCTGATAAGTTGATGATGAAGAAGGGGATGCCTTGGGCATCCCCAAGCTTAGATGCTTGAGTCTTCTTGAAATATGCTTGGGTGACCCACGGGGGCATCCCCAAGCTTAGGCTCTTCACTCTTCTTGATCACAATATCATCCTTCCTCTTGACCCTTGAAAACTTCTGCCACACCAAACTTCTCATAAACTTCATTAGAGGGGTTAGTACTCAAAAACATTAATCCACTTTGGTTCTGTAGTGACACATTGCAATACTCAATAAAACATTAGCTACAGCCCTCCACGTCTAGAAAGCCTTACTTAAAGTCCACAAGAGACAATGCAAAAAACAGAGACAGAATCTGTCAAAACAGAACAGCCAGTAAAGATGAATTTTTTCGAGGTACTTCCGTTGCTCAAATCGGAAAAAGTGAAACTAATGAAAGATGCGTACATATAGGATCACGCGTGATTTTTTCAGAATTTTTCAATTTTTCTGGAATTTATAAGCTCAAAACGTGGACAGCAAAAATCTGTCCCTGCGCAGAAATCCAAATCTAGCATCATCTAATCATTAGAGGCTCTTCTTGGCACAACAATGCAAAAAATAAAGATACAAAGGAGTTGTTACAGAAGTAAGCAAGCTCCTTGACTCAAAAAGCAAAGAAAAATTACAGAAATAAAACATGGGTTGTCTCCCAAGAGCGCTTTTCTTTAATGCCTTTTAGCTAGGCTTGATAGTTTTAATGATGCTCTCATGAAAATAGAAAATGAAGCAAAAGGAGCATCAAGAAGCAAATTCAAAACACATTTAAGTCTAACCCACTTCCTATGCATAGGAATCTTGTACACAAATAAATTCATAAAAACAAAGTGACAAGCATAGGAAGATAAAACAAGAGTAACTTCAAAAGTTTCAGCATATAGAGAGGTGTTTTAGTACCATGAAAATTTCTACAACCATATTTTCCTCTCTCATAATAATTTTCAGTAGCATCATGAATAAACTCAACAATATAACTATCACATAAAGCATGCTTTTCATGATCTACAAACACATAATTTTTATCAAGCTCAAAATAGTGGGATTAAAATTTCAAACCCACTTTAACAATTTTATAACAAGATGATTGATCAATCTCAAAAGATATGGGACTCTAGATAAAGTCAAGACCTCTCCAATCCCATTTTCATTAGTAGTACAATTAATATTATCAAGTAACATAGGACCATCATCTAGAGCTTTATCATAAACATTTTCTAAGCAAAACTCTTTAGTACCATGCATTTCGATATCAGCCACAAATAAAGGATTATCATAAGATTTTCAAATAGCATGGATTATCATATATAACAGTAGCATAATTATTCTCACAAGTTTTACTCATAGGAAAATTTCAAGAGAATCACAGGAACATAACATTCATCCTCCTTGGTAAGCATGGAGGGCAATCAAATAATGTAAGAGATGAAGAGTTACTCTCATTAGAAGGTAGGCATGGGTAGCTAATCCATTCTTCCTCCTTTTGTTCATCACTCTCCTCTCTTTTTCATCTAATGAGCTTTCAGGTTCAGCAATTTCTTCTTCCAGGTTCCTGCAAATTGTGAGTGCATTCTTGTGCATGAATGAGTCTCTCTTTATAATCAATGATATAAGGATTATTGCTGTAATGTTCTATGCAATAATCAAGGATAGAAGAGACATAATCTTTAAGGTCCTTACAAGCAATACAAGTTTCATAATTTTTAGCCATGAAGGATTCTATCTCAGAGCTCCCATAAATAAAACAAATTGTTCTACTTCTTCGAACCCAAGATGAATATAGTTATTCCAATGATAGTTCACAATTAAAACTTCTTCACTAAAGCCACATTGGAATTTAAGATGTTTAGTATCCTGTTTAGAGCAACAGTTTATATCATGGCGTTTAAGCAAGATTTTAGCAATTGTATTCAACTTTTCTAACACAGCACTCATGACTTCACCCTTTTTGATTCTCTATACTTCATATATAATTCTATAAGCTCCATATAGGTTGTGGGTTCTTCCATAACAACAGTTTTTAATTTTTCGGTTTTTCAAATTTTTATGGATTTTCGAATTTATAAGAAAAACAAAACAAACAAAAATAAACTAACAAAAGTAAACTAAACAAAACAAACTAACAGAAATAAACTAAGCACAAATAAACTAGACAAAAGTAAACTAGACAAGACAAAATAAAATAAAAACAGAGAGAGAGGTAGAGTGTACTCCCCAGGTGAACTTATGAGTAGAGCTATGCTCCCCGGCAACGGCGCCAGAAAATAGTCTTGATAACCCACAAGTATAGGGGATCGCAACAGTCTTCGAGGGAAGTAAAACCCAAATTTATTGATTCGACACAAGGGGAGACAAAGAATACTTATAAGCCTTAACAACTGAGTTGTCAATTCAGCTGCACCTGGAAAAGCACTAGTAACAGGGGTGATGTGAAAGCAGCAGTAATATGAGAGCAATAGTAACAGTAACACAGCAGCAGTAGTAACACAGAGGCAATGGCACCAGAAAATAGTTGATACTACTTCTAATGGCATATAGGACCGAGTGAGTATTTGATGATGAAGATGGACCGGGGTTCCCAGCTATCTACACTAGTGGTAACTCTCCAATAACAAGTGTTGGGTGAACAAATTACAGTTGGGCAATTGATAGAATTATAGCATTAAGACAGAACATCTAGTCTATTAATCATACGTAGGCATGTTTTCCATATATAGTCATACGTGCTCGCAATGAGAAACTTGCACAACATCTTTTGTCCTACCAGCCCGTTTGCAGCGGGGCCTCAAGGGAATCTACTGGTAATTAAGGTACTCCTTTTAATAGAGCACCGGAGCAAAGCATTAGCACTTAGTGAAAACATGTGATCCTCATATCTAAACCATCCCCTCCAGTTATCCCAGTTATTGTCACTCTGGGGCCTCGGGTTCCGGACAGAGACATGTGCAAACAACTTGTAGATACAATCTAAGCAATAATTATAGAGCTTAAATCTAAGATCATGCCACTCGTGCACTAGTGACAAGCATTAAACACAACAAGGTTGCAGCAACAATAACTTCACAAATATATTGATAGACTGATCATAATGTAACAATTCATCGGATCCCAACAAACACAACACCGATTACATCAGATGGATCTCAATCAAGTAAGGCAGCTCATGAGATCATTGTATTGAAGTACATGGGAGAGAGAGTACCAACTAGCTACTGCTAGAACCCGTAGTCCATGGGGGAACTACTCATGGAGCATGATGGAGGTAGTGGCGTTGATGGAGAAGGCTCCGGGGGTCAATCCCCGTCCCGGCAGGGTGCCGAAACAGGAACTTCTGACCCCCGAAACTAGGTTTCGCGATGGCGGCGGCGCTCCGGGAGTCTTTCTAGAGTATGATAGGTATCTTTAGGGTTTTCGCGTCGGGGAGAATATATAGTCAAAAGGGCGGCGCGAGGGGGTCCCCGAGGGGCCCACCTCACCTGGTGGCGCCGCCCCCCTTCTGGCCGCGCGAGCCTATGAGGAGGAGGCCGTGTGCCTCCCCCTGGCTTGCCCTTCTGGCTCCGTGTATGCCTCAGAAAAATAGGAGGTTTGGCTTTTGTTTCGTCGAATTCCGAGAATATTGACCGAACAGCTTTTCTGGAACCAAAAACAGCAGAAAACAGGAACTGGCACTGTGGCATCTTGTTAATAGGTTAGTCCCAGAAAATGTATAATAATGATATATAATGCATATAAAACATGTGACAATGATACATAAAACAAGCATGGAACATCAGAAATTATAGATACGTTTGAGACGTATCAGGGTGTGTCCGAACAGTTTGAGGGCTGATTTTTTGGGCTTCGACTGGAGATGCTCTTACTGAGCAAAACACATTGATTATGGTCTCCTTATGTATTGGAAGCTACTGACTAAGAGCATCTCCATCATCTTTCTTATATTTCCCCCTAATTAATAAAAACTGTCTTTTAGCAATTTGGGCAAAAAAACTAGCTCCATCAGCATTGCTATCAGTGGTCCCTTAATGAGAAGCTGAGTTAAACTAACCTCCAACTTCTCATATTTACAAAGTCTGGGGTGAACCCCAAACCTCCCCAAAACCTACGTGGGAGAGGCGCGCGCCAACCACCACACCTCCCTTGCGCCGCCTGATACGTCCAAAACGTATCTACTTTCCCGAACACTTTTGATGTTGTTTTGCCTCTAATTTGTGTGTTTTGAATATAACTAACACGGACTAAAGTTGTTTTCAGCAGAATTGCCCTGGTGTCTTGTTTTTGTGCAGAAAGTCAACTTTCGGGAAAATTCCCGGAAAATATCGCAAAGCTCCTATTTTACCAGAAGACACCCAGAGCCAGAAGACGAGACGAAGGCGGGTCAAGAGGGGCCCACTCCACGTGGCGGCGCCCCTCCCCCCTAGGCCGCGCCGTGGCATGGTGTGGCCGACTCGACCACCCCCTCGCGCCCCCTTTCGACTACTTAAGGCCCATAACCTAAAAACACGAGGAGGATCGACGTTTTTCCACAAAGAGTTCTGTAGCTCCGCCGCCACCGAAAACCCCAATTCGGGGACCAGAAACTCCGTTCTGGCACCCTGCCGGGACGGGAAATTGGAGGAGATCATCGCCATCATCATCACCGATGCCTCTCCATCAACCATCCATGATTCCCCCATCCATGTGTGAGTAATCCCCGATGTAGGCTGAAGGGGATGGTAGGGATTGGATGAGATCATTCATGTAATAGATATAAGATTGTTAGGGCATGGTGCCTAGTATCCTTTGTTAGTGATTTTGACATTGTTGCAACTTGTTATGGTTAATGCTTGACACTTAGGTCCCGAGTGTCATGATTTCAGATCTGAACATGTTATTGATTCATGAGGATAATTATTGTTTTGGATCATATCTGTAAGTTGTATGCACACATTGCTGTCCGGAACCCGAGGCCCTGAAGTGACAGAAATTGGGATAACCGGATGAGATGGCCGTGATGTGAGGATCACATGTGTTAACGGAGTGTTAATGCTTTGCTTCGGTGCTTTATTAAAAGGAGCACCTTAATTACCAGTAGTTTCTCTTGAGGCCCCGCTGCAAACGGGCTGGTAGGACAATAGATGCTGTGTAAGTTTCTCATTGCGAGCACGTACAACCAAATACAGAACCCATGCCTATGGTTACTTAGTACTTGGATGCTTTATACTTATTTACCTGCAACACCCATGTCTTGATTATTATATGAATTATCTTATCCATGCAACGCCCGTTCATCCTTCCCTATGCCTACAATATTTTAATCATGATGTCTACTGTAATTACTGCCCCTGTCTTCATTTGATTGCTGCTATTATTTCACTACTGCTACTGATATAAAATTGTTGCTACTGATAAACTATTTCGAGCAAATCTATTTCCAGGTGAAGCTGAACTGAGAATTCATCTGTCAATGCTTATAAATATTCTTTGGCTCCCCTTGTGTCGAATCAATAAATTTGGGTTTTACTTCCTGATACGTCTCAAACGTATCTATAATTTCTTATGTTCCATGCTTATATTATGCCAATTGCTACATGTTTTATATACACTTTATATTATTTTTATGCATTTTCCGGGACTAACCTATTAACAAGATGCCGAAGTGCCAGTTCCTGTTTTCTGCTGTTTTTGGTTCCAGAAAATTACTTCTGCGAATATTCTCGGAATTGCACGAAACAAAAGGCCACGTCCCTATTTTTCCAGAAGCTTCACAGAGTCCGAAGGAGAGACGAAGGGGGGGCCACGAGGCAGCCAGCTCATATGGCGGCGCGGCCCCACCTTCTGCCGCGCCGCCAGGTGAGCTGGGCCCCTCGGGCCTCCACCGACGCCGCCCCTTCGCCTATTTATTCACCCCGAGGGAAAAACCCTAATACCGGGAGCCATATTTCCAGAAGAGTTACGCTGCCGCCGCCGTCGTCAACCCTAACTCGGGGGATTCAGAAGATCTCCTCCGGCACCCTGCCGGAGAGGGAAATCATCACCGGAGGGCTCTACATCACCATGCCCGCCTCCGGACTGATGCGTGAGTAGTTCATCCTTGGACTACGGGTCCATAGCAGTAGCTAGATGGTTGTCTTCTCCACTTGTGCCATCATGTTTAGATCTTGTGAGCTGCCTATCATGATCAAGATCATCTTATTGTAATGCTACATGTTGTGTTTGCTGGGATCCGATGAATATTGATACTATGTCAAGTTGATTATTGTGTTATCATGTCTATGTTATTTATGATCTTGCATGCTCTCCATTGCCTGTTGAAACTCTGGCCAAGTGAATACTTGTGACTCCAAGAGGGGGTATTTATGCATGATAGTTGGGTTCAACCTCTATTTAATCTGGGATAGTGACAGCAAGTCCTAAGGTTGTAGATGTGTTGTTGCCACTAGGGGTAACCTAATGATGCTTTGTCTAAGGATAAATGTGTTGTTTACATTATGCACTTTACTTAATGCAATTGTCTGTTGCTTGCAACTTAATACTGGATGGGGTTGTGGATGCTAACCTGAAGGTGGACTATTTAGGCACAGATGCATGCTGGATAGCGGTCTGTGTACCTTGTCGTAATGCCCAATTGAATCTCATAGTCAACACTACACTTGCACATGCATGTTTATGCACTTATCAATGTTGTCAATTGCCCAGCTGTAATTTGTTTACCCAGCATGTTATTTATCTTATTGGAGAGACACCACTAGTGAACTGTGGACCCCGGTCCATTCTTTTACATCTGAAATACAATCTACTGCAATCATTGTTCTTTTACATTCTCTGCAAACAAACATCATTTTCCACACTATACGTCTAATCCTTTGTTTTCAGCAAGCCGGTGAGATTGACACCCTCACTGAATCGTTGGGACAAAGTAGTTTGATTGTGTTGTGCAGGTTCCAAGTCGACGAGTCAGACCTCCCCTACAACACCAGCACTTTTTCTGGCGCCGTGGACACCTTCGTAGCATCGATATTTCCTACTGGTTCGATAACCATGGTTTCATACTGAGGGAAAACTTGCTGCTGCACTCATCATACCTTCCTCTTGGGGTTCCCAACGGACGTGTGACTTTACACGCATCAAGCACTTTTTCTGGCGCCGTTGCCGGGGAAATCATCATTGCTACAGCAAGGGGAGTCTCTCACTTCCAATCACTTTACTTTGTTATTGTCTTGCTTAGTTTATTTTTATTTTGTCTTGTTTGCTTTCTTTATATCAAAAACACAAAAAAATTAGTTACTTGTTAATTCGGTTTCTGTTTAATTTTGCTAAAATGAGTACTCCTGAGAACACCAAGTTGTGTGACTTCACTAGCACCAATAATAATGATTTCATATGCACTCCTATTGCTCCACCTGCTTCTACAGCAGAGTTTTATGAAATTAAACCTGCTTTACTAAATCTTGTTATGAGAGAGCAATTTTCTGGTGTTAGTACTAATGATGCTGCTGCCCATCTTAATAATTTTGTTGAACTTTGTGAGATGCAAAAGTATAAGGACATGGATAGGGATGTTATAAAACTGAAATTATTTCCTTTCTCTTTGAGAGGAAGAGCTAAAGAATGGTTGCTATCTTTGCCTAGAAATAGTATTGATTCATGGACAAAATGCAAAGATGCTTTCATAGGGAAATATTATCCTCCTGCTAAGATTATATCCTTGAGAAGTAGCATTATGAATTTTAAGCAATTTGATAATGAACATGTTGCCCAAGCATGGGAGAGAATGAAATCTTTGGTAAAGAATTGTCCCACTCATGGACTGACTACTTGGATGATCATCCAAACCTTTTATGCAGGATTAAATTTTTCTTCAAGGAACCTATTGGATTCAGCTGCTGGAGGTACTTTTATGTCCATCACTTTGGTGCAGCAACAAAGCTACTTGATGATATGATGATCAACTACTCCGAATGGCACACTGAAAGGACTCCTCAAGGTAAGAAGGTAAATTCTGTTGAGGAAACCTCTTCCTTGAGTGATAAGATTGATGCTATTATGTCTATGCTTGTGAATGGTAAAACTCATGTTGATCCTAATAATGTTCCTTTAGCTTCATTGGTTGCTCAAGAAGAGCATGTTGATGTGAATTTCATTAAAAATAATAACTTCAACAACAATGCCTATAGGAATAATTTTGGTAGCAATAATTATAAGCCTTATCCTTCTAATGGCTATGGCAATTCTTATGGTAATTCCTACAGCAATAATAGAAGTGTACCTTCTGATCTTGAAGTCATGCTTAAAGAATTTATTAGTACACAAAAAGCTTTCAATAAAACTGTTGAGGAAAAGTTTGGGAAAATTGATGTTCTTACTTCCAAGGTTGATAGTCTTGCTCTTGATGTTGATCTTTTAAAACTGAAAGTTATGCGTAATGAAGTTAAAGATACTAAGTCATTTGCCACAGCAAATGCCATCCAAGTTCGAATTGATGACAATATTAGGATGTTGGCTGAATTGCATGCTAGGTGGGAAAGAGAGGAAAAACTTGATAAAGAGAATAATATAGCTAGAGTTTGGACTATCACCACCACTAGTAATGCTAATGTTTCACATGCTAGTAAGCCTCCTACTATCAATGGTAATGTTATTGGTATTGGTAATGTCTCTACTACTTCTGCAAAGCGTACAAAATTGCCTAAAACTGCTGAAACTTTTTCTGATAAAAGTGCTGAAATTTTTCAAACTATGGGAGACAATGGTTCCACCACCATTGACAATAATGATTTTGATTTTGATGATTGTAACATTTCTGAAGTTATTAAGTTCTTGCAAAAGCTAGCTAGAAGTCCTAATGCTAGCACTATTAATTTGGCTTTTACAAAACATATTACAAATACTCTCATGCAAGCTAGGGAAGAAAAGTTGAAACATGAAGCTTCTATCCCTAGGAAATTAGAAGATGGTTGGGAACCCATCATTAAAATGAAGGTGAATGATTTTGATTGTAATGCTTTATGTAATCTTGGTGCAAGTATTTCTGTTATGCCTAAGAAACTTTATGATATGCTTGACTTGCCACCTTTGGAATGCTGTTATTTGGATGTTAATCTTGCTGATAACTCTATGAAGAAACCTTTGGGGAGAATTGACAATGTTCTTATTATGGTTAAAAATAACCTTGTCCCCGTTGATTTTGTTGTTTTGGATATTGAATGCAATGCATCTTGTCCTATTGTTTTGGGAAGACCTTTTCTTCGAACTGTTGGTGCCATCATTGATATGAAAGAAGGTAATATAAGGTACCAATTTCCTCTCAAGAAAGGTATGGAACACTTTCCTAGGAAGAGAATGAAGTTACCTTTTAACTCTATTGTTAGAGCAAGTTATGATGTTGATGCTTCTTCTCTTGATAACACCTGATTTTCACTTTCTGCGCCTAGCTGAAAGGCGTTAAAGAAAAGCGCTTATGGGAGACAACCCATCGTTTTTATTTTCTGTTATTTTTGCTTTTCTTTTTGTTTTGAGTCAAGTTAATGCCTACTACTGTAGCAATACCTTTGTATCTTTATTTTATTGCATTGTTGTGCCAAGTAAAGTCTTTGATAGAAAGTTGATACTAGATTTGGATTTCTGCGCAGAAACAGATTTTTAGCTGTCACTAATTTGAGATTTTCTCTCTGAATAAAAATCGAAAAATTCTGCAAAAATTCATGAGTAATCCTCAGATATGTACGCAACTTTCATTCAACTGGAGCTTTTCCATCTGAGCCTGTTAAGTGGCTCGAAAAAATTCGTCTTTACGGACTATTCTGTTTTTGACAGATTCAGCCTTTTATTTCGCATTGCCTCTTTTACTGTGTTTGAGTGGATTTCTTTACTCCATTAAATTTCAGTAGCCTTGGGTAATGTCCAGAAGTGTTGGTAATGATTGTGTCCATGCTGAACATGTGAATTTTTGATTATGCACTAACCCTCTAATAAGATTACTTCGAGTTTGGTGTGAAGGAAGTTTTCAAGGATCAAGAGAGAAGGATGATATTATATGATCAAGAAGAGTGAAAAGCTTAATCTTGGGGATGCCCCCGTGGTTCATCCCTGCATATTTCAAGAAGACTCAAGGGTCTAAACTTGGGGATGCCCAAGGCATCCCCTTCTTCATCAACAACTTATCAGGTCATCTCTAGTCAAACTATATTTTAATTCCGTCACATCTTATGTGCTTTACTTGGAGCGTCAGTGTGCTTTTATTTTTGTTCGTTTGTTTTCGTTTTCTGAATAAATCGGATCCTAGCATGCTTGTGTGGGAGAGAGACACGCTCCGCTTTTTCATGTGAACACTTGTGTTCTTCGTTTTTATTTAATGTTCATGGCGAAAGCTGAAAGCCTCAGCACTTATTGTTTATGTTTATGGCGAAAGCTGAAAGCCTCAGCATTGATTGATGTTTGGTTGGAAATGAAAAATGCTACATGTGGTAGATGGTATATTAAAAAGACATATTTATGCTTGTAGATCATTGTCTTGTTTAATTTGACACTTTGCAATTGTTTTGAGCTCTCAAGTAGATCATGTTTTAAGCTCTGGCATCATGTAGTTAAAACCTATTAGTGGAGAACTACCGTAGAGCTTGTTGAAATTTGGTTTGCATGTTTGTTATCTCTAAGGTCTAGATATTTTCTGGTAAAATGTTTGAGCAACAAGGAAGACAGTGTAGAGTCTTATAATACTTGCAATATGTTTTTATTTGAGTCTCGCTGTACCGGTTTATACTTGTGTTTGCTTCAAATAACCTTGCTAGCCTAAACCCTGTACTGAGAGGGAATGCTTCTCGTGCATCCAAACCTTGAGCCAAAACCCATGCCATTTGTGTCCACCATATCTACCTACTATGTGGTATTTCCTGCCATTCCAAGTAAATACTTCATGTGCTACCTTTAAACTATTCAAAAGCTATTATCTCTTATTTGTGTCAATGTTTTATAGCTCATGAGGAAGTATGTGGTGTTTTTATCTTTCAACCTTGTCATTTACTCCTGACAGACTTTCACCAATGGACTAGTGGCATATACATCCGATTATCCAATAATTTTGCAAAAAGAGTTGGCAACGGGGTGCCCAGCCCCAATTAATTACAACTTTCATTAATAATTCTCTTCACATGTTTTGCCCTGATTTATCAGTAAGCAACTTAATTTGCAAATAGACACTCCTCCATGGTATGTGAATGTTGGAAGGCACCCGAGGATTCGGTTAGCCATGGCTTGTGAAAGCAAATGTTGGGAGGAGTGTCACCTATAAATAAAACTAAAGTACATGTGTAAACAAAAGAGAAGAGGGATGATCTACCTTACTGGTAGAAATAACGTCCTTCATGGGAGCCGCTCTTGAAAGTCTGGTTGACAAGGGGGTTAGAGTGCCCACTATCATGCGTTGACAACAACAAACACCTCTCAAAACTTTATTTTTATGCTCTCTTTATGATTTCAAAAACTGAAAAGCTCTAGCACATGATTTAATCCCTGCTTCCCTCTGCGAAGGGCCTATCTTTTACTTTATTGTTGAGTCAGTTTACCTACTCCTTTCTATCTCAGAAGTAAACACTTGTGTCAACTTTGTGTGCATTGATTCTTACATGTTTACATTTTGCACTTGTTATATTACTTTATGTTGACAACTATCCATGAGATATACATGTTACAAGTTGAAAGCAATTGCTGAAACTTAATCATCCTTTGTGTTGCTTCAATGCCTTTTACTTTGAATCTATTGCTTTATGAGTTATCTCTTATGCAAAACTTTTTGATACTTGTCTTGAAAGTACTATTCATGAAAAGTTTTTACTTATATGATTCAGTTGTTTACTCTTTATCTATCTGTTAGCAAACTATAGACCATTGCTTTGGGTCACTTCATTCATGACATGAGCCTTGCAATATCATTTGATCAAGATTATGTTGGTAGCATGTCACTCCAGAAATTATTGTTGTTATCGTTTTACCTACTCGAGGACGAGTAGAACTAAGCTTGGGGATGCTTGATACGTCTCAAACGTATCTATAATTTCTTATGTTCCATGCTTATATTATGCCAATTGCTACATGTTTTATATACACTTTATATTATTTTTATGCATTTTCCGGGACTAACCTATTAACAAGATGCCGAAGTGCCAGTTCCTGTTTTCTGCTGTTTTTGGTTCCAGAAAATTACTTCTGCGAATATTCTCGGAATTGCACGAAACAAAAGGCCACGTCCCTATTTTTTTCAGAAGCTTCACGGAGTCCGAAGGAGAGACGAAGGGGGGCCACGAGGCAGCCAGCTCATATGGCGGCGCGGCCCCACCTTCTGCCGCGCCGCCAGGTGAGCTGGGCCCCTCGGGCCTCCACCGACGCCGCCCCTTCGCCTATTTATTCACCCCGAGGGAAAAACCCTAATACCGAGAGCCATATTTCCAGAAGAGTTACATTGCCGCCGCCGTCGTCAACCCTAACTCGGGGGGTTCAGAAGATCTCCTCTGGCACCCTGCCGGAGAGGGAAATCATCACCGGAGGGCTCTACATCATCATGCCCGTCTCCGAACTGATGCGTGAGTAGTTCATCCTTGGACTACGGGTCCATAGCAGTAGCTAGATGGTTGTCTTCTCCACTTGTGTCATCATGTTTAGATCTTGTGAGCTGCCTATCATGATCAAGATCATCTTATTGTAATGCTACATGTTGTGTTTGCTGGGATCCGATGAATATTGATACTATGTCAAGTTGATTATTGTGTTATCATGTCTATGTTATTTATGATCTTGCATGCTCTCCGTTGCCTGTTGAAACTCTGGCCAAGTGAATACTTGTGACTCCAAGAGGGGGTATTTATGCATGATAGTTGGGTTCAACCTCTATTTAATCTGGGATAGTGACAGCAAGTCCTAAGGTTGTAGATGTGTTGTTGCCACTAGGGGCAACCTAATGATGCTTTGTCTAAGGATAAATGTGTTGTTTACATTACGCACTTTACTTAATGCAATTGTCTGTTGCTTGCAACTTAATACTGGATGGGGTTGTGGATGCTAACCTGAAGGTGGACTATTTAGGCACAGATGCATGCTGGATAGCGGTCTGTGTACCTTGTCGTAATGCCCAATTGAATCTCATAGTCAACACTACACTTGCACATGCATGTTTATGCACTTATCAATGTTGTCAATTGCCCAGCTGTAATTTGTTTACCCAGCATGTTATTTATCTTATTGGAGAGACACCACTAGTGAACTGTGGACTCCGGTCCATTCTTTTACATCTGAAATACAATCTACTGCAATCATTGTTCTTTTACATTCTCTGCAAACAAACATCATTTTCCACACTATACGTCTAATCCTTTGTTTTCAGCAAGCCGGTGAGATTGACACCCTCACTGAATCGTTGGGACAAAGTAGTTTGATTGTGTTGTGCAGGTTCCAAGTCGACGAGTCAGACCTCCCCTACAACACCAGCACTTTTTCTGGCGCCGTTGACACCTTCGTAGCATCGATATTTCTTACTGGTTCGATAACCTTGGTTTTATACTGAGGGAAAACTTGCTGCTGCACTCATCATACCTTCCTCTTGGGGTTCCCAACGGACGTGTGACTTTACACGCATCACTTCCCTCGAATACTGTTGCGATCCCCTATACTTGTGGGTCATCACCGCCGCCGTCGGCCCCTCCGCCGACCGCCGCCATCGCCGGTCACCGCACCTTGACTGGTGGCCCTTCTTTCGATTCTCGGCTGAATTAGGCACCGCCCAGGCCCCGCTGCAGACGCCTACCGTCGGCATCTCGGTCGGTCGATTTCGACTGGGCTGAGGCTGGCGCCGGCAGGGCTTGGCTCCAGGTGGGTTGTGCGTCGGCCGCGGTCAGCTCAGCACATCCACCGTGGTCCCACGACTCCGCCGCCGCAACCATCCCTGTCCGAGCTCGTGACGGATTCCGCAGCCCCACCCCGGCGACGTCCCTGCCGCCTCTCACCCGGGCACCGGCCCGTAGAGTTCTGCCTCCCCGCCACCCCGCCCCTCCTTTTCCTACCAACGCGAGCATCCCTGCTGCCAAATCGAGCTCTGCCTCGCTCGCAATCCCGTCGTCCGATTCAGAGGGCGGGAGGCCGATGCCAGCGATTCGTGGTACGGGTGAGCCCCCTCCGCGCTCGCCTACCCCCGACGCACCCATCCTCCCGCACCGCCACCATGCGTTGGCGTCGACAATCAATTTCGTGCCCCCACACGCTCACGTCTCCCTGCCGCCTGCGAGCTTCTCTGTGGCGGGAAGATGATGGGCGGGTGGGGAAGGGAATAGAGCCGAAAGTAAAGAGAGCGGGAGAGAGAGTAAAGGGTAAAGGAGTATCCCACTTACATGTGGGCCCCACGTGCAAATTTGGTTATACCAATCCTTTTTTTGGAAGGGTAGCAAAGCAGTTTTTTTGATTGCTAAACCCTCTCTCTTCTCTTCCTATAACTTTTATAGCAATGCAAATTATTATAGGAAGACTCTTGGAGATGTTTTAATCAGATTGCTGCTCTTCAGCTTAGCAAGCTCGAGACTTCACACATCTACCATGTCCCCTTTGACTACCCGTTCTTCTCAAAAGGAGACGCACAAAGGCATGAGAAAACTGAATCATCACACTTAACAGCACAGTTCGCATGACAAACCTGGGAAGTTGTAGTGTATGACTATGACGATATATAGCTAGCTACTCCCTCCCTGCAGTCTTAGTTCTTAATAATTAAGATGTGGGAGAAAAACAAACAATTAATTTCGTCGATGGCCACTTTAAAAGAAATGAGTTGAGGGAGTGAGTTGGTGAGCTTGCTTCAGTGTAAGATCAATGGCGATAGGGGTGTTTGTTGATGATCTGTAGCCATATGCTGCGGACGAGGCTCAGCCAATGGGGCGATAAAGGAGAAGACACGATTCCAATATTGGTTTTTGCTTAAACACAATAAAGCATCGTCTTCCTCCTAGTATTGATATCGGTTTAGATTGTACACAATCGCCCGAGATTATAGTAGTCAGTTACAATCCGTGCCTGATAGTTTAGAAATGCTACCAAATTTATGACTGCTGCAACTTTCAACAACATAACTTGGGTTACTTTTGAACTCTTTCATCTAGAAGCTTATCTCAACGTGACGTTCTAGATAAAATGTGAGGCCTCTCAGGTCCAGCCGCCGTTCAAATTGATCAAGGGACGATCCTGACCGGCCGGTGCCAGCCCTTAACTTTCGTGCTCAGCCAGCAGCCACTCCTAGTTCTTCATGCCTTTTTTGTGACTGGTGTCATACTATATTTTGTTAAATACTCCTATATTTAGAGGGTGTCGATTAAATTTGTTCTTTTCTGTTCGATACTTCTCAATCAAAAAGGTTGGCATGTTAGATGAGAGACTTAGATTAACCACCAACAACGCCCAACTATATCATGTAAGTATGAAAATACTCATATTACAAAATTTCTAACAATGAAATCGTCTTAACACAAATGTTCAGCTTTCAGTTATTCTTTGATATTTTAGCACAAAAATGGAAATTGGCATGCTTCTATCATTCCTGGACGCAATCAGGTTTTTGTAAGTATGTTTTGTGTTATCTTAGAAAATGAGTAGGGCATCAACTTTTTTTAGTGTAGCTACACACCATGGTGTTATACGGTGATCCAAGCCTTTTATAACCGTTTGAGCTTATTTTACTAGTAAAACACAATTTTTTGGTGTACACAATTGATTTCAGAAAAAAAACGTGTCGTCCTTTTTGTGTGTTGCCTTTTTAGTTGATCTGTTGGGTTGACTTTAAAATCATCATAACGGGCAAAAGATAACTGAAAAATTAAACCAAACCCTCTATACTTTTTTTTTATAATGACACAAGCTCCCAAAAGAAAAAGTTTTGTATTCCACAGACACTGAAGACAGGAATCAAAAGTTCAAAACCAATTGAATACCAATTGAGAGAGGTCAAATACTAGTTCCGACTAGAGATGATTGACACATATTTGTCTAATTATGTATGTATCTAGACATATTTAAGTGTGTAGATACATCCGTATTTAGATAAATCTGTGTCAACCATTTCAGATCAGATGTAGTACCGGTAAAGAAAAGTTATCTTCTAAACAATATAGAATAGCTCACCTAAGACCGTGCATTATTTTGAATTCTGCTTCTGAATACAACATGCACACAAACATATGTTCTAAAAAAAATGATGTTTATGTTCTACTTTTAGTTATCCAAATTATTTATTGGTGCCAAGATTTGAAAATATTGTTTCCAATTTTGATCTTTTATTTGTTCTCACTTAAAAAGTTCATCTTTAAGCATTTCTTTTGTATATTCCTTTTTTTCTATGTTTAGTTGTTACCACCAAGGTTTGAAAATATTGTTTCATTACTTAATGTTTTCTATTTTTCCTTTTTTTTACACTTTAAAAGAGTTCATGCTAAGCATTTCGTATTACAAGGTTTTTTATTGTTTTCTTTATTTGTTTATTTAATTTAATTTATGTTTAATATTTTAATGCCAAGGTTTGATTATAATTTTTAAAGGGTTACATCTTTTAATATAGGTTTACATGTTAAATATTTAACTCTATATTTTTGTAAAATTTTCTAATTGTGCTAGTGAATAGAGTTTCCAAGAAGGAGAGCAAGCATTGTACCAACCCGTAGCTACAGCTACATTCCGCGCCGTCCGATCCACTTAAGTGTAATTGATCTCACACGTCCGATCAATGTAAGAAAAACATTTCACAGGTAGCATTTTTTGTGTGCATGTAACATCCCGTGTAGCAAAAAACATTTCAAGGCATCTCTTGGCATTGCGGACACCATCATTTGGACACTCTCTACAAATTGTTGCTACACTGCTGGTTCGGCCTACAGGGCTCAACTCCTTGGGTCCACACCCTGCTCATTCGAGAGCCTCGTCTGGAAAACTTGGGCACCTCCCAAATGTAGATTTTTTGGGTGGCTTGCTGTGCAGAACAGATTATGGACCTCTGATCGACTCGGTGTGAGGGTTGACCGCACTCCCCTTATGCCAACTCTGTAAATCTCAAGGGGAAACGGCAAGGCATATCTTCTTGGAATGCCGGTTCTCTCGCCGAGAATCTGGCAGGCTACTGCCTGGCTTTCCTGCATTTTCCTGATTCAAGTCTTGGGCACGGGCTGTCCAGCTGTCCTTCAATACTGGCATGACATCTTCAAGGCCCCAACTGCGCTTCTCAAAGGCTTAAATGGGGTGGTAACTCGGGTGGCTTGGGAGATTTGGAAGGAAAGGAATGCTCGCATCTTCAATAACAAGTCATCGATGCCCGCAGCTCTTATCGAGAAGATCAATGACAAAGCAAAGAACTGGATTCTTGCAGGAAATAAGCATTTAGGTGAGATCGTGGTCTAAGAAACCTATGTGACCCTTTTTTTCCTTTTGGGTTAGGCCGCCATGTTTGTTTCTCCGATATCAATATAAAATGTAAAACATTTGCCTCGTTTCAAAAAGAAATAAAAAATTGTTCTCAGTTACTATACCATCTAGAATTTCATTTTACACAAGTTGTGTTGACTTATATATACTGCAACCCGCATACAAATTTCAGGGATTCGTTGGCACCACATTATATAATAATTTCTTTATGGCCTGGACTCCTACAAACAAAATTTCAGGTTTATTTTCCAGTGAGCAATTAAGAACAATATTTTTTTGGAACCGGCGATGGAGAAGTCTCAACGTTTTTTAAATAAGAAGGTGCGGCACCACGAGTTGAACTCGGGTGGGCCCTAGGCTGGGTAAACTGCGCCCCAACCGCTGGGGTGAGAGCCCATCCGCGATTAAGAACAATCCCTGTCAAGCAGGATTAATGATGGCATGGTATTTGAATTCTAAGTTTTTCTATTCACTGGTGTTTGGAATATCTGTTGAGAAGATGTCTGCAGTTGAAATGATGTGTGCAAGATGAACCAGTCTGAACAAGACAACTGCCTAGCAGAAAACATGGGCGAAATGTGTGCTACCCGAATGTACTGATAGCATGAATCAGTTCGTCAGAGGAATAAAAAATACAACCTCAGATTCATAATGGAACGGGATCGTCGCCCATCAAGTTTCTTCGTGTTCTAAAACAAAACAAATTTACGATATGTAGAAACATAGTTCTACAAATTTACACGGCCGAAACAGATATTTCAGCGATGACGCCATACGCATGTCGATGGCGCCACACCTTAGTGCTCCTTGGTGTCCTTTGGATGCATGCATTTTCGAACGCGGAGAGAAAATACACACCTCCCTGCTCCGTTCGGAGCTGCGTACAGCATTACCTTCGCTCCCAAGGACATCCCATTGCGGTCACCTCGATATTCTGGCCTGCTGACCTTTCAAATCTGAACAAGACACCACAGGACTCCATGGCTCCCTCAACATGTCAAGACGGGCAACTGTTTGCATTGAAGATATTTGTCCTGAATGCCAAGTGCAACATTTCACCACTGGACTGTAATTGATCTTCGGAATTCGACCACTCTGATAACGGTGAACAAGGAAAGAAGGAGAGGAGAAGACCACTCTGACACGGACCAGTTGCTTCGAGAAGATCAGAAGCTTCGAGGAAGAAGAAACAATGCTTCCGGTACTCTGCCCCAGCATAACCTGGGTGGTAGGATAGGTCAAACCAAACCAGTGAACAAATAATAGTCCTCGTTGCTTCAGAATATGCTGCACTTGAGTCCCATAAGAAACTCAGTATCAGGCCTAATTTTCCAAGGTTCAAACTACTTAGCAAGCATTTGTGCAGAGTGTAACTCAAATAATTTCAAGAGAGTAGGAAACATACATTTTTGTCATCCTGTGAAATAGCTCCTCCGTTACAAACGTGATATTATCTCAGGAGTTTGAGGAATGTGGCTCTTCACAAAGCAACATCCTGGCAGACAGATTCGAGCGATTCAGAGATTCACAATGTTTCGCACACTACACTTTTGATAGTAGGGAACATTGAAAAAATGAGAACAAAGGGTCAACTACTGACCTTTCAGCATGTCAAGACAACTACTTCATTTCTGGTTACTGTTTGGATACATGAGATATGTCTTGAATCAACAGTGGAATTCACTACTGGGGCTACAATTGTTCTGCGAAATCCAATAAATAAACTTGGGTCAGAATATGAACAAAGCAGAACCAAACTCAAATGCCCAATCAATTTCACGTTAGTAGAAGGTTACATCCATACCATTCTGTACAATAAATGCACCACCTCATATTGAATATATGATAACAGCAACATACTTGAATGTATGATATATTAGGTGCTTGAAGGGCAGCCCTTACAAAGCAACATCCTGTCGAAGGACCTAAGTAAGAGGAAATAAAGCCATGGTCGCTCCAGAACTGAACACCTCCTAGTCCCTACTATGCTCTGCTCGGTGTTGCATACTGAACAACCGTCGCTCCACAAAAGCCTCAAGGATCAAGGACGTCCCTACTTTGTTTGTACTTAAGAGCTATGTCCTGAACACCAAGTGCAAAATTCAGAATGGACTGTAGTTGGTCTGCAGAATTCGAGCAACGAACTTGGGTCAAAGACTCAGGAACTGGCAACTAGTGGATATGAGTGGCCAATCATTCATTAACTTACAGCGAAGATGGTAGTTGGGCACCATATGCAATTGCAATCTCTGCAAAAGATGGTAGTTGGGCACAATGCTTTCAGTACTCTACCCCAGCATAATCTGGGTGATAGGATAGGCTGACCAAAACAGTGAACAAAATATTAATCCTCATCCCTCGAAAAATGCTGCCCCGGCATAATACTGAATTATGACACCAACGTATATGAATATATGATGCATCAGATGCTTGAAGGACAACCCTTACGAAGCAAATTCTGTCAAAAGAATCAAGTAAGAGGAAATAAAAATAAGATACTTGATGCATGAAAAGAAAATAAGATATTTATTGGATAACAGTAAAATACCTGCTCTTCATGTGAATGATGCCAACTCAATTTAGCCTACTCAGTCCTGCTGCTTCGTGCGCAAAAGAGCACAAGAATAATTCCATGATTCTGGATTCAGTTCCGGCGACAGCAGTCTTCTTCTTCTTAAACTGTACCGAGTGAGTGATGTCCTGCACCTCCTTTTTTATTTCACATAGGGAACAGAAACCTGACGAAGAAAATACACACATGTTAAGTAACGTGAAGGTGATGGCATAAGCATACTACTGTACGTTATTATTAATAAGACAGGATAAATAGAAGCACACCTACTACTGTGGGTAACTATAAAGAAAGCAAGTAGGAGAAAGATAAATAAGGAGGCAGTCATTAAGTATGAAAACTTGATCCTAGGCATACTAATCGGCAGATTCAATTGGAGCGAAGTATAGATTGTGATCCACAAGTGACATGTCTGGCATGCAGATACAGATACATATAGCAAACTTTACATGGTTTAAAGGATTCACAACTTATGTACACCATGCTGCAGTGTCAGAATTTAGAAGCAATTGGAAAGTATCAAAGCACATTCTATTAAAAAAAAAGCATAGCAAATGGACATAAAGTTACCAACATTGCAGAATGAAGAGTCAGTTGTATCTAGCACCTGCAGTCCCCGGTTGCAGTACTGTCAGTACAGCACCTGCCACTGAGGTGATGGCGGGCGGTGGTTGAGTTGCTCGGCCACGGCGAGCAGGGGAGGAGCACAGCTCGGAGCGTGGGCTCCCCGGCGAGCTTGAGGCAACAGGAGCTGGAGGGGCAGGGCAACCGTGTCTGCCTGAAGAAGATGAAGGCCTGCGCAAGCCAGGAAGGGAGCCTGCGCAAGTCATGCAGCCGCAGCAGGAAGCTTGGGAAGGTTGCAGGAGACCTCAGCCACGCTTCAAATCCGCGTCAAATCCGGGTTTCTTCTTTTGATTTTCTCAATTTCTTCATCTATCTCAGCGCTGCTAGGATATATCTCTAGTCTTCTCAGCGAAACGGGGAAGCCCTCCTTGGGCAACGATCGGATTTTTGGACACGTCCAGACACATAACTCCTTGAGAGAAGAAAGGCGATGTAACCCTTGAGGAAGGGACTGCAGATCGAAGCAACATTCAAATTTCAGATTCTGGAGGGAGGTGAGGAGCTGCAGCGCTTCCTCTTGCTCTTCCGTGAAGCTTTCCGCCCTCTCTTCAGATTTTTTTTTTTTTTTGAACAGGCTCTCTTCAGAATTGAATTCGAGTATGCGGAGGGCCGGGGCGAGGAGGTTGCAAATAGGAGCAACAAGCAGCCGAGAGATGTCATCCACTGTGAGTTCCTCCAATCTAGAGATGAAACCTGAAGGCAATAATTTGGTCCTTGCCACCTCTGAAAGCAGATCTGTTGCTGAGGTGTTGCAGCCCAGAACTTCCAGTGATTTGAGGTTAACTGCGGTAAGAGGATTGAATCCGTCCACTGTTAAGTTACTACACCAATCTAGCGTTAGACTGGTGAGAGACGTGAGGTTTGAGAGCAGAGCCATTGACGTCAAGCTTTCCTCTCCAATAACTACAAGTTCCCTGAGGGAAGCAGGGAAAGGGTAGATGGTCTGAGCTCCACCTCCTGCTTCTCCCAGGGGCCACCGAGAGAACAACTTGCCACATCTTAGAATTTCTAATGACTGGAGCGATGAGTTATCCTCCTGAATTCCCTCTCCATTCACCACAGGCACAAGAACCAGGTCCTTGCAGCCTTCAAGGTGAAGTTTCCGCAGTGAGCCTAGATGTGACATTACCTCCAATACAGAAATGTGTGATACAGATAATAAAGACATAACTTCTACTTTATCCATATTGTGGAAGGCCAAAGAACCACAATACTCACTAACAAACAATTCCTCTCCATCATAAGTCAACGTTTCTGCATTGGCTCCTTCAACAACAAAATTTGTCAGTGTGGAGGTGTGAGGCATGGAGGGCAGAGACATCTTGGGGCACCCAGAAACTCTAAGATGGCGTAAATTGGTGCAAGATACCTCCGAGAAGGGCATCACACGGAGACTAGGACAATCGATGCATTTGATTCTTTCAAGACTTGGAAAGGAATGGCAATTCGGTTCCACAACCCATTCTTCAAGTTCTGGCATCTGATGAAACATAACTTTCTTCAAGCTCATAAAACACTTGCCTGGAGCTCCACCACATTGAAACTGACGCATTCCAAAAATTCTCTTGAAAGTGAGTACCTTGAGATTTGGTAGCTTCCCAAAAGGTGGAAGGGTGCTCCAACATACGCCTTCTAGAGTGAGAGTCTCTAAACTTGTTAAGCAGATGTCAGTACACAACCAACTAGGACCAATGGTACAACTAGGATTTGCAATTGTAAGCCCCCAACTAGGACCAATGGTACAACTAGGATTTGCAATTGTAAGCCCTGTAAGATTAGAGTGTGGTTTAAGAGAATCAAGAATATCAGCATTTATATCAGGTTGATCTCTGTTCCAGAGTAATTTCAACTCCTTCAAGTTCCTTTTCAACATCAGTTTGGCTGCAGTAGCTTCCTCCTTGATTCTCACGTGTTGAAGACCACGTATAATCAGTTTCCCTTCAAGCTCTGTCAATGCCCCAACTTCTCTCAGTTCAAATCCCGTGCTCTCTTTCTTAACATGGAATTCTTTTAGCCTCTTCAGATGCTTGATTTTCCCAACATTGCGGATATTGGAGTGGAGATCACTATCAGCAAGAAAATCATGTAAATTCTCAAGGTGACTGAAGTCTTTAGGCAAATCAGAACGACCACACCAATCATCTAGGTCCAAGAATTTCAAGTGATAAAATCTTGATAATGTACAAGGTAAACTCAGTTCAGGGTTGTTGTAAGATGAACTGATTTTGAGGTATTGGAGGTGGATAACTTTTGAAAACCTATGCGGGAAAACCTCTGGAGAATCGGCTGCTATGACTAGGACACGCAGACTATTTATATCCTTAAAGACATCTTTGAAAAGCTTGACGACTTTTTCTTCATAATGTTTAAAAATCATCAAAGTCCGTAGATTAGCAATGCCTATCTTGTCCCTTAGTCTATACATTTCTTCCTCAAAGTTTCCATCATATCTATTTTCCATGGTGATAGATACATGTCGAATAGATTTTGGGATCTCAGCAGCTCTGAAACCTAAGTCACTTATATTGAGGCATTCCTCTGCAGAAACAGTCTGAGATAGCTCATGCATTAGATCATGCAACACATAGTATTCACCACCATCGTCATCATCAGCACCCTTCATCAGAAACCCATTATGCACTAGCTCTTCCAAGTAATTCATTTCATATTGGTGAATAGAGTCTATGATGCCAATTGCCACAAAGAAGTGGTTCATTTCTGAATTATCAAACCGATGATCTTCAGGGAAAAGGCCAAAATATGAAAAGCATTTCTTCAGATCAAAACGGAGGTCATCGTAGCTAATTTTTAAAGATGGCATGATATCATCATCATTTTTCTGCTTTAGCCACTCATTGTTCTTAAGAACTCCATTCCAATGTTCCTGAGAAAGTTTCTTCTGCAATAGTCTGCCAACTGTTTTGGCTGCTAATGGGGAACCCTTCAGCTTATCTGCAATTTTTTGTGCAATACCTGCTAACTTGTCTTTGTAATGCTCAGGCTTGTGATCACCAAATATACAAGCTTCAAAGAGTGTGAAGAAGTCATTAGACTCCAAAGCTGCCAGTTCTAGTGGATCAACTGTTTTCACCATATCTGCTACCTTTGGGAATCGAGTTGTGACAAGTACCATGCTTCCTTTGGTTTCCCCCTTTGTGAACGGAGCTAGCAGGGTTCTCCACCGATCCTCACTACCGCATTTCCATATATCATCCAAGACAATTAGAAACCTCTTGGACTTGAGACGATGCGCTATGGATAGCTGAAGCTGGTCTAAATTGAGTGTTTCAACTGCAACATTGTTGCTTCCTTCTCCTTCAGTTGCAGGTATGCAGCCAAGGATCTCCCTGGTGAGCTTAAGCACATCAAAATCAGTGGATACACATACCCACACCCGGACAGCAAAGTGCTCTTTAGTCCTATCATCATTATAGAGGTGCTGAGTGAAAGTTGTCTTTCCAATACCCCCTGGACCAACTATAGGAAGAACAGAAACAGTCTGTGTGCAACTGATGATACCGTTGACAGTTTCCTCAAACGTGTCTCTCCTGCCATACAATGTATCTTGTATAATTGTGGATCCAACCTGAGGCCGATGTACAGATACTGCCGATCCAACTGCAGTTGTGTTGTTTGTTGGGATGTTGCTGAGCAAACTTGAGACCGAATCACAGTTGGCCTGCATGTCCTTGAACAGCAACTTCAAATCTCTGGACACAGACACTCTGTCGAAACGCAGCTGGTCACCATCAGCAGCAGCAGAGTTGGCGGCGCCATCATCAGCAGTGGCACCGGCAAGAGCAGAATCATCAGCACCATCTTGTGCACGCGAGCAAGAAAAGCAGCTGAGCAAGCTGCCGACAGTGTGACGAAGAGCACTGCGGGCATGGAGGATCGTGCCGCCCTCACCCTGGGTTGTGGCGTAGCTGGTGCCGTGGAGCCTGTCATGGATCTTGAAGTAGTGGATCTCGTCCAGCAGGTCCTCCGCCTTGTCGGCCTGCCTGCTCAGCTCCTCCAGCATCTCCTTGAGTGCAGAGACGCTGCTCATGTCCCTCCCCTGCGCGACCTCCAGCAGCCCTTTCGTGTGCAGCAGCTTGGCCTTGATCTGCACCGAGTTGTGGCCGAGCTCGAGGCTGTCCACGTACGCCGCCACCACCCCTTGGGACAGCTTGCTCAACACCTTGCCGAGCAGCGACGTCGCCGAGCCGAGAGCCGACGACTCCATCTGCACTCCGTATGGGGAGCAGGGACTCTTGCACAACGGTGAACGCCACAGGGGGAAAGCTAGCAGAGAGGGAAGCTAGCAATCACGCCGGGTATGATTGGTCCTAAACACGATCAAGAAACAGTAAGTAAAGCTAGCAACCACGCGGAGGATCACCCTACTTCACTATCTTTTCCTAGAACAAATGATTACCTTGAGAAGCCCTGCTGGTGGGTGGAAGCAGAGGATGTGAGTGGCCTGGGAGAAGAAGAGTGGCGAGTGAACTGAGTGGTGAAGAGTGCCGTGCAGGTGCTAGCAGACTGCACTCCGCCGGCCGCGTCACCTCGCCGAGCAATGGTGCCGGGGGAGCAGCGGATCTGAGAGGAGGCCGAGGAGTGTGGGGAAAGTATGGCGAGCGAGCAGAGAGAAGACTGACTGGCGAGGACGTTGGGCGAGCGAGCAGACGACGACGACGACGACAAAGACTGCACCTTTCGTCCCCACAGCCGTCCTGTGTCACATGGGATGCTCCACATGGAGCCGGTTTTCTCCATGGAAATTATTGGGGGATCGAATCCTAGTTTGAGGCGCCGGCGGCCGGGTCCCATGAAGCAGCCCAGATTCTACCTAATCAGTAAACTGTATCTTCATAACCTACCCAATCTATGCTGGGGAGCGCAATGTATTTTTTTTAGTTTTATTACAAATAAATTGAAAAACCTTAGTTTCAATAATCACATTCAATCTTGATTAACACATCCTTCATTTGGTTTTGATCGACATGCACTTTTTTCTTTCTTTCTATTCAGCACGGTACTTCCGAGTTTTTTCTGCTGCTCATATCCATGCAACAGTAGGAATATTCCTGGCTACTTATTTTGATCTATCAAGTTTTAGTTAAACATTCGCCACCAACATTGGTTAATATGGACCAAAAACTGCGGTGGCTTTGAAGAAAATTTGCTACAAGTGACATACCTCCAATTTGCTTGATTTCCATCTTCACATAACACCGGTTTTAGAACCAGGAATCATTAGCTTCAGCCACATATGCCTAGCCCAATCAGCTTAGTTGCTCATGTGTGAATGGGGTTCCCCAAGCTACCCCTACATCACCTCTACCAGTCTGTGTCCCCTCAAAACACCAATTTCACTTTTCCACTTCCTCCTCGATTCGCTCTAGCCTCTAGCACTAACATCAGGTCATTTGAAGACGCTAACATGATTAAATAACCTCGATATCTTACCTCGACTGTTGAAGGTGCGAGAATTGTTGTCCGTGGCAGTCTCTTCACAATTCTTGCATCCCTGTTCTGCAGAAATGATAACAGTGTCAAAATAGATACCATAAACATCATAATAAGACCTTTTTATGGAAAATGGTAAAAAGATTGGCTACTAGTATGCTAACTTCAACTATTAGATATCATAAGAGAATTGTACTGATCATATACTACGGTCTACAATTTTTAAGTCATCTCTTCCTGTTGAAAGCTTGATAGCGTCTAAATTTTTGATGGGTATAGCTAGCTCGTAGCCATTGATGGCCATGGTCTATTGGAGCAGAGAAGAGCAGGACGAAGGGTGGGACCCATGAAGCAGCCCAATTTTTACCTATATGAGTTCTTCTCACAAGTCACAATCTCAAAACCTTCCAAAAATCTAACTTATACAAAAAATAAACTTATACAATCTAATTTAATTTCTAAATTCATATTATATCCAATATATATAAGATCCCATGTGCCTTTTTTTTTGTGGAATGGGGCTTAAGCTTCCCGGCTAGCCGCCGCCACGTGTCCAGATCCAACCGCCGTCTTCCCTTACCAACATAGATTTATACACATCTTTACCGACTTATAAGCAAAAAAGATCATTTATTACTATAGAAAATGCAACTCTCTTTATTCACTAACATAAGACATAATATTTTTTGCATTAGTGAATAGAGAAAGTAAAACAATTATCACTTCGTATCCATAGTGATGAGTAAACATAATACCAAATACCATGTGGGACGATAAAAGTGAATCCACGGTGCTACCATTAGAGCATCTCCGACAAACGCTTCATAGTCAAACCTGCTAATATTTTTTATAGCGCCGAAATACCAAAGGTTTCGGAGTTCAGACCAGCAAAATCTGACAAGTGGGTCCGACCGGTCACAAAACGGGTTAAGAACATTGCAGACCAGCAAAACTGTCTTTTTTCCAAAATTTGTAGCTAGCTGACAAATTGTTATAGTCTCTGTCATTTTCTCGGTTTTGTGAAGATGTGGTCAATGAGAAGTTGAAATTCAAAATTTACCTTAAAAAATTCAAAATTTGAAATTCGAAGCAAAGCAAAGGGAAAGCCAGGTGCCTGCCACGAGTGACGTGTCTTCCACCCATTTCCCGCCCTTTTATTTCCCCATAGCCACTCCACAAGCCTCCTCTCCTCTCCTCGCCACCTCCTCCGTTGCTGCTGCCGCCGCCGGCGAAGAGAGAGATGGGGACCCGGGACGTGTCACTTTCCTTCTAGCTTGAAATCATCCTCGACAAAGGTACGTCACCGGCGCACCAATCGATCTCCCTCTGCCGCGCCGTGCCTCATCCTTCGATCTGTTTCTGCTGCTGTGCAGACCGCGACCGGTGGCCGGCGGAGGCCAGGTTCATCGAGGCCGCGCACCACGGTGACGTCCGCGAAATCAAGAGTAAGGCACCCCTCCCTCTCTCCGTCATCGGGCAATCTACTCGCTCGCTAGATCCGTGAGCTTAGGGTTTAGTCACAATTTCCTAGGGGATTTCGGGCGGTTTCTCTCGGGATTTTGGCCGGAGCGCTCACCGGGGCTTGATTTCTTGGGGGATTTCTGGCGATTCATCCCTGATTTGGGGTACATGTACTAGTCAAGTTTAGAATTTCGGCCAACAAAACAGAGCCTAACTAGCACATGTACTAGCAATGTTCGGAATTTCAGCCAAAACTACAAATATAAAACAGAAGTCAACTAGTAAATGTACTAGTCGCGTTCTGTAATAGGTCACAACTTGGAAGAATCAGGTCCAATCCAAACAGTTTTGTTTACGAGCCCAGATGAGTGGTCAAGATGGAGTCGGATGAAAAAACACATAAAATGAAAGTTCTTCGTTTTATTTAGCTGGTTGAGGTTCGTGTCAATCTGTTTATGATTTGTTGAGATGTAACACTATACTTTCCATAAATTTTGTAATAAATGGATGGGTGCATCACCCGATGCAGAGGCCGAGATATCCCCATTTCTCTATAAAAAAGGTTGGCCAACCAAGTTCCAAGCATATTTTTCAACGCATAGGAGTATTGAGAATTCATGGCTCCTAGACATTTTTGTGATGTGCGTGTGTCCGTCATCTCTTCCTTATGGGATTGCAAGTTCATCATTGTCCAACATGCGAAAACATGTGGAAGGTGTCGTTCCTACTTCCTAACTGAACTAGGTCCAGTCACCATCTTGACCGAACTTTCTTCATTCCAAGCTTCTTGAAGCTCCGGTACATAACCGGCTCATCAAGCCGACTTACCCTAGTTGAGAGATTTTATTTTGAACTCTCAAGAAAAGTATTGTTCTTCACGGTGAACACTATTCCATTTAAATAATTGTAGAATTAATTGCATATTGTCTTTAGGGTAACCCAAGAAGAAGCATTTTTAGTCCGACCTTGTAGTTAACGTGCGTTTAACAAAAGCACTACTACATACGCAAAATTCAATAAATGACAACCGAAATCAGAAGAGGATGTGCCTGACGTGTCTTCCACCCAGTCTCTCCCATTTCCCGCCCTTTTATTTTTCCTGCCACTCCACAAGCTTCCACTGCTCTCCTCGCCTTGCTCCGCCACCTCCACCGCCACCGCCACCGCTAGCGCCGCCGCCGGCAAAGAGAGATGGGGACCCGGGACGTGCCGCTTCCCTTCCAGCTCGAGGTCATCCTCGGCAAAGGTACATCACCGGCGCACGCCGCCCCAATCGATCTCCCTGATCCCTCCGCCGCGCCGTCTCACCCCTCGATTCGATGCTCGTTTAGTAAATATCAGAAACCCTTGTAAATCAATCAAATATGCCCTGCTCATAGTTGTTAATGCATTAGCCACACGAGGCATGCTACACGTAACAACTCCGAAGAATCAGTGTGAGCAAAGAGACTATAACTTTATAAGCTGTACTCCTATAAAAGATTTCAAAAAGGGGTCAAATTCGTCAAAATTGTCGCTCCCGGAGGCGAAGTCCTTGGCGCACAGGATGTAGCATACAGTGTTAATCCAACGGATTCCGTTGCCGGTGAGAGCGGTGACCAGGAACTCGTCACCACACCAGGAGCATCGCGCTGTTGTGGTGTAACTTGTATACGACTTGGTGGTTCCTCCAATCTCTCAGATTCAACTAACGTTTACCTTGTTTCCCTGACAGAAAATCTCCTTGGATAGCCGGATTACTCTTGACATCAAAAAATTCTTTTTGACTTGGCTCATTGGAGATGAGAGCTCCCGCGACCTCCCCTAGCGCCCCGCGCGCCAGGCGCGCCGGCCTTCGCCGGCGTCGCTAGGCGGGCGCCTGCGCCGCCCATCTCCCCTCTTCCCTCTCCACCTCGCTCATGGCCACCGCCTCCTTCCGTCGGGAGCGGTTCCGCCGTTCTCTTCTTGCTTCTCAGCCTCCGCGCCTCCGCTCCCTCTCTCCCTTCCCGCATCGCCTCGCGCCGGCGCCCCCACCGCCGCCGGTGCCTCTCCCGGTGCCTCGATCTCGTCCGTCTCATGCGTCCCGTGCTCGCTTGGTTGTGCCATCTTAAGCTCAATTCTTGGTTGTGCCGTTGCCTCTTTCCCCCAGACTTATCTTGGTTTACCGCTCTCTACTCATAAACTCCGGCTCTCTGCTTTTGCCCCGATCATAGATAGGACCTATCCTCGCCTTATGGGTTGGCAAGGAAAACTTCTCAATATCGCCGGGCGTGCAATTTTAATTAAAGCTTGTCTCTAGGCTCTTTTGTTTTATGCCATGGGTGCCATTCTCCTCCCCGTTGGCACCTTGACTGTTTTTGACAAGCGTTGCCGTGCCTTTTTCTGGGCGGGGCAAGACCAGGTAAATGGGGGCCAGTGTCTGGTTGCTTGGGATGAGGTCTGCGCGCCCTTAGAGAAAGGGGGGCTTGGCTTCACTTGCCTCCATCCTAGGAACATCTGCCTGTTGATCAAACACCTCGCAAAAGTTCACTCCCCAGGGGATGTTCCTTGGGAAAATTGGTTCAGCTCACGTTATGGTTGGAATGGGAATCAAGACCTTGGTGATCCTCATCATTTGCACTCCATTGTTTGGAAAGACCTCCTTGCCTGCCTCAGCTTTTTCCGCTCAGCCACGACTGTTACCGTTGGTTCCGGCATGGCCACCTCTTTCTGGCTGGATAATTGGCTCGCTGGCACAACTCTTGCCATCCGTTTTCCTGCTTTGTTTTCACACACCACTCGCCCAAACTGCTCAGTTGCTGTTGCCCTCTCTTCTGCTTCTTTGAACCTCGCTCTTCAGCCTAGACTGTCACATGCGGCTTCTTCCGAACTGGTTTCTCTGCAACTCCTTCTGTCTTCTGTTAACCTGAACTCGCAAGTTGCTGATGTTAGAATTGGGAGTTTAACAGGAAAAACATTAACCACTAAGTCAGCTTACGCCTTTGCATTCCACCATAAGCCCGACGTCCTCTTTGCAACACCGACTTGGAGAAATTTTGCACCGAATAAATGCCGGCTTTTCCTTTGGTTGGCTGGCCGCACACGGCTGTTTACAAATTTACGTCGTTTTCGGAGAGGTTTAGCAAACTCGGATGCATGCCCGTTATGCGCTTTGTCGGAATCCTCGGAGCACTTGTTCTTGCATTGCAGGTCCATTCAGATTTTCTGGAACGCCGTACCCACTCTTCACCCAGATGTGTCCCTATGCCACTCGATTCAAGACCTTTGGGATGGCCCCCCATGCAAGGTGCGATCCACGGTCCTGATCACGGCCTTGTGGAATATTTGGAAACGCAGGAATGCAAAAGTCTTCAACGGCATCGTCGAACTGGTGTCTCATGTCTTGCGCCGATGTGCATCTGATCTGTCACTTTGGTCCTCCAGATGTTGTAAAGCAGATAGCAAACAGCTACTCCTCTCCTGGAGTATTAGGGCATCTCCAGCCGCCCCCCCCCCCCCCCCAGAGCCCCCCAGGAGGCCTTTTTAGTGCCGGCGGTAACGAAAATCCACCAGTCACCCCCCCAGAAGTCGATTTAGCGCCGTTTCGCGCCGGCGAACCCAGCCCAAACCCAGCCTGCTGGGTTCGGCCTGGGGGGGGGGGGGCAAAAGGCGTCCGCGGGCCAGGATTGTCGGCAAGGGAAGGCGATTCCCCCCCCCCCCCCCCATAATTTGGCCCTTCCCTCCATAATTTGGCCCTTCCCTCCATTTCCCCCCCCCCCCCCACATATACCTCTCCCCCGCCTCGTTCCCGCCATTTAGCACAGATCTCGCCGCCATGGCTCCCGCCCGATTCACAGGTCCCCGCTGAAAGAGCATGGTGCCCCCATGTGTGGTTTTGTTAATTAATGACAATCCTTATGTACTAATGTTTGTTGTAAGCTTATTGCAAGTATGTCTTGAAGAATAGAATACCGTGGATATTCATGCTCACCTTCAAGACATCATCATTGATCAAGGCTAAGTGGAAAGGATTTGTTCAAGTGATCAACACACAAAGCTACATGTTGTACCATGTGGGATCTTGTGATCCAATGGTATGGTAAGAAATCGTCTATATAGCTTTGTGAACTAACCCATATACATGTGTGTATGGAGTATCTATGTGGGGTTAGGTATCTTCCTATGGGCATGCATCAAAAGGAAGATTCCATATAGCCCATGGTGGATGACGTCAAGCGGTGGTCGTCATCAAGATAATGGTCAAGTGAAGATGTTCCTAAAAGCGGCTCTCCCATATTGTGTATGGGGAGCAATTCACAAGTCTTCATCAAGCGGAGCGCAATCAAGAAAGGTGATATAACTTGAGGTGACCAAGATCGTCATCATCTAGCTCAAGTGGATTGCGCAAGGCAAAGGTATGACCTTGATAGGGTTTCTATTTTACCGGTCTCATGGTGTTAGTGAGAGACCAGATTATAGGATAGATGCCACACTTTCAAGAGGAGCTCTCGAATGAGTAACTTGATCGTATCGTTCGGAGAGAGCTCAAACCTTTGCATACTTGGCATCATATTTCTTGGTTCTTATTTGGTTTTCCTCCATGTGTGGTTTTAGATCTTGTCATGATCTTCAAGACAAGCTCAAGTTTATCAAAAACGGATTTCGTATGGAAAAACTTATTGCGTTTTTTATATTGAAGGTTTTACCGTTTTGACTTTTATAAAGAGGTTTAACCTTTCCTCTTTTGGTTTTATGATTCATTGTTGGACTATGATGTTTCTCTGTATAATCTTGATCTACACTTTCACCAATCAATCTCTCCTCTAAGTGAGGGGAGCATATTGGATCTAGATCTTGGGATTCATTTGTTGTTTTCCTTGTTCTTCCTCTCATCCTCCTACATAGCATTAGGTGCTTTGGTGGGTTTTGAGAGTGAAGAACTTTGATCACTTTGTGTGTTCTTGCCATTGCATTAGGTGCATCGGTTTGAGTTCTCCACGGTGATACGTGGAGGTGAAGTTTGAGAAGCTTTACTCTTTGTGGATCTTGCATCTTGGGTTGCTTGTAACCCTAGGTGCCTTTGTGAGTCTCGGAGGGAGTCCGAGGCATCGTTGGGAGGCTCCAACTCATTGTGGAGTTCCCCAACCTTTGTGTATTGGTTTGGTCAACACCCTCAAGTCGACCTCATAGTGGAACGAGCCAATCCCTCGAGGGTGAAGCTCACGGAGAATAGAGTGAGCACATCCGTGCTATTGGAGCGCCTAGGTGGCTCCACACTCCTCCAACGTAGACGTACTTCCATTGGGAAGGAACTATGGGAAACATCTCCTCGTGTCCACTTTGCGGTTACTTCTTTACCCAAACCATTTATTTATGCATTTACCTTTGTGATAGCCATCGTGCTTGAAGTTATCTATCTTGCTATCACTTAGTGGTTATCTTGCTTAGCATAAGTTGTTGGTGCACATAGGTGAACCTAGCTTGTTAGGTTTTGTGCTTGATAAATTAAACGCTAGTTTTATTCCGCATTTATTCAAGCCTAAACCGTAATTATTTTAAAACACCTATTCACCCCCCCCCTCTAGGCGACATCCTCGATCTTTCACCCGCGCCGTCGCCGTCGCCGCGTCCTCCGCCGCCTCCATGACCGGCATCGGCAAGAAGCCGCGGAAGCCGAGGGCGCCGAAGGAGAAGCCGGCGGGCATGAGCAACACCACCTGGATCGCCGAGAAAGCGCGCCTGGCCACGGAGAACACCAGGCGCCGGACGAGGGAGAAGGCGCAGCGGCAGAGGGAGCAGGGCGCGCACCTGGCGGCGGAGGCCGAGGTCCAGGACGCCGACGAGGAGGAAGAGGAAGAGGAGGTGGAGGCGCTGGATGAGCCGCCAACTCCGGCTGCGTCTGCGGCGCCGCCGGCCAAGCGCAGGGTCGCGGGCTTCTCTCCTCGTCCTCCTCCGCAGTTCGCCGGCTGGAGCCAGACCTCCGTCGCCTCGCCGTCGCCGTCGCCGCGCTGGATCGCGCCCCCCCACTACTCCCCCGAGTACGCCGACGCTGACCATGGTGGCTTCAACCCCAACACCACCTTCCCCCACCATGCGCTGATGATGTATGTCGGCTCCCCGGGCTACGCAACTTCGCCATCGCTGCGCCGTTCCCTCCCCTTCGCCGCGCAGTCCCTGTTGGGCCAAGACACCGGCCCCTTCATGGAGGAGATCATCACCACCGGCTCGGTGGCGGAGGCGGCGTGCCCGGGCTTCCTCTCGCAGGGCGGTGTAGAGCAGGGCGGCGGGGATTACGGCCAAGGTGCGTCTGGCGCCGGCGCCGGCACAGAGGATGCGGAGGCGGAGGCGGAAGAAGGAGACGAGACG
The DNA here is from genome assembly GCA_947311845.1 of Poa pratensis. Taxonomy (NCBI): domain Eukaryota; kingdom Viridiplantae; phylum Streptophyta; class Magnoliopsida; order Poales; family Poaceae; genus Poa; species Poa pratensis. The sequence continues at coordinate 801,388 of CAMZMU010000085.1, read as the reverse complement.
GCGCCTGCGCAGGAAGAAGAAGACCCGGCCAATGATGGCGGAGGAGGCCGCCGTCCCAGGAAGGGGCCGACCAAGACGGCGCCGAAGCCACCCGTCGAGCCGCGCATCAAGTGGACGTGCAGGGAGGATATCCTGCTCGCCGAGTCATGGAAGGAGGTCAGCTGCGACCCGATCATCGGCGCGAACCAGGCCCTGGACAACTATTGGAAGCGCATCAAGACGGAGTACGATGAGTGCCGGATGATCGACCCCGACTACGCCTCTTGCGTCATCAATCGCGGCCAGAAGGCCATGGCCAACCATTGGCAGAACATCTAGGCCGCCTGCAACAAGTGGCACGACATACAAGAGGAGGTCACGCACAGGCCGAAGAGCGGCGCCAACCGCGAGATGGAGGTGAGAATTTCCGCCGTGATTCCTTTCTTTGCACCGCCATGTAGCTCATTTGTGCCGGTCCCGCCGCCATGTAGATCGTCCGGATGCTCGAGGCGTACAAGGAGGACGAGAAGACCGACTTCAAGTACCTCCACGTCTTCGTCGTCATCGAGGGGTGCGAGAAGTGGGTGGAGACACGCCGTGGGCTCGCCAAGGGCAAGGAGTACGTCCCCGGCGCGGCGGTTGCTGGTGCGTCTGATGGCCGTCCACCGATGGGCCACAAGAAAGCCAAGGCGGCGAGGGACGCCGAGCCGGCAAAGCTCCAGGCGTCCATCCAGACCTGTCTCGCCGACGCCAAGGCCAACGCCGGCAAGAGGGAGGAGATCACCGCGAAGAGGTGGTCGGCGCTCATGGCCAACTCCAAGGTCAAGATCGAGCTCCTCAGGACCGGTACCCGGCGAAGAAGAGGAACCACGACCTCGCCTTCCTCACGGGGCCGATCCGGACGCGATGGACCCCGAGCTGAGGACATGGTACATGGCGCAGCGCCGGCTCATCCTCAGCGACATCAGCCCGGCTCCGTCGGACACTACCTACGACACCCCGACAGACAACCCGTACGACACCCCGACGGAGACGGCCGACGACAGCACGACGAGCTCGGCCAGTCCAGCCGAGACACCGCCTGCCCAGCCTCCGTCCACGGCGCCGATCGACCTGGACGCCGCCGACACTGCTGCGGCGGCCATCGACCTAGACGCCGCCGAGACTGCTGCTCCGAGCTCTGCACCGGCTCCGACCACCACGCCGATCGACCTGGACGCCGCCGACACTGCTGTGTTGTCGCCGGCCTCTATCTGATCTGTGCATCAGCAGAACGCCGCATGTGGCCATGGATCGCCCGACTGTGGCTTGATCGAGACTATTTGATCGACCAACTGTGGCGTTTTTTGTAATATTGCCCACTGTGGCTGCCGTGATCGCCGAACTCGGGCTATTTTTTGGGGCAGGAAGAAGGCGTTTCAAATGATATGGGCTGTGTGTTTTCCTGGGCCGCCGAACGGCTGGAGTTCGCCCCCCCAGTTTTGGAGACGGCCGGCGCTAACACAAAAAGGCGCCGGATCAAAACCTGGGGGGCCCGAACGGCTGGAGATGCCCTTAGATTCAGTAGTTTGGCTGCTCTTGTATAGTCTGCAGCTTGTAAGTTTTGTTTCTTTTTCTTTTTCTGGTTTTTCAGTCTGTACCTGGTTACTTCTTTAAAATATAAAAAAGGTTCAGGCGGGCTTTTGCCCGCCGTAGTTGCCCTCAGAAAAAGAAAATCTCCTTGGCGACACTAGAAATTAACTAGTACATCTTTGTTTACTGACCTCACGGCCTTCTGCGTCCTTTTACTCGATACAAATATATACACAAGCATTGTTGTGCATGACATGCAGTGATGCAACTGACGCCATAGCATGACACACCGCTCCTCTAATGCATGACTTACCCACCTCCTGGGAATCACTTCCAGGCATGCATGACTCGGCCAAGCCATCCCAAACAACCCCGACTATGCATGTAGCTATTCTCATGCATGAATCACGAACGTCCAGAGCTGTCAAGGAAGAGCTAGTGAAGGCCGGTCGTCCAGAGGACCAGCCGAAAGAATGTCTCAATGCATAGAGAAAAACCCATGGCTCCTAGCCCTTTGTGAGAGTGTGTGTCCATCATTTCTTCCTCAATGGATTGCAAGTTCATCATTGTCCAACAACAATATTTTGTCCAAAACCTAATTAAGGAGGTGTCATTCCTACCAGAACTAGGTTCAGTCACCATCTTGACTGAACTTTCTTCATCCCGAGTCTCTTGAAGCTCCGGTTCCATGACCGACTCATCCCCATCGGGCATTTCTAACAATATCCGGCGGAAATTTTCTAGTCTCATCAAGCTGACTTACCCGGCCAGTCCAGAGATTTTATTTTCAGTTCTCAAGAAGAGTATTGCTCTTAACGACGAACACTTTCCCTTTGAATAGTGGTATAATTAATTGCATATTGTCTTTAGGGTAACCCACGAATAATAAGTATTTTAAGTCTGAGCTTGTAGTTGACGTGCGTTTAACAAAATCACTGCATAACTCATCGATGACAACCGAAATCACAATTAAGTTGTGGAGTGTGCCTCATCCTTGTACGGGTTCGGTGACCACCCTTGAGTGTCCCATAGTGGTTCGTGGCACTCCGCATTGGTGGAGGCACGAAGGAGATTACGGTGTGCCATTTGACGGCTATTCGGGGATCACTTTGTGACTCCGCACCGCTCCAACGGAGACGTAGCTTCCATTAGGAAGTGAACTTCGGAATAAATCATTGTCTCCAAGTGCCTCGGTATTTCTATACCCGAGCTTCTTACTTATGCTATTTACTTTGTGATAGCCATCGAGCTTGAAGTAATATATCTTGCTATCACATATTTGCTTATATTGTTTAGCATAAGTTGTTGGTGCACATAGGTAAACCTAGCTTGTTTAGGTTTCGTGCTTGATAAATTAAACACTAGTTTTATTCCGCATTTATTCAAGACTAAACCATAAAGATTTTTAATCGCCTATTCACCCCCCTCTAGGCGATATCCGTGTCCTTTCAAATATTTTGTACAAAACCTAATTAAGGAGGTGTCATTCCTACCAGAACTAGGTTCAGTCACCATCTTGACTGGACTTTCTTCATCCCGAGTCTCTTGAAGCTCCGGTTCCATGACCGACTCATCCCCATCGATCGGGGCATTCCTAACAATATCGGGCGGAAATTTTCTAGTCTCATCGAGCTGACTTACCCGGCCAGTCCAGAGATTTCATTTTCAGTTCTCAAGAAGAGTATTGCTCTTAACGACGAACACTTTCCCTTTGAATAGTTGTATAATTAATTGCATATTGTCTTTAGGGTAACCCACGAATCTCTACTATATAATATGTCTTCAGGTGATGTTCCGTTTTTCACTTTCCGATTTTACCCTTGCAGTGGTAGGATAATTACGGAGTATGCCAAACGGTACGTATAAACAGGTCAAAGCAGCGACCGCAAAGTAGTCCCGATCGGACCGTCTAGGATTAGAACTCCATGTCGCACACGCGTCGTCGTTCCTCCTCCCCTTCGAGTTGTGCTCTGTTTTCACATCTGATCGATCACGTCATGTGCAGCACCGGCAATACTACTCTCCTCGAGTTGTGGCTTCATGGACCGAATCCATTAATCGAGTCTGGCTTCGTAGCTGCTTTGCATCTAAGATTTGCCCCAGACTACGCACGCTACCGTCAGCCGGCCGTCCGACCTCCTCATGGACCGAACATGCCACCAATGGAGAGTTGGAAACACGCAGCCATGCAAGATCGATCAAATACATCGTAGAGACACCCAAAGAGCTAGGTACAATCAAAGACTTTTACACAAAAAGAGCAGAGGTACCGCGTACGTGGCTACGTGAGTTATATGCATATGTCCTCCATATCTCCTTCGATAGTAGTACACCATAAAATATCTAAAACCTTTTAAGCGAACGCGGACGATGTGCACCCGGGAGCACATGCTCCCGGTTTTTTCGAATTTTTTTTGAAAATTGAAAACTTGTCAAAAAATTCCGAAAAAAATCATGCACGTACCTGAGCATGTCACGCACCATCGTGTCAAATTTGGCGACGAAACGACATCGCGGCCGCCCTGTGCAAAAATGACAAATCTCAGATCTGAAAATTCAAATTTTGGATGCTATTTGCTGTCAGAATTTTGTCATTTTTCCACAGGGCGGCCGCGATGTCGTTTCGTCGCCAAATTCGACACGATTGTGCGTGACATGCTCAGGTACATGCATGATTTTTTTCGGAATTTTTTGACAAGTTTTCAATTTTTTTTCGAAAAAACCGGGAGCATGTGCTCCCGGGTGCACTTGTGACTTTCCGCTAGCGTCATCAGCTAGGTAACAAAAAGGTACCCACAAAAGCACAATCATCCACCATCTAGCTAGCCAACTTAGTACGGAGTACATGGCAAATGCTGGCTAGCTCGTTGCGTGGTGGGGATTGGATATGCGAAGAAGACGACCCTAACGAGGAAGAAAGACGACATCGTCCCTCTAGAAGCTGATGGGGAGCGGTGGCGTAACCCCTGAATTTTAAGTCGGCGATGCCCGCGGTGGCTCGCAGCGAAGGGGTCGACGAGGGGTGTGAGTCTAAGCATGTCTTTTTTCTTTACATAGGATGTGAGAGATGTTGCAGAAGGAGAAAGAGTATTACTCAACTGGTAAGGTATTTGGGGTGAGGTGGACACCGAAAGGGATATGGTCAAATTAAGAAACCTACACACAACTTTAGGAATATAAAGATGCAGAATATTATATGGTTGTCCCGTTGCAACGCACGGGTATTCAGCTAGTAATAAGTATTTTAAGTCTGAGCTTGTAGTTGGACGTGCGTTTAACAAAATCACTGCATAACTCATCGATGACAACCGAAATCACAAGTCTAGCCGAACTCGTCGATGGTCTAATCGATCTAGATTGTGTTTCTCGCGCCCAACTTATTCGCCACTGAAGCAGAGGTCAAGAGAGAAATTTCAAATTCGAAATTCATTCATATTTTGGAGCAGGAAGCAAAGCGAGAGGAAAGGCACGTGCGCCCTTTTATTTCACTCCACCAAAGCGCTCCAACGGTGCTGCATCGATGCCGTTGGCCTGTGCACTGATATCATCATATGTTGGTGTGCTCACTGCTCACTGCCATTCCTCTCCTCTCCTCGCCTCGCTCCGCCGCCGAAGAGAGGGATGGGGACCCGGGACGTGCCGCTTTCCTTCCAGCTCGAGGTCATCCTCGGCAAAGGTACGTCACCGCCCCAATCGGTCGACCTCCCTCCGCCGCGCCGTCGTCTCACCCCTCGATTTGCTGCTGTCGTGCAGACCGCGACCGGTGGCCGACGGAGGCCAGGTTCATCGAGGCAGCCCACCACGGAGACGTCCGCGAAATCAAGAGTAAGCCCCGCACCTCCACGGCGATTTGCTTGCTCGCTCGCTAGATCTCAGGGTTAATTTACTCACCGCGCGCGTGGGTTCCCACCTGGCCGCGGGTTGCCGGCGAGGTGCGGCTCCGGGGTGACGGTTTCTGTCGCGATTTAGGCCGGTAAGCTCGCTGGGCTTGATTCATCGGGTTCATGGAGGATTTTTTGCTCTCGTCGCAATCAAAATGGGGGCTTTCTGGCAGTTCTTACAAATGCTCAGTGGCGATTCCTTCCTGAGTTGGGGTAAAAGTGACCCCCTTTCGTCTTCATACTTGCTTCCTGCCACGATTGATGATTTACTGGGCTTAGTTCCTCGGTTACTTTCTTGTTACAAGGACCAGTGCCGATTTCTTCCCGATTTGGGGATAAACTGACCCGCTTCAGTCATGGCACTACGTTCCTGTCATGGTTGATGGTTGGGGGTTTCAGTTCCTGTTACAAGTTGGGTGTTTTTGTACAAGTTCTTGCTAACTCACGTCTCGTTTCAGAGATTGCGAAGGAGCTGGACGTGCAGGGGCACGGGGTCCCGGTGACGGTGGCCAGCACGACCTACATGGGCATGAACGCGCTCCACGCCGCTGGTGGCTCCGGCAAGCTGCCTGCCTACTGGTACCTCGTCGAGGAGGTCAAGATGGACGTCAACAAGCCTGACACCTCCCAGAGTAATTTGTTCATTTACGCCTTTCCGGTCCTGAACTGCAGGTTTATGACTTGATCACCATGAACTTTAACTTGGTTGTGTGTGGATATCGATGACAGATTGTACACCCGTGGAGCATGCCATCAACTACGGCAACCTTCCTGCCGTGAGGTACCTTCTTGATCGTGGCGCCGATCTGCATCAGAAACGCTCGGGAAACATCACTCTTCTTCATTCGGCTGCAGTCCGTGGTATCTTCCTTTCTCTGTTGCTTTCCACCGCCGCGAGTTTCTGCCGTAGTTTAATGCTCAGAGTATTTTACCATTGCCTTGCTCCCTTCATTTTTGTGTTACACCGACCACAAATGTAGCATCGGATGTTGAGTTTGGAGGGAATGCCATGGTTATAGGATTTTACGCAAGAGCCTAGCTAACCCAATATAAACAGTTTTCTTGTTGCCATACATTAAAACAAGCATGATCTCTTATCTCCATTAGGTTCTGAATATCGATCAGTCTTATGAAAAGTTTAAACATTAGTTTGTTAAACATCCATGTGTCATAGAACTGCTATCAATATTGGTAGGCTTTTTGTATTTAGCGTTATTGTCCGCACATCTTATCTTAGGATATCTATCATATGTTATTTTTTAGCCATTCAAACTAGTTTCCCAAGAAATGTCTAATCAAGTTGTATATATGATATGATGACTGTTTATTTAGGTATGCTTAACTTCTTATGGTATTTCGTTCTGCATGTCTGTTCAGGGAAATTTGACCCACAAATTGCTTTCCCCCAATAGTTATTGAAACTTATTTCCCAAAACGTCTTGTGTATATACATTTTATAGTGTTATGGCCATAATCTCATATTTCTCCATTTCTCCAGGTCAGTCTGAAATAGTAAAGTTTCTTCTTTCTAGAGGAGCTGATGTTGATGCACTGGCAGTTACTGGGACACCACTCGCTCTTGCTGCTTTTAAAGGACATGCTAGTACCATCAAGATCCTTTTGCAGCATAAAGCAGATGTACTGTTCAATTTTTTCTTTAATCTGTTGTCTTTCAACCTCAACTCTCTTTTGCTCCCTATTTACTATGTTCTCCAATTGTTCCCAGTTCCCACCTGTACGTGAGAGCATTATTGATTGGTGACTAGCCACACTTCGCCAACAGTTAGACAAGTGTGACTTAGTTATCCTTTGGTTCGCAGCCACACTTGTGGCAATATTCCTTTCCTACAATTAAAGTCCCCCGGACCACTGACTATAAAAAAAATGTGTGGTAGCCCTTAGGCTTAGCGTAGCATGGCACTCCATAGGCATGTTTAGTAAATATCGGAAACCTTTGTAAGTCAACCAAGTATGCCCTGCTCATAGCTGTTAATGTATTAGCCACATGAGGCATGCTAGGACCGGTGACCCACGTAACAGCTCTGAAGAATCAGTTTGAGCAAAGGGACTGTAACTTTATAAGCTATGCTCTTAGAAAAGAAGTATCGGCTTAGCTCTTTTCCCTTTGCAAGTTTCATTTTTCTCTTGGAACTGTCATATTTTTGGATGAAAATGAAGTTCTTTATATTTTTTTCCAGCCCAACAAAGGTACTCGTCTGCTTAGACCTTTAGAGATGGCAATGCACAAATCATTTGTGGCCTGTGTTAAGCTATTGATTCAGGTATAATATCTTATGTTTATACTGCACTATGAATGTAGGATTTCTGTAAACTGATGTTCGATTTAGTCATCTCTGTATTAATGACGAAACAACAACATGATTGGCTTGTCAAACTGGCATCTGATAGGGTGGAGCTAGTGTGAGTGCTGCTAGTCCTTGTGATAATCTTTTGGCTAAGGCTGCAGAGAAGGGCTTAACTGAAGCTATTAAGTGCCTAGTGGAAGCTGGTGCAAACCCAAATGTTCTTGACAAGGTGAGAGAAGGGCTTAATTTTTCGTCAAATGTTCTTGTGCCCTGCTTAGCTTTGTAATTCCAATAGAATTTTCTTATAGTGATACGTAATGGGTTTACGAGTTATGATGTCAGTACGCCTACATGATGCTATCTGTAGTATAAAAATAAAAAAACTGTGTGAAGTTTTTTTATGCATGATCTTGTTACTGTTTTACCCTTCCTACTTTGGGTCATCTCTCTGTTAATTTGGGTAGGTAATGAATCAAGTTGGTTTGCATGGATCTTGTCAAGAACATAACTTATTTCCTAATGTTGATTATTGCTTCTTAAAGTTTTCCTTGTTCCTCAACAGTTTGGTAGACTGCCAATAGAGTTGGCTGCTGAGTATGGTACACGGGAAGACGTTGAGATGCTCTTTCCTTTCACCTTGCCAATTTCAACTGTGACAAATTGGAGCGTTGATGGAATCATTAGTCATGTAAAGATGGAAATCAAGCAACTTGAGGTAGTTTTCTAAAAATCCACAGCATCTTTTGGTACATGTTAAGTCTCTATGCAATGTTGGCGGCGAATGTTTAACTAAAACTACATAGATCAAGATTCCCCAAATGCGCATGTGTTTTCTTGCATCTGCTTTGCTGTCTAAGATCTGTTCCTGAAAACTCATTTTATGTGAATGATGCTTTATCGGATAACTTATTTTGCTTATGTGTTAATCCATTAACATGTGTCACCAATAAAATTTCTTAAAATGCTATCTTACTCCATTTCATGTCTGTGAGGTTGAAATTGTTTTTTGAGTTCAGAGCACTTAACATTAACGTCTTTTCTAGAGGGGTGTTTCTCCCTCACATACATCGGACCTCTTAATATGTATTCCTGACTCAAGAGTTATGAGTTGCCAGGATGATAATTTTGTGAAAACAAAGATGTCTGACCTGAAACGTCAAGCAGATGAAGCATTTAAGAAGCAGGATTATCTGGATGCATCAGTGTTCTACACATAGGTACATTCTTGGACAATTTTTTTTTCTAGGCTAGATGCACAGCCATGAAACATGTTCCTCCATTACAATTTAGTTGATTACTATTTAAATTAATTGACCTTGGCAGTGCATTAAAATTGACCAGTTGCCACGCAATGCTATCTGAAGAACTTGTTGAAAGACTAGTCACTAGTGTGCACATCTTTTCGCTTATATGGAGTGTTAGCTGGACAGTGTAGACTGGAGAAGTTTCATACCTAGAGCTATTGGTAACAAAAATGGCGATTATTTTGTTGAAAAATAACATAATAACACATTGATCTCGGTATTCCATTTCATCGAGAGAAATTTCAGGTAGTAGTTGCTCTTTTATCACAGTTTACCTTTTCTGTCCTTCTACCTGTGGAGTAAGCACACATTCTGTGGGAAACTTAGCAGAGCTTTTGTAATGCTGTAAGTACAGCAATTTTTGACTGTTTTGTCTCCTGCAGGCACTGAAGCTTGATAACTTCGATGCTAAGCTGTTATCAAACAGGAGCCTTTGCTGGCTTCGCATGGGTAATGGGGAAAGGGCTTGTGATGATGCATATGAGTGCAAGAAGCTGCGCCCGAAGTGGGCAAAGGCACACTATCGTCAAGGAGCAGCTCTAATGTTTATGAAGGTGCAATAAGAGAGTTCAAGCTGAGACATTCGTTGCTCCTTTCACATCTTTTATTTGATTCCTCCGTTTGATTGCCTTCCCTAGGATTATGCAAGTGCTTATCAGTCACTCTCGCGCGCTTTAGAGTTGGACCCAGAAAGCGAAGAGATCGAGAAATTGTTCTGGTAAGAGGTCCATCTTTCCTCTTGGTGTTTCTGAGCTGACATTAGATCTGTTCTGTAAGCAGCTTCACATTCTGTATGTTGCCATCATCGGTAGAATTCGATGTCATCCGTTAACTTGCTGTGATCAACTGATTCTTGCAGGGAGGCGATGGAACGGAGGTGATCAAGCCCTCTACGTGCTAACAGCAGAGAGAAGCCCACGCCGAACGTGAAGCTTATTTTGTGCTCTCAAACAAAGACCTTGAAACTTCAAATCATGGCGCTTTTTTTGGACGTGATTCATGTAACGTGGCAGCAGTTTAGAGCATAACAGGTTACTGTCTGCCCATTCTGGGACTCATACTGTCTGTATGGAAGTGTGGCAGTGAATGATGAACTTGCTAAGCTAGAGTGAAAAGCGATCAGTTTATTTTGCATTGCCAATTTCCCATGACGTGTTAAAAGAAACATGCTGATTTTTTCTGCCCATTGCAACATCTGACAGTTCCACTGCAAAGAATGTTTTTTTATTGTAAAGCATGCTAGCATGTGTGAATTGTCCTTGAATGCTGCTATCTCCTAAATCTTTTGTCAGTTGTCCTGATGTATCATCATTCAGTAATCACGCAGCAAAGGTGATTTTGGATGATCTTGTCGCAAATATAGCGTTCGGTTAAACATTTTGAAACTTTGACCCCTACTATGGATGACATAATATATGGATTGGGCATGCACGAGTAATATGGATTTATTTATCATGGAAAATATCTCTGTTGCCTGTGTACTTTCGCTACTTTTTGATATCGCATATGCGAAAGTTGTAGTAAAAATGGTGTATCGGGGGGCTAAAAAAAGACTCAAAAGACCATTGCGTCTTATATTTTGGGGAAGAGGGAGTAAATTCATAGTGTGAGCGCCATTGTGATGTACTCCCTCTGTTCGGTATTACTCGTCGTCATTTGTACTACAGCTTTATACTAGATCAGTTCAGTCTCCACGACAAGTAAAACTGAACGGAGGGAGTAGTATGTACTACAAGAGCCTTGGTGAACAAGGGCTAGGACAATACATTCTTTTTTTCATTTCTTAGATGTTTTGACAAATATACTGTGACGTTAAGGGTGGGTTAGATATTGAAATCGAACACCTGCGATTCAGGTCTAGTCTAATATGGAGCCACTGTGTTGTGTAGCAACCAAAGTACACTAGAAGTTGAGGTTCAAATTTCAAATTTTGAACCAAAAGAATTTCATTCCCCACCCCTCTTCCCGCACCAAGAAGCTTCTTTTCTTCCGCTAGCCGCCGCCGCCGCCAGCGAAGGGAGAGGTAAAGAGGATGGGGACCCGGGAACTGCCGCTGCCTTGCCAGCTCCAGCTCCTCCTCGGCAAAGGTACAAGATTTCGAGCCCCTCTCCCTCCCTCCGCCGGCCGTCTGACCCATTGGATTCGCCTGTGCTGCTGCTGTGCAGACCGCGACTGGTGGCCGCCGGAGGCCAGGTTCATCGAGGCCGCCCACCACGGCGACGTCCGCGAAATCACAAGTAAGGCCCGCCCGCACACCTCTGTTCCCTGCGTCCTGTGTCACGTTATGGTTTTGGCTGGAACGCTGGGGCTTGGGGGATTTCCTCGTTGCAGTTGAATTGGGGATCTCCGGCCGGGGTGCCGATTTCGTCCTGATGTGGAGTGCTCTGTACTGTAGTCCGGACCGCTGGGGCCTAATTTTCTCGAGTTCTTGGGGGATTTCGAACAGTTCTGAACAAGTGTATATATATGTTACATTTCTTGCCATGCTTGACGATTCCTGACTGAAAGTGCCCCCCTTTTTCTGTGTGGTGAAATTCAGAGATTGCAAAGGAGCTGGACGTGCACGGGCAAGGGATCCAGGCGACGGTGGCCAGCACCACCTACATGGGCATGAACGCGCTCCACGCCGCCGGCGGCCGCGGCAGGCTGCCCGCGTACCACTACCTCGTCGAGGAGGTCAAGATGGACGTCAACAAGCCCGACACATCCCAGGGTAATTTGTTCGCCTGTCCGGCTCTAGACTGTAGTTTTGTGACTTGAGTTATGACTGGGTTGTGTGCAATGTGGGTCTTGTTGCTAGATTATTCACCCGTGGAGCACGCCCTCACCTACGGCAACCTTCCTGCCGTCAGGTACCTTCTTGACCATGGCGCCGATCTACACCAGCAACGCTCGGGAGGCGTCACTCTTCTTCATTCGGCTGCAGTTAATGGTATGGACAGCAGAATCCTCACTTGATTTTTACTTTCCCCTGCTGCAGGTTCTCAGAGTTTTTAATTCATGGGATACACATAATTGTCTTCAGGATATCTATTTCATATGCTACTTAGCATGATATGCATGTTCTAGGTGCATCTATTTCATACACTGTTTTCCCCACAAATGTTGTTCATTTAGTATGATTACCTGCTTCGTATGGTAACTGTTATGGTAATTCCTTCCATATGCCTGTCTGGGAAATGTGAACCAAGAAAGTTGCTTCCCCCAATAGTTGTTGCCCAAAACGTTTTGTTCATACACTGTTCATAGTGTCACAACTTTCAATTTTCTTTTCTTTTTTCAGGGCACCCTGAAATAGTGAAGTTTCTTATCTCTAGAGGAGTGGATGTTGATGCACTATCAGATGTTGGGACAGCACTCACTCTTGCTGCTCATAAAGGACATGCTACTATTGTGAAGATACTTTTGCAGCACAATGCAGATGTAATGTTCAAATCTTCATTTGTCTCTGGCTTTCAACTTCATTTCTCTCTTGCTTTTTGCTACGTTCTCAACTTGTTCCACATGTATTTGAGGGCATTATTGGTTGGTGACTAACCATGCCGTGCAAAATTTAGGCAAGTGTGACTTAGTTGGTTATCCGTTTGGTTCGCAGCCGCACTTGTTGCAAGAATTCTTTCCTACAGCTCGGGTCCCTTTGTCACTATCTCACAAATGTGTGCTAGAATTCCTCTGGCGGTGTAGTATGGCACTCCGTTGGCATGTTTAGTAAATATCGGCAACCTTCATAAATCAGCCATTTAGGCCCTCCTCATAGCTGTTAATGTGTTGGCCACATGAGGCATGCTGGGACGAGCACAACAATTTTGAAGAATTAGTGGGAGCAAAGGGAAATATAACCTTAAGATATACCCTGAGAAAGACGCATCGGCTCAGCTCATTTCCCTTGAAAGTTCCTTCTTTTCTTGGAACTGTCATATTTTGGCATGAAAATTAAATTCTTTATTAATTTTTTCCAGCCCAACAAGGGTACTCGTTGCTTGGACCTTTAGACATGGCGGTACACGAATATAATGTGTCTGTGCGAAGCTATTGATCCAGGTATAGCATCCTCTGTTTATACTGCAGTAGGAATGTAGGATTTCTAGACTGATAGTCATCTATGTATTAATGACTAGACAATCGTATGATTGGCTTTCCATACTTGCATTTGATAGGGTGGAGCTAATGTGAGTGGTGCTGGTCCTTGTAATAATCCCTTGGTAACGGCTTCAGAGAGGGGCTTAACTGAAGCTATCAAGTGCTTGTTGGAAGCTGGCGCAAACCCAAATGTTCTTGACAAGGTTAGAATGCCATTTTGTCACATATTCTTGTCTTTGTAGTTTCAGTAGGCTTGTCTTATACTGATATGCATTAATGTACGAGTCATGATGCAAAACACCTATAGATGCTATCTGTAATCTAAAAAAAAGTATTGCTAAGTTACCTTTTTGCATAAGCATGCTACTGTATCGCTTTTCCCCCTTTGTGCCATCTCTTTGTTAATTTGGTCAGATAGTGAATCAGTAGACTTGTCTTATACTGAATTACTGATATGCAACGACTGTAGGTGTTATGATGTATGTGCAGCTACATGAGGCTATCTGTAGTATACAAATAAGAGGCTGTGCTAAGTTAGCTTTTCTGCATAAGCTTGTTACAGTTTGGGCCTTTCTCCTTTATGCCACTCTATGCTACTTTGGTCAGTAGTGAAGCAATATTGTTTGCATGGATCGTGTCAAGGACATTGCTTATTTCCTAATGTTGAATATTGCTTTTGTAAAGCTTTCCTTGTTCCTCAACAGTTTGGTAGATTCCCAATAGAGTTGGCTGCTGAGTATGGTACACGTGAAGACGTTGAGATACTCTTTCCTTTTACCTCTCCCATTTCAACTGTGACAAATTGGAGCGTTGATGGAATCATTAGTCATGTGAAGATGGAAATCAAGCAACTCGAGGTATGTTACTGTAGCAATTTTTGCATACACACACCAATGTTGGCCCATGTTAACTCTCCAAGTAATGTTGGGCGTCGATGTTTAAGTAAAACTTCATACATCAAGTACTCGTCAATTGTGCATGTGTGTTCTTGCATCTGCTTTTTTATCTAAGATCTTTGCTGAAAACTCCTCATATGTGAATGATGCTTTATCGAATAACTTATTTTATGTTAATTCATTAGCAGCGTACCAACTAACTTTCCTGAGGAGCTTTCTTACTCCATTTCCTATTGTGTAGCAAGTGGGAACTGGGATTTTCAGTTCTTGCAGTCATGAAAACCGTTTATTGAATTCATTCACTTAACATCTTTTCTAGAGTACTGTTTCTTCCTCACATGCATCTGACCTCTTAATATATTATATATATATACCTGACTCAGGTATTACGAGTTTCTCAGGATGAAAATTTTGTGAAAACGAGGATGCCTGACCTGAAACAACAAGGGGATGAAGCATTTAAGAAGCAGGATTATCTGAATGCATCAGTCTTGTACACACAGGTATGTTCTCGGACTATATTTTTGTGTAAACTGGGGGGTACAGGCGTACAACGATGAAACACGTTCCTCTATTAGAATTCAGTTGATTTACCAGGTGTAAAATTCGACTAGTTACCTTGTAACCTCTCTCATGAAAGTTGAAAGACTACTTGCTAGTTTGCACATCTTGTCGCATATACAGTGTTAGCTGAATAGCCTAGATTAGAGAATTTCAGGTGTGAGTGGCTTTTTATCACAGTTTAACTTTTTGGTCCATGGTTATTTGTGGACCAAATGACAAACCATGGTCCAAACTGAGCAGCATTTCTGGAATATGGCACCAACAGCATCTTTTGACTGTTTTGTGTGCTGCAGGCACTGAAGATGGATAACTTTGACGCCAAGTTGCTATCAAACAGGAGTCTTTGCTGGCTTCGAATGGGTAACGGGGAAAGGGCTTTTTATGATGCACACAAATGCGTGGAGCTTTGTCCGAAGTGGGCAAAGGCACACTATCGACTAGGCGCAGCTTTTATGTATATGAAGGTGTGATAGAACTGTCGAGTCTGAAAATTATGTTGCTCCTTTCACGTATTTTACTTGATTCAGCAATGCGCTCTCTTTTCCTTAGCATTATGACAGTGCGTATCACTCTCTCTCGCGCGCTTTGGAGCTGGACCCTGAAAGTGAAGAGGTCGAGAAATTGTTCTGGTAAGATATATAATCTAAGCTGCTGTGTTTTCTTGAGTGTAGTTTGTCAGAAGTTACAGGCTGTGGGTGGTTTCCATCTTCGGTAAATTCAGTTCTTCCTTCAATATTTTGATCAACTGAATTCTTGCAGGGAGGCAATGGAGCTGAGAAGTTAAACTCCGCACGCCATCTACATAGAGAAGCGCTCACATGGAACGAGAAGATCTTTTTTTTGTCCTGTCAGACAAAAACGCTTAACTTTGAATTATGGTGGCCTTATGTAACTTGTGGACCGTAGCAGCAGCTTACCTTAGAGCAAAACGTGCATCCTGTTTGTAGCAGTGGATGGTGAATCAGCTTTAGCCAGAGTGAAATATTAGCTGAAATATTGTGTTATTTTCGATTAATTGCCAATTCCCCGGTCTTCGCAAAGAAAAGCGAATCATTTTGTAGTCCAATCTCTGTACCCTTCTGAGTTTCTAATCCATTATATAATTGCTCCTTTTTTTACTAAACCCTAGCATGTTTCGCTTTTTCTAGCATTATTTTCATGTAAACATGCTTGCTGATCTCTTACAATTTTGTATTTTTAATTCGTTTTTAGAGATGTTTGAACATGGATGTTTAGAGATGTTTTTTCGATAAGAACTTTTGTTTTATGCAGACCATAAGTTATCGGATTTTAGAAATATTGCAAGGAGTATTAGGATTTGGATAAATTAGTTTTCTACAAGAAAATCCTCGATGATTTGTGTGATATTTAGGCTGGGGATATGATTTGGTATGAATTTCATCAATTTGACCAATATAATTTTCATTATAATCTCAACTTGTCTTGGTTTAAAAAACACATGGCGTGACAAAAAAGAATCACGACCTCAAGGTTTCTTTGAGCTAAAAGGATATGGAACTCAGCATGTTTTATCCAAGGCTAAGAGAAAGTTTGTGTTCTACCACTGTTCCGACAAAGCAATCCATTGCACCTATTTCTTTAGAGAAGCATGAACATCACAGCGCAAGAATAACATGCACTCCTCTTTCTATGTCGACATTGTCTCTGCACTTGCAGGGAGGCGATGGAACTGAGTTGATCAGGCCGTGCGCATGCTAACAGGCAGCAAAACAGAGAGAAGCCCGAGCATAGTGGGAAGCTCCTTTTGTGTTCTCAGCCAAAACGCTGAACTTTGAACCATGGCACCTTTTTTGTACGCAATTCATGTACCGACGTACTGTGGCAGCAGCTTGGAGCAGCAACTCGAGATATCGAACTGGAAGAGACAGTGAATGATGAATTCACTAAATCAAGAGTACTGCACTACTCCGGGAGAAGGAACCAACCACACGCTAATGCCACTTTCATGATCCTACCTCAGAAGACAATTATACATTTTAAACCTGCAAAAATCAATTACAAAATGTAAGGATGCAGGGGAATAAACTCAAACCCTCTTTTTAACATGGCATACGACATGAAAATGTCTCTCTTTGTTGCAAATTACTTGGAGGCATGAATTTATAAAACTGGAGCAACTAATTTTCGGTCAGTTGCATCCCAGTTGTAACTCAAATCCAGCATGAATCACGATGCAAATTGAACGGTTCTAAACATTTTTGTTTCGTTGCAATCAACTCATAACTGGGAAACATGGTATCTAGCTAGTGATATATAATTTTGAATGGCTTAACATGAATACATAACTGTGAATGAACAATAGCAAAGCATGGTATCTAGCTAGTGATATATTAACATGTTTATATATATATACATTTTTCCTGTTTCTAGGGCCTAATTTAAGATTTGACGCTGGGTTCTCAAATTCCAAGGTACAACCGAGCATGAATAAAATGTACAATCTATTGCATGATATATATATAACCTTAGAATTTCAATTATAACATACTGAATCTACGGAAGAGTAATCAATATGTGCCTAAGAAAGTAAGCAATGCAAAACTAACACAACGGCAATTGTTGTGCCTTGCAGAGTAGGCGAGTACGCCGAGTAGCTATGCTTGAAGAATATGTCCAAGTATTCTAGCAAATAGCACACATTCAGTCTGATACTAACAGCGCTATCTGCTTGTGAGCTTATCATTCACAATCAAAATCTACTACTATGAGTATATGATACAGTAACTTAACATTCACAATCAAAATCTACTACTATGATAAAAGGGAGATGTTTACCTCTTACAACGATCTCCCCACTGTCCGATACATTTACGGTTAAATTTTCTGTTCTTCGGAAAAGTTTGACCGTGTCAAATACTTGAATCTGTAAATTCAAGAATACTATTTTAGTGCTATGGCCGGCATAACTCATGCAAATCATAGTTATAATAACAATAAAGTAACTCACCGAAATATCTGTTTTGACATTCAAGCCATTTCCTTCGTCAAAATGGTCCTTGCATATGCCAATCAACATCTTCTCCAACTGACAAAGTTCGTCAAGAGCATAAAGTATTACATAAATTATAAACTCTCTTTCCCTTTTCTGTGAAACTCGAAAAATGTACAATGCACCTACCTCAACTGTAGAAGAAATATAATCTCCATTCAAACATTCAACAATATCACCAATGTGGATTCCAAGTTTCTCAGCATGCGATTCTTTTGATACCTAATGTTCAGTTGACCATGATTACTCACATTTGAGAAATACTTTTAAGAAAACTAATAACAAGTGTGAAAACAAGTAACATTAAACACATATAATAATATATACCTCTTCAACAATAAGACCGTTCTCAATATTATACTTGCGCCACATCTTATCAACATGAATAGGGTCTAGAAGCTCGATAGAACTAAACTTCATTCCAAGGTGAAGCCGAGGGATGCACCTACACAAAATATAAAATTTAATTCAAACACATCTATAAGAAAGTATACACAAGAATGTGACTGCTTTCACAGATGAGCAATTTCCTTCATATATAAATCTAAATCATATGTAACATGCTAACAAAATTCCATATATTTTAATTTGAATAAATTGAAAATATGAAAGAGTTTATGTAATTAATTGTGTTAAATATGATACAACATATTTCATAAGATATGGAGGAAATGAGTATCACAAAAACCTTAGGAAATAACATAGAATTAATACCCTAATTAACAAGACATTAGCTTAAGCCATCATCGAAAGAGTAGGTCAGAAAAATGGGTTCCCTAAGTTAACAATGAGAAACCTAAGTTAACATAAAATTAGTATATTTACACTTTCGCACCAAATTAAGTTCATTGGATACAAATATTTTGAAAACAATATAGAATCAATTAAAGCACTTAGCACCCATTTTTTCTATGATGGTCTGTGCTAGCTTCTCACTCACGCCTCATCAAACATCCACCTTAGCCTCAGGTACATGATTTTACCAGGTCATTTATAACGTTGATTCAAGCACAATAATATTTGCCAAACAACCACAATCCAAACAAAAAGGTGTAGTCGTTCAATTACATGGGTTGAAGTGTATAAATTGGATAGTCAGCAAATAGTATTCTACCAGATATAAGAAATGTGGAAAATGTACGAGTCATGTATAAGAACACTATTTAATCAGATCAACTGTATTTTTCAACTCCAACAAGAAGCACCAAAATGGAACAATTAATTTGCTTAACAGATAGTGGAGGGGAAGACGTACCCAAACTTCTTCCACAAATCAATGGACTTAACCAAAATAGAAGAAGGTACAAAAGAGTCTTTAAGGTGATTGTTAACCAATCCCACAACCTTTCCATCTAAGCCAATGATGGATCCTCCATCGTTTTTACACTACAAGATAGCAACGGGGACAAACATTACAATTCATAATAACAAAAGAGTACCATAGAAACATGAGCTAGAATTAAATTAAATCGCGCACCTGATAGTCAGGATCTTCGTGGTAAAAGTACATGTAGTGATGTCTCTCATACTTATTTGGATTCAAGCATTCGACTCTACCATTGGTTATACTTAAATCCATACTTTCATCTCGGCCAAGCCGGATAACCTCTTGGCCGCAATGCACTTTCTCGTTAAAAGAGGGCAAGTGAGCTGGCATGTCCACCTTAACCTCGAAAAAAGCAAGATCATAGTGTTCCTGGTGGTAGAGGAGCCGGGCTTCTGCAGTGGTGTCGTCCCGCAAGTGAACAAGAACCTGAAAGGTCGACAGCTTTAGCAACTGAGACATTGCAAATAATCTAATTTGAAACGGAACGAACACGGATGAATAGACTAGTGAAAGTTTAGAGATAAAAAATCTCACGTGAGCTTTAGCATCGTACTCATCTCTGCCTTTCCAGTGGTTCACGGTGGGATGCTTTGATTGAATGATATGCGCAGTCGTCAAGACGACACCGGTTTTGGTCTTGTCGTTCCATTCGATCCACAAACCACAGCAACTCGTCAGTGGTTTCCCGTCTACAAGTATTAATTTGTCAGCAGCTAGCTCCTCGTCAGCACACATATGTACTAGTAACTAGAAAGCATGATGTTGAACGTACATACCGAGGGAGGATGAGAGCCTGACGATAGATTTGGCAGCGCGAAGCACCGCCGATTTTACCAATGCACGGATGGGAGCAGGAAACGTGGACGAGTGTTCCCCATAATCAAAAGGAAATAGATCATTCAGAGCATCTAATTTTGCTTTGTACTGGGCCTTGGCTTGCTGGAATGCGGCGTATATCTCCGGATGGGCAGTCGGATCAGCTAGCTCGTCGGGGATGTAAGGCTTGCGCAGTGGAGAGCTGAGTGTATAGGAGGAGACGATATCCACCTCCTCCTCGGGCGACAGGCACCTCCTCTTTGCCGCTGTCGCCGTCTCAGGCCCGTCGTCGCGGGCCCTGTCAGGCTTGGTCATCTTCTCAGCTCGCCGTCTCCGGACCGGAGCGAGGGCGGAGCGCAATTGGCGATTGAAGGCGACGATCGAAGTGGCAGCAATGTATTTACGGAACTGTGGCAGGCAGGATTGTGTCCGTCGCGGACTCGACCTTCGTGGCCTACTCGGACTGGGCCTTCCCCTGTTTTCTTTCCGATCCGGTTATTTGTTCCTCACCAAGACGAAGCCCTCGTCCTCGTCATCCAGCAGAACCGCCCCTCCATCGCCTTCCATCGCATAGTGGCATCCACGGAGATGGCATTGGCGGCGGCCTCGGCTGCTATCAAGGAGGCAGCATTGGCTGCTGCAGCTGCAGCGCAGGCTGCGTCGACTGCCAAGGAGGCGGCTGTGGCGGCCTATGCGGCAGCTGCCAGGGAGGCGGCATGGACCCCTTCTTATGCGGCGTGGGTTGCTGCCAAGGCGGCGGCGGCGACTGCCATGGAGGCGGCTCTGGCGTCGTCGGCTGCGGCGTTATACGCTAAGGAGGCGGTGGATGTGGTGGCGGCCGCATTGCATGCTGACAATGGCAGTAGAACCATAGATGATGGCGGTCTCATTAGCCGCCTCCCCGACGCCATCCTTTGCAGCATCATCTCGCTTCTCCCCACCGAGGAAGGTGTACGCACACAGGCCATCTCTCGCCGGTGGCGCCCTCTCTGGTGCTCCGCTCCTCTCAACCTCGTGGTGGACAATGAACTCATGAGAAAGGGCCGTAGGAATCTCGACCTGATCACAAAGATCCTTGCTGAGCATCCTGGCCCTGCACGCCGCTTCTTGCTCCGCATCTATACTAGCGACTCTTACAATGAAATCGAGAGCTGGCTTAGTTCCCAAGCCCTGGACAACCTGCAGGAGTTGGAGCTCAACAACACTCCATGCTATGGCGATAGGGGGAAGCAGCTGCACCAGCTGCCGGCATCCGCGTACCGCTTTGCACCCACGCTTCGCGTGGCCAACTTCTCCGGCTTCCATTTCACTGACTTGATTGTGCACCTGTCACTGAAGTTTCCGTGCCTCAAGCAGATGACCCTTGATAGCGTCACCATCTCGGAGGATGCTCTCCGAAGCATTTTCTCTGGCTGCTCTGCCTTGGAAACCCTTGAGCTGAAGAAAAATTCCGGCTTTGGTCGCCTTTCTATCAGCTCACAAACCCTTAAGAGTATAGGCTTTTGCAATGACTCAAGGAAAGAAAGTGTCTTTTTACAAGAGGTGGTCATCGAGGACGCCCCGTGCCTTGAGAGACTGCTACCACTGGATCCACAGTTTGGCCCAGCGACCATACAAGTAATCTCTTCACCTAAACTGAAGATATTGGGTGTGCTCTCTAATGGCTTATCAGAACTTCACTTTGGAACCACGGTTTTTCAGGTAGCAGCATGCCTTCATCTCTTGCACATTAAGTATTCCTATTATAGGCAGTCTGTTGTTCTTATAAATGCACTTGTTTTTTTATGTTCCTGCAGAAAATGACTGCTGTCAGCTTGACAACCAAAATGCACACCGTGAGGGTTTTGGTTCTTGACCCCGATGGCCCTAATCTGGATACAGTGGTTAACTTCCTCAAGTGCTTCCCATGCTTGGAGAAGTTGTATGTCACTGTGAGTACATAACATAGTTGTTTGCTTTATGGACGTAAAGATCAGCATTTTATTTGCCGTGTAATACAAACAACTTATTTTGTACTGGTTGTTCTTTTTTCTCCAGTTCCAGTCAGAGATTTGTATGGATAATGTTCGGAAGTATGAACTACTGGACCCGGTTAAATGTCTTGAGTTCCATCTCAAAGAAGTAGTGTTGAAGAATTATGACGGCACCAAAAGGCCATCTATTGACTTCGCCAAGTTCTTTGTTTTGAATGCGAAAGTGCTAAAGGAAATGAAAATCAACTTGTCTTTCCACCGCCAGCAGAATTGGTTTGCTAAGCAACACAGACTGCTACGAATTGAACATAGAGCTTCCCGAGCTGCTCGAGTTGAACTGGCATGCGGTGCTAGGGATGATTTCACACACAACAGGCATACCCACAATTTGTCAATAGATGACCCCTTTGACAAGCCCTCCATACGATGCTTCTGTAGTTGATTCCCATTTCGAAATTGCCGTGTTTATTTTCTGTTCAAAGCCGATTTGTACGTCACTGTTTTTAGTTCTAGTATAATGTAAGAAAGGATCAACTTCACTCGGCGATGAAATGTTTTGCTGCCTACTTAGAACTGCCTACTTAGAACCGCGGCGTGAAAGTTCCAACTTCAAATCCAAACTTGCTGCTTGAAGGGGTTCGTCGGTAGTTTATTTTCTATTTAGTAGTTAAGTTTCTTTTCTATGACACTTGACATCTTTAGCTCCTCTTTGCCGCCGTCTCCGTCTCCGGCCCGTCGTCGCGGGTCCAGTCAGGCTTGGTCATCTTCTCAGCTCGCCGTCGCCGGGCGGAATCGGGAACCGGCAATTGAAGGCGACGAGCAAAGCCACGAGGCCAACAATGTATTTACGAAAGTGGCAGCATTGTTTCCGTCGCGGACTCGACCTGGAAGGATTTCGATTCCAGTATATAATTTCCATAGGCTAGCTGCATTGTTTCCGCCTTTTCCTTGTGACCCAATTTTGGCTGCCGCCATGCACCGCCGTTGGTCGCCACGCGTAATGTCACCGGAGACCAATAATTTACGACACCGCCTCCAATAGGTCACTCGCGTTCGCCTGTGTCCAACGCGCCCAGTTGGCTTTGCCCTGCCGGAACGAGCATGGCGGAGCCCGGAGGTGTAGCAGAACGGGCGTGCCAGAGGTGGAGGCGGAAGTTTTTTTAGACTTTTTTATTTCTTTTAATTGTCTCCCATGATGCTCTGTTTGAAATAGGTCCCATCATTGAGACGAGTTTCTTGAGCAGAATTTCCCGGTCTAGCATAGTTTGACGTGCGGCTTAGGGCATCTCCAGCCGTTGTGCCCCCCTCCCCGGGCCCAAAACGCCACTATTTTTGGGCCGCCGCGGCGCGAAACGACGCGAAACTGGATCTGGGGGGAACTCAATTTAAGGACCGGAATAGCGGCCATCCTGACTGGGATACATGCAAGGTAGAGACTGAGTTTTGCGAAGCAGCCGATCTCAGTACCAAAGGGGAATGGGATGCTCACATTCCCGCACGATGTTGGACAATCCGTTCTCGGCTGGCTGGATTCATATAGCACTGTTGAAGGTGGATAGATTGTGTCAAATGCTTGAACAAATGAACAATAATATGAAACGATCCATAAAACTTTCAAACTAAATGATGCAATTAAATATACTAGGTATCAGGGTTACTCACATGAGGAAATGGACTTCCCAGGTGTGCTATACCAATTTTGAAGAAAAAAACAAGCCCTTAAATTATGTAATTATGCAGGTTCACTCGATCAATGATCCAGTGTTTTATCATTTAGGATTTCCTCGCATGTCTCTTTTTTCTGCTGTCCCGTGATTTTAGAATATAATACGTATCAACCTTACACGGATATATAGGCCAAAAGGGGTACAACTGTTAAGATTATGTTTGATTCGGGTTAGTGGGTGAGTTAAAGGGTTTAACTGGTCCAACCAATGCAGTTTACCTCCTAACCTATAAAATTGCCGAGAGAAAGATATATAGGAGTACATAATATGAAAATCAAGGCGGGTAGGTGACCATTTAGGCTAGATGGTCAAAAGATGTAAGTTTGATATAAAATATAGATGCTTCAAAAAACATGAAAGATATATAGGAGTATATAATCTGAAAATCAAGCATATACAGCTCCATTTTAGGCTAACCTATAAAATTACTCTGACAGGTTAAATCTGAATATAGTCAAAAGATCATTTTAGGCTAACTGTATATGCTTCAAAAACATGAAAACTGAGGTAGTTAAACTGCATGTCAGAGTAATCTCAGTCACATAGATGGAGCATTCGGGTTTACTTAGTATCAGTTTGATATAAAATATAGTGCCCTAAATCAGAGATGAAGAGATGACCTGGCGGATAAGTATCTTCTGGGCAACCATCATCGATGTAAGCGTTGCCCTCGCTCCAGGACCGGCAATGGCAAACGTACCCACCGATCGGAG
The DNA here is from genome assembly GCA_947311845.1 of Poa pratensis. Classification (NCBI taxonomy): domain Eukaryota; kingdom Viridiplantae; phylum Streptophyta; class Magnoliopsida; order Poales; family Poaceae; genus Poa; species Poa pratensis. The sequence continues at coordinate 777,240 of CAMZMU010000085.1, read as the reverse complement.
AGTCATGACAGGTGCTGTGCTTACTACGGCATGCATAGCTGGCCTTGTCCTCCATGGCACGCGTACAGTTGGGCTGGTATGGAATAGCCCAATCCAGCTGTGCGGGATGTTGGTAGTCTAGTGTCCGCAACTTAGATCTTAGGGCGTCAATCGGCCTAAATATTTGTTCTTTGTCTCTGCTGATGAAGGCTAGCACTTTGTTTGAGCGTGAAGAATCGCTGATGCGCGTGATGTTGAGGGTGAAATCTCTGAGGTTCACTCGTATATCGATGGAACAGCATCCTGCGCCAATCATGGCATCACACGTACCCGCGGGCAACTTCTCCATGACTCGAGCCTCTGCACAGACGACGGAGCAGGTCCCGACCTTGACGCCGGAGTTGCCAATGAACAGCGTGGCTTTGACGTTGCAGCCAACAACGAACAAGGACATCTCCGAGGACCCAGATATGGCGAAGGGCTGGCCGGAGTTTCCCAGTGGACCCAGACATGTACCTTTCAGGTCGGTTCATTTGGAAGTCAGTCTACAACAAATTTTCTACCTACCATCCGGACTGACTTCCTTGTTTCGAGGGAGGTGCCACCAATGGCAGCACACGCGCGCGGGGTCGCACGGTCACGTTTCAGGTGGCCAGTGTGCTACAGTGGCGGGTCGAACTTAAAAGACCACATTTTCGGGTTTCTTTTGCACCTGGGATGCTGTCGGTTTTGGCTGTATTTCTTTATCTGTTGATAATGAAATTCGATTTGTGGGGATCGTGTCGAGGAAATCCACCCTATCCTTGTGAGTTCCCTATCTTGGAAAAACAGTTTTCTGCCTATGAGCTGTATGAAGTTTAAGAATTTCCCGTCATAATAGTTGCAGCCTACTGAATCAGAGTGCCCACGTCTCACTGTCTCAGTGTTCTTCAATCCATTTTTTTTCCCTGTATTTTGTACTCTCTCCGAGTCTCCGATCCATATTAATTTGTTAGTGAATGGCAGTATATATCTACTACTGAAACGTTGTCTAGATATAAACAATTCAGCAGCAATTAATATGTATTCGAAGGAATATTTAGCAGATTATTAGTACGTTTCTGGTTGGTCCTCAGGGCTACCAGTAGCAGAAGCAAGGAAAAATAAAAATGTTCCACACTTCGTATGCAGCTGTCACGGTCACGACTGAAGCAGGACGCATCACGTAGAAATATTTTGCTCAGCCTTTTCTACTCTGGATCGTCCTCGATCTTTAGAGGAGTGGTGCCCGCCTTTTTTTTAAGAGAACAAAAGTGTAAACTCCACCTTTTCAAAAGTTTGTGTAAACTCCGCGCCACTCCTTAAAAATAGTGTAAAAGAAAGTTAATGCTTGTTTTTTGACAAGACATTGGGGCAGATCTTACCAGGTTAAAATTTCTGAACTTCTAAAAGTTCCGAATATAGTTGTGCTTTCTCTACCTAAAGGGAGCAGGGAGCTGATAGATCAGACACGCCCAAAGGTAGAGTCTTCTCTAGGCCAAAGGACAAGAAACTAACGATTTATTTCTTCGAACTTAGGCAACGACTTGACATCCTCGATTAATAATGAAACTAGAGACTCCTTCTATCGAAATATATCAGTCGGCTAATTTGTGGTCCGGCGAGTGGCACACTTTCAACTTCTACTGTTTGCACTTTCCTGAATACATTTCCATCTTCTCTGGGTATAGGCTATATGAACCAACTGTCTTACCAGATCATTAGAAAGATTCTTTATCATCATGGTCATATGAGGGGCTCATGGAGTAGAAAAACACAAGCAACTGGTTTCGAGCTCATAGAGATATTCTTTACAAATGTATAAACTAGCCAGTGACGAATTGGATTTAATCAAATTCATGCCTTATACAAGTCTAAAGCAAGGAATCGTACACCATCTTATTAATTGAAACTTCCATGGGTAGAAAAATATGTCATCTATTTAAAATGGACACTATCAAATACTCACTCTGTTCCATATTAGTTGATTTCAAAATAGATGTATCTAGCACTAAGATGTGTCTAGATACATCTATTTTGGAGTCAATTAATATGGAACGGAGAGAGTACAACACTAGCATTATAAGGAAACAACTAATAGACGGGGATGTAATCACAGGCGGGCTAGCCAAAACCCTAGGAAAAAGCGCCGCAATTTTCCTCTCTCCGGGCGGAGAAAAAACAGTCTACACCAATTTAAGGATATCTACGTCATGTATGAACATGAAGCTACGAGAACAGTGCTTAATCTAGCTAGCTAGAAGCTTATCCTTTGTCAAAAGTATATTCATACGTAGAACAATTTCTACAAGTTAACAAGAAAGATGAGTCATGATTCTAGCAAGTGACGCGATTAATCTAAATTTTAGTCTCCACCATGCTCATTCGCATGGTACCCTTGGCAGTTTCAAGATCCAATCCCTAGCCAGGCACTATTTATTATACACGTGCTAGCACGGTGCAAGAAGAAGCTTGCATATCCATCATGCATGGACAAATGGACCCTGATTAACCTAGTTAGTATCCAAATTAATAGATGCTTGTAGAACTAGAGACAAGAGACCATCCACACACATATATATCTAATCCATGGCATTTGATACATGTTTGATAAGATAATCCAGGATTTTTCTCTCAAATTTGAAATTTATTTGCTTGAGGCCTTTTTCTTTCATTTGAAAATTTTCTTTTATCTATTTTTGCGATTTTCGACTAATTCAAATATTTGAATTCAATAAAAATATAGACTAGGGTGTGTAAAAACATCTTTTTGGTCAATCTTAAAAATATAAAGAGTTCTGAAAATAATTTCTACTTTTCGTGATTGAATTGCAATTAATGATGACATGATGTTGATGAATGCATGCATGTTTTATGAATTTTGAAAATTTGGGATGTTACATCAATACATTTTACACTGCCAATTCTCCTTTGTATTTTTTAGATAAAGAGTATATTTTAATATCACGGAGACACCAATTACACCCAGGCTATTCTCCTTTGTATATGTGCAACAAACATATGTGTGAACAACAAATAGCAAACATGTAGCAACGTGGTCTCTAGGGCATTCCTAAAATTGGCCATCACTTTACAATACTATTTCCCAAAACACAAGATTTCACACGTATAGTAATTGCATTTTTTTCATCTTTACAAAAGATTTCTTTACCCCTATCACCCCCCACCACCTATGCTTATATTACATCTCCTCCTATACCTCCTGTATCAAATGGCAACTACAAGCTACGATGATCCCATGCTCGTTCAGGCATGCATGTTATTCTTCTGCCACTAGGAGTCTTACAAATCTTGTGTCAATGGTTCTTTACTGATGTATCATCATCATCTAGGCCACAAAATCATGCAGCAGAGGCGACTGCTCGAACCGCTGCCGCTGGTCCATTGGTTTAAGGATTCGTAGTCCGAGGACACGATGCTAACACCAAGAGGAGCACCGGCATTATAGATGTCGTCATCACCGACACCGGGGAAGTTTGCCTGGGCATTCTGAACCGATAGGCCGCTGCCCGGGTGCTGCAAGCCCAGCGTCAGCGACACATTGCCATTGCCGTACCTCCCCCCGAGCCCTGCCAGGTGGTAGGCCATGTACCGCGCGTTCTCGTCCGAGTGCTGCGCAACGGCATTGTGGTGGAGGAGAAGGCCCCCATCCGCCTCGCCGGACCGCTTCTCCTTCATCATCAGGTTCATGAAACTGTCGTCATGGTTGGCCTCGTTATGGAAACCGACAGGCGCCCCGCCGACGTTCATGGTCCCAATGCTGGTCCTCGACTCGCTTAGCTGGCTGGTTTCACAGACCCGAGCCCTGGCGCTTTTCAAGTCTTCGTTTTCTTCTGTCGATGCCACCTTGTTCTTGCTTCCGGGCACGTTGTCGGAGGAAGAGTTGGAGTCTTGCTCCAGATCACCTGTCTCTTCTTTGTACATGTCTTCAATCATTGGTTTCCAAAGCCGGACACGAGCGTTTATGAACCAATTCGAAATCTGGAATCATGAAACAATATAATGAGATCCACTCCCTGAACAAACACAGGCAGAAAGTACACAAGCGGTGCTATTTTCTCCTCTAGCATTAGCAGTCAGGTTTCATGCAAACAATAAATATTATGACAGGATTATGTTTACATGAATTACAGGTTTTTTCCATTAGAATCAACCTCAATTCTAGATCAATGATTGACACATGAAAATACAGTCAATAGTATTATTACCTGACTCCTTGTCAAGCCAGTCTGCCTTGCTAGCATCAACTTTTCTGAATCTTTCGGGTACCTGTAAAATAGTTGTGAAGAATGATAAGTAACAAGAACAAAACGGTTACTGGCAAGAACCCATATGAAGAAAGGAACTTACGGGTGAAGGAAGTGTTCGAAAAGCCAAGCGCGAAGAACTGTAACAGAGTTTTCAGGCAGTCCCTCTGCGGTCTCCAAGCGTTTTGTGGAATCATACCGTACTGTTGGAAGGCTCTCTGCTGTCTCAGCTGCTGATCGATGTACCGGAGACGGGTCAATTTTCCTTCCTTGCCTGATGAATTTTCTTCCTCGCCGAGCTTCTTCCTGATAACATTGATCTGGTCGTTGATGGCATCCTTCAAGCACCGGAAATGCCGCGAGATTGTCTGAAGAGCAACCGCGGTGTACGGCTTGGCAGACCCAGGCCCGGCCACCATATCAAAAGATGAAACCACATTCTGCATTTGGTGGTAATAGTGCTTGTATTTCCGGTCCACCTGAAATGTATTTATCTTAATGTTAGAATAGTTATTAATACCAAAACAAAAGATTCACTAGCGATCAGTGTTACTGTAAAACTAATTGTTTAGACATGGCTAATAGATCTTTCCTGTCAATGTCAAAACACTAACTGTCAGTTAAAACAGATTGGCATTGTGCAGTTATTCAAGGATAAGGTATAAACAATGCATATAGTCACCCACCTCATCCAACATCGCCATCAGTTTGGCCATCTTGTTCTGAAGCTCTTGCTTCTCAGCAGTGGAAAGCTCCGGTGGCGCAGATTCTTGCGGGTTCGAAGATACGCCCTCGCTTTTTGGCCCTCCATCAGCCTCTTTGCCCTCTGCTTTTCCTGGTTCAGCCTGCTCTTTCTGAGCCTTCTGTTTTATATTCTTCCAAACATTCACAACCTCATCTAGCACCTCCTGTGCTGCCTTCAGATACCTCGAGTGCCGGATCGCGCGCGAGGCTTCAGACTGCATGCTCTTCATCCGGATGTCGTCGACTCTGAGGCTTTCATGGTAAGAGCTCGGCGTGAGCATATCCGGTTTGATGGACCAATAAGGCAAGGAAGGGGCCAGAATCTGTGTGTTGAGGCTCAGAGACAGACCCTGGCCTTGCCCTGACGGAACATTCGGTGAGCCATGGTGGTTGTTTAGAACACCGAACTCAAACTGCGCACCGTTGTGGTCACCATCGTGGATCAGTTCGGCACCACCACTCTGTTGTGCTCCATCCATCATGTGCATCAGCATCTCATTCTTCATATCCTTGACATGACCGAACGAGCTGTGCCCGAGCATGTCGGACTCCCTCGCCGACGAGTCGTGGGACATTGCTGAATGATGGTGACCATGGCCAGGCATCTCCATGCAGTTCTGCTGGGACTGCAGGATGCCGTTGAACTCCGTGTATGGCCCAGGAGACTGGTTGTTCAGATAGAGCAAGTTGCCTAGAGCTGACGACATCGGGTAGGGCGCTGTGCCCGGGTCTCTCGAGTACATGTCGTGCGAGTCTCTTTCGTTGCCGGGGCTCGAGTAGTAAGTGGCCATCTCAAGTTATGATTGCTTACTGACCGAGCTCGCTGCCAAGCATAGAGCTGATCAAGTTTCAGGTATGCAGAAGCAGAGCAGGCTTCTTGCAATCAAACTCGACCAAGTTTCAGCAGAAGATCGTGTTGACCAGAATAAATCTTCCTGTCACAACTTCCTGCAATCGAAAGAAAACGAAATGATCGATAAGCGATTAGGATCACAAGGTCAATATTTTGCATAAGGCTTATTTGGCTGGCATATGTCAATAATCAGAATTGCAATTATTTGTAAAGCAGTCGAATGAAAGAACTTGGCAACACTCTGAACATTAAAAAACTTCAATAAAAACAACATGTTCTGTGGGCTGCAACAGTAGCACTAAGTTTTGAGGTTCAGGTTGGCATGATTTAACCATGTCTGATTGAAGTGGGATCACACAGGAACTGACAGAGCGACGTGGGAATTCGCAGGCCAAAAGGCACCAAGTGGTCCTTCGGCTTTCAGATTGGATCAAGAAAGTTTCGGGCTTTGTGCTCCTCCTTTGCTATCAGGATAACAGGAATATATGCTTGTGAATTCCTACAGTTATACCAGGACAAATAATCTGATAACGCAATAAACCAGAATCAAATAATTGCACCAGTGTGTTTGTGTTTTTTTTTCACATAAGAATCATATGAATAAGAACCTATTACTGCAGAAAACCAGAGTCTGATGGAAACAAAAAAACTGCATAGATAATTGATTATTTGTCAGGAGTACCTTGCTAAACCCAATATAAGTCTGCTGACAGATGCTTTGGTATCGACGCGAGGCTAGCGTAGCTTCCTGATCAATCTGCAAAAAGAAGAGATGAACATGCTTAGCTTACTTGTTCGTGGTTCGAAAATAATTATGTTTGGAAACTAGATTTTACGATGCGAAAGAGGTGGAAGCAGGAGAGAACTCCAAGGCAGGAAGTTTGCAGGGCTATAAAACTATGTGATAAAGAAAACTTAAACAAGCACTTAGTTCTGATGAAAAAGAGGTAGCAAGAAGAATCTATAGTGGAGTAACTCCCAAGAAAACACCGAACTGAATGAAAAAACACTGAACTCAACAGCAGCAAGAAGGCAAGAGTAACAGGAAACAGAGCTTTTGAAGGGAGCTTGGCTTCATCATAGGAGGAAAGGAAAAAAAAAAACTTGACAATTCAGCTAGCAAGGCTCAAATTACAGGCCAAGAAAGAAACCAAACCAAGTCCGTTGTCAAATTTTTGGGAAGGAAAAAAAAAGAGAAATCAACAGATATTCACTGGAAAGAACACTGTACTCAAGAAGAGAGGATTCGTCGTCGAAGCACATATACTGCAAGAAAGGCAAGACCTTTGGTCAAAAAGATGTCTCCCGAGCTTTCAATTCCTCAGAATTCAGACCAAACCAAAATCCCTGAACACCAACAGAAGCAGCACCCTAATCTACAGCTCCAAGAAGAGCAGCATAATTCAGCGAAACCCCATCATCAAACTGAAAACCGAACACAGCGGCGGCAAGAACAGGAAGCGGCGGCCATACATGCCAGAAAGGAAGCAGGCGATGCTCTGGTGCGAGACGAAGGCGCGGGGAGGTCATAAGAAAATGGGAGGAGGGAGAGCGAGACCTGAGAGCCGGGGCGTGCTCCGCTCCGCTCCTCGTGGGGCAAAGAAAGAGAAGCTCCCTCCGGGCAACAGATAGAGAGAGCAGGAAGGGGAAGCGGAGGTGGTGGTGGGAGAAAGATAATCGATCCTCCCAATATGGGGACAAAATCAGATCCCGAGATTAAACAATGGAGTCTCCCAAAGCAGAGCTCAAAAGGATAAAAGGGAGAGCAGAGCAGAGCTCCTCTCTTTGTATATACTAGGGATAAATGCGCGGCGACACCGCCGCGTCCGTGTGATAAAATTAAAATTCGAAATCGGCGACTTTCGAAAATCATGTATAATTGAGAATCGTTTGAATGCAAAGAGAGTTTGTGTTTGAGAAATGTTTAGGTTGCGAAAATTTGCCGCCGCACCCGTGTGTTAAATTTTTTAGATTTTGAATTATTGTAACGTTAGTAAAATGGTTAGTTTTGAAAGGTAGCTGAAATTCTGGAATATTCAAATTTGTTTGCCGTATTATAGCGGTAGAGTTGAATTTTTAAAAATGTTCACATCTTTGAAGCGTGTACATTTGGAATTTGTCGAAATGCAATGAAACTTGTGGTTAAAATTTGTTCGGATCCCGAAGTAAGTTCGAAAGCTTTGGAAGACATTTGGAAGTCTGAAATTTCCAATTTTGAAATTTAATCATTGGTGGTGAGAATCTATGGAGACAGTGTTAAAACTTGTTAGATTTGGAATTTTTTTCATTGGTAGTGAGAATTTGTGGAGACAGTCTTAAAATTTGTTAGATTTGGTTTTTTTTAAGGCTCTATTTTTTTTTCAGGATGGAATGCTTGTGCAACTTTTGTGTGGGAACTTTGTATTTCTGATTTTTGTTTTTGTTTTTTTGTGTATATTATTTGTATTATTCTGAGGAGTGGACTAAAAGATATGAGTTTTATGAATTTTAGCTCTTTCTTGCAATTACGAATTTGCTGACCGGTGAGACCCAGTTGTCAGGATTTAATTACTGTAATTACGAATTTGCTGATGGGTGGGACCCGTGTGTCAGGGTCTTAGCTATCATCGCGGTGACACGGCGCGCCCATCCGTTAACCCGTGGGCGGAAATCTTTGTGGAAAATATTGGTTTTTGAACACTTTTTATTTTATGTCGAATGCATTGCATGCAAATAATTAGTTAGTTGGGATGTCCAATTTTAGTTCGTAGTTAGAAGAAATGCATTGTTCAAGCATTTAATAAGTTTACCTTCATATATTTAGATAAAGTGTTGGAACGTTAACTAATTTGGAGTTTTGGAAACTTTTTTTTTTGCATAAATAGGTAGTTTTTATTTCTTCTGATAGTTCGGATACATATTTGTATTTTGCAGGTGTGTAAATTGGAAAATGTTGTTTGTTTGAGCACTGTTTATTTTATGGAAATTGTTTAAGTAAAATGGTCCTATCTGTTGGGAGTATAAATTCTGTGTAAAAATATTTTTAAAAAGAATAACGTTGACGCTAATTCGCTTGATGTAGTCAAATATTACCGTGTCGAAATTAATGTGGGTGAGTTTTTTTTTTTTGGTTTAATGCATTGTTTGTGTGAAAAGCTTGGAAATACGTTAAATTTGAAATTTTTCGATAAATTATTTGCATTTTTCTGAATAGTAAATTAGAAGCTATGATTTTTTTCTAATTTCCTGTATTTTGTTGTAGTTGTGGAAGTTATGACATGTGGGACCCGCATGCATTTTTTTTTTGAAAAATCGTTCGTGGAAAATGGGAGGAGGCTGACAGAGGGGGCCCGCGCTGATGTCACCGGTGACGTCATCAGCCGGCGGCGGCCGCGCGCTGTCGAGCTCGCGCACGAGCACGCGAGGACGCGCGCGGGCGTGGGATCGCGCGGAGGTGCGAGAGGAGCGGAGGGGAGCCGGAGAGGCGGCACAGCGGACCGTATGGTCGCTGGACTCGCCGGCGGCGAGTGAAATGGTGGCGGTGGACAGCGGGCGCGCCGTTGACGATTCCGACGCGGATCGGGCGCCCCGGCAGCTGATCTTGGGCGAGCAGGGAGGGGAAGCGGCGGCGGAGCTCGCCGTAGTCGTCGATCTGACAGGGGAGCAGCGCAGGGGCGACGGTGAGCGTCGGCGACGCGAGCGAGCGAGGAAGGAGAAAGGGAGTTCTGCCGACGTTTTTCAGCTAGCCCCCTGCAGTTGCTGCAATTCGCGGTTAGGTCCTTCTGCGTGCAAACCGTTGGACCTCTCTGTACTTTAGTTTGAACAGAGGATGCTTTTCGTAAAAGCGGCGCGCTGGCCGTCTGCCGGCCGTCCGATGGAAAGTCGGCGTCGCGGAGCCGCGCGTGCACTGTGGAAGCGCGGGAACTGTGGATGAACAGTGCAATCGGGCGGCGTTGGTTAATCCTGGCCGTTCGTTTCGCCGATCGAACGGCAGTCGAATGCGGGTGACGTGGCCGTTTGGGTGGGGGTTGATATATGTAGTAATCTTCAGAGTTCAGACCCGGCCCCAAAGCTCTCTCTAGCTGTGCCTAAAAATAACAGCAGCACCAGAAATGGAATAATCGCTCTGCCTCCAACAGAAAAAGGAAAATATGTTTAATTCCTGATTGATTTTATAAGTTTGGTGTGGTGTGGACTGAGCAGAGCAGGATTATACTCTTCCTCCATTCATCCATTTTAACTAACCTTCTCCTCTCAACTGCTGCTGCTGCCGCCGCTTGGTATTTGCTGGTGCAACCACCACAGGTTTGTTCCGGCCGGCTACTTGTTTCTTTCTTCACCATAAAGTCTACGCAATACATAATAATAATAATTTGATATAGCTAATATATAAGTATATATATGGATGCTGCTAATGATTGTGCTGAGAAATCCAGAGTCCCCTGTTATTATTATTTTGCAGGAAAGTTCAGGGTTGTATCCTGGAACGGTTGCAGTGCCAATCTGCCTTTTTATTTGGTGCGAGGCCAGCTAATGGAGGAGATTTGCAGAATCGTGAAATCATTTGAGGCCACAGGGGATTTAGATCACGTGTGACATCAACGCCCCCAATGAGAGGGGAAACCAATTAGTGGTGGGGTTCTTCTTTGGCCTGCCTCGGTTTGGGTCGGGTGCTTCTTGTGGTCCACCAACCAAGTTCATCCCCTCTCTCTGTCTCTACATTGCTTGTTCCCTTGAATGGATGGAAATCAAGGAATGCATGGATCCCAGTTGAGTGGCGACAACGCCCCGGCAACGGATTCGTTTTCAGCGATTGTGGAGGACATGAACAATTTAGGCAATTTTTTTAATGACCAAAATGGTATGTAGAATGAATGTCACCACCACATGGTACTTCAATTTTGATACTGGTAGTACACACCACAACGATGTTTTTAAAGCACTGTTGCTCAATTGCTTCTAGTAAGTAAAAACATCACTAATATAGTAATTTTCATACGGAACTAATCCTTTATACATATTCAACGACCTTAGCGCACGTGATCCGTGATCTAGACACAACCCAACGAACCACGCGCTAATTAAGTGCGGTCGCTAATGGTGGTTAACATGGTAACCTCTCTTCAAACATGGTCTTGACTCTTGCTGTGCACACATTGAGGTTGGGAGTGGGTGCTGCTGTGGTTAGAGGATGTATGTATGGACGGGTGCCCTCCTCTAACAACCAGTGGGTGGACCTAAACCCCAATCCAATCCAGCCTTGTCTTAGACTCTAAATTAGAAACCCAGCCCTACCTGCTGCCTCTTCCTTTTTATCCTACTACTACTAGATTCTTCTACCACCTCTTTTTTACTTTCTTGTAACCACACCCACTAATTATCCCCTTTTCACCTTTTTTTAGCTGGTCATCATGATAGTTTATTTTAAGATGGCAGTTCCATCGAATGTAAACAGGGTAAACTTTTTTTTCAGAATTGTTGCATCAACAATCAGAACTCATATCTCCTTCTACCATCTCTTTTTTACTTTCTTGTAACCACACCCACTAATTAACCCATTTTTTCACTTTTTAGACGGTCATTGGGATAGCGTATTTTAAGCGTGGCAGTTCGATCGAAATGTAAAGATTGTAACTTTTTTGTTTAGTTTTCAGAATTATTGCAGGAACAGCCGGAACTTGTATTTGCATCATAATACCAAGACGAGGAAGGTGATGTAGGTTGTAGGACATAAAGCATAACACAATAAACTAGTGAAATGATTGAGCAATATGTAACTAATCCGGGTGAGAAAAACCTTGTGGTGCCTTGTGAAAAGGTACACAATCAGATTGGCTGTTTAATTAGTTTTTCAGGGCATAACAGACAAGAGGAGTTTCCTTGCAAGTTGTGGCCAGTTCTAGCAAGCATCGACCGTTGATATCTTATTGAAATGTGTAAAATAATTGGCATGATTAGTTTGATGCATAATTAATTTGCTGTTTGGCCGCCTTGGTTGGCTCTCCTCCCTTGGTCCAACCAATAGCCGTTTATGGATTTTCCTTTTTCATGAAAAACAAGGGTACTCTCCATGAAACTGTCATCTAACTCCCAACCACAGTAAATTATTTACTCAATAAAATACAGTACATGTATATGCAAAAACAAGAGGAAACTGAATTATGCCCGGATATTCCGTTTACACTAATATTAAAGCCCATTGTCTAGCTAAGCTGTTGCTGAGGTATGCATGACGGTGCCGATTAATCAATGTTGCTAATATTGGCCACACAATATGTAGTAGGGGGGCCGGGGTTGCTGTCATGCTCCTTGATTTTTAGTGCTAGTTGCTGTTTCTGCTTGCTTACTCAGCTTTCCTACCTTAACTGCTATTATCATTTTTCCGAGCCATTTGTCGGTATTATATGCGTGTTTCTCCGTGATTGCTTTCAGTCATGGAGAAGCTTCTTTTTGAATTTCTTGGCCAGGCCGGGCAACGTGGCCTCCGTCTATTGGACAGATAATCTAGGCTTCCAGGCTTGTGTGTGAGCTTATATTAGTACTAGTCTCGGTAACATCAGCTTCTTAGGCCTTTGTTTGATTTGGTTTCCATGTGCGAAGCATATCTTGCTCCATGCTTCAGAGGGATCTGCAGGAAGATCACAAAACCTAATTAAGCATATACTCAGAGTGATATGGTTTCTTATCTTGGTTATTTTAGTTACAACTAGTTTAAGTTATTGTAGAGGTGTGAATGCGTGATGTTAAAATAGAAAAACTTAGCGTGTGAAAAGAAAACAAGCATTTTTCTATGGTTCGTTTCATGCCGTGTCCGTTTGTACATGACTCTAGCGGTTTGTAATCCACGTCATCGACAACGGACATTAAAAATCTTGGAGATAAAAATCCAAAGTCCACATATGATTAACTTAACTTGACTTAACCAACTGGATCGCTATCAAGGCAGTAGTATATATTATTGTTGTCTCAACCATGTCATCACCCAAGCTACCAAACAGTAATATATCAATTCTGAATAGATTATGTTGGCTTGCAGCCAGAGGGATTAGAAGACTCTAAACAACGCACTGATTGCACTATTGTTTTATCTACACCTGGACAAACAGGTCTTGTCAAATGTGACTAAACAAATACTAAAGTTTTTGTGCCACACAAGCAAGATCCAGTTTTCTATTATTATGCTTCTTCTTGTTGTTTAATATGGGATAGATTTCACAAGAAAAATATTGGTGTTGTTTAATTCAGCTTGGCAGCTCTAGGTGAGGGCATATCATTTTTGAATATTCAGAGAGCTGTTGGGATCTTAGACTGTGTCAAACAATATCATGAGATGGATTAAAAGAACATCACAAAAGGCAATTCTGTTTTCATCTTTTCATCCATGTCAATTCAACTTATTTGATCCCCCGTGCCTTTCATAATTTAACCTACTGATTAAAAAATAATTATTTGCCCAAAGTCATAAACTGAATTTACACAAGAGATTTAGTTCAAGATTTTGAAAAGTCACCCATTTACTAATTAACTTTTAGCATCTGAAAATGGATGCCAAGCATCTGAGAACAATAATTTGATATTCCTAGCTTTGCCAGAAAGCAAATTTCCATACTTAGACATTGTCACCATCTACTTTCTGTTTCCCTAGGAATATATGTATATATCTGTGAAAACAGAGGAGCATCAGGAGTCTTATTATGACCAGTCAAGCACATTCGGTCTGTCAATAACATAGTTTTCAGATGTAAAAACAGCTCCTAGGGGTACATATCGTGGCATGTACATGTCAGTCGCAAACGAAACCGACCCAACAATTCGGCGTCTCTGTCGAAATTCCCAGGATACACATTCTGAGTAACAAAAAATAATGCATGGAAAGCTGCCCACCGAAAGAGACTAACATGACAAGTTTCGGAAACTCTTAGGAATCGACGGTGATGGATCAATCCGCACAGACGCAATCAACCGACACATCACACGGATGATTGTGAGTAGAGCCATCCTTGTTCATATCAGTCATATATATGCACCCAAGAAACAATGACCCATGACTAATCATCTCTATCTGTTCTTTTTTTTTGGAGCAAACACATCACTTTAGTTAGTTATAAATATATATATGCACTTCATGATGGTGCCACTGTGAGTAGTATCATACCATTTTTTAACAAGAGAATTTCACAATCACAACAGTAGCTAACCTAGCTGTGCATGTCAAGGACAGGCATGTAGCAGAGGCCATCTGTATGCACTTTCACACTAGTCAAAGGCTTACCTATTTGTCCAGTGCCTGCATGGAACCCTAGATGCTACTGGGTTTCCTTTTCCAGTGACAGGTACAGGGTGCACATATACACCAAGGAGGAGAGGGTGGCACTGTTTGCTCAGCCCTGTCAACATTTACTCCTCAACAGATTTGCCCATTGTCTGAGTCTCTATCTGTGCCTAGAGCCATGAGTAAACCCATAGCCTTTTTGGGGAAACCTTCTGTTGGGTATTGCACACATTTGGCAGTTAGCACAGGATAGAACTCTGAAGGAGATTGAGTTGTGTGTTTGTTTGTTTTTAAGTTGTAGGAACAAAGCATGATTAAATCTTGTCCAAGATACTGGACAATGACATTCAAACAATACTGGAAACTTGGGCAAGAAATAAAGTATAGGAGGAACAGAGCACCGAGATGCAGCCTGATAATTAGACTGGTATTTAAAAGTCTCTATTTCTGTTGATCTAGTTCCATGTAATTGATAATTTTGTACAGAAAAAGAACATAACGTCTATGCGTTGCTTAAATTCAGAAACTCTTCAGCATTAGATAGAGCAGTATTTAGTTGTCTTGTGAGTCCAGAAGCAAAGCCTTTACATGGACATAGAAACATAAAAAAACAACCTTGGACATTATTTATGGTACATCTCGGCAGCTTTATTTTCCTCATGAAACAATTCTGCTCAGAAGGCAAGAAAGGGGTTGCAGGTATATTTTGTTTACAGCTTTTACAATGGTTTGGGATTTTAGTAGCCGTTGAACCGAGTCAATCCAACGATTGAAAAATATGCAGTACCAGAAACTACCAGAAGAAAAGTACCCGAATCTACCAGAAATTGCTGATTTAATTATATTGTTCCGGTCATGACAAAATCCTGTGAAGAAAAGTTCAAAAAAAAAAAATCCTGTGAAGAAGGCAGGATAGGAGTCCAGAACTCTTCAGCATTACTAAAATATCGACAACTCTTCAGCATCAGATAGACCAGTATTTATTTATTTTCTGTCCGGTGGCTGAAGGTGCACTGAGTCCAGAAGCAAAGCCTTTACCTACTGGGACATGAGAAAACCTTGGAAATTATTTATGGTACATATGCAGCTTTATTCTGCTCATGAAAAATTCTGTTAAGAAGGCAGAATAAAAAAGATACATTTGCAGCCATGACAAAACTCTGTCCGAAGGCAGGGAAGGGGTTGCAGCCATCAATTGCAGTCTGACCACCATTACAACATGTGCCTCCAAAACCTAGTACTGGTAGAAGGTGGAAGCAGGGCAGGCAAAAAAAAGAGGCTGCGGCTGATGATGCAGAGATATATAGATGCTGAGTGCTGGCTCCATTGACAGACCAATGGGCCTCCTCCCAGATTAATCTGACCACCCAGCTTCAGCAAGCTAGAAGGCTACCTTGGCATGCATAGAGCTTATATGTAGCTTCAGCAAGATAGAACAGGCACCATTACAGTGCATAGTGTTCATAGTGAATAGGTTCAGTGCATGAATAGTAGTAGCATAGTACTCTGCGATCTATATCTAGCAGAAGGGGAGAGACAAATGGACAGAGCATCACTCTAGTAGCTGTACTGTTAGCCTTAAGATTTAGATGAGAGAATTTATAATGTTGTTTTCTCTAGCATTAAAATATGGATCCAGACTTCAGAAACAGTATTATCTCAAAGGTTCAAAATATAAAATACAGCCGACTATGGATTAGATATGCATATATATGAATGATGTCTTGTATCTTTTCAGGCGGTCTGGGACTGTCCAGTTCTACAAGCATCTATTAATTTGGATACTAGCTGGGTTAATCAGGGTCCAATTGTCCATAATGGGTGCAAGCTTCTTCTTCATCTTTGCTAGCTAGCGTGTGTATAATATGTAGTGCCTAGCTAGGGATGGGATTTTGAAACTGCCACGAATGAGCACGGCGGAGAATGGAGTTCATATTGATCACACCACTTGGCAGAAGCATGCCTCTTCATTCATATTATTATTATTATCTTGCCAAGGAGGCAGATTCTATCTACTAGCTAACACATTAAACACTGCGTTCACAACTTTCATGTCCATAGACACATCACTTAAAAGGTGTAGACTTTATTGTCATCTCAACCATGAAAATTGCTCAACATATTTTTTGGCCATTTGATAGATTTTGTTTATGTTTGCAATGTTGTACGCTCCACCTGCTTACCTGCTTGCGATTAGTTTGAGCGGGAGATAGGATAACCAGCGGCAGCTGCGTGCTGGTACTGTGCATTCGTCAGCTGGCTCCATGCGTGAGTGACCACACAAGCAATGCAAGAAGGACATTGTAGAGGGCAAGCGTGGACTGAAGGATAATGACATCTCAACCGTACTTTGTAGCGTCTTAATTTCCCAGGTCGTTGGTTCGAGGTTGGACTGAGAGGGGCAGGGAATCACACACACACACCAGCGTTTTCCTCGTGAGAAAGATGCTTTCTTCTGCGACACCTAAATTTATCATATTGACCTCACAACGGTTTAGGTTGAAGTTCATTCCAGAATTTATGAGACGAGATCGATTTGTGTGTGGACATGATAACAGATGATTCATGTGCATGGGCCATGAAAATATGGCATCTCCGTCGATTTCTTTTTCATTTACATGACTTCTCATTGAGGATAGTGTCTACTATTTGTGGGGGTATATAGATATAAATATGACAGGCACCGTTTACGTGTGGATATCATAGTACAGTGCAAAGTCGGCATCCGTGTACGGAACGAAGGTTTTTCCCCGAAAAGGACGATAACCCTCGACCTCTGCATAAATCGGCGCACCGTTCCTGTTTCTATTTAGTTATAGCCAAGTTGTGATGATCCTAATATTACAAATGAATAAATGTTATCAGAAATTTTCTATGGTTTCCATCAGTTTCAATTTCCCAAAATAGATAACAGAAAGTAAAATAAAGAGCTCACTTTCAAGACATTTTATTATGAGGTCTGTTAAACTAGCAGTAAGAAGAGTGTGATGGGATCATTATTATTGCGGCCAGCCATGGACCATGGCAAAGCGATAAGCGCGTGTGGTCCGTGCGTGATGGCCCCAATTATTGGCACAATTTTTCCGGCTGATGCATCTTCTTTCCCAAGGAACAAGGAAAATTATGTCATGGTGATGAGAGATTGTGAGGCATGGGCCAAGATACTGGACGGATTGGATCATCATTGTGCGTGGGTGATCTGGCCTTGCAGCCCACTGAACCCAGAGCGCCCACGCCTCACTGTTCTTCATTTTCATAACTTTTTGTGTGTTTCTTTTTATTTCAGTTAGTTACTTTTCAGCGGTTTTTTTTTGTAACTTGGCAGATTATACACATTTTATGTTTCATGTATTCAAGGATAGCAGTAGCAGAAGCAACGAAAAATAAAAATAAAATAATGCTTCCACACATATTTATCATGTAACAGTCATGACAGTAGTGTAGTCTAGCAGAAGCTTCGGTATCAGATGATGATGAGTGACTCACATCACACTGGCCGCACCAGGTAGGCAGCTTATTTTTGGTGATCATCTTCTACCCTGCGGCACCGTGCTGTACATCCGGCCCGAAAAAAGCCCACCCCGCAGAAATGCCAAAAAGGCCCAACAAACAAAAACGAAGTCAAAACGGGCCAAAAGCAGCAAAAACACGAATCGCGGAGCATATCCAGATCGGACGGCTGTGGATATGAGTGAGACGTAACGTTCGTCTCACTCGAGTGAGACTTAGCAAATCCGTAAAAAATTCAATGAGAAATCCTAAGAGCAAAACGCAGCGAACAGCGGAACGGAGGCCAAGCTATATATGTACCCTTTTATTTTGTCAACTGGAAAAATTATATTTCGAAATAGCAAACAAATCTGGAAAAAAATCACGGATGTAGGTTTTACCAACGTGCAACATCTCAACTTAAAATAATTCATATTTCGAGCTACACAAAAATAACAAAAGCTGACATATTTTGGAGAGTTAAAATTCGACACTGTTACTACTTTCAAGATTTTGCCACCGCCCATGCGACAACTCGTTACACCTACAAGGTTGATGAAGTGGGTGAAGTAATCACAGAGCTATATGTCCAGATCTCACACATTTACGCACGTCATTTATATCCGGAAGACTCATCACACACCTAGAATGGTTTATGAGGGTAATCACAAATGCATGTCTAAATCTGGAATGCTCACCCGATCGTCCAATGGCGAGCCGGAGCATAAACCATTCCAGCAGACACTCCGCACGCACCGAATGCCCACACTGATACGTTGCTGCCGCCATCTTCGGTTGACCCATTTTCAAGAGTGATCAACGCAATGACCTTCTATGGCTTGCCATTGACACCAAACAGCGTCACTTGCGTATGGCTTGTTCCAACTTGATGAAGATGCTAAATACTTCTTCTGGCTTGGGCTGCAGCGGCATGATTTGATTGATATCTGTAGCATTTGTGATGGTCGACAAACTTTTATTCAATTGGGTCTCAACTCTTTACAACCTGAACTGATTCAACATTATCCGAGAATACCAACAATGCACATTCCTGAATCCTGACATTATTCAATCGTCACGTCAATAATGCAGCAGAATAGAAAGGGAATCAACTCAACTCTCACTGGCGCGTGGGTTGGCCAAAGTCTGCGGGTGGGAGTGGGGGTGAGTTTTGTTGGGCCGGCAAGTTTCGTTGGGTTGGGCTGTATCCGATGGGCCACATGAGTGGCGTATCCATGTCGGACCACGATGTTGGAATTGATCCAACGTTGGTTCTGTATCCAAGTTTGAGCCGTAAGCGTCAAGTTTGCCTAGTCGATTTCCTTGCGAAGAAAAAAAAAAGCTCACGACAGGTGCCCTTTGCGACAAGTTTCCGTGTATTCGTGACAATTTTATCTGATCAATCCGGCCAAACCGAACAGACGATGGCCGACCGGCTGTCCGAGCTCCCCGGCGATCTCCTCCGCCGCATCCTCCACTTTGCGCCGCTCAAGGAGGCCGCCTCCACCACCGCGCTATCGCGCCGATGGCGCGCGACGCCGCTCTGGCTCTCCTCAGGCGCTGTAAACCTCGAGACACGCCTCAAGCACTACCACTCTGTGACGACGGGAGACGTGGGCTCGCTTCACCGAGGCGACGTCTTCAAGTTCAAGGCTGTGGGGCGCGACGCCATCGTAACCGAGGCCGTGGCGGCGCTCGACGCGGCCGAGGTCCCCGTTACCAGGCTCACCCTACGTATCGAGTCCGACAACCAAGAAGCGGTGGGCGATTTCTTGAATCGCGACATGGAGGAGGATGGCATCGTGGCGTCGTGCCCTAGGAACTTGGTTGATTTCCTGATCTCCCACCGGGCGGCGAGCCGTGTCGAGGAGTTCCGACTGGTATTCAAAGTTCGTAACAGTGTTGGCAGAATCGGCTACATGGTCGCCCTAGACGCCCTGTCGTTGGAGACCCTCCGTGTCCTGGAACTCACTGGTTGTCGGGGCCTCTACCAGAGGCAGTCTGCCGCCCTCGTTCTCCCACGACTATCGTCGCTACGGATGCGCAACTGCTCCCAGCACCTCGGCTCTCTCCAGCGCGTCATCGATTCGGCGCCGATGCTCGCCACCATCTGTCTGCATTTTGTCTACATCTACGCACACCCTCCTCTCCCACGGCGGCCCAAAATCACCCGCCTCGGATGCCCCGCTGCCACCGTGATGGTGCTGGATAGGTGCTTCTGGGAGGAGAAGAACAGCTATGGATCCTTCCAGAAAGTAGACGGCGTGGAGATCGACGCGCCTAGGCTGCGCCGCTTCAGCTTCAAGGGGCAAATACTGTCCTTGTCGTTCAGCTCACAGCCGCCGGAGTTGGAACAGGTGGTTCTGTACAACGAGAGATGGGCCAACTATGCAGACCTTGACTTGGCGACCTTCTGGCGAATGGCTCGGAGCTTCAGCAGCACTAAGGAGATCACCCTATGGGTGAACCACCTTGAGGAGGTCGCCCTCCTCACCGAGGCAAGCCGGGTCGAGCACCTGCCCGTGTTCCGCCGTCTCCGGCGCCTTGAGATCCATGGATTGTATTGGATGAAAGGGGACAGCGCGGCGGTGACCATCGTGAATCTGCTCCGCTCATGTCCCGTGCTTTGTGCCCTCTGGATCAAACTCAACGCAGAGCACCGGGCCGTCGAGGGCGACTCAAATAGTAAAAAAGGGCCACGCTCACGCATTCCTCAAAAGATAATGCAGATCCCTACCCTAGGCCCGCAGAACACGTTGAAATGCTTGAGGAGCTCCCTCAGGAGAGTGGGCTTGCAATTCTTGTGGACGAGTCCAACTGTTTTGGTCTCAAGCTCGTTGAATTCTTCGCTGAGAATGCCATGGTTCTTGAAGAAATGCATGTTGACGAAAAGTTGTGGGGGCTAATGAATCACAAGACTCAAAGGTGGAACTCGAAAAGGAGAAAATCAGGGGCGATATGTTTTGTGGTCTTACCTTTTAAAAGGTGATTCTACAAAGAATTTGAATTTTTATATGTATACTTGGATTATATAGGAGGGGAATTTTAGCTGGAAAGTGCTCGTACATCTTTGCTTCATACGGATCATTAGATATTACTACCAGACTGTTTCAGCGGAACTTCTGGTAAAAAAGCTTCGAAATAAAGCACATGACAGAGAAACGTGATCATGAAATTAAATGACATATTCCTGTGGGTTGGTGTTGAAACAGCTAGTTAAATAGGAAAACAGCTATCAAATCTTGCTATGTATATTTTGCTGTTTCTTATTGTGTAGCAATAAGCGTATCGACTTGTCATTTGCCATGTTATCTGGTGTTGCATTCTGATGACTATGATGATTATGTGCTACAATACAGCTCTACTGGGTGCAGTATGACTGTCCAAACTATGTTTTGCCTTGATCAATAAAGCTTACCGGTTCCCCTAAAAAAAGTAAGTGAACTAGTAGCAGCACAGTACCATCATGCTTGATTTGGCCGGAAAGCATAGCAATCCTTCCTACCTGATCTTCTTCAACCATCAGTGTAGAGGCGCCGCGTTCTTCTCTGGCGCAGTACTGGCCTTGACTGACATACCGCCGGTTTATCCACATGTCCGGAAGCATGTTTCCTCACACGGTCACACCTGCTTCTTCTACAGCACAAACATACATTTCATCTTGTCAGGTTTAGTCAAAACAGAAGTGCCTCTCTCTGTGCAGGAAAGTGCGGCTCTTAACAACAAACTTAGCACTAACCAAACCTATGAGGCCTTAACATGAACAAGAAACCACAGGCATTCGTTCTTTCACACACATAGATCAGCAACATTCAATGCTGATCTTCCATCATGGATGGAGATTGGCATCAACCATTGCCCTAGCACGCTGCCCTGGGATCATCACTGCTGCAGCATATCTACACGTGGATAGCCCCTTAACCAAAAACTGATACCCGAGGAAACTAAAATGGAGAATAAATAGTATAAAATCAAGCGCCAGACAACAGCCATACATCGGACTAACGACAACATCATACAGTATTTGCATATACCAGTACTCAAAAATCCCAATAATCAAATTGCATCTTCTAAACGTTTTCCAGTTTCTACGACAGACGCACTAGCATCACAAGCAACACCTACGGACCTACCACGTTCCGCCAATCCACAGGTTCTTTCAGACACACCTCATTGCAGGATGCAAATCCCTTGCTAATAGTCCACAACTTGACATAGTCTATGAGGCACCACAGAACATTACAGGGTACAAAGAGATTTGACAGGTTAGACGGAAAAGAGACAGAACAGAAAGCGATGTCAGCTGACAGTGATGGCTTGTTACTATGGACAGCTATGACTTTGAGATTTCCCAGTCTGAATCAATGATTGGAGATTGACTGCCTGCAAGCCTTCACATGCAGCCTCACAGCCGCTTTTAAGGATTCAGCGTCGCACTGCTTGTTGCTGCTGAAACCACTGCCCTGGAGAGTGTTGGAGGTCTCATGGAGAGTGGTCGTACCGCTGCCATCACGATTTTGTGTGACAATTCACGGTTTGAAGGCATGGTAGCCACATGAAGAACACCCTTTGCTTGCGTGCTGGTTCCAGCTGTAGTAGTGACAGTCCCCTGGGTTGCTTTTTTGGGTTTCTTGGCCAAACGACGTTTTCCAGAACAGAGGGGCAAAGCTTCAGGGTCCTCGCCAAGCAAACTCTTCTGATGCACAGAGCAGAAATCTGTCCTCCATTTTGCACTCGAATTGCAGCCTAGGGACTTGCACCGACTGCCGCCGCCATGCTTAATGCAGAAATCTGTCGGTCCTTGTGCACCTTTTGTACATCCTTCAGATTTGCACCGCCTTCCCCCACCATGTCTGATGCAGAAGTCTGTGTTTCCTTGTGCACCCTTCACACACCCTTCAAATTTGCATCTCTTGCCACCACCATGCCTCACACAATGCTCACGACGGCCTTGGCCACATGCTGCATTTGGGCATCCAGCAACAATGCACCGCTTCCCTCCTCCATGGCCAATGCATAGAGGTGTGCCACCATGTGCAGCTTTCATACAGCCCCGTACCAAGCAACCCTTAGTCAAACCACTATGTAACTTACAGTATAATGTGTTACCCTGGGCCTGCTTTTTGCAGTTCTCGTGCTTACAAAGTAGGTCAGCCCCAGTGATGATTACTTCCCCAGTATCACCCTGGGTGTTCCCAGAACTATCCATTAGTTTGCCACGATCGCCCCCTTCATGCTTGATATGTACATCTTTGTCAGTGCATGTTACTGTACCGGCACCAGGTTCGGTATGCTGGTTACCTTTAACAGGGGACATATATAGATCTGAGCTCTTATGTGAACGCTGGAGGCAACTAAGCAGTTGGGATGAACATGTTCCACTCTGACTAATGCAGTACACTACCCTTCCCTTGAGAATTTCACTGCAACCAGGCTCCTGGCAACTTTTCCTGTCAAGTTTACAAAAAAGGAACACATAAGGAAGACATACGGTATATGCATATGAAGAATGACATACAAACATATCTGATACCATAAGTATTAGATGACAAAGATATCTTATAAGACAATGTCAAACCAAGTGCATGCAGAGATACGATCTAAATTAAACAGCAAATGTCAGAAATTATATTTCATATGTACGCTGAGGCTGAGATTATCTCCAAAACATAGAAACTTTCATAACCAGCGGCAATAAAGGATACACCCAGTGCTAGAAGCTCCCACACCAGGTGGGGTCTGGGGAAGGATTATACGAGTCAAGCCTTACCCCTGCAAAGTGCAATGCAGAGAGGCCGAGTCGAACCTATAACCTCTTGGCACAAGTGGGAGTACTTCACCACTACGCCATATTTTTTTTTTTGCGGAAGTGTATTCAATATCAAAAAAGAAACACGAAAACATAGACACTCTTTCTATTGGACTAAGAATTATGTTTGAAAAATCACAAGACTTTTATACTGAACTGCAGCAGAGAACATACCACCAAGGAAAATCGTCAAGTGATTATACTGAAAATTGGCAGGTACTACATGGAACTGACAAAGTTACTTTCATGAGCGATACACCTGCATGGAGTGTTAAAATGCATGTCAGAACAAATTGTAAGGAAGATTAAAATGCATGAAGATTAGTGATCTCTGAAGCAGCACGACAACTTAAATAGTTGATTAGGGGAAAATTAACCCTTGCCAAGAATGACCATGTCCAATCATAGATATTGGTTGCTCTAATTAGAAACATACAAGGAGAATACCCGCCAAAAAATAACATACACGGAGAATAAAAACCACATTATTTGCACACTAATTTTTTATCCTCAGTATTTGACATATCTAAAGTTTATTAGATATCAATATTTGCCTTTTTGTTCTTGGCTACCAGTTTGACCGAAAGTCAGTGACACAGAAAACCAAGTTAATGAGATAAGCTGGTTCTTATACTGTGAGCAATTACGGGTTGGTTCCTACGCTCTAGTTGTTTTTCTTATTGTAGCCAAATGTGTGTGCCTGTATTGTTAGCTCCGATCAAGTTCTCGGAGCTTGGGAACTCATCAAACCCGTACACAGCATGTTCTAACAATCAACAATCCAGACGAGAATAAAACAGTGCAACTAGTTTCAACAGACTTAGTACATTAAAACATGATAAGATTTTGACGAACCCTTTAAGATAACATGATAACACCGCTTCAAATAAATACATACATACATATATTGATTTTCCCTTTGCCTTTCAGTGATCTTCCATTGCACAAAGAAGAAGCTACAAACTGAACTACTAACAGGACCAACAAATGCTGACAGTTTTTAGACCGTGTAGCACTATATTTCCCCTCTTTCATGTTCGTTCCAAGGAAGTCGGTCTGCTAGTTAGTTATCTACCATAGACGTTGACAATCTGAAGCTGTACAAGCATTTTTGGGTGTTGGGGTAGCTGGTAAAGCAAGAGCATGATAAGCACACAAGTACAGAGAGCACATCACAAGTAGACAGCTGAATGACAACAACTTTGAGTAGCTGCTCACAAGAGACGGGTACAGTCGATGGTGACAAGCTGAAACTGTAGGAGCGTGTTTGAGTAGCTGGTAAAAGCGAGCGAGAGCATGATAGGCACGCACGAGCAGAGTAGAGTAGAGCGCGTGACAAGTAGAGCAGAGCAGATGGCAAACAGATCAAGCAAATCAGGTGAATCACAAGCATGCTACTAGAAAGTAGATCGGGTGGCGCTAGATGGAGGGGAGGGTTTGTGTCCTGCAGCGACGAACCTGCAAGCGCCGGTCGCCGGAGCTCGAGATCCCGGTGGCGGCGGCCGGTGGACTAGGGCGGAGAGTGCAGGGTGCGCCGCCGCCGATCTAGGTCAATGCTGGCTGGCTGGAGCGTCTGTCTGCTCTGCTGGAGCGAAGTGGGATGTTTTTTTCCTTCACTTAACGGGCCCGAATGGCAAACTGTTGATGTTATTCGGCCCAGCCCCAGCCCGGAAGCGAATACCCGATTCCAAAAACAAAACAAAACTTCACAGATAAAATGATTTATTTTAGTCCCCGCGACAGAGAAGGTCGGTATTGTACCACATGTTATACAACGACTAGCTTAATGGTGTTGCCATGGACTACGTAAGTTTCTTTACGATACTTGTATAATAATGCACGCGAAAAACATGTATTCGGAGAAAACCTAGGAAAAACGCGAGGTGCTGACCGAGGCATGTCCTTTGACCTCGCCGGCGGCTCCAGCAGCGCGTCGCCACAGATCAGAGAGTCGGGGGAGAGGCGGTGGCCGACGTTGGCTAGGAGCACGCTCCGCCCTGATGCGAGGTACGAGGTGGCGGCCCCTGCGCTCCCTCCAAGCCCGGCTTCTCCAGCACGCGTAAGAGGGGAAAGCAAGTTTCACCGCATAAAACGGTCCCGGATGAAACAACGGGACTTTTTACCGGATCGGGCGGACGGCCAGAAACAACCGATCGGGGGCAGGACGTGGCACTTGGGGCAAAGTTGTGGGTGGGGGAGTGATGGGTTTATAGAACTAATTTATGGAAAGATTTTAAAAGGGTCATTTGATTCATGTGATAGGAAAAGTGTAGTAATAGGAAATTAATAGAATCGGAATGTCATGTCTAGTTGAATCCTATGAGAAAACGTACTTTCTGTTTGATGGCAAAGGAAAATCAAAGAAATTGTAAAAAAAACTTGAAGTGAGTATATGGGATGTAGTATAAAGATTTCTATAGAAACTTTCTATAGGAAGTAATCTATGAATTGGCACGAGTACGATTTCTTTTTAAGTGAACAGAAAAGGACAAAGCAAGCAGCAAATCAACCAATTGAATCGTGCGGCCCAAACAACAAAGCCCACGAGCCACGGGCGCTGAGTACGTAAGGACATGGTTTCGGTTCAAATTGTGATTCACAGCTCGTACGTGTCCTAAGCTGACTCGCCTTTAACTTCGCAGATAGATACATTGTTTCCTGGAACAAACAGAATCTCGCCTCCTACTCCAAGTATGGTCACGCACTCCATGGCTTCACGGAAACGCCGACAACCACAAGACGCAAGTGCCGCGGCGACGGAGACGTGGGCGCTTCCGGCGGATCTCCTGCTTGAGATCGCCGGGCGCTCCGGCCGTCGCGCCTTAAGCCGTTTCGCCGCCACTAGGAAGCTGTTGCGCCACGTCTTTCTCGCTGCTTTTATCCGCCGCGTCGGCCACTCTCGCATCCTCGTTTTTTACGATGACAGTGAGTTGCCCTTTACCCTTGTCCATCCGGCCACCCCCGCCGCCCAGTCCATCTGCACAGACCACCTCTTCCCCTTCTTTTCGCGTCACATCCCCGACGAATACAGTGTCGAGACATCCCGACACGGCCTCATTCTTCTTCAATGGTGGAACCTGTACCATGACCACGACCCCAACTCCGAGCTGTGCGTGTATGACCCAATGAGCGGCACCAAGACCTTCCTCCCATGTCCGCCTCTTAACGAGATCGGCTCCATCGTAAACGACCATCAATACATCATGCTCACCGCGGCCGATGGCATTGTTGCCTCCTTCCAACTCCTCGTCGTCGATTTCAACAGCTGGAGTATCAAGATACGTACCGCCTCGTCGCGTGGTAAATGGAGGCTTATCATGAGCAATCAAAAATTTCCGTGGTTTTCGGTCAAAAGGCGTTGCGACCCTGCCATCCTCTACGGCGGCGTCATCCATTGGTTGGTGTCTCATGACAAGCCAATCAGAAGCTACGACTTGCGTAGGCAGAAGCTGGGCTCGGTGAATCTCCCGCCCACCAACTGCGAAGTTGACCAGCTTCACTTGGCGACATCGTGTGATGGAAAACTGCTGAAACTACTCTCCATTGAAGGGTTCAGGATGTCGGTGTGGCTACAACTTCCAACCTCACCAACAACGGGTGACACTGGTTGGTCGTTGTGGAGTGTGATTGACATGGAGGAGAAGCTTCGGTCCCTCCACCCAAATATCCCACCCGACGGTCCAGATAAACCTATTGTATTCAGTGACTCCCAGAGCAGGACATGCGACGTGGTGTTGCTCAGGGTGTCTGCGCTAGGCCTTGATGAAAGTTATAAAACCGTTATCGTCTTTGACGTGGAGACCAAGGACATGCATATTCAAAAGTGTGGTTCCGACTTGATGGAGATCGACCTACCATCTCGTGCTAGCATTGACGGGTCACCACTCCAGAGCGACTCAAGGCCCAAGAGGTTACACAAGCCCAACCCACGAGTCACCGGTGTAGACTGGACAACATGAGCTATATAGGCAGACATGTGACGATTCGCATTAGACTCTAATCGCCTACCTTGTTCTTACTTTTTCCCGTTTGCACTATTGTGCTTGTATCTCGACTTCCGTCCTAATTGTGAGTGTGAGCATCACCATCAAATGGTAACGCTTATGTGATTGTAAGATGTTTCCTTTTTTACCCTAACTAGACATGTTTTAATACAAGATGGTTGGTATGTACTCCCTCCATTCTTATTTAATTAACTCAGATTTAGTATAAACTTGTACTAAATCTGAATCAATTAATTCAGAACTGAGGGAGTACGTACGAGTTTCGTTTCGATTCCAGAGCCAAAAGGAAAAGTGGAGGAAAGCAAACTCCGTCGTTTTGCTTGCCGAATCTATTATATACAGCAAAATGAGTTAGTTTTCGAAGCGCCACGTTAATCCACATCATCATAATTAATTATAGCAGTTAGATCTAAAACATATGGCTAAGATCTTTATGAAAAGTTAGTAGTTACATACCACATTAGTCACGTACAAATATGTTCACAGCTGTCACGTGACAGGAAAGAAGGCAATCTGATCCAGGACATCGGACCGAACCCGTTCCGAACAAGCCGGACCAAACGATCGTACGAATCAAAAGGCCCTGGCGTTAGCAGTCCTTAAATAAAGTGGCCAATGCATCTGCTTTTCTCTCAGAAAAAAATAGCACGCTTATTGTGTAATTTGTTGTTGATGCAGACCGTCAAATACTCTCAAAACCTAATTAAATTAGCCAGACAAACCATTATTATTGAGCCACAGAGTTTATAAGATACCTGGTACTTCTATAAGAGTTTTAATAACATATGAAACAATACACTCCAACAATTCTTTTCATAGGTTTTTTAGAGAGATCATTCAAAGCTAATCTACGATTATGATTAAACCAAAAATCCTCAATGTAATACAATAATTGAAGATATATAACGGGCCATGGAGGCGGCGCGGATCTCGTCCCCGTCGGCACGAGGGCTCCGTTCCCCTGATTTTAGGGTTAAGGTTTCGTCGGGCAGTGCTCAAGTGATGGTGGCGGTGCCTCTTCCAATAAAGTTTCCCTGGCTTCAACCCCATCTCGGCGGCGATGTCGAGAACTTTGTGGGAATGGTTTGGTTCTCGAGGACTTCTTCTGACAGTGGCGTTCTTCAGATCGCCATGGACCTTCATCAGCGGTTCATCCTTCTTCTTCGGCTTCGGGAAAGATGTGGTCTTCTTGACCCGTTCGGTGACTTCCAATCCGCAACCAACAATGCCAAGATGGCTCCGGGAGTAGCAGCAGCGGCAGCTCCCCGTCGACACGGTCTGGAGGTTGAAGACGAAGGGCATCTCAAGGATCTCTATGTATTTTTTTTGTTTTTAATTGTTGAGGTGTTTTGTATTGTTCCAAGTTTTTTAATGCATGGGTCCTTTTTACAAAAAAAAAAGTGTTTGGACAAGGGAAAGTGTAACAAATCAACAAGACACAGAGATGCGTAGAGCAAACAAGTAGCTTGGCCCGGGCAGGCAATAGCTTGTGCTAGCTAGAAACCTTTGCTTTTTTATTTTGCGGGTAAGAAACTTTGCCTTTCGTTTCACCAGTCAAACATACACCAAACAATTTAGGCCGACACTTGACTTGACTTGTCCGAGAGGTGCAAAAGTTGTACAGCCAATAAGCATGTCCATGCGGGTTTTTATTTTGTATATAAAATTAATCAATATATCACAGAGACTAACCACAAGGATTCTGATTTAGGTATGTATGTACACTGAGTGACTTATTATGTAATTTGTTGTAGGTGCAAACCGTCAAATAATCTCAAGGCCCAATTAAACTGACCCAATACACCATTCATTATTTAATCATATAGTTTCCAAGACATCCTACTAATTTTAAAGGAGATTTTACAATATATGCAATAACATTTTCCACATATTTTTCAGAGGGTTTTTGGAGGAATTATTCAAAACAATATACTGTTCTGATTCAAATAAAAAGTCTTATGATTAAACGATAAATTCAGAAACATAAGAAGTAGCTTTGGACAAGGGAAAAGTGTTCAAACTACGCATGACTAAACCCACACTGTCATTGTCGATGCTCGTCATCCCCACCCTCCCGTGTGCACCCCATCGTCTCCTAATTTCCACTCTGGACATTTTACAATATATGCAATATCATTTTCCTCATATTTTTTCAGAGGGTTTTTGGAGGAATTATTCAAAACAATATACTGTTGTGATTCAAATAAAAAAGTCTTAAGATCAAACGAGGAATTCAAGAAACATAACAAGTAGCTTTGGACACGGGAAAAGTGTTCAACCTACGCATGACGAAACCCAAACTGTCATTGTCGATCCTCTTCATCCCCACCCTCCCGTGGTCGGCGTGACTTTGCAGTAGCAGTTCCTTCAGGGTGCTGTTCTCGTCAAGCACGCAACCCAGACATAATTCCTTCAGGGGCTGGGAATGTTGCCGTTTCCTGGGTAAAGCTAAAGCATGACCTGAAGTTTCAACTTTCGCCGCGTCGATGGTTGTTGAGGCGAAAAACCGTGCCTGCTAGCCATGCACGCAAATGCATTACTTGATGCATGGTGAGCTGGGGACTATATATAAAAATGAACACTTCGAGTCATGGAAGAAATCAGAGATCAGTGCCACTGTAAATAGATAAGAAGAAATCAGAGATCAGTGCCACTGTAAACTCACAACCACGCTACAACATGAACATTTTTTTTTTGATTTTCATGAGCAATTAATTGGTGCTACCAGCAACCATTGCGGTGCATATAGTTTAGGAAACCCTTCAATTAATTTCAAAGGTCATGCTGAACTTTCAACAAAAAACTGAGTTTTGGAAAAAAATTGATCACAATGTTTATAAGATAGTGACGTTCAGCTTCCAGAAAACTTACAACACCTTTACGTAAAACAAATGAACTTTCAACTATTTCACCCAAAAGAATGGTCACGGCCTGGTGCTTTCAAAATTTCGATGTGTCCTTCGTTTCAAAAAAAAAATCGATGTGTCGCGGATTAGTTATTATTAAGTATTCACCTTTACGTAAAATTTGGTTGTAGCGATTAACCGCTTTCCGACAGGGGAAAAACATGTCCATTTTGTTGTTTGTCTGAAAATGTCAGTACGTCTTACATTTTGTTCCGGAGGGATTAGTAAGAAGACTTCTCACATTTCCTAAAGAAATAAACGAACCATTAACCAAGACAACAAATGTATCATGATAAGAGCATCTCCAGTCGCGGCGCCCAAATGGCCGCCCAAAGGCCTTCCGGACAGGCCCTTTGGGCGCTGTCCGGAAGGCCTGGCGCATTTGGGCGCCCACGCTCCCCACTCGCGCCGCCCAAAACAACAATTGTAAAATTTAAACTTAGGCAAATTTCATTCAAATTTAGGAAATTTTACATATTTTGAACGAAATTTAACTAAACCCTAAACCCTACTGGTAGCGGCGGTCGAAGACCCAGTAGGGGTCCTTCTCCTCCTCCTTCACGCCGCTGGGTCCTGCGCCGCCGTCGTCCTCCTTCTTGACGCGGCTAGGGGCAGGGGCGTCGCCGGTGAGGTCGAAGAACGGCACCCCATTCGCCTAGGCGTGCTCAAACGCCGACCAGGCGCAGGCGCTCGGGACGTCCATGGGCGGCACGTCGTTGAGCGACGCGGCCTCCGCCTGCCGGAGGAGCTCCTCCTCGTCGTAGGCCGGCGACGCGGCCTTCAACTCATCGTAGAGCGACGCCACCTGCGCCGTCCTGGGCTCCGGCTTCACCTTCATGAGCTCCGGCTTCGGCGTGAGCAGCCCGGCGGCGCGGGAGCGGGAGGCGGAGGCGGAAGAGCGCGACGACGAGGATGTGCGGGAGGAGGATGCCGTCGAGCGGGAGGCGGAGCGGGAGGCGAGAGGCGACGCCCGCGGTGCCCACCTGTTGGCTGGCGGCGGCACATACGCCGGCCACTCCAGTATGGAGCCGCCGGCGGCGATGTGCTCCATGACCTCAGGGAGCGTGCGGCCGGCTGGGCTCCAGAACGCCTCACGCCCGAGGATGTTCTTGTCCTTGGGCGCTGGGCCGGGGCCGTCCCAGCGGTTCATCTCCTCCTCGTAGGCGCGCTGGAACGCCGCCTCGTAGCGGGGGGCGTTGCCCGGGTCCTCCGGTTCCAGCGCGGGTCCTCGCGCTGCTCCGCCGTCAGGTCGTTCCAGTAATGGGCTATTGTCGCGGCGTAGAAGCCGCGATGCTCCCGCTTGAGCGGCCGCGGCACCGGGATGCCGCGGACGCTGATGGCGAACCGGCTTCCGACGCGCATGTCGGGAGGCACGGGGTAGCCGTTCTTCCGCAGCGCCTCGGACTCGGCCTGCAGGAGGGTGCGCGGCCTGAAGCCGTTCGCCGCCGCGCCTCCGGTGCGTCGCCAGTTGCCGGCCATGGCGTGCGGTGGCGTGGGGTGCGGTGAAGAAGGAGACGGCGGAGGAAGAGAGGCGAGAGTGGTGGGGAGTGAGCGGCGCGGGGGCGCCCTTTTTAATCGTCGCCGGAGAGCGGTGGGCGGTGGGCATTTACGCCGTGGTTCTCGAAAAGGCGCGCCAATTACTCCGGCGAGGGAGGCGACGCGACGGCTCACTGGCGCCTGCTCGCTGGGCGTCTGCGCCGGGCAGTGAAACCGAGGCACGCGCCTTTGACGACGACCGCCACTTCGTGTCTCGCTGCCAGGCGTGGCCCGCGCGTCGGTGGCGTTGTTTTCGTAGTGTCCGGGGCCGCCTCAAGCCTCCCCAAGTTGAGGGCGTGGGTTGGGCGTGCCGGACACAAAACTGGCCGTGCCAGACCAAAATGAGATTTGGGCGGCCCGACTGGGGAGAAAAAAGTGTCCGGCACGCTCCAAAGGCATTTGGGCGGCCATTTGGGCGCCCCGACTGAAGATGCTCTAAGAGGTGATATATTTCACAGATAAAACTTAATAGCAACAGCTATAGCATGTTAATCAACACCGGTAAAGTAGTCTCAATGATAGATACAAGTTACAACGCTAAATCAAACATCATGATTAGATGTGAGGAAGATGGAGATGGCCTTGGTGGTGGAGATGATGTTGATAATTATCCCGATGATGCCCGACGTGATGATGATGACGATGGCGACGATTTCACCATCCGGGAGGGAGGTTTCCTCAGCACGAATTAGCCTCCCGGATTGCTCTAGGTTTGCGTCTCGTTTGCGCCACAAGACAGTGAAGGAAAATAATGTGATGTCTCTACGTGCGTTTTTAGTTAAAGTTAAAAATATATGACAAAGGGCACATGGAGGTGAACCACTAATGGGCCACACAGGCAGCCGACACGGACTGCGCCGCGCGACACACGCGTGGCCATTTGGCTGCCCTCCTGGGGTCCAGCTTCTGGCATCGTGGCTTCTTTCTCCCGATTTTTTTTTTGTTTTTTCTTGCCAATTTTTATGATGATTGCAGTCTGCGGATTGGGTTTTTCTTCAGGTTCTTTACTCCTATTTCCTGGACTCTGGTCCTCCCCCCCCCCCCCCCCCCCCCCTCTTAATTATAATACATGCACAATAAGAAAAAACAACATTAGAATTACATATCAACGGACATGGGGAAAAAATCGTGACGCAAAATGGGCATGTTAAGGACCTATATGCTATTAGTGTTTTAGAGCACGTTCTGCAGCAAAAATATGTAATTTAATTCTTAAACCTCCTTACGTCCGGAAATTTATATTGACACATGCCAGCATATGCTCCCTATTCTTTGTGCCCAAGCCGAATTTCACAGAAAACCGACATTTTAAGTGGTCCGTGCCAAAATACCAAAACATGTCTTCCGAAAAGCCTCTTTTGTACCGGATTTAGTATTCTTCTACACACGACACAAAATTGTTGTTTGATGCCGGTTGTGTGAAACAATTTGTGAGCATCTAAAATATCAAGATATATGAGCGAAATTTTGTCTGGATTTTGGACATTTTGAAATGCATTTAAAAACCATTTCAAAAATCAACATCTATGCTCCCAGCTGCCTAAAACGTCGCTGCCAACTTATTATACTTCCTCTTATCTTACCATGACACAACACTTACAAAAAACATGAGTATACACACTAATAAATGAATCCATCTATGATAATATCTTTATGATATTATGCATTATGAAAGTACTCACTCTGCTTTTATACCCTGAGTTCTGGGTTTTTCATAGTCAAAATTTTAGACGTTTGACCAAGTATACAAATATATATCAACATTTAGAATGGCTAGTGGATATAATATCAAAATATAATTTATCTCGATATGAATTATAATAAAAAATCCATTCATATTTGGTAAAAATTTATAAACTTTGACTCTGACAGAACTCAAATAATTCTGACTGGAGGGAGGACTGGTGCCATCTGCGTAGCTTAAAATAAATAAATTACAATCTTTGTAAATACATAACGTGTTTAAACATCTACCAGACATGCAACAAATTTAGAAAAATATAGCATTCCATTTTCAAATAAGTCTTCATCGTGCAGCTGGACCGCCATCAATTGTTGACGCCCTTATAAAATTGTGTTGATCCATCTCAAACCTAGTGTTGCTTCCACTGTTGAGTTCATTGGTTGTTTCATCACCTATGCGGTCCTCCTCGAGCTCGAGGCACTCCTGCAGCTGCACCACCACTTCAGTCATAGTAGGTCTCTGTAGAGAATCTAGCTCCGTGCACTTGAGAGCGGTCTCAGCAGCCTTCCACACGCTGTTAACGTCGTAGTCCCCTTGCATGCTTGCATCCACCACGGCTTCAATGTCCCCTCGAGACAGCCGCCGCTGTGCCCATCGTATGAGGCTTATGGGCTCCGGGTCACGCACGATGGCTGGCTTCCCTGTTATCAGCTCTAGCAGCACAACACCAAAGCTGTACACATCGCTACTGGTTGAGGGTTGCATTGTTGCCTGATACCTGTACGCAGATTCACATGTAGTTCAGAACATAGCATTCATATCGAACGATTTTATATCTATTGCGGAAGCTGAGATCAACATACTCTGGATCAACATATCCAGGAGTGCCGGCAAGTGTAGCAGTTGATGTATAGGCATTATCATTGACACTGAAAGCCTTGGACAAGCCAAAATCAGCAATCTTAGCCTCTAGTGATGTGTTGAGCAAGACGTTGGTGGACTTAACATCCCTGTGGATCAGAGGCGGGTTGCAACTTTTGTGTAGGTACTCCAGCCCTGCACATCATTACTCAGCAATCTCTAACATTCTGAAAACACCAATTGTTTAGTGCCAGGGACAACTCATTCCACTCATATTTACCTTGCGAAGATTCAAGTGCAATTCGGAGTCTCTGTCTCCAAGTTAAACATCCCCCGTTTCTATCCTTACCTGACGTCATATAAATTTAAGACTAAAATGCGTAAATAAGCATAACACATTTGTTACAGTTCGAGCGCACAATCTACTGGAAAGGTAGTAATCTAAAAAGTATGTGTCAGCTAAAGGATGGATCGCAAACACCAAAGATACACACAGAAGAAGGAGAAGCAAAAGGGAGCTAAGAAAATTTATGTCTTTGTTACTCAAATTGTTACTCTCAGCTCTTGGCTCATATAAAGGGTACTAGCACAAAATTACCACTACTAATACCACCACCTTGTACAGTTTAGAAAATAATCTGGTGTCAGACAACTACCGTACGTTACTACTCAACTTGCTGTTGCGACATGTTCTTATCCTCAGTAATGCATGCAGGACTTCTCTCCTACACATGCCATCTCAACTGGAGAACTTTACTTACTGGCACGCTGACCATCTATGTTTATAAGTAGTTGTTACTCTCCTTATGTGGAATATTGGAGTTAGGTGAGACCAATTTGCTGCCATAATTTTTTTTATGAACTCAATAAATGTAAGAAAATTTAGCATGAAGGGAGTAGCTTGTTCATCACTAACGGAACACAATGGTATGCTGCAACTACTAAATATTACTACCACTACTTGACTAAAGTACATGCTATCAATACTACTCCTGATCACATTGAGAAGATGCGTAAGCACTACTACACATCATTCTGAAGTGTTTGCTAATAATGACATCATATTTGGATGTGCATGCATTCAGGCATATACCAAGGTCTTTGCTATTTTCCAACAATATGAATCTATATCACTAAACCAGTTAGATACCTGCAATATGTTCCTGTAGGTTTCCTTCGGGCATGTATTCATAAACTAGTGCCATGTGCTCCCCTTCTTTGCAGTATCCAATCAGGGTGACAAGGTTTTTGTGATGGATCCGTGTTAAAACCTGGGCCTGGATAAATTAATGATCAGGCTTAGCAAAATTTTATGTCGCGTAGGAAACATGCATGAAACATTACCACATTTTACCTCTGCGAGGAACTCCCTAACACCTTGATCTGATGAGTGTGACGGTAGCTTTACCGCTACTTCAATTCCATTCTCCAGGATGCCATGGTAGACACACCCGAATCCACCCTGGCCAAGCACTTGCTGGAAGTTCTTGGTTATCCTCTCTAGTTCCTTGTATGTGAACTGACGGTTTTCAAGTTGTAGTGAACTGTCTGTGTACTCATCATTGTGCGAGGTGGTTATTGATCCTGTCGTTCACAATGTGTTTCACAATTAACATTACAACTGGTGGCCAAAGGTGGGGAATTAAGAATGGAGGGAGTTCCTGTGCTCATGCCAAAGACTCACCTTGCCTTTTTCGTCTTTGCAGGCAAAATAGCAGTACCCCCACTGACAGTACTGTAACCATAACCACAATTACGATGTCAACGATTATGATGACCCGCTTGCTTCTCCCTTGGGCAGGCTGTTGACAGGAGCTACTCGTGCAAAGGTTTAGGTTGTTGCCATATCTACCAAAATAGGTGAAATGGATTTGTGTTTGATCAAGGTCTATATTCTCAAACATCATGCATGCATGTTAATTGTACAAATTAAATGGAAATGATGGGCAAAATGACCTTAGAACCAGGGATCCATCTTGGATTCTTTTTTGAAGTCCAGCTGGAATCGATCCATTGAGCTTGTTGTTCGACAAATCTGTATATATAGGAGAAAAATACTATTGAAATAAGTAAAAAAAATTATAATGCATGCATAGGATGAGCAGTGTAAAACTTGAAATAGGCGGCCAAAATTAAACGTACATAAGCGTCAATGAAGGTAACTGTGAAAGTTCATCTGGAACTGACCCTATCAAGTTATTGTTGGACAGATCTCTGCAAGATGGGGATCGTTATTTTCTTTCACGATATTTTTCATTTATAAATTTAAAAAAAGATTAATGGGCACGTGTCATGTAGCGTACAAGTATTGGAGATTACTGATATTTGCAAAAGAAGGCGATATAACACCATTGAGACCACTAAAGGACAGGTTTCTACAAAGGGGAAAATTGAGTTAGTTTTACGGTCACCAACATAAGTAACAGTAGACATGGGATAATTACAAGCTTCGGATTATTGGACGCTTGGAAGCGGCATAGCTGCAATTCAAGCCTTCCCACGCCAGGCTGTCGGGAAAGCACGGGTCACCCATCCAATTCTTGTGCACCTGGTATTTTTTCTTGATCAGCATCATGGTGGATGCTGTTAATCGATGGCAAACAAAAGCTAATTAGTAAGTAACATGCCCGTAGGTAGCTAACCGAAGCTGTATTGTTGAGTGCATGATGGCGCGCACCATCCTGTGCGTCCGTGCCAAGGTTGGTGGTGGAGAAGACGGAGAAGAACTCGGCGGCATTGATGATCGGAGGCAGCGTTGAGCTAGCTTGGGCCTCGATGGTGACGCGGTATGTTGAGTTGGTGGTGTAGTGGACAAAGCTGCGGGTGTTTAGATACGATGGATGTATGCCTCTGAAATACTCGCCGTTCACGCTGATTTTGCTACTGCGAAAAGCATCGCTGGGGAGGATGCTCAGCTCGGCGAAGTGCATGATGGCTACGTAGCT
The DNA here is from genome assembly GCA_947311845.1 of Poa pratensis. Lineage (NCBI taxonomy): Eukaryota > Viridiplantae > Streptophyta > Magnoliopsida > Poales > Poaceae > Poa > Poa pratensis. Next base: position 739,893 of record CAMZMU010000085.1, on the reverse strand, counting down.
CACCGACGTGTCGTTAAGCGGACTTTCTGAAAAGCTCAACCAAAACTCTACAATGTCACTGGCGTTGCGTGGCGTCATAGCCGTCTGCATCACAGCCGTCGGCGGCTCGTAGGGTTCACGGTAACTTTCCATCGCTTTGTCCGTTTTTATCTCGTCATAAGACTTTGTCGGGTCGGGGTAACCCTTCCATGTTCGGTCGTACGGATCATCAGGGTACCTGCAGGCAGTTCGACAATCAGTTGCATATATGCGTTTTCCTAGGATCTCAATATATATTTTCACTGACCTTAAAGTGGTGTCTATATCGGACGGTCCGAAGTTGCACCTCAGGAGCCGGAGCAGCCCCTGCGTCGCGTTGGCCTCCGGGTAGAGCTTGTACTTCAGCGGTCTCAGCTCCAGCGCGTTGATGAAGGGCGTGCCATAACCGGTGTTCACTAAGCAAACCTGCACGACGTTCTCCGGCACGACCACGATAGCCTCCAGAGAGAACTTGGATTCGGCGTCACCCGAGATGTTCACCGTCGTCCAAAAGTTGACGCCGATGTAGAGGTCGAAGGCGGGCACCCGATTGAGGTGATCGTAGTTGTTGTACCAGAACCTGCTCCGGATGAGGTACTTGAGCCCGGATTCGGGCAAAACGATCGTGTAGCAGTTGCGGGTGCCATTGGGGAAGCTGCGGACGGTGTTATAATAGTCTTTGTAGTCGAAGGAGATGTTGTGGTTGACGCCAGCGTCGATGAAGCCAGCGTCCGTGCTGTAGTACAACTTGGTGCTGTTAGCCACGTAGCCCTTCTCTCCCGAGAGACCGCAGTCTATGCTTACGAAACCTGCATCCACACTAATTCGTTAGTACTATGCCTTCTCACCGGCCTAATATTTCATGCTGACTACTCTTCCCACAAATATATATTGATCATACCAAAATCAGGCTGGGCAACAGCTCCGCCCGTAGCCGCGGCGGCGAGGCAGAGAAGTAGCAGCCATGCCATTGTCCTTGGCGTTGGAGGCTCCATTGATCTGCAAGAGGAAAGTGGATCGTATCAACCCACACCCTGTCTGTTGTACACTATTTAAGGTCCCCGGCCCGTTGATGAAGGCGGAGTTATACGCCACTGGTTCTTCTAGGAAACCAATCAAACATATGCAAGTTGTACGCCTCTCAGAATTTCTGTTGAGTTTATTTGAATCAAAGATGCCACTATACATGTGTCCAAAAAGCATCCTAAACACGAAATCAAGAAGACGGGTATTGGAATTAAAGCTAGCAATCATATGGGAGGAGCACACTACTTCGCTAACTTGGGAAGATGGAAGAAACCACAATTACCTGGAGAAGATAGCCCTGATGCAGTGCGGCGTAGAGATGGCGAGTTTCAGCTGTGGCCTATTGCTGCGGAGGAGAAGGGGACTTTATTCTCAGGACATGGATGCATACTACTTGCTGAGAGGTGAGCTGGATGAAACCATTTTGAAATAAGTGAGAATGAGTCCATACACATCAACACATGTCAAGTTGTAAATGTCAACACGGTGTCTAACCAATAAGCATCCTTGTACGTTCAATGTCAGAGCAGAGTTCATATTCAAAACTAAGTTCGAGTCTTGATGGCATAAATTATCCCAAGACTAACATGGCATGCGCAATTGACAACACGCCACTGGTTTGCAGCATACGGTTGAGTAACATTCCTAACATAGGGTGCGAATCAAACGTCGTACTTTACGAAGAGTTGCAACCATAGTGTCAGAATGGTTTGCAAACAATGCCAACTAGATAGAGGCATTAGACGGCCCGGCTACCTTGTAGCTGCTGCACGTTGCCAACTAGATGTATTATTAACCCATTATTATCATTTGATTAATTAATGTTTTATTAAGCAGTTAAGCTACCAGTAAGAAGATAATGATGGGAGCAATTATTTCATACCATTGTTGGTGGAAAGAGGATACTCTCTGCTCCATGATTTCCATCAGTTACTCTATGCTCAATCTTGCTGCATCCATGACAGTATCTTCTTTGCCAGCACAAAATCACCCTTCAACTGTCCATCTGATGGATGCATATGCAAACTAAAATTCTCAATCTGATGACTGATGAGGGCGAGTGATTATTACCAGATAGATAGGAGAGGAGCTCGCCGTCAGGCAGTAACTCACTGCATGACAGCAGATTGGATTGGGATCCGGTAAAAAGAAAGGAATGATCGTGCACCTCAGATGGCCGGCTCGAACGACCCCCCTCGTCGCCGGCGCCGACGGCCGGCGCCGGCCCCGCTCCGCATATGGCTCGCGCCGCCTGAAGCGTTTCCGTAGCGGGCCAGCCCATTTAAGTAGCTTTGTATTTTTTCTGTTCTTTTCCTTTTCTTTCTGTTATGTCTGTTTTCTTCCTTTCCGGCCTGTTGGACCTAAATATATTTATATATTTTATAGAATTATGTACACATATTATGTTTAAGATTTAAGAAAAACACACACACATACTTGGTCGATTCCAAATATACCAGAACATTTATACGTTATTTATCCGACCTTAAACTTGATACGTCAGGTCTGCCCATGAAGCCAAGATATATGTACCAGCACATTTCAGCCCAAAATTTCCCTCCTATAGAATTAGAGAATACACACTAAAATTTAGATATACCTAAGACATCCTTTTCCGAACGGACAGAGTAGCATATATATATTTAGTGTTAGCATACATAGTGGTGCTGTAGAATGGTGTATATTGTTCTTAGGATGGACCTCTCATTATGTTGTATCACGTTAATTGAACTTTCAGCGTGGACCTACAAGTTATCCTACAAAAGTACACCCAGTCTTTGTTATCACTTTGTAAGAGACAAAAGATGCCGAGTCTTGTTATCATGTCGCCCGCTGTATTTTCTTGTCTTTAGATATTATCACAAACCCACCGTGCATGTAATTTTGATTTTCTGTTTCTTACTCATGGGTCTACTGCCTGCACTGAACCGCAAACGTGCAGCTATGCATGAGACTGTTAAAACTATTTTTTTGTCGAACACAAGTGACAGCAGATTCGACATGCATGCACTTGAGCTTATGCATGGGCTTTTATCCAGATATTTCATAGTAATGTTTTTTTCCAGACTAGTGGCTAGTCCAATCTAACCGTGCGTAATTTGTGTCTGTGTGCATTTCTCCTTCTATAACCAGAGTTTTTCCATACTGGAATACAAACTACAAAAGTAGAAATATCAAATATTCCCGTTTGCTGTTGATTTTTGGAAGAAATAAAAAAAGAGAAACTAACACATGCGTAGATTCAGATAAATAAACCGCATTCTTTCGAAAATATAGAATATGTTTTAAACTTCTTGCAGACATCCAACAAAATTGAATGAAAATATAGAACTGCATTTGCGACGCACGAGTCTTTATCGTGCAGCTGGACCGTCGTCCATGGTGGGCACCCTCTTAATGTTGTGTTGATCCATCTCAAACTTAGTGTTGCTTCCACTGTAGAGTTCATCGGCTGTTTCAACACATATGCGGTTCTCGAGCTCGAGGCACTCCTGCAGCTGCACCACCACTTCAGTCATAGTAGGCCTCTGTAGAGAATCTAGCTCCGTGCACTTGAGAGCAGTCTCAGCAGCCTTCCACACGCTGTTAACGTCGTAGTCCCCTTGCATGCTTGCATCCACCACGGCTTCAATGTCACCTCGAGCCAGCCGCCGCTGTGCCCATCTTATGAGGCTGATGGGCTCCGGGTCACGCACGATTGCTGGCTTCCCTGTTATCAGCTCTAGCAGCACAACACCAAAGCTGTACACATCGCTAGTGGTTGAGGGTTGCATTGTTGCCTGATACCTGTACGCAAATACACATGTAGCTCAGAACATAGCATTCATATCGTTCGATTTTATAATGAATGCGGAAGCTGAGATCAACATACTCTGGATCAACATATCCAGGAGTGCCGACAAGTGTAACAGTTGATGTATAAGCATTATCGTTGACACTGAAAGCCTTGGAGAAGCCAAAATCAGCAATCTTAGCCTCTAGTGCTGTGTTGAGCAAGACGTTGGTGGACTTAACATCCCTGTGGATCAGAGGCGGGTTGCAACTTTTGTGTAGGTACTCCAATCCTGCACATTATTACTCACCAATCTCTAAGATTCTGAAAACACCAAATGTTTAGTGCTATGGACCATGGTTTTGGTTACCGGTCGGGAAATCTGGTTACCGCCCGGTAACCGGATATCCCGACCACCCCCGGGAAATGGTCATCCCGGGCAAAAAATCCCGAAAATTTTAAAATTTAACAAAAACCCTCGGAAAATGGCTAAATTGGAACCAATTTTTTTGGATTTTTGAATTTTGGTTTTCAAATTCGTCCGGTAACCGGTCGGGATTACCGGTTACGGACCACCCTCGGGAAAAAATATTTTTCGGGAACCAAAACCTTGCTATGGACCAAGGTTTTGGTTCCCGAATATATTTTTTTCCCGAGGGGGCTCGGGATTCCCGGTTACCGCGGTAACCGAGAAATCCCGGATGGTTACCGGACGAATTTAAAAACAAATTTCGAATTCAAATTTGCTCAGAAAAGCTTATTAAAGCTGCAAACTGCAGTATAACGTATCTGTGAACGCAGCGCAGTGGTCAAGCTTCAGTGACGTCCCGTGCGCACGCAACAGGTCTCTGGTTCGATCCTTGGTTCACATATTTTTGCATAATTATGGAGATTAAACTTACAGAGTTCATAAACTTGTTTTAGTGGTCAAAAAATAAAAACGAGCGCAGAACTCGCAACCTGGAGAGAAGAGAAGCTGGTCCCTGCTACCGGGCTACGACGTCAGTACTGTCTATATTGTTAGAGGATATAGTATATGTACCAAGTTTTCGAGTTCAAATTCAAAAAAAATCGGGATTTTTTGACCGGTAAGCACCTTTCCCGTGGGTGCTCGGGAAACTCGGTTACCGCCCGGTAACTCGAAATCCCGAGCGGTAACCAAAACCTTGCTATGGACATCTCCCGTTCATATCTAGAGTGTACCTTGCGAAGATTCAAGTGCAATTCGGAGTCTTTGTCTCCATGTTAAACATCCCCCGTTTCTATCTTTACCTGCCGTCATATAATTAAATTTAAGACCAACGCGTAAATAAACGTATCTGATTTGTTACAGTTCGAGCTCCACTGGAAGGTAGTAAACAAAATAGTATGTATTAGCTGAAGCGTGGATCACAAACACCAAAGATACACACACAAGCTAAGAAGGAGAAGCAAAAGGGAGCTAAGAAATTTGTATGTCAAATTGTTACTCTCAGCTCTTGGCTCATATAAATACCGTACGTTAGTACTCAATTAATTCGTTGTTGCACCATGTTCTTATCTTTAGTACCGCATGCAGGACCTCGCTCCTACACATGCCATCTCAACTGGGGAATTTGACTTACTGGCACGCCCGAACATCTATGCCATATCTCAATTTGCTGCCATAAATTATTGGTGTTTTTTATGAACTCAATAAATGTAAGGAAATTTAACTTCAAATTATTTTTGATTGACTGCTGATTTAGCCTGCTGGGAGTAGCTTGTTCACACTGACGGAACACAATTGTATGCTGACAACTACTAAATATTACTACCACTTGACGACTTGACTGAAGTACATGCTAGCTATACTACTGCTGATCACATTGAGAAGGTGCGTAAGCACCACTATACATCATTCTGAAGTCTTTACGTACTAATAATGGCATCATGCTTGGATGTGCATGCATTCATCCATGTACCAAAGTCTTCGCTATTTTCCAACAATATGAAGCTATATCGCTAAACCAGTTACATACCTGCAATATGTTCCTGTAGGTTTCCTTCAGGCATGTATTCATAAACTAGTGCCATGTGCTCCCCTTCTTTGCAGTATCCAATTAGGGTGACAAGATTTTTGTGATGGATCCGTGCTAAAACCTGGGCCTGGATAAATTAATGATCATGCTTAGCAAAAATTCATGTCGCACAGGAACATGCATGAAACATTACCACATTACCTCTACGAGGAACTCCCTGACACCCTGATCTGATGAGTCTGACCGTAGCTTTACCGCTACTTCAATTCCATTCTCCAGGATGCCATGGTAGACACACCCGAATCCACCCTGGCCAAGCACTTGCTGGAAGTTCTTGGTTATCCTCTCTAGTTCCTTGTATGTGAACTGACGGTTTTCAAGTTGTAGTGAACTGTCTGTGTACCCATTATTGTGCGAGGTGGTTATTGATGCTGTCGTTCACAATGCGTTTCACAAGTAACATTACAACTGGTGACCACAGGTGGGGAATTAAGAATGGAGTTCTTGTGCTCATGCCAAAGACTCACCTTGTCTTTTTCGTCTTTGCAGGCAAACTAGCAGTACCCCCACTGATAGTACTGTAACCATCACCACAATTGCGATGGCAACGATTATGATGACCCGCTTGCTTCTCCCTTGAGCAGGCTGCTGACAGGAGCTACTCGTGCAAAGGTTTGGGTTGTTGCCATATCTACCAACTCAGGTGAAATGGTTTGTGTTTAATCAAGTTATATATTCTGAAACAGCATGCATCCCCTGTACAAATTAAATGGAAATGATGGGCAAAAGGACCTTAGAACCAGGGATCCGTCTTGGATTCTTTTGAGAATTCCAGCTGGAATCGATCCATTGAGCTTGTTGTCCGACAAATCTCTATATATAGGAGAAAAATACTATTGAGATAAGTAAAAAATAATGATGCATGCATAGGATATGAGCATGTGTAAAACTTGAAATAGGCGGCCAAATTAAACGTACAGAAGCGTCAATGAAGGTAACTGTGAAAGTTCATCTGGAACTGACCCTATCAAGTTATTGTTTGATAGATCCCTGCAAGATGGGGATCGTTATTTTCTTTCTCAACACTTTTCGGTTAGAAAATAAAGAAAGTTTAATGGGTCCATGTGTCATGTAGCGTACAAGTATTGCAGATTACTGATATTTGCGAAATAAGGCGATATAACACCATTGAGGCCACTAAAGGACAGGTTTCTACAAAGGAGCGAATTGAGTTAGTTTTACGGTCGCCAACATAAGTAACTGTAGATTTGGGATAATTACACGCTTCTGATTATTGGACGGTTGGAAGCGGTATAACTGCAATATAAGCCATCCCAGGCCAGGCTATCGGGAAAGCACGGGTCACCGATCCCGTTCTTGTGCACCTGGTAATTTTTCTTGATCACCATCATGGCATCAGCTGTTAATTCATTGGAACAGAAGCTAAATATTAGTGTACATGACTGAAAAATATATAATTGTGCAGCGTGTATTGCTGTGTGCTTGATCGCGCGTACCATCCTGTGCGTCTGTGCTAAGGTGGGTGGTGGTGATGACAGAGAAGACCTCGATGGCATTGATGATCGGAGGCAGCGTCGAGGTATTAGCGGCACTCATTACGACGGTAGAGGAATACATGTTTTTAGTTGGCTCAGTGGTGTAGACGGCGCCACTCCAGAGGTAAACTGGCTCGTAAGCTTTGAGCGTTAGACTGCCAACAATCTTGATGTCGATTTTGCGTGAAGCATTGCCGGGGAGAAGGTTCTGCAGCTCGGAGAAGTGCAAGACGGTTATGGTACTCAGCGACTGGTCCTCAGGAAGATTTAGCCCCACGCTGACCAGTAAGTTGTTTCCGAGGCTGCCTGGCGTGACAGCTGTCTGCATCACAGCATTGGGCGTCTGGAAGGGGTTATCGTCAGTGTTCACATCCATTTCCGTACTTATCTCAGGCCAATACGATTCCAGGAGAGGACTCCAAATCCGGTCGTAGGGATCAGTAGGGTACCTGCAGTTGGACAATCAGTTGCATGTTTTGCCTGGCTGTGAAAACTTGGTAGAAATACTTAACCAAGAATCTCAATATATATACTACTACGTCTGTTCCATAATATAAACATTTTAGCAAGCTAAACTAGCTAGCTAAAACGTCTTATATTATGAAACGGAGTGACTAGCTACATTTCAATCACTGACCTTACAACTGTGTCCGGATCGGATGGTCCGAGGTTGAGCCTCTTGAGCAGGATCAGGCCGTACGTCTCATTGACACAAGGGTAGGGCAAGTTCTTCAGCGGTCTCAGTTCCAAGCCGTTTATGAACGGCGTGCCAAAATTGGTGTTCACCAAGCAAACCTGCACGTAATTGTCCGGCACCACCACGATGGCCTCCGCGTAAACCACGTGTTCAGCATCTGAGATGTTCACCGTCGTCCAAAAGTTGACGCCAACATATAGGTCGAAGAAGATGGGGAGCCGCCCAAGAGCATCATAGTCGCCATAAAAGAACTCACCCCGGATGAGGTACTTGAGCCCGATCTTGAGGGAGCCAATAGTGTAGCAGTTACGGGTGCCGCTGGGGAAGCTGCGCACGGTGTTCCCGGGCTTGCGCAAGGACGGGCCTTAATTTGTACACGACTGAGATGTCGCCATTCACGCCAGCGTCGATGAAGCCAGCGTCCGTGGTGTAGTGCAACGTGGTGGTGTCATCCACATAGCCCGTCTCTCCCTCGAGACCACAGTCGATGCTTACAAAACCTGCATCGACATAATCACCCATTTAGTGCGTGCTGAAAGCAAGCACCTACTACTCTTCGTAAAAATAAATATTGATCATACATACCTAAGTCAGCCTGAGCAACAGCTTGAAGTACGCCGCCCGTAGCGGCGAGGCAGAGAAGCAGCAGCCATGGCATGACTGCCCCTGTTCTTGGCTCCATTAATCGGCCAGAAGAAAGTGGCCTGGATCGTAACATCCAGCCTATCACTTGTGCTATTTAAGGCCCCCGATGATTTATTAGACACAACAGCTAGTGATGCAAGTCGTGCGAACCACTAGCGAACAGATCAGACACAATAGTGTTTAATTAGGTACGTGGGTATTGTTCTCGTATTTGGCATTTCTGGTGGGTATATAGACGTCAAGCCACATGTGACGCGGTGATCGTAACACCACTTGTGCAGGCTTTGCAATTTGATCGACCGACTGAACAATTATTCCAAGTAATATTATTAGCACAAGACAGCAAGTTAACAGTGACTCGGCGAGGCTCCCGGTTCTTCTGATCGCAGGCCCTCAAGCCCTGGACAACCCCTTATCTTTGGCAAACCGCTCTCAAATCGAGAACCCACGAGGACTGCTGGAAGAGCCAGCACTCCTTGACTGTATGCTTCGCCTTGCCATGGACACGATCAATTCATCGTCATCCTAATTATTGCATCTGCAGAGAGCCAAGTCAACCCTTGTTATGCCCCCAAAACGATGTCAACTCTTGTTAGCGATAGTTATCATAATATATTTCTCCTTAGCTTTGAAAGGAACTAGATCTGCTCTTACTCTTGTACATCGAAGGATTCTCATTGGTTCAGAGAGCGTCTTGACATTACAACTTGACATATTTAGACTCAACTCAGCTATTTCAAACATATTCTTCCAGCAACGTTCCAGCATGCCGAGTAATTGAACGAAACTAAACCATGAAGCCATGAAGGCGTGCCATCTCCTCAGGGATGTCCCCAATAATTTGCATGATAGATCATTACCTATTATTGACACGTTGGTTTTCCAAAAAAAAAGTGTTCACGACCCTTGAGCATAAGTTACCTTTGTTTATGAAGTCATCCTTTTCTAGACATAGTCCTCCAAGAAAGAAAAAAAGGGAAATCCTTCTGGGTTGGACCAAAAAATTGTTCACGACCCTTCAGCATAAGAGCTTTGCTTACGAAGTCGTCCTCGTTACTAGATATAGTCTTCCAAGAAAAAGAAAAAAAATGGAAAATCTTTCTCGGTTGGACCAATGGTGGAGTATTATGCCATGGAGGTTGAATTAATGGATCTTATTTTAGATAACAGGCATAAATGCCCTGCTTTAACTTAATAAAGCAGTCAAAGTTGTGAAAGTTGGGTAATCTCAAAGAGATTTTCGGTGAATCGGTCAGTGGCCGATGAGCAAGCCCCCAGCCAAAAACTTAGCTAAAAAAACTTCAAAAGAAAAATCTTGTAATGGCACGGAAATTTGGTACAATTACAAAGATGAACGTATACTTCAAACGCTAATTGTTAACGGTCCAAGAAGGTAAAATTATAATTTACAACTAAAATAATAGTCTAATTGCTAATGATCCACGAATTTGTTAACAAATGAGTTCATTTACAATTTACAAATTAAGTGAAAAAAATCAAGAAATTACCTAGCCTAGCAGCCGAGCAGAGAAGAAGCAGTCCATGTTCTGTTTTTTCAAGGATATGCCCTGGAAGGCATATCAGTTTTCAAGAAGAAGAGGCCAAGCGGCCGAATTACAACGCGGGCTGGCACAGACGCCGAGCGCGCAACCACACTGCCGTAGCAGCTCGAAACCTAAAAACCTAGCGGACTACTCGCGAAACCTCCACCGCTCCGCCTATCCTAGGCTACCTCTGAAGAGGCTAGCGACTCGCCAGACTTCTCCTTCTACCCTAATCAACTCTAGGGTCCTACCTACTGACGGTGTGTCGCCGTTAAAGACGATATCGTTCCGGTGATTCCACAAAGTCCAAACCACGAGAGCTAGGGCCGTCCACAGGTCCCTGCGGTCTCTCCTCGGCGCGGATCTGGAGCAAAGCCACCCTTCCAGGGTCTCATCGGCCCCTGGGATCCAACCCGGGAATCCCCAGCTACGACAGCATTCCGTCCAGATCTCCCGTGAGAACACGCACCCCACCAGAAGGTGATCAATACTCTCCTCCACCTGGTCGTACAAGGGGCAGGCACTCGGCCGAGGAAGGTTCCGTCTAGCGAGCCAGTCGGCTGTCCAACAACGCCCGCGGAGGGCAAGCCACAGGAAAACCTTGCACTTGGAGGGAGCTTTGGAGCGCCAGATGGCGGTAGCGCCGGCCATGACCAGGGACCCCCAAAAATATGCCGTGTAGCACGAGCGGGACGAGTAAACCCTCCTCGCGTCCCATATCCACTCAAAGGAGTCAACCTGTGTCGGGTCAAGCTGTACCCCTGTCAGCTTGTCAGCCACCTCCAGAAGCTCCCTAATGGCCAACGCCGAGAGGTCCGGTGAGACATCCTCTAGCCAGCCACCACCTAGAGCCTCCCGGATGCACCGTGTCTTAACACCTTGCCGCGACACGGCCTGAAACAGAGTCGGTGCCAGATCACGAATGTGTCCCTCGGGTAGCCACTTAGCGGTCCAGAAAAGCGTCGATGCTCCATCCCCAACCACCGAGGGAGTACCATCTTCGAACGTCTCTCTGACAACCCTCGGGACCTGAATGTTAAACTCACGCCATGGCTTGGTGGAGTCCGTCGGCTCTAGCCATAGCCACCGAGCCCGAAGGGCAATGTTCATCACCTTCAGGTTGAGTATGCCCAAACCACCTAACTCTCGGGGCATACAAACTCGGTCCCGCGCCACAAGGCAGTTCCCCCCGTGGACCTCTTTGCGGCCTTTCCACAAGAAACCCTTAAAGATCCTCTCCAACGCCACAATGGTTTTGGGTGGCAAGTCAAGGGACATCATGGCAAAGATCGATACGGCTGAGAGGATAGTGCGTATCACGGCTAGCCTCCCACCGCGGTCCATCAAACCAGCCCCCCCCCCCCCCCCAGCTCGGGAGGCGGTTAGCCACGTTATCCACCAAATACTGCAGCTGCCCCTCAGTCAGCTTGCGCAAGGACAGAGGGAGGCCAAGGTAGCGTAGGAAGAATGCCTTGACCTCGCAACCCAACAACTGGGTCACCCTCTGGGCATCACCCTCAGATCCATGGATAAGATGGGCCGAGCTCTTGTTGAGATTGGTGCATAGCCCAGAGGCCGCCCCAAAATCCTCCAACAAGGCAGCGCACACCTGTAAATCGCCCACTGATGGTCGTAGGAAGGTGACCACGTCGTCCGCATAGATGGAGTTGCGATGCCGAAGTCCGGACGTCCAGAGGCGGGATAGGCACCTCTGCTCGGTCGCCTTCTCGATCAGGTGATATAGGGCTTCCATGACGAGAATGAGAGCAGAGGCGAGAGTGGATCTCCTTGCCTGAGACCACGCCGGTTGGCAATCTTACCACCAGGGAAACCGTTCATCAGTACCCTCGTAGAGGTGGTAGAAAGGAGGATACAAATCCACGAGATCCACCTATCGCTGAATCCGATCTTCTTAAGCACCTCTAGCAGGAAGGCCCAATCCACCGTGTCGAAGGCCTTCCTGATGTCGAGCTTGAGAAGAACCGCCGCCTTAGAAGTGCTATGCAACTTCCTTGCCATCCCATGCACCAACATAAAGTTGTCATGGAGGCACCTCCCACGCACAAAAGCGCTCTGGTGTGGCCCTACCAGTTGTGGAATACTGGGGGCCACCCTCACCGCAAGAATCTTGGCCACAAGCTTGGCGAAACCATGTATCAGGCTGATCGGTCGGAAATCATGAACTTCCTCCGCCCGAGGCACCTTGGGGAGAAGCGTGATGTAAGCCTGGTTGACCACCCCGAAGCCACGAGAGTTCAACCTAGAGAGAGAGTTGAAAGCGTCCATCACGTCATTCTTGATAACGCTCCAACAAGCCACATAGAACCGTGTGGTGAACCCGTCCGGCCCGGGGCATTTGTCCAAAGGCATGGCCTTAAGGACATTCCACACCTCCTCCTCTGAAAAGTCCACCTCAAGGCGGTGGAGGTCCGCTGAGGGCAAGCCGATAAAGTCAAGGTCTAGGGAGAAGGGCCTGTCTGGGGCTGACCCCAAGAGCTCTGCAAAGAACTCATCCACGGCCTCCACCTTGCCCTTGTGGCTCGAAACCCGAGCTCCATCCACCACTAAGTGATCAATTAATGAAGTTCTTCCGCTTCCGGTGACTAGAGTGTATGTTAAAAAAGAGGGTAGACGCTTCACCCTCTCTCAACCACGTCATCCTGGATCTTTGGCGGGCCATAGATCGCTCTAAGGAGGAGAGCCCTAGGAGCTTCTTCTTGAGCAAGCGGCGGAGCGCGATCTCTTCCACCGAGAGTGGGCGCCCCTCCATAGCCACGTCGAGTCTGACGATGACTTCCGTCGCGATAAGGATCTGACGCTTCACGTGCCCCACGAATCGGTCGCTCCACCGAGTCAGCCAGCTAGCCGTGGCTTTGAGCTTGGCCTCCAACCTCTTGAAAGGATTGGGGTCCCACGACATAGCGTCCCACGCCTCCTGGACCACCTCCAGGAAGCCGTGATGACCCACAAGTATAGGGGATCGCAACAGTCTTCGAGGGAAGTAAAACCCAATTTATTGATTCGACACAAGGGGAGCCAAAAAATACTTGTGAGCCTTAATAGCGGAGTTGTCAATTCAGCTGCACCTGCGAATAGTCTTGCTCGACACAGATTATCAGTAGCAACAGTTTATAATAGCAGCAGCGGTGAAATAATAACAGAAGTAAAATAGAGACAACAGTAGTGATTGCAGTAAACAGCAGGATTAAAACACTGTAGGCACAGGGATGGATGAACGGGCGTTGCATAGATAGGATAGTTCATATAATAATCAAGACATAGGCATTGCAGATAAATAATAAAGCAGTATCCAAGTACTAAGTAAACATAGGCATGTGTTCCGTATATAGTCGTACGTGCTCGCAATGAGAAACTTGCACAACATCTTCTGTCCTACCAGCCCGTTTGCAGCGGGGCCGCAAGGGAATCTACTGGTAATTAAGGTACTCCTTTTAATAGAGTACCGGAGCAAAGCATTAACACTCCGTGAACACATGTGATTCTCACATCACAGCCATCCCCTCCGGTTGTCCCAATTATTGTCACTTTGGGGCCTCGGGTTCCGGACAACGATATGTGTATACAACTTACAGGTAAGATCTTAAAACAATGCATATTATCATGAAACAATAACATGTTCAGATCTGAAATCATGGCACTCGGGCCCTAAGTGACAAGCATTAAGCACAACAAGTTGCAACAACGTCATAAAGTACTAACAACGGATACTAGGCACCATGCCCTAATGATCTTACATCTTATTACATGAACAATCTCATCCAATCCCTACCATCCCCTTCAGCCTACAACAGGGAACTACTCACACATAGATGGGGGAAACATGGATGGTCGATGGAGAGGCGTCGGTGATGATGATGGCGATGATCTCCTCCAATTCCCCGTCCCGGCGGAGTGCCAGAACGGAGTTTCTGGTCCCCGAAATAGGTTTCGCGATGGCGGCGGCGTACGGAGGAGTTTCTGGATGAAGTGGACGACCCCCCGCGTTTTAGGTCAGAGTGGGTTAAGTAGTCGAAAGGGGGGCTCGGGGGCGTGACCGAGGCGGTCACACCACCTGGCGGCGCGGTGGGACCCCTGGCCGGGCGAGCAGGTGGGGTGGGCCCCTCCTCGGCCCTCTCCAACTCCCCTTCTGGCTCCGAGTCTTCTGGTAAAATAGGAGGTTTGCGATATTTTCCACGGTTTTTCCCGAAAGTTGAATTCCTGCACAAAAATAAGACACCAGGGTAATTCTGCTGAAAACAGCGTTAGTCCGTGTTAGTTGTGTTCAAAACACACAAATTAGAGGTAAAACAACAGCAAAAGTGTTCGGGAAAGTAGATACGTTTCGGACGTATCAACTCCCCCCAAGCTTAGCTCATTGCTTGTCCTCAAGCAATTCAGTTAACAACTGAGTGCGATAAAAGAAACTTTCACGAACACATTTGCTTCATATGATGTATATATTCTCACTATATGAACAAGTGCTTAAGCAATGCAATATAAGGCAAATGCAAATAATGTCACTCAATAGCCATGTAAACTATGAAAAGATGCCAACATACTAATAGCAAACAACATGAAACATACCAACTCACAAGATTGTAATGCTCATAACAAGATATGATAAGGTGGTATCTCGCTTGCCCGTTTGTACAGCAAAACAGAAATGCCCAGGCACCTCTGAAGTTCAAGGGAAGACTAGAAGTAAAGATATCAAAGATAAAAGCATCAAAGTTATACCACAGTTAACCGCATTCTGGGACAAGCACATTACACTAAGAATGACAACTATGCTCTCGAGAAAGTACTTAATGAAAGAATGGTGACTCAACATAAAAGTAAAAGATTGTCCCTTCGCAGAGGGAAGCAGGGATTAACATGTGCTAGAGCTTTTTATTTTTGAAATAGAAGTAAACTTGTTTTGGGAGGTGGTTGTTCCTGTCACGAATGGCAATAGAGTTCTGTTATCTTCCATACTAAACAAGTTGAGAGCGGTTCCGAGATGTTGATATTAAGCATGTATATCATGCACTTTATATGTTTGACACTCCTCCCCACCTTGCTTACACAAGCCATGGCTAACCGAATCCTCGGGTGCCTTCCAACAATCACATACCATGGAGGAGTGCCTATTTTATTTGTTTTAGCTTTTTGATATTACAATGGTCTAACCAGCTCTTTGTAAATTAGTGACAAGCAGATGAAGCATGCAAGTCGGGGTACTTAATTTGGTATGGAAGATAACAAACCCAACTACTACTTCCTCATGAGCTAAAAACAGTGTCACAAAATGAGAAGTGTTTGAAGGTTTTAAAGGTAGCACATGAAAATTTACTTGAATGGTTTGAAATGCCTTGAATGGTTTGAAATGCCATGCATAGGTATTTATGGTGGACACTTTGGATAACTAGGTTTTCATGGATTTGGAAGCACGAGAAGCATTCCCGCTCAGTACAAGTGGAGGCTAGCAAAAGACTGGGAAGCGACAATCAAGAGAGCAATAACCGTCATAATCATGCTTGCGACAAAATAAAATTAACTGAGGCATAAAAGTGATACAAGAACTCTGAGGCAAAATAAATCATCGAGGCTTAATTGACTTTTGATTTTCAGTCATATGCATGCGTGAGCATGTGCCAAGTCAATTCAAATGAATTATTCAGAGGAGGATACCACAATGTCATACCCTTTTATGAATAGAACAATGCAAGCAAACATCAATATAACATGCTACCCACTATTAATAGATTGGAACTGATCATGAGAGAACAAGAACTACTAAGCATCCACTAAATGACATATACCTCACATGAACCAACTAAGCATGCTCACATGGATGAGTATATGTACAAAAATGAAAACTAATAGAGTTCATACCAGCCTCTCACCCAACTCGAGTTGTCGTAGATCGTCCTTATTGCTTTTTCACTTGTGTTGCTTCGAATGATAAGAATGAAAACCAAGCTCCACCGGAGTCTCGGAAGGCTGTCCAACTCTAAACAAGCGATACAAAACCAAAAAGAAACAGCAAATATTTTTGGGTTTTCGAGTTTTAGGACAAGAGCAAAAAGAAGCAAGCAATTAAGCAAAACATTTTTGGATTTTTGAATATCAAACCGAAAGTAAAAACTAAACAAACTAAACAAACTAATACTGAAAGCTTAAAGAAACAAATGAAGAGAAATAACAGAAATATTTTTGGTCTTTTTGTGTTTTGAAAAGTGGAAATAAAAAGGCAAAGAACAAAAAGAAAGAAAGAAAATCGAAATATGGATATACAAAGTATCGACAAGATATGATATGTAAATGAGTGTGATGTCGATATACCTCCCCCCAAGCTTAGGCTTTTGGCCTAAGTGGAGGTCAATCGTAACGTGGGTAGGAACCCCAAGCCGGGGGTCATACCTAGCGTGCTCAATGTCCGGCTCCGTTGAGGAGGACGAGGCTGAAGGCCCTGCATATCCAGAACATGGGTGCGTTTAGCCCACAGTGCCGGAAGACTGAGTGGAGTCCTCTTCACCCCACTCTCCGTCATCCTTAGCGTGCTGGGCATGTTCCCTTATGTATGCATCGAATTCATCCTCGGTGATCGACCAATTAGTCCTGAAACTAAGGTTAAACAAACGTGGTGCAGGCCAGGCAACTATTCGATTGGATCTAACTGTTTTCCAAACCACTTTCCTGGAAAAGGTTATCTTATAAGATAGATTATTCAAGTCAGCCCAACTAGGAACAAATTCGTGCCTTTTCATAGAAGTAATATCAAGTTTTTCTAAGGGAAGCGAAAATCAAATGGTGAGGCACTAGACCATGCATAGCTAGTAAACGAGAAGCAATGAGACCTCCACAAAATCCCCCTTTTTCACGGTTGGCAGCAAGGCGAAAAGCTATCAAGACACCCAAATTATAGCTCCTATCAAGTTGCAAGGCTGCTGCTAGGAAAGCTAAATCAGGAGCAGATAACTTCCTGCAGTTCTCCTAGCAAGAACACACTTCGAGATAAAGTAAGCAAAATATCGAATAGATGGGAATTGAATACTTCGAATTTTACCATCCTCATCTGAGAAGCTCCTTCCTTGGCACATTGCTTTATACAGGTCCATCAATGGCTTGGGCTGCTCATGTAGCTTCCCTCGTGATCCCATTGGGGCACCTTAATGGCTACACAAAAATCATCAAAAGGCAAGTGGACAATTTTATTGTAAATTTTGTAATGAACCATAGGGTTAGGTGAAGACCAATCAAATCTGAAATCCTGCACCACAGAGACAGTTAGCTTTGCATATTGATATGGTTCACCTCCTATAAAATCACTTAGTCCTGCATTGGAGACAAGAGTTTGAAAATCTTGAAGGATCCCTGCACTTCTCATGAACTCTGAGCATGGTAGATGGAGGGGAACACTCCCTCTTCACGATGTATCCC
The DNA here is from genome assembly GCA_947311845.1 of Poa pratensis. Classification (NCBI taxonomy): domain Eukaryota; kingdom Viridiplantae; phylum Streptophyta; class Magnoliopsida; order Poales; family Poaceae; genus Poa; species Poa pratensis. The sequence continues at coordinate 722,212 of CAMZMU010000085.1, read as the reverse complement.
ATGACCTCAGGAACTACCAATTCATGTTGGTTTAGTTGGTACACATTCCCTTCCATTTTCTGAAATTTTTGACAAACATTATAAAAAGTTGATTTTGAGACATACAAATGAGGGGAACTACTATATGAACTTGCTAGAGGACTAAAAATGCATCAAAACTAATAATTTTCACTTAGAACAAGCATGCAAACTCACTTAACAAGTCACCTACAGCAGCAAAATACTCAAGGTATACTTCACTAAACAAAATTCTACTTGGATAAATGGAAGAGTCACATACCGGAGAGCAAATGCCCCAAATCTCAGCAGCTGAGATGGGCTGAGCAAGGAGATTGAAAATCGCGAGGAAAACAGCAAGAGCTCAGGTTTGAGCAGAAGAACTGTGTTTAGTCATGCAAGAGGAAGGTGTGGTAGGTGGGAGAGCAAGTGGAGGGCCAAGGTGGGCCACACCACTTGCTGGCGCGGCCAAGATGCCTGCCGCGCCACCAGGTGGTGTGACCCCATGGTGGGTCCCCTTGGTCAGCCTAAGGCACTCCCATGATGCTCTTCCAAAAATAGGAACAATGGTATAATTTTTATAAATTTTTGAAAACTTTCAATTTGGACAATTTCTAAGCACTTAAGCTAATAAAACTCAGGCAGAAAAATAATTTTTTAAAATTCAAAACAGCTAAACTTTTGCAAACTAAGTATCATTACAGAAGGTAAAACAAGGTTGAGGAAAGAAATGTTGTTTAGCACTTTCATGTATACAAATGTATTTGTTAACAAGGTTGATCAAGTCTTGCCACCAAATAAATTTATATGACACAAATGATTTAAACATCATGAGACATTCATGTTACCTTGAATTGTATTGATATGGATCCAATCATAATGTTTTGATATCCTTCTTGATGATCATATATAGGGCAATCAATACTTCCCACTTTGATAGTTTTAAAATTAGAAATGGTATTCACTCCATAAACCTTGTCAATTTCTTGGGGAAATAAACAGTATGCTCTTTATCATTCACATTGAAAGTCACTTTTCCTTTATTGCAATCAATAACAGCCCCTGCAGTGTTTAGAAAAGGTCTCCCAAGAATAATAGACATATTATCATCTTCAGGCATCTCAAGAACAACAAAATCAGTTAAAATTAAGCAATTGTTAGCCACTTGAACAGGGACATCCTCACAAATGCCAACAGGAACAGCAGTAGATTTATCAGCCATTTGCAAAGATATATCAGTAGGTATCAATTTATCAAGATAGAGTCTCTTATAAAGAGAAAAAGGCATAACACTAACTCCTGCTCCCAAATCACATAAAGCAGTTCTAACATAATTATTTTTGATGGAACAAGGAATGGTTGGTATACCTGGATCTCCAAGCTTCTTAGGAACCTTGCCATTGAAAGAATAATTAGCAAGCATAGTATTTCCTCATTAGGAATTTTCCTCTTGTTAGAAACAATATCTTTCATATACTTTGAATAAGGAGGCAATTTAATAGCATCAGTCAAAGGAATTTGCAAGAACAAAGGTTTCATCCAATCACAAAATTTATTATAGTGTTCTTCTTCCTTTGATTTTAGTTTCTTAGCAGGAAAAGGCATTTGCTTTTGAACCCAAGGTTCTCTTTCATTACCATGTTTCTTAGCAAAAAGTCTTCCTTAGTGTACTTTTTATTTTTAGTATGCTTTTCAGGTTCCTCCTCAATTTATTCTTTATCAGAAGCATCATTCTTATCATTGTTATGCTCATTACCACTTTCAGTTTCAGCATCAGAAATAGATATACTATTAGGATCATTAGCAGGTTCAGAGGATTCTACAACAGTTTTATGTTTCTTCTTCTTTTTCTTAGAAGGAGCTCTAGTTTCATTAACACGTTGAGAATCTTGTTCAACTCTTTTAGGATGACCCTCAGGATATAAAGGATCCTGGGTCGAAACACCTCCTCTAGTTGTTACTTCACAAACATGTTTCTCTTTATCTAGAGGCATTTACTAAAGATCTTGTTGCACTTTAGTGAGTTGATCAATTTGAGTTTGAACCATATGAAAATGTTTAATAAGCATCTTAACATCATTGGAGGTTCTCTCCACAATATCATGCAATTTACTAATAGCTTGAGAATTTTCATGCAAATGATTCTCTACTCTCATATTAAAATTATCTTGCTTAATAGTATAATTATCAAATTCATCTAAGCATTGATCAGGTGGTTTAGAGTAGGGAACATCTCCTTCATCAAACCTTGGAGAGAGTGTACCTCAATTATGGATGAATGGGGAATTGGCTTACATAGCTCTTCAATAGGTGGAAGGTTCTTCACATCTTCAGATTTAATACCCTTCTCCATGAGAGTCTTCTTGGCTTCCCTCATTGATTCATCATTTAATTCAATCATACCTCCCCTCTTCTTCGATATAGGTGTCGGTGTAGGTGTCGGGGTCGGCGCAGGTAGAGTCCAATCATCATAGTTTTGGCTGATTTTAGCCATTAATTCTTCAGCTTCTTCTGGAGTTCTTTTCCTGAAAACACAACTAGCACAACTATCCAGATATGCTCTAGATTCAATAGTTAGTCCACTATAAAATATATCAAGAAGTTCATGCTTTTCCAAGTCATGTCCAGGCCGAGCTCTAATTAAAGAGCAAAACCTTGTCCATGCTTCTGGAAGTTTCTCTTCATCTTCCTGGTCAAAGTTATAAATTCTCTGCAAAGCAGCATGTTGAGCACTAGCAGGAAAATATTTCTGAAAGAAAACATTAAGCAAACCAGTAGGACTAGTAATAGAACCAGGAGACAAGTTGTTATACCAAGCTTTAGCATCATCCTTTAATGAGAAAGGAAAAATTTAGCAACAAAGTAGCTACGCTTCTTTTTATCATCAGAAAACAAGCCACTCAAGGTAGAGAGCTCATTCATGTGCTCTACAGCACTTTCTTTTTCAGTGCCACAAAAAGGAGTTTTCTCAACAATAGATATATGAGATAGATCAAGAGAAAAATCATAATCCTTATCTTTGATGTTTATAGGAGAAGTGGCAAAATTAGGATCAGGAGACAACTTATATTTAACAGCATGTTGTGCAAGAAGATTTTTAATATTACTTGCACCAGTAGTAGCATTATTTATCAATAAAATCATCATCAAGTTCCACATAAGCTTCATCAGGATCATCACAAGTATAATCATTTAACTCAGGTGAATAAACAGGAGTAGTAGGACTTCCATTAGGTGTTCTAGCATTTTTGAGTTGTTTAGACTTAGCAATAGCAGCATCTAAAAGTGGACCTAATGAAATACTCTCATCAATCCAGTAGAAGCATCATCAATATTATCAGAGGCAATTTTAGATTCAGCAGTAGTACCAACACGTGAAGATTGTGGTGATGTAACAAGTTGACTTATCACAGATGGTGAATCAAGAGCAGCAGAGGTACTAAGAGTTGTACCTTTTCTTGTAGTGGATGGCAATACACGGACCCTCTCATCACGAGCTTTACCCATGATGAATAAATTTCAGCAGCAATATAGATCACAAGTGAACTCACAAATAGAGCTATGCTCCCCGGCAACGGCGCCAGAAAATAGTCTTGATGACCCACAAGTATAGGGGATCGCAACAGTCTTCGAGGGAAGTAAAACCCAATTTATTGATTCGACACAAGGGGAGCCAAAGAATACTTGTGAGCCTTAACAACGGAGTTGTCAATTCAGCTGCACCTGCGAATAGTCTTGCTCGACACAGATTATCAGTAGCAACAGTTTATAATAGCAGCGGGTGAAATAATAGCAGCAGTAAATAGAGACAGCAGTAGTGATTGTAGTAAACAGCAGGATTAAAACACTGTAGGCATAGGGATGGATGAACGGGCGTTGCATGATAGATAGTTCATATAATAATCAAGACATAGGCATTGCAGATAAATAATAAAGCAGTATCCAAGTACTAAGTAAACATAGGCATGTGTTCCGTATATAGTCGTACGTGCTCGCAATGAGAAACTTGCACAACATCTTCTGTCCTACCAGCCCGTTTGTAGCGGGGCCTCAAGGGAATCTACTGGTAATTAAGGTACTCCTTTTAATAGAGTACCGAAGCAAAGCATTAACACTCCATGAACACATGTGATCCTCAGATCACAGCCATCCCCTCGGTTGTCCCAATTATTGTCACTTTGGGGCCTCGGGTTCCGGACAACGATATGTGTATACAACTTGCAGGTAAGATCAAAACAATGCATATTATCATGAAACAATAACATGTTCAGATCTAAATCATGGCACTCGGTCCCTAGTGACAAGCATTAAGCACAACAAGTTGCAACAACGTCATAAAGTACTAACAACGGATACTAGGCACCATGCCCTAATGATCTTACATCTTATTACATGAACAATCTCATCCAATCCCTACCATCCCCTTCAGCCTACAGCAGGGAACTACTCACACATGGATGGGCGAAACATGGATGGTCGATGGAGAGGCGTCGGTGATGATGATGGCGATGATCTCCTCCAATTCCCCGTCCCGGCGGAGTGCCAGAACGGAGTTTCTGGTCCCCGAAATAGGTTTCGCGATGGCGGCGGCGTACGGAGGAGTTTCTGGATGAAGTGGACGACCCCCCCGCGTTTTAGGTCAGAGTGGGTTAAGTAGTCGAAAGGGGGGCTCGGGGGCGTGACCGAGGCGGTCACACCACCTGGCGGCGCGAGCAGGTGGTGTGGGCCCCTCCTCGCCCCTCTCCGACTCCCCTTCTGGCTCCGTGAGTCTTCTGGTAAAATAGGAGGTTTGCGATATTTTCCACGGTTTTTCCTGAAAGTTGAATTCCTACACAAAAACAAGACACCAGGGTAATTCTGCTGAAAACAGCGTTAGTCCGTGTTAGTTGTATTCAAAACACACAAATTAGAGGTAAAACAAGAACAAAAGTGTTCGGGAAAGTAGATACGTTTTGGACATATCAAGCCGTCCACCTTGGGCCAAAAGGCCTGGAAGTGAAAGCGGCGCCCTCTCTGCGTCTCCGGAGCGAGGCTAAGGAGTAGCGGGCAGTGGTCCGAGGGACCAGACGGCATGGCGGATAAGGAAGAGTCTGGATAGAGTGCTTCCCAATCCATAGAGGCGAAAACCCTATCAAGCCTCTCCATAGTAGGTTGTTGCCGCTCATTAGACCACGTGTATCTCCTCCCATTAAGGTAGAGCTCTTTCAGCTCCAAGTTCGACAACGTGCTGATGGCCCTTGAAGAGGTTAATCTACGGCGCCAGAAAACACTTTGCTTGATCTCCGGTGCGTAGTTACCTGCGTCAAAAGTAAATGGGTTAGGTTGAGACTCCAAGTGCAGAGTGTGTAGTAGTGGAAGACGTGTTTTCCCCACGAGGGTGACTCGAGGGTTTAATATCGAACTCTCGGGGAATCAGTAGTGAAGATATATCTTCTTATCCTTCTTTTGGTTACCTACAAAACAAAGTTAAATGTTTTGGTCCTCAACCTCACCTGTGGTTGTCAAGCACAAGGTGTAAGAATGATATCAAGATAGTTATGCAAACAGGAAATAAATATGCAATGGTGGTGGATGCAATGGTAAATGATATTTTTGGGTTTTTTAATGATGTATGCAAGATGAAAAGTATTTTTGTATTTTCGGATTTAATGATGGCTGAAAATGAAAAGTGGTATATGGTGTTGGAAAGGTGTTTCTTATGATTAAAAATGGACCGGGGTTCATGGTTTCACAAATGCACTCTCTCTTTATAAAGTGGCAGACAATGGAACACACACAGAGTTAACATATGAGATTGCAACACAAAGTTTGATAACAAGTTACTTAGATATATGGGCATCACGTCCTAACATAGAGACCTTTTGGTTATTAGTCTCTCTTATACTCCACCAAGATGCGAACCAAATCATAACACCTCAGTAATTAAGATGACTCAGAGTATAGCAATAAGTTTCATGACATGAAGTGAAAATAAGAACATGCTGGATCTAGTCACAGGAAGAAGCTTGGTCACCCTCAACCCTTGCAGCATGGTATTTTGTTTATCCCTAGTGAGGTAACAAAGTAAGGTAAACACCCAAGTGGATCGCGATATTAAGTTGTCAGCTTACCGCACTCACCACTCCCCGTTACTCCAACTAATGCACACGTCCCCCACACACGCTCTCATAAACATGCTTGATCATAACAAGTAGACAAGAACGGGGTACATAATATGCATCTATACTCATAACTGAAACAAACATTGCAATCTCAAACATATATTAACTCATAGAAAGATCCACCACATAGGTATTACAAATGACCGTAATCATGTTCAGCAGCTCATACGGTACTAATTAGTGAAGCTCAAGAGAGGAGAGATACATAAGTTACTTCCACAAACCCATAGTCCAGAGGTGGACTACTCCCTCTTCATCATGGAGACGGTGGAGAAGTCGATGGAGAGATGGAGACCACGCCGGCAGCGCCCCGCCGGAGTTTTCCCCCTCCAATCTGCAGCTCCTGATCTCCGTTTCGGTGTTTCTGTGTTTGTGCGGCGCTCCTTCGCGAAACGCGGGGACCTTTTTTATAGGCGTTTTTAGGTCAAGACGGAGTCGGTGGACGAAAGATCGACGGCAGCGGAGCCACGAGGCCCAAATGAGTGGGCCCCACGCGGCCACAGTACCTGGCCGCGTGGGCCACCCCCTTTTCGCCTTGCGGCTCCGTTTGCTTGCCTTCGCTCCTACGTCTTCTTCCTTCCAAAATACGACCTGTATTTTTCCATAATTTTTGACGACGTTTGGGTCCCTGAAACATAAAAGGAAAGAAATAGGGTTTTCTGCCTGCGCAGGGTTAATTCCATAAAAATAGGAAACAATTGATTTATTTCCTAAAATCATTAAATAACAGTAATATAACCCTTATATGATGCAAATATGATTGGAATATGTGTGATATAGTGCAAAGTTCATGTATGCATTTTACATGCATCAACATCCCCAAGCTTAACCAATACTCGTCCTCGAGTATGAAGGTGATAAAACTAACATGGGCTTTGCAATATAGCACTAACAATGGATATCAAAGATGATTGCTACTGCTACATAGAGTCAAATGATTCATTCTTCAAAGGAGTAGCAATATGCAAAACAGTTTATGAAGTGATATCAAGTATTCAATGCAAGGATGTTCAATGATAGTTCACAAAGTGTAACATAACAGATAGTGTATGGACATTCTTACTTTTGCATACATGTGGTCCATAGAGTGATGATGAAAATCTGAATATGTTTGGTGGACACTTTGGAAAGATGAATAAGTGAGTAGAGGTAAAGCATGCATAAGTTTCATCTAACCTCCAAACTCTCCTACTTAAGTTAATGATTGCAATGTGGTAATACTTGGTGTCAAGCTCTCATTCCCCTATCATAGCATCTTGAATGATTATAGTTTAATGTGAGAGCAAATATGAGTAGTGTGCTTGACAAAGTAAAGGTTGGATGTCTCATGCCCCTTGAATACAAGTACCTACACCATGATTACTCAACTTGGGAAAAGCAAGTTCAAGTTATCTATCATTGTAAGTAATAATAGTATCATCAAGAGCGTCAACTGGGGTACCTCTTGTCCCAGGATATGGAACAAGCCCATATCAAAATGACAAGACAAACAAACAAGATGAAACCTCAACACCCTTTTTATTTACCATTGGAATAGCTTTTTATTGTAAGGTGTGTCATAGATAATTCACCATAGCATGTAAGTAAATTTCCACCATGAATAATGCATGGCTTAGATTAGCGGCCCAGGCGTCTCTCTAACCATTTATACAAACTCATTCAAACTAAATCTTTCCCCTTATTTCACCATGATAGGCATCCATAGACAAAAGCACATGATATCAACTAAATGGAGCATGTTGAAAGCTTTGCATGTGACAGCACATATGGGCTAACTCCCAACCTGGACATTTATCAAGCCACTAGCATCATAATCTTAATCACAATGGGTCATGTTTTATTTATAGCAATGATAGTAAAAATGTGCATCAAGTTCATGAGAGCTATATAACCAACTTTTCCCATGGCAATCAATAACATAATCATTTTCATTCAGAGGTATAGATAACACAAATATCATGATGAACATACTCGGAATAGCATATAGCTAGTAGGTAGATATGGTGGACTCACTGGAATAACTTTGGTTGAAGGTGTTGGAAACAAGTTTTGACTTGTTGGAATGTTTGGGCTAGCAAAAGGGAGAAAGTTGACCATCTAGATGCATGCATGAGTGTCCATAGAACTAACTAATCCATGTTAAACCAAGTAAAATAACAATCAGCACCAAAACATGAATAAGTGATAGCTCTTCAAAAAGGATTTGCAAACTATTACTCATAAACAAGCTCATGAATCATGCAACTATATGTATCATTAAAAATCAACTCAAACATCCCTTTTCCCAATCTTATAAAAGCATCCAACATATTTCAACCCATATTTCCAGTAGCTCTCCCATATATAAATGATAGTGTGGTGGTCTCTCAAAACAAATCAAACCAAAACAAAACAAAAGACGCTCCAAGTTTATGCGATAAAGTGTTTCGATCGAAAAACAGAAGTTGGACGTGCAAACCGAGAGTGTGTAGGTCCAGCGGGGTTGTCTTCACATCCCCAAGCTTATGGTCTTCACCATCCTTGGATAGCTCTTGGTGCATCTCCTCCAATCCCTGTGAAAAAACTTCAAAACACCGTTTCTCCCATTTCTTTTCTGTGGGGTGCATTAATAGTGATAAACAAATAGTTTCTTGCTGCATATAATCCTTGAACAAAAATTCATATGAGATGTCCAGAAAGTGTATAATGTTGTATGCCTACTCATAAACTCAATTGGATCAAAAAGATTCAACTTAAAAGCTCAAAGCATGCATCAAACAAAATGGGACAGAATCTGTCCAGAAAAACAGCAGCAAAACGTATTTTTCTACCCTACCAAACTTTCTCGAAAAATTCCAAAAAATTCATGCATACAGAGGATGAAAAGTTGCAACTACAGTTCAAATATGAGCTCATTCGGAGTTACAGAATAAGAATTAAAAATCATACCGTGCACTGATTCGTGCAGGAATAAAATCTCCGAACGCTATAAGCAACTTTTTCAAACCAAAAAGGGTAAAACTTGGCACTTTATTGAAAATTCCAGAACCTAAACTAGACACAAAGTCTCTTGTTACAGCAAGAGGACACAAAGAAAATCACACAAAAAATAACCGGGTTGCCTCCCGCAAAGCGCTTTCTTTATAGCCATATAGCTAGGCTTCTTACTTGTTGTTTATTGTGGACGAAGCTCATGAGGGAGCTTGAACTTTGGTGGTTCCCTCTTCCTTGGGAAGTGTTCCATGCACTTCTTGTGTGGGAACTGAAACTTCACATTCCCTTCCTTTGAATCAATGATGGCACCTGTGGTACGAAGAAAAGGTCTTCCAAGAATAATAGGACTAGAGGTTTTATTCCCCATATCCATGATTAGAAAATCCACAGGCACAAAAGTCATATGTAACTCCACCATAACATCACTTACTTTTCCTAAAGCATGTTTAATAGAGTCATCAGCAAGTGCAAGTTCAATGGAGCATTTTTCAAGATTTTTCAATTCAAGCACTTCATATAGTTCTTTAGATAAAACAGAGACACTAGATCCTAGATCAAGTATAGCATGGTGTGTCTCTTTTCCAATAGTTACTAGTACCTTAGGAATCCACATATCCCCAAGCTTAGGTGGTATCATAGCCTCTTGGTTGTACCTAGCAATCTTTTCTTTCAAGACATGATTAGCAATATAAGAACCAAAGCCAGCTTGATTAGTGTTGATGGAAGGATCACTTGCAATTTTTGTAAGATAGATATTAATTCATGCAAGCTACAATTTTCTAAGTCAAGCAAAGGATCCTTGACTTCACTAAGCATTTTAACTTCCTCAACTTCTACCTCTTTCATTACCCCAATAGATTCTTTAGCAATTCTCTCTTGCTCATGAATGTGTTCCCAAGACTTATTGATAACCTCTTGGCAATATTTAATTGTTTCCTCATGTTTTTGGGCTGTAATGATGCTCTTTAATGATGAGACTTCCTTAGTAAGCTGATCTACCCTTTCAAACAAGGAGTCTTGTTTTTCAAACTTAGAGATAAATTCCTTATTAAGCTCCTTTTGAGTAGATATAAAAGATCTAATGGTGTTTTCCAAGTCACTAGAAACATTACCACTAGAAGCATATTTATTTGGCACATATGGGGGTTTATTGTAGGAGTTATAATTGTTGTTACCATACCCATTATTACCATAGTTCCTAATGAAGTTGACATCAATATTTTCAGAATTGTTACCAACTAGTTCTTGCAAAGGAACATTTTCAACACTAGGTTTATTAAGCAAAGCAAGAATAGTATCCATTTTAGATGACAAATCATTAGTTTCCTCAATAGAATTCACTTTCTTAGAAGGGTTGGGTGCCCTATCAGTATGCCATTGACTATAGTTTTGCAAAATGCTTTCCAATATGTTTTTAGCTTCTACTATAGTCTTACTCATAAAAGCACCTCCAGCAGCAGAATCAAGTATATTTCTAGACATGTAGTTTAACCCATTGTAGAAAGAGTGTAATATGGTCCATTCATTAACTCCATGTGAGGGACAAGTTCTAAGCATAAGTTTTATCCTATCCCAAGCCATAGCAACATGTTCATTTTCATTTTGCCTAAAAGAAAGAATGTTGTTTCTATTTTGCAAAATTTTAACAGGGGGATAATATTTCTTAATGAAAGCTTCTTTTAGATCATCCCAAGAATTAATACTACCAATGGCAAGGAATGCAACCACTCTTTAGCTTTTCCTCTAAGTGAAAAGGAAATAACTTCAGTTTTAGGATATCACTTTCCACATTTTTAAACTTTTGCATGTCACATATTTCAACAAAGTCATGAAGATGCATAGAGGCATCCTCCATAGCACTACCACCAAATTGTTCCCTAGTTATCAAGTTCAACAAACTAGGACTTACTTCATAACTCTCAGCATTTATCTTAGGTGTGGCAATAGCTCTGTGATAAATTGATCATTAGGAGTGTTTGTGTAGTCACACAACTTAGTTCTTTCTCCCATTTTAGCAAGTTTTTTTGTATTTTTTTATTTTTTATGCAAAACTGAAAATAAATATGCAAGCGGAATATGATATGCAATGACACTAACAAAACAAATAAATTGCTTTGTAAGTAAAGATGGATAAGATGGTGCTCACGTAGGTGCAACCTCCCCAAGCTTAGGTGTTAGCACAAGTTGGTGAAGTTGACTTCGTTGTGAGATGAATGCGATGATGCACACCCTTGGATAAATCTCTCAGCTATGATTCCCCGGCAACGGCGCCAGAAAACAGTCTTGATGGCCCTTGAAGAGGTTGATCTACGCGCCAGAAAACACTTTGCTTGATCTCCGGTGCGTAGTTACCTGCGTCAAAAGTAAATGGGTTAGGTTGAGACTCCAAGTGCAGAGTGTGTAGTAGTGGAAGACGTGTTTTCCCCACGAGGGTGACTCGAGGGTTTAATATCGAACTCTCGGGGAATCAGTAGTGAAGATATATCTTCTTATCCTTCTTTTGGTTACCTACAAAACAAAGTTAAATGTTTTGGTCCTCAACCTCACCTGTGGTTGTCAAGCACAAGGTGTAAGAATGATATCAAGATAGTTATGCAATGCAAACAGGAAATAAATATGCAATGGTGGTGGATGCAATGGTAAATGATATTTTTGGGTTTTTTAATGATGTATGCAAGATGAAAAGTATTTTTGTATTTTCGGATTTAATGATGGCTGAAAATGGAAAAGTGGTATATGGTGTTGGAAAGGTGTTTCTTATGATTAAAAATGGACCGGGGTTCATGGTTTCACAAATGCACTCTCTTTATAAAGTGGCAGACAATGGAACACACACAGAGTTAACATATGAGATTGCAACACAAAGTTTGATAACAAGTTACTTAGATATATGGGCATCACGTCCTAACATAGAGACCTTTTGGTTATTAGTCTCTCTTATACTCCACCAAGATGCGAACCAAATCATAACACCTCAGTAATTAAGATGACTCAGAGTATAGCAATAAGTTTCATGACATGAAGTGAAAATAAGAACATGCTGGATCTAGTCACAGGAAGAAGCTTGGTCACCCTCAACCCTTGCAGCATGGTATTTTGTTTATCCCTAGTGAGGTAACAAAGTAAGGTAAACACCCAAGTGGATCGCGATATTAAGTTGTCAGCTTACCGCACTCACCACTCCCCGTTACTCCAACTAATGCACACATCCCCCACACACGCTCTCATAAACATGCTTGATCATAACAAGTAGACAAGAACGGGGTACATAACTGAAACAAACATTGCAATCTCAAACATATATTAACTCATAGAAAGATCCACCACATAGGTATTACAAATGACCGTAATCATGTTCAGCAGCTCATACGGTACTAATTAGTGAAGCTCAAGAGAGGAGAGATACATAAGTTACTTCCACAAACCCATAGTCCAGAGGTGGACTACTCCCTCTTCATCATGGAGACGGTGGAGAAGTCGATGGAAAGATGGAGACCACGCCGGCAGCGCCCCCCGGAGTTTTCCCCCTCCAATCTGCAGCTCCTGATCTCCGTTTCGGTGTTTCTGTGTTTGTGCGGCGCTCCTTCGCGAAACGTCGGGGGACCTTTTTTATAGGCGTTTTTAGGTCAAGACGGAGTCGGTGGACGAAAGATCGACGGCAGCGGAGCCACGAGGCCCAAACGGGTGGGCCCCACGCGGCCACAGTACCTGGCCGCGTGGGCCACCCCTTTTCGCCTTGCGGGCTCCGTTTGCTTGATTCCTTCGCTTCTACGTCTTCTTCCTTCCAAAATAACGACCTGTATTTTTCCAGAATTTTATGACGACGTTTGGGTCCCTGAAACATAAAAGGAAAGAAATAGGGTTTTCTGCCTACGCAGGGTTAATTCCATAAAAATAGGAAACAATTGATTTATTTCCTAAAATCATTAAATAACAGTAATATAACCCTAATATGATGTATATATGATTGGAATATGTGTGATATAGTGCAAAGTTCATGTATGCATTTAAAATGCATCACGTGCGCCTGAACCTCCCCATCATCCCACGGTGTAAAACACCTTGGTTTTTATCGGCCGGGTCCACAATTAGGTTAAAATCACCCGCCACCAACCACGGGCCTGCTGGAGGTCGCTGATCTCCTGGAGTTCCACCAAGAAGAGGCGTTTTGCCTCCTCTGTCTGGGGCCCATAGACCCTGGTGAACCACCAGCTATTCTCGCCCACCGCCATGTTCTGTTTGGCAGTTCTGCATCTTCCAACTATGGTAAGACTTTCAAGAAGCCAAGGCGTCCTTATGAGAAGGAGCGTCTTGACCCAAAACAAATCAACTCTAGTCGACTTTAGAGTGCCCGGTGTAGTTCTGCTAGGAAGCGTACAGAATCAGGTCCTACTACTATTGATTCAGTTGATATATTTTTAGATAAAGAGCATATATTAATATCGACAAGATACCAATTACACCCAGCCTCTGCAACAACGTGTTGCCCTAGCAGCCACACGGATGCACACAGCCAAGAATAAAAAGAAGAATTAAAAAAGAAAAGTCCCGCTACAGTGATCTATCCTTAGAACAGCAGACCTAATTAACCTCATCAAAACAGTACCAGAAGTCCCACTTCTTAAAAAACGACGCCTTCAAGAAGGAAACAGTGCTCAAGCGTCGTCGTCGCTCTGATCAAAGATCATAGGTTTTCACCTTGAAGAAGGTCCGCACACACAAAACAATGCCTTCAGCAAGACCATTGCCTGGCACAACCAATTAAGGCCGGGCCTTGGGTTTTCACCCTGAAATTTAGACTCTGAACTTCTCCTGTACTGTCGCCCTCACTTGCCGTTGTTGCTGCTGTAAGTTTCGGATCACCAGGCCAATCCCTCATCGCCACCAAGAGTGGAACCACCATTACTAGTCTCAAATCTCGGCTTCCGTGTCTTTCTCCGCACACTTACTTCACCATGGGCCAAGACATGTCCACGGTGGCAACAACAGAGCGCAGAGCTTCGCAACGCTCCCTCTAAAACCAAACTTCCTCCATGGAGAAGTCGGTTATGAAGCTCCATTTGAGAAATGGATTCATAAACTTCCTCCATGGAGAAGTCGGTTATAAAAGGCACATTTTCATGAGTAGACAAATACGGTACGTAATGAATATAACTTTCATCCATTGGACATTGTTCGGGAGTTATTGCCCTATTAAGAAATGAAGATCGCTCGGTCGTGTATTGACCTAGTATGCTACAAGTTATCTCTAGTATATGCCTTGGCCAAAGAGAATGCCCAGTGCTTAGTTATTGCAATACTTGATATCTGTGATTGGTTCCAAGAAGTGAAACTCATCCACTTGACTCGTATATTCAAATTCACTATAGTCATACATACAAGATTGTCCATATAATTTTGTTGTAAACAAGTAGACACATGCATTCAACTTATAACTGTCCTCTTCCTCATACACTCACTGTTGAATACCTCAGCCACGGTTTGAGCGGCTTCTGCGACGCCCCCCAAATCCAGACTCGCCACCTCGAGTACGGCACGGGCGATTTTAAAGGACACGCTGGCAGCCTTCATGAGATCGCCTTGCCCCTTCTTCCTAGTAAAGCTCTACAGCACGCCCGGCCATATCGGCGCCCTTGCCACCCAGTCTTGATAACCGGTAAGCCTGTCGTGGGTGTCGACGAGGCACCGCACATGCAGGTACACCTCCTTGCCATCGTCGTAGGTGGAGCGGTAGGACAAGGACACCGTCGACTTCTTCTTGCACATGCCGCACATACCGGCTCGGGTAGTAGCCGACATCGAAGTCCGGGCCATCCAGCATGGGTGGAGACGACAGTCGCGGTTGTAGTACCTGTATCCGAGAACCACGGTGAATTTCTGATAAAGTTCATCATGAATCCGTGGCTTTATGACCTCCATTTGAAAATCAGATTCATAAACTTCGAGAAGTTGGTTATAAAAGGCATATTTTCATGTGTAGATAATTGTGGTACGGAATTAATATAACTTTAACTCATTGAAAATTATTCGGGACCGGTGATTGCCCTATTAAGAAATGAAGATGGCCCGGTCGTCTATTTGACCTAGTATGCTACAAGTTGTCTCTATTATATGCCTTGCCCAAAGAGAATGTCCAGTGTTGAGCTATTTCGGTACTGGAAATATAGCTGTGAATTTCCAAGAAGTCAAAGTAATCCACTTGGCTGCCAGCCTACTCACGTTGGCTTCCACCTTGGAATAGAATTTTGGTACGAGTAGTCTTGGAAAGCTCACGAACAATACTGTTTTGGTGGACATTCTGGGCCCATCAACCATAAGGTGTAACTCAAATATTAGTGTCATCAATCGACGCTAATTTGCGGAAAAGTTTCATCAATTATCACGAGGAACGAACAAAGTTAGACTGAGCATTATGGGGGTAATTTCAGCAGTATAGTGGTAAACAGGGTACAAGAAACGGCAATATATTGAACGTATCGGTACCCTCTCTGTTAGGGTTTGTGTGCTCTGGCGGCGGCTCCCTGCCTCGCTGTGAGATTGATTCGATCTTCGCTGTTTCTCCATCGATTTCTTCCCTCCTTACACCAATTCGTAGCCCGCATCAGCCTCCATCCGTCTACCGTCGCGGCGCCCGCGTCTCATCCCCTTGTGGGTGCGATCTTGGAGCTCCGCGGCAATGGCGGAAACAGCAGGAGGATCGGGGAAGGATGATGATATCGACGACATGTTTAGCAACCTGGAGTTGAACGAAGATGAGCTTGATGAGGTCGTCATCGGGGCTGAGGAGGCTAAGGAATTCCAGAAAGCAGGCCGCTGGCTGGCGATCGGCCGTGTTCTTACCACCAGAAACTTCAGCGCAGAGGTGCTCTTTGAGAAACTCAAATTTGTCTGGAACCTTGCTCGAGACCCAATCTGCCGGGAGGCTAGAGACGACCTGTTTATCTTTCAGATGCACTGCCTCGGCGACTGGAAGAAAGTTGTCCACCAAGGTCCATGGACGTTTCGTGGGTGGGGTGTGTTGATCGAAGATTACGACGGCCTTAGTGATCCAGCATCTGTTCCGCTTGATGGCATGTTCGTATGGGCACAGATCCATGGTATCCCGGAGCTCTACCGCAAACCTGAAGTGGTGGATGATCTATCGCGCAAACTTGGTAGAGTAAAGGAGACGCAACTAGCCCCAAAGCTGTTCTTCGAAGGCAATTATGTCAGGGTTCGTGTCAGAATTCTGGTTTCAAAACCGCTAATGAGGATTGTTTCCTTAATCATCCAGAGGGAAGAAAGAGATTGCTTATTAAGTATGAGAAAATCCCCTACTACTGCAAGCATTGCGGCTTACTTGGGCATGATTATGAGGAGTGTGGCGACGGCGTATGGGAGGAGAAGCAACTCCAATGGGGTGCTTGGCTGCTGGCTACTCGTAGAGTTAACCAACCGATCCCGGCTCCTCGGCATTTTAACTCTCGTACCCCAAGCCGTGGAGGTAGGGGCGGGCGAGGTGACGGTGCTCATTTTCACTCTCGAAAGCGATCTTCTGATGAGGCTGAGTTAGATAAAGTGCAGACCTAGATGATACGGCAACAAGCCCGTTGAAACCTGTTGATAACAATACTGCATCCGAGTCAGATCCTTCTGCTCTAGCAAAGAAGCTTAATTTTGTTGGAGAAAAAGCTGCAGCTGATTCTGAAACTGAGCTGCCTGGTGGGGGGTCATCACCGTCCCTTGTTCCACCCCTCCACCTGCGTATGTTAAAGCAAGAGATAGGACAAAGCTCCGGAAAACTGATGCATCTGAAACCACAATGGCAACATCGGCGGCCTCCTTCGAGGAGGACCGCCGGGCCCAATGAGTATCCTAGTCTGGAACAGCCGGGGATTGGGGCAACCCGCGACTATTCAAGAGCTGGTCAGATTAATTCTGACACATAAGCCCTGTCTAGTTTTTATCTGTGAAACTAGACTTTCGAAGGAGCGTGTTCGTAATCCGCGTTTTCGGCTAGGTATGGAAAACTGTTTTCATGTCAAGGGTCTTGGTAATGGTGGCGGCATTGCTCTGTACTCTCAGGAAGGTATCTCAGTGGATCTTCTCTCTTTTAGCACGAGGCATATTGATGTGCATGTCAGCGGTGGCCCTTTCGCTCAATTATGGAGAGGCACCTTTGTCTATGGTGAACCTCGAGCCAGTGATCGTCATCTCATGTGGGACAAGTTGCGCCTAATCAAGCCTCGGTCGACTGCGCCGTGGCTAATGATCGGTGATTTTAATGAGGCGATGTGGCAAGAAGAACACCTGTCAAGAGCTAGAAGGTCTGAGCGGTTGATGCTGGACTTCCGTGAGGTCCTTTCACACTGTGATCTACATGATATTGGTTTCATGGGGAGCCCGTGGACATATGATAACAAGCAGCGGGGAGACCGCAACGTCAAGGTGCGTCTGGACAGGGCGGTAGCTAGCCCGGCTTGGTCTGCTGCGTTCCCTTTGCTAAGACTTAGACACCTCACGTCACCGAGATCGGATCATTGCCCACTGCTGCTGGCCCCGGATGTGCTTATCTACCGTTCACCACCAATCCGCCGGTATGAGGTTATGTGGGAGCGTGATGAGTCTCTCGCTTCGGCAGTCGAGGAAGCGTGGTCGCGGCGAATACCCACTGCCCATTTGGGTGATCTCCACTCTTCGCTGCGATCGGTCATGACTAATCTGTACTCTTGGAAGGCAAAAAACTTTGATTCAATACCAAGAGAAATTGAGAAGAAAAGAAAACTGCTAGAGGCTGTTAACCAATTGCAAGATGAGGAGAGTCTACACCAGAAAACTCAACTCACTAAGGAGATGGACGAGCTGCTTTATAGGGAAGAGATTATGTGGATGCAACGGTCTCGTGTTGCGTGGCTGCGAGAGGGCGACGAAATACAAAATATTTTCATCGCCAAGCAACAAGGAGAAAAAGAAGAACCGCATTAGCAAATTAAAGCGTCCTGATGGCTCTTTTACTTCGGATGCTGAGGAGATGGAGCAGCTTACTAGGACTTTCTTCCAAGGGCTTTTTACACGTGAAGACAATATTGATCCATCAATTATCACGGAGCTACTACAGCAGCGAGTCGATGATGACATGAACTCAAAGCTCTGCAAACCATTCTCTGAAAAAGAAATCAGTGTCGCCTTATTTCAAATTGGGCCTCTTAAGGCTCCAGGCCCGGACGGATTTCCAGCACGTTTCTTGCAGCGAAATTGGGATTTGTTACGGGATGACGTGGTACGTTCAGTCCAGCGATTCTTTGATGATGGAATTATGCCCGAGGAGGTGAATGATACTGCTATCGTTTTGATCCCAAAGAAAAACGACCCTGAGGAACTTAAAGACTTCCGCCCAATTAGCCTCTGCAACGTAATTTTTAAAGTGGTTTCGAAGTGCTTGGTGAACAGAATGCGTCCGCTGCTAGATGACATCATCTCTCCAACTCAAAGTGCATTTATACCGGGACGGCTCATTACGGATAATGCACTTATCGCCTTTGAGTGTATACATTCAATTCAGACCGGATCAACTGCTAGGAAGAAATTTTGTGCTTACAAGTTGGACATGGCCAAGGCCTATGACCGAGTGGACTGGAGATTTTTGGAAGGGGTTTTAGCGAAGCTAGGCTTTCATAGTACATGGATACGGTGGGTATTGGCCTGCGTGACCACCGTGCGCTACTCGATTCGCTTTAACGGAAAAATGTTGGACCCCTTCACTCCAACACGAGGAATTCGCCAAGGTGATCCCCTCTCGCCGTACTTATTTCTTTTTGTGGCTGAAGGTTTGTCTTGTCTCATCAGGAATGGAATTGAATCTGCGGCGCTCAAGGAGTTTCATATTAGTAGGAATGGCCCTGGCATTTCCCACCTCCTATTCGCAGACGACAGCTTGCTATTCTTTGAAGGTACCACGGAGCAAGCGAGAGTGGTTAAGTCTATACTGGACAATTATGAAAAGAGTACAGGACAACTTGTCAGCTTGGGCAAGTGCTCGATCCTGTATGGCGATCAATGTTCTGATGTTGTACAGATGGAAATAAAGGACATTCTGAATTATGAGACCACATGCTTTGAGGAAAAATACCTAGGCCTTCCGGTTCCAGAAGGGAGACTTAAAAAAGGGAAGCTGCAATCACATAAGGAACGCTTTCTCAAGAGGGCATCCGACTGGATTGAGAAATACATGTCTGGAGGAGCGAAAGAAATTCTTATCAAATCTGTGCTTCAATCCCTCCCTACGTATGCTATGGGAATATTTAAATTTCCGGTTGGATTGCTTGAAGAGTTATCTCAAATTATCCGCAACTTCTGGTGGGGGGATGAGCATGATCGCAGACATATTCATTGGATGTCTTGGGAGAAGATGACGAGGCCAAAATCGCATGGAGGCATGGGCTTTCGTGACCTGAGGATTTTTAACCAAGCCCTCCTAGCTCGTCAAGCTTGGAGACTTATATATGCTCCAAACAGCCTTTGTGCTCGCGTCCTGAAGGCGAAGTATTATCCATCTGGCAACCTGTTAGACACAGCTTTTATTCAGAACACATCTCAATCCTGGCAAGGGGTGATGCATGGCCTCGAACTACTTAAGAAAGGCGCCATTTGGAGAATTGGATCTGGCTCCAGGTGAAGATCTTTAGAGATAATTGGATCCCAAGGTTGAATGATTTAAAGGTGTCCAAGCCCCGTGCAAATATCCGGCGCCGTTGGGTTTCAGAATTTATCCTCCAGGATACGATGTCATGGGATGAACAGACAATCCGTGCTTGCTGCAACCATTGGGATGCGGATGCGATCCTTGCTATCAAGCTACCACGGAGAAGTTGTGATGATTTCATTACCTGGCTACCTGAAAGCAATGGACTTTTTTCAGTTCGTTCGGCGTACAGACTCGGTATACAACCTGCACTGGAAGACCTATCCGCTGGACAGTCGAGCTCGGAACCAAGTGGGGATCGTAGCATCTGGAACTTAGTCTAGCAGGCGGCAGTTCCCCAAAAACTGAAGGTGTTTGCATGGAAAGTTGCAACGGCTACTCTCGCTGTGTGCTCTGGTGTTCATCATCGCATGCCTCATGTCTCCGCGACGTGCCCTATTTGTGGTGTTGAAACAGAGGATGATCACCACGCCCTTGTACGCTGCACCCTTGCCCGTGCGCTCCGAGAGGAGCTTCGCAAGTCCTGGAGTTTACCATCGGAGGAAGCGTTCTATCATTCTGGGCGGGAATGGCTGTTCAGGTTACTCTCTACATTGACAGCTAATGGACGTGCCCAAGTTATCTTCCTTTTGTGGCGTGTCTGGCATCACCGAAACAATGTGATTCATGGCGATGGAAGGGCTTCAATTTCGGCCTCGGTGCCATATCTGGTAAACTACTTGAGCTCTTTCTCAGCGGCTTCGGCGTCTTGGAGTGATCCTAAAGGTAAAACACCACTGCTTGCCGCTCGAGCAGTCGGTAATGAAGCGGCCAGCATGGCGAGTCAATGGACACCACCAAAGGAGGGAGAGCTGAAGGCGAATGTAGATGCTGGTTGGGATGCTACCTCAAAGAAGGCTGGCATTGGTATTATTATCCGCAACCATCTCGGACAGGTTGTTGTTTCGGAGTGGAAATCAATTCATAGTTGCATGAGTGCCGAGGAAGCCGAGGTTTTGGCAGGGCTTGCTGGGCTTCAGCACCTTATCAACCTACGCCAGTGGCCTGCTACTCTCGAGTCTGATTGTCTACGCTTTGTCAAGACTGCATCTGCTCAGTCGGTTGATAGATCAACCCATTGGTCCCTCTATAGTGAGATCAGAGAACTCCTGAAGATTTATAGCCAAGTTTCAATTAGCAAGGTGGACCGTAGAAACAATAGAGTAGCTCATGCCTTAGCCCAACTAGGGAAATCAGGTTCTTGTGGCATGTCTTGGGGATCACCACCGAGCTGCGTCTCGGCTATGGTTGATCTTGATTGTAATTGTGCTTAATGTTTAAAGGCGGCAAGTTTTCAGACGCACTCTTTCCCTAACCAGGGTACCGAAAGGGACTGGCAGGGTTTTAATGAGGCGGGCTTGCTGACCTAATATATGGAGGTTGAAATTTTCAAAAAAAAAAAAAAAACGGCAATATCTGTAGAAAAGAACTTCTTGGACGACATGGCACATGCAAGATGAAGATGGTACATGCGCCGACCATTACCGTGTGCACGGGTTGGCTCCAGGAATACAAACTCATCCACACAATAATTGAGCTCATATATATATAGGGTGGGTATATTCTACAACCTGTTGTATTCTAGTTTCGTTACAACCAGTCAACCCTATAAGAGGGTTCGGAGCGAACCTGTCGGAACCGGACACCCCCACCGAACCTTCTCCCTCCGGGCCGAGCGAGCGAGCGGCGGCGCGGGCGCCGACGCGAGGGAGCACGGGCCGGACACGGCGGGCCCCCGACCCCTAGCGGACCTTCTTCCTCCGGCGCGGGCGAGCGAGCGGCGGCGCGGGCGCCGACGCGAGGGAGCGCGCGACGGAAACGGCGGGCCGCCGTCCCTAGCGGACCTTCTCCGCCTCCGGCGCGGGCGAGCGTGCGGCGGCGCGGGCGCCGACGCGAGGGAGCACGCGACGGACAGGGCGTAGCCCCCGACAAAGAGTACCATCTTCGCCTCCGGCGCGGGCGCCGACGCGAGGGAGCTCGGGCCGGACACGGCAGCTCCGCTCCAAGCAGGAGCACCTCCTTCTCCGGCTCCGGCGCGGGCGAGCGAGCTCCTCCCCAAGCATCAGAAGCACCTCCGGCCATGGCAGCTATTCCCCGGGCGGATTCGCAAGAGCTCCACCTCCCAGTCCACCGCAGCTCCACCACCGGCGTCAGATCCACCCTCACCATGGCTCCTGCGAGAAGGTCTCCAAGATTTCAACAAATTGAAGTCTCGGAGACATCTGCTTCAACTCCTGCTACGTCTCACAAGCAAGATGTCACTAAACTGAAGGTAAAAAATTTAGTTACAACCGTGTCATGTTTAAGGAAGTACAGAATTGTAGATGGAAGAAGTATACTTAGCTATTTAGAAAAGTTCAAGGCTTGCACTGCCATTCAGTAGTTGATTTGTTTAAAATGATTACACCTAGCATTGGTACAATTAAGTAAGTTCAGTTTAGTTTGAGCAGTACAAGTGGTTTGGTTGTGGCAGTACACTCGTATAGAAAAGTGCTTGGTAGCTGATTTTTTAAATGATTACACGTAGCATTAGTCAAACCAAAAAACGAAGTTCAGTTTAGTTTACAGCAGTACAACATGGATTGTTTTATCAGTACACTCATATAGAAACCCTAATATTCCTTGCAGGGTGGTAATGAAGAAAAGGGTAGCAAAACCAGCAGTAATGACTTGGGTCCAATGCCACTACAATGGAGAACTCCTGACTTGCCTGCTGGTTACTTTGTTTCATCAAGCAGATTCAAGTACTCACCCAAAACAGAGGATGAATCTTCTCCTCCATCCAAAAATGATGGCGACGGTCATTTTACTGAAAAAACAAGTTCTGGTGCTCCACCTATCTCATCACGTATTGAGCGCGTTGTGCGGGCAGTTGCAACATCGCGTCCTCTCGCGAGGCAAGCAGCTATCGGAGCCTCTCGTCCTCCAATGGTGAGAGCATCTGTCGGAGCCTCACGACCTCCAATGGTGCGAGCAGCTGTCGGAGCCTCGCGACCTCCACCTGGTGTATCTGGCTCGGGAGACGCAGGTTCAGATCAACAAATCTAAGCCTCAAGAATTTCGTACATCAAAACGGCCTGCGTTCACAGCCTCTCTTCCTCCTAAGAAGCGCCATCAAACCCTGTACCGTATTAAGGAGGAGCCAGGAGAAGAACAAATGTATGACACACGGGGGACACACCAAGAAGATACACACAGATCAGAGCAGTATGATGATCAGGAAGATACACACAGGTCAGAGCAGTATGAGCACTATGGAGAGCATTGGGACACACACGGATCAGAGCAATATGAGCAGTATGGAGAGGATTTAGACACACACGGATCAGAGCAATCTGAAGAGCGAGGGGATACACGGGCCAGATCAATATAAAGAGAGGAAGATGACAGAAAGACGAAGCAGCAAGAGAGAAACACGAGGGATCCTCTACTGCACAGGCCACTGGTCACACCACCTCCTCCTGTACTTCCCGGGCAGAATGAAACCCCACCGGAATTACGAAGATACACACATGTAAGCTTCTATTCAAAAAAATCCTGAATCTCTTTGTTATTGCGATTATGTCTTTAATTCGTACAGTGCGTTATTAAGTTCGATTGAAATTTGTTAAGATTTCTTGTTTGTCCTGCAGAATGCTGATCTGCCATCTTACTTGCTACCAACATTGAAGCAGCGGTTCGAAAGCTTTGAGAAAGCAAAAGATTTCTACAACAGATATGCTAGGCATACCGGATTTGGAATAAGGGTTAACCAGCATAACGGCAACAACAGGTATCTGGTGTGCAGCCGCGAAGGCTTACACAAAACAACTGTTCCTGAATCAGAGCGTAAAAGAACAAACAACACCAGGAGGTGTGGCTGCAAGGCACGCCTAAGATTGAAGGAAAAGATGGATGGTTCGTGTGTCATTGAGGACATAAACTTCGAACACAACCACCATTTGTTACTAAGCGAAAGCATGATGGTGTTCCTGCACTCGCACAAAACATTCGACCCGGCTCTCCTTGAGTATGTGAAGTTCCTGCAGTTCCAAATCTCAGACATGGTCAGATACAGTCAATCATATCCAGTTCTGTTGGAGGAAGTAGGTACATGACAATGCACGGTCGTGACCTCATAAACATGTAAGATACAAAAAATTTAGTTGGTAAGAACTTTGAAAAATAGCTTGCTTGAAGATATGAACTAAATTTTATGTCCTTCTTGTGTACAAAATGCAGGAAGGCTAAGAAGTCACGAGAGGACGATGTCGACGACGTCCTGAAACTATTGGCTTTCTTCACCGAAATGAAGGCTGCAAACGATGAGTTTTTTTTCGAGATACAGATTGGCGGGAGCAACAGAATAAAGAACATTTTCTGGGCAAACGCCAGTTGCAGAGGGTCTTATGAAGATTTCGGTGACTGCATTACTTTTGACACTACATACAAAACCAACAGTTTGAAATGCCACTGGGTTTTTTGTAGGTGTCAACCACCACCTGCAGTCAACCATATTGCCGTGCTCTGATTAGAGATGAAAGCGAAGATTCTTTTGCTTGGATCTTCAACACATTTCTTATATGCATGAAGGGCAAGCAGCGTATGATGATATTAACTGGTATGGTGTATATTGGACTTTAATATAATGAACCCAATAAAAAGTACTAGCTTTAACAACTACCATGTTTATTGCACATGAGTGCCCTCAATGCTGCAGGCGATTCCAAAGGTGTTTATTCGAACATTGCACAAACTGTGCCGATGGCACATGGTAAAGAAGTACAAGGAACAAATTGGTCTCCTTTACAAGATGTATTCGAGCTTCAAACTTGATTTCAACTCAATTCTGAACTGGCCACTCATGCCAACTGAGTTTGAAGCTGCATGGGGTGCACTTGTTCAGAAGTATCAGTTACAGAAGAACACAATGATGATTCAGCTGTGGGAAGGAAGGAAGGAGTGGATATCAGCATACTTCAAGAATGTTTTCTGCGCAAGGATGACCTCGACTCAGCGCAGCGAGAGCGTGAACCAAATTCTTAAGAAAAGCTTTCTAAAACCAGAGTTGAATCTTCATCGTTTTGTCCAACAAGTAAACAAGTGCATTCAGTCAAGGCGGATGAAGGAACACGAGGCGACTATTGCGGACATGGTAAGTTGACATTGCCAAACGGTGAACTATATCTCTTCTCTGCTTACACTAACTGAATCACTTGTTTACTTTTTGCAGGATGAATCAGTTACAGAACTCACTATGGATTCGAAGCACAGATGATCAAGAACTACACAAAGGCATGTACCGAGAATTCTGGAAGCAGCACAAGAAGAGCACCCTTTTCCTTATAAGAGAAAACACGGATTTTGATGGTAATAATTATCTAGTGAGGTATGCCAACCCACGGACGGAATTTTCGTGGTCGCACCATGAGTTCAAAGTGCACGCAGACCCCGTTACTGGCAAGTTCGAGTGCGAGTGCATGATTTGGGAGCATACAGGTTAGAAACTATTATGTTTTGGTATTAAAAATATCCTTACGTGGGAAGTACAAATGTCATTAAAAATAAGTACAAGTATATATACATGGGAAGTACAAATCATACTTTATGTATTGTTGTTAGTGAAAGAACTGAAATGCACACTAACAGCAGGCATGCAAAATTAATTTTGTTTCCAGGCTTTTCTGTACACATATAATAGCGATGCTCGAGCACTTAAGGGTTGCACGCATTCCGTCAGAGTATATCCTAAAAAGATACAGCAGGGGGCAACGATGAAACACACATTCAATAGGGAAGATTACAAGCAGGTTGCTTCCGACGGGTCCTCGATTGCATACCAGCATAATGAAAACCTACAGTTGTGTTTCAAACTGGTTAGGACTGCCAAGTCAGATCAGCAACGGGCAAGAACAAAATATGGTCTTATCGAGCTGATAGACCAAGTAGAGGCAATTGGTTGCTCTACAGCGGTACCGATGAAGAAGGAGAGAAATCCCTGAATTCAACCAATACGAGCCTGACATTGAGAATATTTTCAGCGAGAACACAAAAAAGCGTCAGTCCGAGCTGCCCAAAAGAGTGATTCTGCCTCCTCCAGTATCTAAGACCAAAGGCAGTGGAAAACAGACCAAAGGAAGTGACAAGCATACCAAAAGCAAACACGGCAAGCCCAAGGAAAAAAATTATTAAAGTGGCGGATCTTCCACTGGACGAGAATGGAAACATAGTTGAAACAGGTAGAAGAAGATGCAGTATCTGCGGGCAGAAGAAAAAGCACAACGCAGGTCATGCCCAGAACTGAAAAAACGTGTTCCTTATCAGGTGCTGTTCAAGATAATGTTGTTGCTGGTCCTCCTGATGGTGCACCTAGAAAGACAAGGAAAAAGGGAGAGTGTGTGGTGTATGTGGAGAATTTAACATAGGCCACAATGCTACCTCCTGTCCTGAGAGGAAAAAGGGCCCCAAGCCAAGTGACGGGAGGAAAAAAAGAAAGATAGATGAATATGATGAAGACGATCTCGAAGATGTGATGATGAAGAAGAAGAGGAAGAAGAGGAAGAAGAAGTGATGAAGATACTGAAGATGGTGAAGGCGATGGAGAAAACCCTACTGATGAGGAAGATGAGGAGCTTATAGAAGATCCACCAGCAAGTAAAAGCACCAGAAATAGGAAAGCAGCACCGATGAAGAACCGCAGAAAAAATAAGCAAGAAGAAGTGAAGATAAGTAGCAGTACAAAAGCATCATCAACACTACCACCAAGAAGAAGCACAAGACTGAAAATGTCTTGATCCTTACTCTCTAAAAAAACTTCTCCAATTCAAGTTGTGTAAAAAATTGCAGTAAAGCTCTATCGACATGTAGGTATATGTGCGCTTGTGTATGTTTTGCAAAAATTGTGGAGCTGCTGCTACATGGTGATTTGTATTCCTTTAATGGCAGTAAAGCTCTATCAAACATGTATGTATATTTCTTGAATTCCAGTTCTGTTTTAAACCCAGAAAAAAGCAGTACAGTTGAGAGTTACAAGGAAGTACAGATGTACTCCCTGAGTAATTGAGCAGAAGTGAGAATTCTGGTGCAGGGGAAGACACAGGAAGTACAGGGTGCTAAGCTTTGCAGTTCAACTGTTTTCTTTTTATGGTTCAACTTGTACCAGAGGCAACATTGTTTGAAAAGACAAAGATACACAATTTTACTCCCAGAAAAAAGCAGTACAGTTGACAGTTAAAAGGAAGTACAGATGTACTTCCTGAGTAATTGACCAGAAGTGAGAATTCTGGTGCAGGGGAGGACACAGGAAGTACAGGGTGCTAAGCTTCGCAGTGCAATTGTACTTCTATTTAAGTGGCAACTTGTACCAGAGGCAACATTGTTTGAAAAGACAAAGATACACAATTTTTACTCCCAGAAAAAAGCAGTACAGTTGACAGTTAAAAGGAAGTACAGATGTACTTCCTGAGTAATTGACCAGAAGTGAGAATTCTGGTGCAGGGGAGGACACAGGAAGTACAGGGTACTAAGCTTTGCAGTGCAACTGTATTTCTATTTAAGTGGCAACCTGTACCAGAGGCAACATTGTTTGAAAAGACAAAGATACACAATTTTACTCCAAAAAAAAGCAGTACAGTTGACAGTTAAAAGGAAGTACAGATGTACTTCCTGAGTAATTGACCAGAAGTGAGAATTCTAGTGCAGGGGAGGACACAGGAAGTACATGGTACTAAGCTTTGCAGTGCAACTGTACTTCTATTTAAGTGGCAACCTGTACCAGATGCAACATTGTTTGAAAAGGCAAGTTACACAATTTGACTCCAGAAAAAAAGCAGTACAGTTGACAGTTACAAAGAAGTACAGATGTACTTCCTGAGACAAGTTAAAAGACAAGCAGTCCAGAAAAAAGTACATGAACAATCTGTCGAAAAAAAGAAGTATAAGCTTATGCCCAGAGAAGTACAATCATGAAATTAGAGTTGAAAAGATGTTAATTCCTGACAAGCAGTACAGTTGATCTGTTCAGGAAGTATAGGTGATGAAACATTAGAAGTACAACCTGATGCATATAGCAGGTTCAGTAATAAAAAAAATATTACATTGTCAACAATAAAAAAAATCAAATGTGAAAAATGTGAAATATAGAATGTTTAATACAGCTAATAAAAATCATCTATGCTTGCGAAACGAACTTGAGTAGCTCCTCTCCTTGTGTTGATAAAGCGGTAGAATTGGGAGATAGGAATTGGATCTCCACTGGCAGTTCCTCAAGGGGCACCTTGTTCTCAGCGTGGAACACAGATAAGTACAAATACTCACATTTCCAGTCATCAATGCGGGGCTGCAGTTCAGGAAAAATAACCAGAAATCAGCACACTTATTGCACTGCATTTATCAAATCATCGAAACAAACTGCTGACAAAAAAGAACTACATCATTATCCTCGATTGAGTTAACGAGTTTATCACCGTCGAACTCTGCTGCAAATTTCAAACAGTAGAAGCCGCACTGGTTGATTCCCTGGTGGGGAACATTTAGGTAGCGGGGTTTCTGAGCAATCCTCTCCCAGTTCGGATGACCCCATCGCTTATACCTCTCTGGTGTGTATAATGCTTTCATTAATAGAACCATCCTCCTGGCCTGTTTGAGACATATAAAATTTGAGTAAAGGAGATGATTGGTTTGGCAATACAAAGCATAACAAAAAACTGTATGTATGCAATGAAATCAGAAAATAGAAATACACGTACAATCTCTTTAATATCTTGTAGGTGGAAAGATGATTTGCAGCCTTTTGCCCATTCCTAAGAGTCATGTACATCAAATGTACCTCGATATTTATTCATAGCGTACAGAACATAGTGAACGGTTTTTGTACCAGGAATCAACTTGCAGTAAGGCATCATAATCTGGTAAAAACAATTAAATCAAAATGTCATGATAAAACCAAAAAATAGAAGTACAAGACTACTCACAAAGTTAGTACAAGTGTATTTCAAAGGAAGTGCAGAGTTGCATCACATTTTGCAAAGCAGGTATTTAAAGCATCAAAAATATGGAGGCATGGATGTAGGAAAGACGACGAACCAAGTTAGCCCTCATGGGGTTATCTTGATCTCTGACATAATTCCTGAACATAGCGACGGCTCTCTCCACGTTAAAATTGGTGCTGCCGTTCATGCCATCCATTTCAAGCACGTACTGCAGTCCAAAAAGTTCTTGCATTAGATATTTAAAATCACAATGCATGCACAGGGGTAAAACTAAGTTAGGATATAGATGATAGATGGTTACCGTCATGAAATATGGGCTTAAGAGAACACGACTAGTGGAGCCAAAAGCCATGTTATATACCGGGGCCAACCTTCCATTGCTGATGATGAACCCATGAGTTCACCCTCGATCTGACCATATTCATCGAACGTGCTGACCAAATCCTTGCCAGTGAATACAGTCTCAATAGCTCACCTTCAGGGTCCGCCATGGTGAAAACGGCAAAAAACAGTACTACAGTGCGAGAAAAGAAGAGCACCTCAAATTGTGATACAGATAACATATGCTTCAAAAGAACGTAATTGACGCAAGGAAAAAACTCACTCTGGTGCTTCCTCTTGGCATAATCACTGATCACAAATTGGCGCAGAAGACGAGCACTATCAACATGAGGAAATTGGCCAGGATTATGTTTCTCAACAGGTCCACTCCACTTCATCGCCCTTTTCGTAGGCCTTTCGTTGTTGTTATATTTCTAGAGCAATGCAGGGTCCTTCCTCCTCGGGGCAGGTACTTGCTTCTTCTTTACTTGCTTCTTCTTCAAAGGAGATGGATACACCTTGCCAGATCTTGTATTCCGAGGAGGCATAAAATCATCAGAAGAATCGCCTTCAGATTCCAAGTCAACACAGGCAATTTCCCTGAGATGGAGTTTTACAGGAAGGACTCTATTTTTATCGTTTTAAACTTCGCAACAGGTTGCATTTCGACTTGTTCTCAAGTTGAGCTGCTTGTGGCTGTGACATTTGTGTTTCAAAGAATTGGAAGTTGAATACATCTTCATCTAGGTCGACAACTGCATATTGACAGAAGGTATAAAAACTTCATT
The DNA here is from genome assembly GCA_947311845.1 of Poa pratensis. NCBI lineage: Eukaryota > Viridiplantae > Streptophyta > Magnoliopsida > Poales > Poaceae > Poa > Poa pratensis. Next base: position 692,283 of record CAMZMU010000085.1, on the reverse strand, counting down.
AACACAATGATCCCTTGAATAACAGTGCATTTAAGTACACAGTATTTGGAACATGCTTACAGGATTGTAGCCAAAAAGGCCTACGAAATCAATCTTGAAGTAAGGAGAACTGGCCCACTTCCATAGCATGAACTTCTTCAAATTGGGGATATCCCTGCGGGTAAACTTTGTATGCTCTATACCATTCCAGGACTGCGCAATTTGGAGCATGAAAAACCCACAGTCCAGCCTATATGTGTAAAAACAATGAAAAATAAATTCAGACAAAAAGCAGTACAGTTACAAAGTTGTGGAAAGTACAACATTGACATAAAGAGAAGCACACATTGGAAAGACATGTGGGTACATGGACTGCAAGTAAAAAAAGCATTCCTGGATTTGAAAAAACAGCTAGGAAATCTGGATGTGATAACTAACCCGTTGTCTTGCTTAGGCGTGAGCATATAGTCCGTAAAAAAGTGATTGACAGTGGGAGGTATCATAGGGCAGTCCATTAAATCCTGACACACTAGATCCCATAATGAGCATACATTCTTCACCATTCTGTTGAAAATGTACCAACCTCCTGTATCTTCGTGACCATACAATGAGTCAATGTACTGAAAGCGCGAGGTCAGTAGGTTCAAACAAACAACAACCCAGTGGCCCACACCATCTTTAACAACCGGGGGATCCAAAGTTGGAAAAATGATCTACAAAAAAAAAGGATGATGAGTTATTGAACAGTAACACATAACGATATGAAAAATAAGTCCGTGAACTGACAGATACCACTTACAATCTCATGTTTGTCTAGCCGGTGCATGGGATCTTTGGTAAACCACTTCCTGACATTCATGTCAGCCTGTTTCCCATCATATATCTTAGCCTGCATAAACATGAAACTACCCATGAAAAATGTTGAGAGAGTACCAAAAAAAAATCTACATATGGAAGAAGCAGTAACTTACAGTCAGCCAATAGGGCACAATCAATGTATCAGATCCCTTATAAAACTGCTCTATAAGATAGATACCAACAGTTCCAGCCGGGCTGTTAAGCATCCCTCTAGGGCTAAAAGCACTAGCAATATCATAGACTGTAGCTGAACAATAATCATTCTTGAACATCTCGAGTGACCTGGTCAGATATTAGTTTAGAACCGTACTAAAAATAATATATGATGGACAGGAAAAGAAAGTGTATATACTTACTTGTTTTTGTAGCTCTATTGTTAAACCTCACAACAGTGTCATAGAATTTCTCAATTTCTTCGGGAATCACAGCTTGTACTACCAGAAAATCATCATCTGAAATGAAAAATCAAAAAACAGAACCAACAAGACATCACATTAAATAGCAGTACAGTAACAGAACAGGAAGCAGTACAACCTGACATCTAAGGGCAGTACAGTTTTGTCGAAAAAGAAGTATATAGCTTCCCAGGACGATTACAATCGAGGAAGCCACTGGAAGTGCTCACAGGCCAGTTGTAAAGAAAATAAAAAGAGGACTCATCTCTCCAATCAGCATCACAAATGAAAAACTGTAGCCAAACGGTGTTAGTGCATATAATGGACAAGTTCGAAAACACGAATTACTTAGTTTGGAAGCAGCAGTACCATTCCATATTTCCATATGATGCTCAGCAAAAGCAACAAAACAACACAGTTTGCCCCCAAATACAACCCTCCAGAACCCCACACCAACAAACACAACCCCTGCACCCCCAACCAAACACCTTCCCGACATAGTATATTACATCACATGATTCCTCTCACAGCCGTGAGAGTTATCTTAAAAACAGCAGACACACAACATATAAACGTTTCTTAAAGGATATACTTCATGGAATCTTGCCTATGTCTTGAGCGGGAGAGCTTGGTGTGACTACAGCATCCGATGCATCAGGTTCAGATGACTTCTTCTCTAAAATAACATGATCTGCATCAGTGTGCAGATCATGTGCAACATCATGAGCGGGAGAGCTTGGTGTGACGACAGCATCCAACGCGCCAGGTTCAGATGTCTTCTTCTCTAAAATAACATGATCTGCATCAGTCTGCAGATCATGTGCAGCATCAACATCTCCTACGTTGGGCACTCGTGGTCGCACAGCAATAACATCAACGGATGGTGGAGCATCTACACCCGTTGTATCCGCACCAACGACAGGAGATGAAGAAATATCTTCAAGCGGGTCGGCAATTGTGTTGACACGCTGGAGATCGTCAAACACAGTTTTATCGCTGTCGTGTGGATCATCGCTTTGCTGTGGAGGAGACTCAGGAGTTGGAGCAGCATTGGTTGGGGAACCAATTGGAGGATCCGCAGACCTATCTTTATTAGTACCCTGATATCAAAAAAGGGATAAAAAAGAAGTACACAAATAGCTATCAGAGAAGTATAATGTGAAAATTTTAGAAAGAAAAAGACTGGATAACAAAATACAGGAGCACAATCAAAGCAGAAAAACAAGAAAAAGAAGATAGAACTCACAGTTTCGTCGGTGTCAGGCGGTAGATCAGCGCCTCCATCATCTTGGTTCTTCATTTCATCTAGGTACCGTTGCACATCTTCCTCATAAGGCTTGCACCGTCTATCTTGAACAGACTTCAACATTAAGAATGTGGAGCGCATCTGTGAGAGGCCACTTTGCATTTGAGCAAGGCTGGTAGCTTCCAAATCTAGTTCCCCCCTCATAGCTTCCTGGTCAAAACTGTGACCAGAAGGTAACAGTCCGGCTGTAAAGTTCAGACGAACGCTAGTTGTAGGGAGTTGAGAAGATAGCTCCAGCGCCGCTGAAAGATGCTGCTCAAAGCTGCTGAATAATTTATCATAAATATTAATGGAGCTTGCTTCAGCTTGAACACCTGCTTCACTGTTACTCCCTGTCAACATACGCTTGCTGGAAGGTTCCCCCGAAGAGCAGGCACTCCGCTTTAGCGGCGACATCTTCATGAAAGATGGGAAAGACGAAACTGTAGCCTTTGAGCTCAGCTCAATGTAAATGATCTCGTCCTTGGTACTCCACTGGAAACAAAGACATCAAACACAAAAGATTCCAAAAAAGGCAATCAGAAAACATGAATGTTAAATTGGTACAAAGTAGTTAATACAAAATAACAAAGGTAGCGTGAAAAACTTCACCGATTGAGAACCAAAGATCCATGATCTAGGATCTTCTGAACCTTTTACAACACAGTCAAGTTTTGCAAGGGCCCTAAGCTTCAAGGTATCAAGGTACATGATATGGGGAGTACGATGATCAATTGGGTTCAGCTTGCGATGATCGATATTATCGAGATGCATCAGGAGAAGGGCGACACCGCATCCTGGAACTGCTCTCCAATGTGCACCAGCTTTCTGCCAAGCAATAATTGCCCTCTTTAGCTCGTCCACCAAGAGCTGACACAAGTCAACATCCTTGAGTTCAGGAATACTCTTCTCATATACCATAGGAGCTTCTCTCGTAACACGAACAGAGTATCCAGGGCAAATAAACTTCATGTACAAAATTAGACCAAACACCTTCATGACCAGATCATCCTTTGTTTCATCTTCAACAAGCTCCTTGAGCAGTTCCCGAAGCTTATCAGTATTTATATGCTTGTTCCTTGGTATGCCCAGATCTTCCCTCAGCTTCATCACGGCTTCATCATGGCCATTATCGGACGGCCTAGGTGGAGAGTTCCTGCCACGAGGAAGGCCAAACAGCTTCTCTATAGCATATGCATTAATCTGTAGTTTCTTGACACCGTCACCAAGATCCATGATCATTGAGTTGGGATCAACTCTGTACATCAGAAAGCAGATAAGACGGCGGTTTATGTTACTCGTGATCGCGAAGTCTGGGAGATGGCCAAGACCTCCAGCCTGAAGGACTTTAAGGTGACAATCCTTCAAATATCTGACACAGAGAACCAACTCGCTCTGAGAACACCTTACTGTAGTGTTGAAACGACTCTTCTTAGTGGCTGGCTCAGAGTCACTACCATCTTGATTTTTCGCTACCCTCTTCCTCTTGCCATCCCTCTTAACAAACTCGTACTGAAAATTGAAAAAGCATGAATTTAGCAATGATACAAAATGAAAATGGAAAGCTTACAGAACCAAAAACAGTTTCATCATATTCCAAAAACAAAAGCATTACAACTTTATTAAAAAAACCAAAATGTAAGTACACTTCAGCAGAAAACATAAGTACAAGTTGATGCATTCCAGCAGTGCAGTCAAAAAAATGTAGTAGTAACTATTAACCAAAAAGCAGTACACATACGAAATGATGTAAGTACAAGCAGAAACAATTTTAGTCATCAGATAAAGCAGTACAAGTACTACACAAAATTAAGTACATCAAAGTATAGAAAGCAGTACAAAACTATAAAAAAATGTAAATTTGGCTCACCTGTGCTGGGTCAGCATCCTCATCAGAATCAGAACTACGTTCATCCTCGCGATGCCCTTCTTCATCTTCAAAATCAGAATCCGCGTCCTTGAAACGAACGGCCTTTCTCACCACCTTATGAGGAGACTTACAAACAACATCAGCAGCCTTTTTGCCTTTTCCAAGAGCCTGCTTCCCCTTAGCAGAAACTTTTTTGGCCGCAACACCAGGCTCCTTACCAGTTCCACCTACAGCCTTCACCTTACAAGCAGGTTTGGTTGCATTCGCAGCCCCTGCCTTCACCTTAGCAGTAGATTTCATAGGTCTACCTTTAACAACTGGGGATCAGGGGGAGGGTTTTTGTTTCCTGCATTGTGAGGACTCCTGCGCACAATCACTCCATCAACCGGAGCTAATGGGCTCGCCTTCTTTAACTTTCTGACAGGAATCCTACACCTAGGAGTTTCAGATAATGGATCAGTGGCAGTAGGCAGGGAAGCTAACCGAGCTTCCTCATCAGCTATCCTTTCGCGAGCTTCCTCATCAGCTATCCTTTCGCGAGCTTCCTCATCAGCTATACGTTCAAGAGCTTCCTCATCAGCTATACGTTTGCGTTCTCTAGCACGGATGAGCTTCCCCGCTTTCTTCTCAAGATAAGCAGCAGCTTGAGCAGGGCCATCCTCCATCTGCGTTGGAGGATCATTGAAGTCATCATCTTGAGACTGAGTTTCAGACAGCTCGAGAGACTCATCATCTTGATGACCAGCACCAGGTTGCTTTTCATAATCCGATGCAACTGACGCACAGACATCCGAAATATCATTAACTGCCTGTCCAATTAACTCATCTACAAAAAACAACAAAACAACATGTACAGGTTATATGCACAGAATGAACATGTTGGACAAGATGCAATAACTAAAAAGTATAAAAACGAAAGAAGAAGCTCACCAGAAGGACCCTTGCATCCTATTTGACCATCTAAAAAAGATGGAGACTCATCATTAGATGCAGCTGCAGCATCAGAAGTATGATGGGCATCAGGGACTGCTTTAGCATCTTCCTTTGGTAAATCCATTACAGCAGCTGCAAAGAAAAAAGAAGTACAACAAACCTGTTAACCTAAGTACAAGATCTAAAAGAATACAAATACACATACATGAATTTGAAAAGACCAACAAGACACAGATTGTAGGTGGTATCTTATCACAAACTGAATCAACAAAAGAAATGCATCTGCCACAGATCAGTCAGACTTAATAACAAACATACCACATATCAAATTAAAAAATCCTAGAGAAGTCAACATCAATTTCAAATTAAGTAAAGCCCTCAAACTACACAGCCCACATCAGTACACATACATGAGCATAAGAAGTATAAGGAAGTAGTAGCAACTAGATACAGAAGACAAAAGTATCACTAACCAGGCAGTTAATTTAAAATCTATGTACCACAGATAAATCCCATAGTGCATTTATTAAATGGGAAGGAAAAATATTAACATATGGAAATCTCGAGGGGGACAAAAGCAGTTACAACACCTTCACCTATGTGAGAATCTCGTATGGTTTTCTAACAGTTCCATCAGACAAACAACAACTAAAGTAGCAAACCCTAAAACTCAGGGATTGACCTAGTGCGCAGAGCAGAAAAAGTACTCCCCTCAGATTCCTCGGCGCTAAATCAGCAAGGATTGAGCACAAACGTCGCAGGCATGTTGGGAAAGAAGATTTGAGTGAAGAGAAGAACTAACCCTAGTTAATCTCGCCGGGCAGCGCGGCCAATGCGAGGGGAAATTCGCCGGACGGCGCGGAGGCTCGTACCGCGGCGGAGAAGTGTGCCGCCGTTCACCCGACGCCGAGAGCAGCGCAGCAGTTACCACCACCGCACCGCGGCGAGACAGAGCACACCGGTTTCGCCCCCGCCGGCCTCCGCGCGCGAGAGGAAGAGCAGTTCGTGCGGAGGGAGTGGGGAGAGAGAGAGGAGTTAATGCGTCGGGGTTCGGGAGGGATGTAAGGATAAGGACAAAACCGCCAGGTATCCGGGACCGGAACTGAAATAAATTTTCAGGTGTGTTTTTTTTTTTTTTTGCTTATTTCTGTTAAAAAGCATATGAGCAGTAGAAAAATAATAATAAAAAGTGAAAAAACGTGACAGGAATTAAACGAGTGTCACTATAATTGTTTAATAAATCCACATGAAAATATAAGGACAAAATCCAAAAAAAAATTAAAAGATTGAAAAACAAAACTGAAAAAATATGGAAGTATAACTTTAAATTGGCAAGAAGTATACATCTAGATAAATAATAGTACAAGTTTAATTCATAGTCCAGTAAGAAAAAAAAGAATATACATGTAAAAAAAAGAAGTCCCAATTAAACTAGTGAATACGCACAAGTATGTAATTATGAATTACAGGTATGAAGCACTGATATGTACATCCACAAAAAAAAAGCAAGAGAGTATATAAAGCAGTATAAGTATGTCCAGTAAATCAGTTAAGCTTTATACACGAGAAGTACAGGTTTCATTCCAAGGGGTTATGATATGCGCCTAAAATGCAACAATTCATGTAAAAACAATAAAAAGCGCCACAGCAACTAGCATAGATCTACACAGATGTCTAATTGGTGGGCAGAAATTACTTACGAAGTTGTATGACTAATGGTTAAATACCAATAAGAAGGACATATCAATGATCTACAAAGCTGTACAACGTCGCACAGACAAGCAGTACAGTTTGGCCAGGCAAAGAAGTACAGGATTTGAATCAAGAATGCTACATTGCTCAAAGCCGCCACATCGTACTGCCCCATTCTTCACCCCCACGCGCCGCCTCCTGCCCGGCGACAACTGAACGCATGCTTGAGCATCCGCCATATCCATAAACTAACCGCAGATCTGAGCGCGATTGCCGACGGCTGCACCATGAACATCCATCAACCAAAATCGCGGGTTCAAAAGAACCAGACCAAGATCGACAGAATCAAACAAATTACGGGAATCGAATTAAACATAACACTTGTGAAAACGACGTACTAGATAAATTAAAGACAAAACTACTGCCTAATTGCATAATTAGACGAAATTGTGGGAAGGCCCGACGAGACAGTTCGAGGCGGAATTCGATATCATCAGGGACAGATTCGTGAAATTAAACTTAGGGAAAGGCAATTCGAGCATTATACTTCATAATAAAACAAACATATCTGGCTAATTCCGTCTAATTCAATTCGCGCACACAAGAACATAGAGAACGGAAACAACATCTGAGAGAGGCGGACCCGCCCCGATCACGAAATTCGAAATTCAGATACATATTTCAGGTATATCGCGCGTATTGTTATGTAATTCGAGTCTATGAATTATATAGACAATTCCAGTGCAAGCAAAACTGACATAAATCATGTAAACCCGAAGAAAAAACCACGTGTACTTCCCAAATAAACGGAGAAGTACAGAGAGAACAAGAAAGAAGTACAGAAGTGGTTGTAGGGAACTATTCTACAACCGGTTGTAGAATAGCTCTTACCTATATATATATAGTGTTTCTAGAATAACTATTCTAGTCAACTTTCCTATCCTAATGACCTTCTTAACCCGAACCGGCCCCGTCCTAAAGACCTTCTTCCCGTGCGCCCTCCGGACCCACGCCCAATCCCTCGCAATCCCGCACCAACCTTCACGACCGCACGACCCATCTCCGCCGGCGAGTCATGCCAGAATCCTGCGCATGCCCGTGGCCTCCGCTGCCCGCGCCAGCCGCCGGCTTCCACCGCACGCCTCGCCATGGCCGGGGATCGAATCCTTGCCGTGGAACCGGCCCCGTCCTAAAGACCTTCTTCCCGTGCGCCCTCCCGACCCACGCCCAATCCCTCGCAATCCCGCACCCACCTTCACGACCGCACGACCCATCTCCGCCGGCGAGTCATGCCAGAATCCTGCGCATGCCCGCGGCCTCCGCTGCCCGCGCCCGCCGCCGGCTTCCACCGCACGCCTCGCCATGGCCGGGGATCGAATCCTTGCCGTGGTTGGTCATCCAGGCCGCCGTGGATGGGACGGGTCCGAGCCGGCGTTGTGGCTAGCTCCAACCCCCGGCCACCTTCCCAGCACGGTGGCGCCCCCCACCATCCCTGCGTCGCGCGGCTCTCGGCGGCTCCAAGCGGCGTCGCCGATCCCGGCGAACTTCCCGACGGACGGCCCCGCCTCCAACCCCGCCTCTTCCCGACGCGCACTACAACCGCGCCGGCGCGGGTCTTCCGCCGTGCCGACGACAACTCTAGCCCACCGGCCCAGCCCTATCCTCCTCAGCGCCGTCCCCGGCCTCATCCATCCCCGAGACTTGGTCACGCCGCCGACCTTCCAAGCACCGGCCAGGCCGCCTTCCATCTACGCCAGCCCCACTTCCCTTTGTTCCCAGCGCCGACTGTACCACCGCGACGACGGCAGCAAGCACCAGCTCGAGATCCCGTCAGCTACTCCGTCCATGGTGCTCGCTGCAGGAGCGAGTCACGCGAAAAGGGAGGACAGGAAAGCTGTGCGTGTGCGTTGACCGGATCGCACGAGCAGGAAAACTTCTAGGGGCAGTTTTTCTAAAAAGAGGTTCACTGTCTCAATTACGAAAGTTCAGGTCATATTAAAACGGAAGTTAACACATTTCATATATATGTGACGATATGTGAAGTTCATCGTATTTAACGGGAGTTCACATCGCGTAGTTCGCTTTTAAAAAAAATAACAAAAAACAAAGGTTCGCAATACAATATCGCGGAAGTTCACCTCATATTAAAACGTAAGTTAGCACTGCAATAAAATCATTTCATATTATACAACGATATGCGAAGTTCACATCGTACTTAACGAGAGTTCACACCGCGGAGTTCGCTTTTTAGAAAATATATGTGAGTAAGAACAGAAGGAGGTTCACCATTACAGGTCGGGGAGTTTATTTCATTAATGACGGAGGTTCACTTTTTTATTAAAAGAAAATAATAATTTATTCACGAGTAAAAAGAATCTAGAAAAAACAGCACGCTGAGGTTCACTCTAAAAAATCGAAGTTCAATGTACATGATATCGAAGTTCACTCGGAATAACAACATAACCACACAGAACCAAAAATCTGCGATCGGACGTTCACTAACACATAGCAAGAAGTTCACGGCCTCATAGCCAGAAGTTCACCGCATAATAGGAGGAAGTTCGTATATTCTGTTTTCCTAGGCAGATATTCTACTCATTGAAATCATCACTACGAGCTCCCGGTTGGCCAAATCGACCAGCCCCGCATGCAATTGGCAGTGGTACGAGTCTAATTTCACTCTCCAATGCCGTCACACCCACCCGAGTAACTCAACCGTGTCAATTTTGAATAAATCTCATGTTACCTCGTTTTTCCTTTTTTTGTATTTTCAAAATTAATAAAAAAAGCGTATCGAATTTGAAAAACATTTCTATATAAAAAAAGTTGCGTCTAGTTAATATCTTTCCAACGCCATACCATTTGTTACGTATTCGATAAGCGGTTTGAAAGTAATTTTAAAAATACTGTCCGCTGGACATAAAAGTTCAGAAAACAGAATTCCTGATTTTTTAAACTGCTCTTATTCCGTGATGAATTACGAAAATTGACCTGAGATAGTCAAGATGTGGGTTTTCCATATCTTTCTAACGGCGTATCATTTGCTTCAATCCGGCAAACGGTTTGAAAATGGCGTCCAAAACAGTACGAAAATGATGAAAATACGCGAAAATCAGTGTTTCGTATATTTAAAATTACTTTACAACCGTAACTAATTTCAAAATCTTGTCGAAGTGAAAAAGGTGCGGGTTTTCCATATCTTTTGAACGGCGTATCATTTGCTTCAATCTGACAAACGGTTTGAAAATGGCGTCCAAAACAGTACGAAAACAAAGAAAACTACGTGAAAACAGTGTTTCGTATATTTAAAATTATGTTAAAACCGTAACTAATTTAAAAATCTCGTAGAAGTGAAAAAGGTGCGCATTTTCCATACCTTTCCAACGGCGTATCATTTGCTTCAATCCGACAAACGGTTTGAAAATCACGATAGAAAAACTCACCGAATCTAAGTGTTCCGTCCGGAAGTTCACCTATTATTTAAACGGAAGTTCCGAAATTTGACCAGAATACTTATTCTACAAGGGAGTCTAGAATAGCAGAGGTATATATATATATATATAGTGGGACTATTCTACACAACCCCCTATAGTGTTTCTAGAATAACTATTCTAGTCAACTTTTTAAAACAAGAAGACCTTCTACAGTCGACCCGACCCACCTAAAGACCTTCTTCCCCGTAGGCCCGCACCCACCATTCACGCCCCGAGTCCCCACCATGCTCCTGCCGGCGCGCCCCGAGCTCCCGCACCGTGAGCCCGCCGCACCTGGCCGAGGCCCCAGTCCTCGCGCCGCCGTCGCCCAGGCCGAGCCCGCACGCCCGCCATGGCCGAGGCCCTGCGCCGCGCGCCGCCATCGCCATGGCCCCAGCGCCGCAGGCCGCCTCCGACCGACGGGGCCTCCGGCCAGAGCGCCCCCTACACCTCCTACCGGCAGGCCGAGGCCCAGCGCCGCCTCTCCCTTCCCCCTCCAGCGGCCCAGCGCCCATCTACGAGCCTCCGTCCGCCGCCAGCGGGGCAGGTCCGGCATCGGCAGCCACCTGCTCCGGGTCGGTCGAGCTCCTCTCTCCTCTGGATTTCTCCGTCGTGGACTCCCCCAAGCCGCGCCAGTGAACCTCCCACTACCTGCAGTGGACATCCCAGCTCCTCTCCCTTCCCCCTCTGGCGGCCCCGCGCCCATCTACGAGCCTCCGTCCGCCCAGCGGGCATGTCCGACGTCGACAGCCACCTGCTCCGGGTTGGCCGAGCTCCGGGCGCCCCACGGACCTCCTCTGCATACAGGCGCCCTCCCGTCTCACCCCTGGCTTCTCCAGCTCCATGTGCTCTGCACTCCGGCGAGGCGGCCCGTCGTGCACTGGACTCCCGCGTGCACCGGCATGAACTCCCACTCCGTGCGCTCTGGACTCCGAGCGTCCCCGTCTGGACCTCCATGGATTGAACTACAAGCTGAAGTTTGTGGTCTGCTTCGATTGCGTTGAGATCGAGGCCTGGACTCTCTGAGTTCTGTTGTAGTACTATGCCTAGACGTGCAAGCCACTGTATGAATTGCTGCTACGAAACTTCTGTGATACTTGCATCAATGTGCAAGCCACTGTTTTATCTCAAGTGAACTGCTAGTACAATGCTGTTGTTTTTTGTCTTGAAGTTCATTTCATTTGCCGTGAAAGTTCATCTCAGTTTTTTTTCAGGAGTTCATGTTCTACCCTTGAAGTACAAGTGTGGCGACCTAGAAGTGGGACATAATTGTGAACCAGTACATATGACAGAAATTTGTGTTTGCTTTTCTGATTAATAAAAGTTCACTTCATGTTAAACGGGAGTTAAACACCACGAAGTTCACTTCGTATTAACAGAAGTTGAACCTTGAAGTTCACTTCGTATTAAAACGGAAGTTCAGCCACGAAGTTCACCACAGGGAGTTTGTTTCGTATTAAACGGATATTTATCCCGCGAAGTTCACTTATTATTAAGACGGAAGTTTGCAAAGTTAGGGAGTTCATTAACCTAGAAGTTAATTAACCCAACAAATTTTTATTGCATGGCTGTGAAGTCGCTTTTTTGTTTGCAGAAAGTTCAATTCTCGTGGGGCGTGGAGTTCATTTTTTCAGGAAAAAACTCTCATCTTATCCGCGTGAAAATAAATCGCGATCGGAAGTTAACAAACAGACTTAACGGAAGTTCACCAATAGACTAAACTGAAGTTCACAATCGTATACAGAGGAAGTTCATTATACTCTGTTTTTCGGGGCGGAAATTTTAAGCATGAAATCATCGATACAAGCTCTGTTTGTCCAAATCGACCGGCGCCACGTGCTATTGTCAAAGATATTAGTCTAATTTGACTCACAGGTACTGATTTTCCCAATCCGAGCACGACAAACGTGCTAATTTCAAATCGATTCCCATGTCTCTGCTTTCTCCGTTTTTCGTATTTTCAAAATTAATCACAAACCGTAAAGAATTTCGAAAATATTTCTATACGAAAAAGTTGCGTCTAGTCAATATCTTTCCAACGCAATATCATTTGTTACGTTTCGATAAGCGGTTTGAAAATAATTTTAAAAATACTGTCCGCTGGACATAAACATTCAGAAACAGAATTGTTAATTTTTCAAACTGCTGTTATTCCGTGATGAATTACGAAAATTGACCTGAGATAGTCAAGATGCGGTTTTTCCATATCTTTCCAACGGCGTATCATTTGCTTCAATCCGACATACGGTTTGAAAATGGCGTCCAAAACAGTACAAAAAAGATGAAAATACGCGAAAATCAGTGTTTCGTATATTAAAAATTACTTTACCCACTAGTGGGAAAACCACTATTAGTGGCGCACCAAATCAACATTCTGTGGCGCACCGGCCAAATTTCGGGGTGCGCCACAGAATTCTCGCCACTAAATTTTTATTTCTGTGGCGCACCATGGCATGCGCCACAGAAAGTGGATTTCTGTGGCGCACCTGCCAGGTGCGACACAGAATTCTGAAAATTTCAAAAAATACAAAAACTGCAAAAAAAAGTTTCAAAAAAATCATAAAAATCAAAATATGAAATAATATAAAAAATCCTATTTATTCAAATAAATTTCAGATTTTTTGAATCTTTTGAACTCCACCTTCCCGCTAGGTCACCCATCCTCAAAGTGCTCCAACCCTAGCACGCTTAACTTCTAAGTTCCACCCACTTCACCTACCATTGTGCTACTCAACTTCTTATTGATATAGATAACATATGAATCCTCTTAAGTCTTGTATGTGTGTATGTTACCTATGTGTTATAAATGTGCGTTTTTAAAGTTCAGATTTTTCAAAAACTTCTAAACTTTGAAAAGGAGATTAAAAAGTTTCAAAAGATCCTTAAAAATTCAAAAAAAATTAAAAAACTTAAAAAAAATCCAAAAAAAGTCCAAAAAGTCAAAACACTTTAAAAAGTCAAAACACTTCAAAAAACTTAAAAAATCTAAAAAATTCAAAAAATTCGAAAAAGTTAAAAAACATTCAACAATCTTCTTTGTTATACATTTCTGTGTCTTTTTTGAATTTTTTTATTTTTTTGAATTTTTTTTGATTTTGCTGCGAAAACTCGCCTGTGTGAAATAACTTTTTTTTCTTTTTGAATTTGAGGAATCTGTGAATTGCTGACGTATTATTTTGACATATTATTTGCGTTATTTCGACGTCGTATGCAAAAGTTATGGCCGTACAAAGATTTATTTTTCATTTGTTGCAGAAAAGGTCAAAATTCATATTTCAAAATTTCTACACGTACTAGACACTCATACCTAGCCACATGTCAAAGGGTTTTAATTTTCTTTTAATTCCTGCAAGACTAAAAAAGGCGATCCACGGGGGGGGGGGGGGGGGTGGGATTTGAAAAATGAGATTCTGTGGCGCACCAGGCAGGTGCACATAATTTTTTACCTGCCCCCTGGATAACTTTCTGTGGCGCACCTGCCTGGTGCGCCACAGAAATGTGACTTTCTGTGGCGCACCTGGCGCCACGTGCGCCACAGAAAGTAACATTTCTATGGCGCACCAGGCCTGGTGCGCCACATATTTATATTTCTGTGGCGCACCAATTAGGGGTGCGCCACAGAATACAACCTACCTATAATGGTTTTCCTAGTAGTGACAACCGTAACTAATTTCAAAATCTTGTAGAAGTGAAAAAGGTGCGGTTTTTCCATATCTTTCTAACGCGTATCATTTGCTTCAATCCGACAAACGGTTTGAAAATGACGTCCAAAACAGTACGAAAACGAGGAAAGTACGTGAAAAACAGTGTTTCGTATATTTAAAATTATTTTAAAACCGTAACTAATTTCAAAATCTTGTAGAAGTGAAAAAGGTGCGCATTATACCTCTCGCCAGGCCTGCCGCCGATGCACCATGACACCTGGCTACGCCCCCTCCCTGTGCAAGTCCACCATAACACAACCGTCGTCGAGTCCCCGCTGCACCACGCCGCCAAGACCAGCCGTCTTCGTCATGGAAGGTGAAGCTCCACTCCACCGGAAGACCACTCCAGGCAGCACGTGTTCCAAAACGATGCCCTCAAGAGGGAGAAGCGACACCGAAAGTGCCGCCATCGTCCGATCCGGTAGCTCCAGATCTTGGGTTTCCCCCGGAACATCATGGCGGAAGGTAGAAGAAACACGGCGATGACGCCTTCAGCAAGGTAATGACGCCCACGGGCGCCGCCATCGTCGGCCCTCAGAGCCCGGCTCTCACCGGCCGTCATCTTCACCTCCAGATCTTCAGCGAGCATGGTAGGACGTCGAGAATGGCACGCCACCGAGGTGAGCCACGCCACCCCAGATCCATCTCCGTGACCCGGCTGGATCCACCCCGTGCCTGACCCAAAGGGCCGCGCCGCCGGAGTCGCCAATCTGCGCAAGGAGGGTCGGGGACCCACGTCGTCCGTCACGCCGCCGACTTCTCGACGTCGCTGTGGTGCCCGGCGTCTGCACCACGCCCGAGATCCATGGCCCAACCCGCGCCGGCGCCATCTTCAAACGGGGACGAAGAAATCCCCCCCGCCGCCGGCAACGCCCAGGCTTTGCCTGGCCGCGCCCTAGGTGGCAGCGGGGAGGAGGAGGAGGGGCGGTGGGGGAGGCTTTGGCGGCGGCGGCGCTAGGGTTCGCCACCCAGTCTTGATAACCACTTATCCTATTGTGGTGTCCACGAGGCACTGCACATGCAGGTACACCTCCTCGCCGCCGTCGTAGTTGGAGCGGTAGGACAACCACAACGACAACTTCTTCCTGCAAATGCTGCACGTAGCAGACGGGTAATGGCCGAGCTGGAAGGCGCGGCCGTCCTGGACGACGCGCCTTGGCAGGAAGGCGCAGGAGGGGTGGAGGATGTCCTCCTCTTCACGGTTGTAGTACATATAGCCGAGAACCTCGCCTTCACACAGGCCGCAGTACCTTTGAGTGTCGCCGGTGCTGGACCTGCTATACAACACGAAGTCGCCGGCGTAGTTGACATGCTTGAAGTTGGCCGGAGCGGTGGCGCAGTCTGCGTGGGCGTCGAAGTTGCATGGCTCGCACCGGTAGTGTGTCGTCCCTTTTCCGTATTGCTTGCACACGTCGCAACTGAACCACAAACTTGGTATATTCACCAGGCTGAGCTCGTGCTCCGGATGCAGTTTGTGATTCACCGTTGCTGGCGGATCCCCAGATGTAATAGTCATGTATGCCTGCTTTAGAGTAACAGCTTTTAGAACATGCCCTATTTTTGAAAGTAAAAAAGAAACATCCAACAACAAACAAGAACAACAACAACTCACGAACTGTTAATGGAGATCCAACAAATCTGGGTATGTCCTCGAATCAAAAATTAAACGGATATAGGTTAGTGTATCCGTTTTTTCTAGTAAAGAGAAGAGTTAGATGACAAGACTATGCAAAACAAGCCTGTGATTTGAAAGTTGTGGCAAGATTTGAAAGTTGTGGCTAAATCGCAATATCTTAAAGCCAGGGCTGAGAACACAGGTTGCTGCATGCAAGTGGCATCCAAATAACCAAAACAATCATCTGTTTCTTGAAGAAAGATAGGAGGAAGTTATGAACAGGATGGACATAAGCACACCGACAAAGATGAGTGACACAGAATTATTCACCTTGGCCAGGCGGAGATTCCTTCTATCCCTGGGTCCCGTGAGTGTTTGAAGATGCGTGTGGGAGGGAGAGAGGAAACCGCTCACTTATATTGAGAGAGAAAGATTGATTGAAGAGGCAAGGAAGGAAACTTCTCTACAGATTAAAAATAATTGAAGAGCCAACGCAGAAAAAATCTCTCTCCACTTGGTCGTATTTTGAAGAGAAAATAGAAAATTTCATAAGCCATTGCCATTTACTTTGCTTCAAAAATGTGCTTGGTGGACAAGAAATCGCAAAGATTTTTTCTCGATTCACCTCTCGGGGAGATCAAGATGTTCCTGCAATTCGTATAGAAAAAGCGACTTGGTCAAGTTTATAGCAAAGAGTGGCGCCAAAAACTATACATTGCTCTGTTTACAAGGAAAACCGGCCCAAGAAATGCAAAAACGAGGAGAATAGTACATATTATTGAATTTTCATTTTTGAAAAATTCAGCTGCACTAAACAAAACTAAGGGGTCAGGTTTCACATGTGCTTTGAGAGAACGGGTACAGGAATATCTCTCAAGCATTATATTGAATCGTCGAAGATGTATCCCGTATAGTAAATCAAGTACAATTCTAAAGATTTATTGAACGGGGTCAGGTTGGGCATGTATAGGAGCCCAGCCGGCACGGCTTGGGCGTGGAAGGAGCGGCCTCGCCGGCGACAACCCTCAGCCCGACGACGAGTAGGAGGTCGCATCGGTGGACGTGGACTAGTGCAGCAAGCGTGCATCTTCGTCTACCTTTGGCTCGCGGCCTCGCTCATCGTCAGTGTTGGCAGTTGGGACCGTCCATGGTCGATGCGGCTGAACCCCGAGTTGCGAATCGAGTTGGCGACGATAGGGTGGCAACGATGATGTGACGCCACTGGCAGTTGGGACTGTCATTAGCATTAAGAAGCGTGTGCTTCTAATGTCCAAACCGTCTAATAGTCGACGTATCTGTAGAGTCAACTAACGGTACATGGACCCTACCAATGCATTTGGCGATCTACCTCCAGAAGGTTTCGATCCATCTACAACAATTGCCGGGCCCCTCTGCACATTCCATTATCTTTCGAAGCACCCTGCCTCGTACCAATGCGTCCGCGCAAACAAAAGAGCAGCGTAGCTAGAAATGGCACCAACGCGGAAGAAAGGGCGGGGCTTCGAATAAAAATGAAAAGCGGAGGGCGAGTCAGGTCAGGTCAATCGACCGCGTCAACAAAGAAAGCAACCTTTATCGTTTTTATTGCGGACTTGACGTGGAATCGAAGCTGTGGTCAATTGGCTCGTAGAGGTTTGAGAGTTGGAAGTTCCAGGATGGCAAAAAGGGGTCCCAAGTAGATGAGAAAAGGCAGAAGTTAGTATTTCATGGTTTGAAATTTGCTGGCCATTGTGTTCCAGGGTACAAATTTTGTTTGAGGGTAAGATGTGCCCAAGCATGCATCATTTTTTACCAAGCATGCATCATTTATGTACTAGTACTAGACTAGTAGCTATTGGAAAGCACAAGAGCTGTCCCTGTTCGTAATAGCTGCCCCCTGTTCCTTGGTAACCTTTGAATTTCTCTCTGATTGAGTTGCATGAATCTTACTGCTTGCTGTATTATGTGAAAATTAGGACCTAAAAAAACTAAAGCTAATCAGCATGCGCGCGTGTGATTAATAACAGCCGCAACCCAGATTCGAGGAGAGAAAGAAACCCCAACTGAACAATGGACAGGGAAGACAGAGAGGAGAAGAAAAGAACATGGAAGCTAAATAATCCAATACTACAGTAGTCTTTATACAATGAAGCTACATAATAATCAGTCCGGCGGTATTAGCAGCAGCGAACAGATAGATGCCTAGCTACCCGCAAATAATGGTTCTTAGACACTGAAGCTAAATAATCTAGTCAACATCGTATGGACAGGGAGACAGAGAGTAGATCCTGAAGCTAAATACTAATCTAGTTATTAGTCTGATAGTAGTAGCTACGGCGGCTTGATCTGTGGCAGCTTTCCCTGCCGGCCGGCGTTCCTCGTCGGGGCATCATCACCGTGTTGCCCTGTACAAACAAACATGGAAGCATCGCCTAGCTACATATCAACTCAGTAGATAACACGAGGTTGAAAGCTACTAGCATTAACTAAGGATTAGGCGCCGACGTACCTCATCTTTCCGAAGGCTAGGGCGACGGAGTGGACGAGCACGCAGATGACGCCGGCCAGGAGGAGGAGCGCGAAGCCGGCGACCGGGTCTTCGGGGCTGGATGCGAAGGCGAAGGCGGAGGTGAAGCAGAACATGGCAACGAGGGCGAGGACGGTCGCGAGCCTGGCCGTGTCCGTGTCCGGCGGCGTCCCGCAGAGGCGCGGGGTCCAGATGAGCAGTATGAGCATGATCGAGGTGTATAGCGCCGTGAAGTTGAGCTGTGTAAAGCAGGCGTAGCTGGCGGGGAACATGGCGAGCCTCGCCGGGGGATTCATGGAGGCCCGGAAGGTCACCAATGCCACCACGGCCGCCGGACCCGTGAGCTCCGCGGGCATCTCGTTGATCCACTCGCGCAGGGGCGGCGGCATGTCGTCGTGCCTTCGATCTCCTGCTAGACAGACTGGAAGAAATTAGCTAGTGTGTGTAGAATCCTGCTTCCTCTCTGATCACGGCGCAGCAAGTACCAAGATAAGGGCATGTGGAAGAGGGGGAAGGGAGATGATGTACCTAAGTGGTGTGTGCTGCCTGCGTCGCTTGCTCGCCGGCCGCCGGCCCCGTCCTGCGACTGCGAGCGAGAGATCTAGGTTGCTGAGGGAGAATGCAGACGATCGAGGGGGAGGGCTGGTTGCTCTGCTCGGGAAGATAAAATGGCTGCCGGCGAGGGAGTTTGCTTTGCTTTGCTTTGCTTTGTACTCGTAGTGACAAGATGGAGAAGAGTTTGTCTATGGCGAGAGAGAGCTTTGCTTTGCTTTGCTTTGTACCCGTAGTGACAAGATCTAGGTTGCTGAGCGAGACTGCAGACGATCGAGGGGCCGGAGGGCTGGGTGCTCTGCCGGCGAGGGAGCTTGCTTTGCTTTACTTTGCTTTGTGCGATGGAAAACAAAAAGGAGAAAGATACGCGACGCGCAACGTGTCGAGCAGCGGAGCACAACCATTAAGAAAAGACCTAATCCTGCTAGCTGCTTGGCAAAGCCAGAGATAATCTGAGAACCTGCGTGTGGGTAGGGTTCACGTGCGCGCGTAGTGTGCTCATGCTTTTGAGCACTTGAGTTTATACCGTGTCTCACAAACGAAAAGAAAAACGAGAAATAATTTTTGCATCAGCCCCGGAGGCTCCGCTCGGGCACCACAGGGAATGCAAAGGTCCTCTTTCCCGGAGGGAACGGTGGGTGACTCGACTCCTTCGCGCCACGAGCCGCCCTGGGAGGCGATGCCGTCGTCGAGGACGCATTAAGCAAGGTGCCTATTTCACCTAGATCCCGGCCCGACACGTCTCCTTCTCGGCGAGTTCGTGGCACAGACGCTGGGCTGGCGCTCGTCCCAGGTCGTGGATCGCTCGCCTGAGCTGCGCCCTCAGAGAGGGGAACTCGAGCGGGGAACACGAGCGTCGATGTGAACCAGTGAGCGGCGCTAGGACCATCTCGCCTCTACCGGTAGTGCCTGAAGGGCGTTACCCTCTGGTACCTCCTGTTGGTGGGGAGGATCTCTTGATGGTGGGATCAGTCTCAAACTCTCGATCGCCTAAAGTGGCCACGAGGTTGACGGCCTGCGCTGGGAGCTAGTGTTCACGGAGACGATGCCGTGGGTGGGCCTTCGGCTGTTATGGACCCACGAACGCAAGGCTTTTGAGAAGGCCCTCACGTTGGAGGAGTCGTGATCCGTGATTGTGGCTCACGTACTAGTAGGAAAAATGTTATAGCGGCCACCTCAGAAGTAGTGTGCGCTAATAATAGTATTAGTAGGGATCTTTCACTGGATGCGCTACCACTAGTAAAATACTGGCAGCGTTTGTCTCGAGCACATGGTACAAATAGTACTCTCTCCGTCTCAAAATATAAGACGCCCTTTAATTTCGCTGGTCATCGTCGGGTAAGTTTGACCATGATTTGTACTTAGAATATATACCCAACATTATTATAAAGATATATGAAATTAAAGAATTTTGCAAGATGAATCCAACGGTGTCATATACACATTGTAATTCTATATATTTTGGTATATATTGGTGGCCAAAGTTGAGTGTCAAAGACCACCTTAAAATATCACGCCTTGTATTTTGACACGGAAGGAGTAATATATTGCTCATCCGCGTTTGCTAAACAATGCTGTTTATATTACATGATGGACGGTGATTGTTAATTATATCTTTTTTATTAGTGGTAATATTAAAAAGCATGAGCTAATTAATCACGTACCACTCCTTTTCAAATTAGACGACTTTTATTTGACAACACGTGGATGTATCTATACTTATAACATGTCTAGATACATTCACATGATATTATCGAATTTTGAACCAAGAGAAGTAGTACCGAGATTATTTATTTACTGTATTTATTGTACCACAATGTAAGTCTTTTTTTAGCAAATTAATCTAGAAGACATTACATTGTGCACATACTAGTATAAATTAAGCAACTGGTTGATGCATGTATTAAGTGAGCAAACACACCGGCTGACACGGACATGATGGAAAGGCCAGAACAGTGTAGAGTCATGACCACGGTCCACATGAGATCCAGCGGCTCTCATCATCTTCAAACAAGCACGCAATCCCCGTGCTCCCCCTATCTTCGTTCTGATTGGCCGAGGGAAAGAAACATAGATCGATGATCATAATGGTGGATGGAGACGGCTGGACCTTCTTCTTCAAAGTTCAAGTACAAAAGCTAGGAAATAAGAGCACTGGATGGGTGGTTTTGGCTTCACGAGCGCAGGAGAGATCTTGGACCTACTACCCCAAACCAACTAGCTTGACTTGACTCGGGTTGGTGGTGCACGAATTGTACAGCCAATAAAGTGCAGGAGACATCTTGGACTAACATGAAGGATCCAGATTTGGATTTGTATGTACATTACACGCTTATTCCAAAAAAAAAATAACACACTTATTGTGTAATTTGTTGTTGATGCAGACCGTCAAAAAGTCTTAAAACCTAATTAAATTTCTCAATGTAACACACAAGGAATTCAAGAAATATAAGAGGTGTCGGGCCATGGAGGCGGGGCGGATCTCGGCCCCGTCGGCAGAAGGTCTTGGTTCTCCTGATTTTAGGGTTAAGTTTGATGGGGCGACGCTCAGGTGGTGGTGGCAGCACCTCTTCCAATAAATATCCCCGGCTTCAATCACATCTCGACGGCGACTTCGAGAAGTTTGTGTGAGTGGCTTGATTCTCGAGGACTTCTTCTGCCGGTTCCATGTTTTTTTAATGCGAGGGTCCTTTTTGCAAAAAATAAAGTGTTTGGACAAGGGAAAAGTGTTCAAACTAGGCATGACTAAATCGAAATGTCATCATCGATCCTCTTCATCTTCACCCTCCCGTGTGAGCCCTGAGCCCCATCGTCTCCTAATTTCCACTTTGGTCGGGGTGACTTTGCGTGGGTGTGCAGCAGTAGCAGTTCCTAAAGGTGTTGTGATCGTCAAGCACGCAACCCACATGCAATTTCTCGAGGGAATGTTGCCGTTTCCGGCGTGACCTGAAGTTTCAACTTTCACTAGCGATACCGCTAGGCATGCACGCTGCAAAGACTTCGAGTCTTCGGGTAGATGGATAGGAAGAAATTAGAGATCTATACTCACAACAACGCTACAACATGAGCAATTAATTAATTGGTGCTACTAGCAACCGTTGCGATGCATAGTGTAGGAAACCAACTTGAAATAATTTAGATGACTTTCAAATTACTTCATGCAGAACTTTAAACAAAAAATGAGTTTCCAAAAACGTTAAACCAACTTGAAATAATTTAGATGACCACCTTTACGTAAGGTTTCAGAAAAATGATCACAACTTTTTAAAAAATGATCACAGTTTGTGAAATTTTGTACAGGCTTCCACTGTGATCATTTCAAAAATTTCACAAAAATGATCACGTACTTGTTTCTTTACCACTATGTCCGATTTGTTAGTTGCCAAGCAGAGATGCAGCAGGATCATTCGTTCCACTGTGATCCAGATTGATCATGAGCAGAAGCCACTCTGCAACTGAGATGCAGAATCACTCTGAAACTCTGAAGTTTGCAGTGCAAAAACTACTGTCAGCAGCGTGCTGTAAGCCAACTCCTCTTGATTAGATTAATAGAGTGGGGCTGAAAATTGTTTTAAAAAACCCGTGTCGATACAGAAATCGTTGGCGCAACTTGCAGGTAATTAAACTTCAATTCGTCATTGTGCAGTTTCGTTCTGGGATAATTTAGGACAAGTACACTCTGCCTTAGCTCTGAATAGAACCTCAGGTCTGACCTGTGAATATCCGAGGTTGAGAGACCGAGTTGACTACCGTCAAAAAAAAAAGAGACCGAGTTGACATTTCAACTTGACAGGTATAGACTAAGCACAACTATTTCAATATTGAGTTCCAGCATATACCATGTAATTTGAAAAGGCAGGCCACAAATAGGTAGTTGAACTGGGTCTATATCTAGACATGTCAGTAGTAGATACATGCCATTCACTGACAAATTAATATGAACCGGAGACTCGGAGATGGGTACAAAATACAGAAAAAAAGATAGGATTGAAGAACAGTGAGACGTGGGTACTCTGATTCAGTAGGCTGCAACTATCATGACGGGAAATTCTTAAACTTCATACAACTCACAGGCACAGAATTGTTTTCCCATGATAGGGAACTCACAAGGACAGTGTAGATTTTTTCTACGCGATCCCCACGGATCGAATTTCATTATCAATAGATAACAAAATACAGCCTAAACCAACAGCATCCAGGTGCAAAAAAAACCGAAAAAGAGGTCTTTTAAGTTCGACCCCGTCACTGTAGCACTCTGGCCACCTGAATCATGATCGTGCGACCTGAAAATTTGTGCTGACCATGATGGCGCCTCCTTCTAAACAAGGAATGGTGGATGTTAGGTAGAAAATTTGTTGTAGACTGTCTTCCAAATGCACGACAAAGACAGGCACCGACCTGAAAGGTACATGTCTACAACTGGTCAGCTGTAGTGCCCCCCTTCTTCAAAATTTGAAAAGTCAGTCAGTTTCGGCCGGCGGGCGCTTGGAGGATATAGCATTACCAAGTCAAGCACCGGTACTATATATGATCCAACACAGACATAGAAACCTAAAGATCGAGTAGAGACCATATACCAAGATGAGCACGCCATGGCCATGGCGCTGCTCCTGCTTGCAGTGCTCGTGTTGCCGTCGGCCACAGTGCCACGGAGAACACGGCTAGAAGAAACTGCCCCGACGACACCTGTGGTACTGGTTATAGTATCCCTTATCCTTTCGGAGTAGGTCCTTTGTGCTCCTTGCCATGTTTCAGTGTCACCTGTGTTGCCGGCACCGACAACAGTTCACACCTCCTGCTGGGCAATACAAGCATGGAGGCTGGTCTCCCTCCAGGCCCATCCTTCCAATACCTCGCAGCCAGCATCTCCTACTCCGTGAAGTTGACTCCCGGTGTCCGCAACTACTCCGTCCACTGGGAAACTCCGGCCAGCCCCTTCGCGATATCTGGCTCCTTGGAGATGTCTTTGTTCGTTGTTGGCTGCAACGTCCAAGCCACGCTGTTCATTGGTAACTCGGCCGTCAAGGTCGGGACCTGCTCCGTCGTCTGTGCAGAGGCTCGAGTCATGGAGAAGCTGCCTGCGGGTAAGTGTGATGCCATGATTGGCGCCGGATGCTGTTCCATCGACATACGAGTCAACCTCAGGGCTTTCACCCTCAACATCACGCGCATCAGCGATTCTTCACGCTCCACCAAAGTGCTAGCCTTCATCAGCAGAGACAAAGAACAAATATTTAGGCCGATTGATGCCCTAAGATCTAAGTTGCCTACACTAGACTACCGACATCCTGCACAACTGGATTGGACACTAGACTACCGACATCCTGCACAACTGGATTGGGCTATTCCGTACCAGCCCAACTGTATGCGTGCCATGGAGGACAAGGCCAGCTATGCATGCCGTAGTAAGCACAGCACTTGTCAGGACTCTCCGATCGGTGGGTACGTTTGCCATTGCCCGTCGTGGAGCGAAGGCAACGCTTACATCGAGGATGGTTGCCCAGAAGATACTTATCCGCCAGGTCATCTCCCCATCTCTGTTTTAGGGCACTATATTTAAGTAAACCTGAATGTTCCATCTATGTGACTGAGATTACTCTGACAGGTTAAATACCTCAGTTTTCATGTTTTCAAAGCATATACAGTTAGCCTAAAATGATCTTTTGACTATATTCATACATGTGGTTTAAGAATAAGAAAAAAGGATCACCTACTGGCCTTGATTAACGTATTATGTACTCCTATATATCTTTATCTCGGCTACTTTACCGGTTAGGAGGTAAACTGCATTGGCTGGACCAGTTTAAACCTTTAACTCACCCACTAATCCCGAATCAAACATAATCTTAACAGTTGTACCCATGTTGGCCTATATATCCGTGTAAGGTTGATACGTATTATATTCTAAAATCATGAGACATCAGACAAAATTACATAGTTTAAGGGCTTGTATTTTCCTTCAAAATTGATATAGCACACCTGGGAAGTCCATTTCCACATGTGAGTAACCTTGATACCTAGTTTAATTGCATCATTTAGTTTGAAAGTTTTATGGATCGTTTCATATTTATTGTTCATTTGCTCAAGCAATTTGACACGATCTATCCACCTTCAACAGTGTTATATGAATCCATCCAGCCGAGGATGGATTGTCCCACATCGTGCGGGAATGTGAGCATCCCATTCCCCTTCGGTACTGAGATCGGCTGCTTCGCAAAACTCAGTCTCTACCTCGCATGTATCCCAGTCAGGATGGCTGCTCTTCCGGTCCTTTAATTGACCGATAGAACATCCGTGACGGATATATCTATTGACGAGGGTATCTTGCATGTTCATGAGGTATCGGAGACTAATGACAATTTCATGCCTGGTTCGGACTCAGATCCCACTCTCTACGCCTTATCCGGGAGATGGGGTGTGGTGAAGTGGGTTATAATCTTTTTTTTTTGACTACTCACTGTGAGGCAAAAGCCCCAGCACGGGTCTATAATCTCTCATAATATTTCAGTGTCTAACATAAATTTAATAATATTATTACTCTAAATTATGTATACTCAGTATGACCAAGTTACATACTGCTAAAACTAGAGTAGGTACTAATATTTAAGACCCTAATTAACCTGGTTAGCGTGGAGGCTTCAGAGTTCTGTATGGATCACCCCTGATATATGTTGTTCTGTTGTTTTACAGATATCAACGAGTGCTTGCAGCCTGATAAATACCTCTGTAATGGTATTTGCCAGAACGGTTTTGGAAGCTATAGATGCACTAGTTGTCCTCATGGAACTGATTTCAATAGCGCCACACAAAGATGCAAACCATCTGCTATAATATTGGGTAAACAGTTTGTTACCAGTTTGCACTAGTGAGTCTATTGGGGTATATTTCAGGTGACGAACAACTCAACTTAAACATGCAGGTGTTACTATTGGACTAAGCAGTGGTGGAGGCATTCTATTTCTCTCCGCGATTGTTGCTACTCTTGCTCAGACATGGAAGATAGGCGTTGAGAAACGTCTGAGAAGGAGACATTTCAGGAAAAACAGAGGCATTCTGCTCGAACAGCTGATATCTTCGAACCAAACTGCCAGCAACAGCACAAAGATATTCTCCCTCGAGGAGCTACAGAAGGCAACGAACAATTTCGATCGATCCCGTGTTGTCGGACGCGGCGGTCATGGCACCTTCTACAAGGGCATCCTGACTGACCAGCGCGTGGTGGCCATCAAGAAATCGACGCTCTCTGTGATGAGCGAAATCGACCAGTTCATCAACGAGGTGTCCATCCTGTCGCAGATCAACCACCGGAACGTCGTTAAGCTCCACGGATGCTGCCTCGAATCCGAGGTCCCTCTGCTCGTGTACGAGTTTGTCTCCAACGGCACGCTCTATGACCTCCTGCACCGCGAGCCCGAGCTGCCGCTGACATGGGAGGAGCGCCTGAGGATCGCCATCGAGATCGCAGGCGCGCTCACCTACCTACACTCTGCGGCTTCCGTGTCGATCCTCCACAGAGACGTCAAGTGCATGAACGTGCTTCTGAACGACAGCCACACCGTGAAGGTCTCCGATTTCGGCGCCTCGAGGCTGATCCCGATGGATCAGACGCACCTGGTCACCGCCGTTCAGGGCACGTTCGGGTACCTGGATCCTGAGTACTACCACACCGGCCAGCTCAACGAGAAGAGCGATGTTTACAGTTTCGGAGTGATACTAGTTGAGCTGCTGACGAGGAGGAAACCGATTATCCAGAACGAGCAGGGCGAGAAGCAGAACCTGTCGAACTACTCCCTGTGGGCTATGAGGGAGAGCCCCCTTGAGGAGATAGTGGACACGGAGAATATCTTGGAAGAAGGAACAAAGGAAGGGGTCATGTGCATGGCTCGGTTGGCGGAGGAGTGCCTCAGCCTGACGCGAGGGAGAGGCCTACAATGAAAGACGTCGAGATGAGGCTGCAGCTCCTCACGAGGCACCGTTTTGCTCCGAGGGCGAGGCGGGACGAAGTTCCACGGCCTCACTGTGAAGCAGTGGAGGAAGATGGGCGTCGTGTTGCTCTTCAGGTGGTTGATCAGCACGGCTCACGCCAGTACAGCCAAGAGCAGGAGTTCCTGTTGTCGCTGCGTGTACCGCGGTAGATCCTAAACATGCTAACTGGTGGGCAGCACAATTTCCATCTCTTTCTCCCGACTTTGGTACAAACATAACAAAGATACTACTATATATGGTATAATCTGGGATCTAGCCCCACTAATACTTGTCTGAAATATTAACAGATGATGCGTTGTTACAGTTTTCAAAAAACATCCAGGATCATAATTTAGATCTAGTAATAGACTATCAGTAAATCTAAGTTTCTGCAGTGGCAGTGCCAATGGAATTTAATAGATTCATCAGCTATCAATCGTCTGCTTGATACATTTTTTTAAGCACATTCCCCTCAATTTGTATGATATTTCTTTGCAACCAAATCGTGCAAGATCTTCCATTTCACAGAACGCATGCGGCATAATTTCAGGAAGAAGAATGGATGCTGAAACTAAAATCAGAATACTGCGTGATGTAGACCCATGGCCGCGAGGCCCGAACAGCTCTACAACCGGGGTTCGAGGGCGGCGACCAAGAAAGAAAAAGCCAGAAAAGGGCGGGCGCACCTCGGGGAGGCGGAGGCGGAGGCGGAGGCGGCCGGGGATCGCGACGGCGTCATCGGCGAGGTGGGTGAGGGTGCAGGACTGCAGGTCGGCGGAGGTGGAGAAAACAACTCGTCGGCCCAGAGAAGTGGATCCCATCTGTGTATAAAGATTAAAAAAACAATATCCATCTTTATATTTAAGTTCTAAAAAAAATCCATCTTTGTCCACCCCTCAATTTTTCTTTCCCGTTAGTCAGGTGTGGGGTCTTTTTTAACAAGTGGCGTCGGAGACGCCCAAATTTCATTCGGCTCAAGCGCAGACGGTATTGCAATGTCCTGTGGCAAGGTTCAAGCGAGGTCCTCCGAGCCGGCACATGCGGCAGGGTTCCCGCTGCGGCGCTGCGCGGCTAGGTAACCGTTGTGATGGGGTGCGGTAGCCCCCCCCCCCCCCCCCCCCCCCACTCTCCATCGGTCGCCTCTGTACTTGTTTCGCCTTGCCCTCGAAGGTGGTATGCCACCACTGCGCGCATGCCTTGCGCTCTGTTGCACCACGCCATATTCCGCTTTTAATAAAATTCTATGTTTAGATGGGCGATCGCCCCTGTTGCGCTCCAGAAAAAACCTGCGTGGGTATCGTAGACTGCTGGCTATGGAAGCAAGCCATTACTCGAAAATCCATATCTGGGTCATGGTTTCAGATTGACCCACTACGGAAAAAACATGAAATGCTAGAATATTAAAACAAATATTCGAATATACTTCAAGACATTTTGTATTAGCACAAAAAGTTTCACGAAGAAAGCATATTTTGACAAATCCGGACGCTCTAAAATGACTTTGTTTGGGATATTTTTTTATTGTTTTTCACAGGTCACAAAATATTTTTTGTCTCCGTGAAACATTTTGTGCTAACACAAAAAATGAGGGAAATATAAATTTGTAGGGATGGTCATCGACATGACCGGACGTACAACAACGTGGAAACACTTAGATAAGCACGGCCCATATCACAGTGAGCTGCTTCAACGGTGTTTTTGGGCCCAAATCACGAGAGAACACCAGTTTGATGTACAGCGACAAAAAGTGTCTTCTTCTTGTACAAATACACAGCAAAGGGCTCTTACCCAACATCCATCTCACAGAAGCTCATCCTCGAGGTAGGTAGCTAGCTAGGCAAGAGTAGGTCCATCTATGGCGGGGGTGGAGACGCAGAGAGAAGAAGATGGGCACATATCTGTAGCCGTCCCCGCCGCCGACGTCAGCGCCGCTCCGCTGCTGATGGAGATGCAGAGGCACGATGAAGATGGGCAGCAGGTGTCTTCTTCTACCCCGCCGGTGGTGGAGGTGCAAAGGACATATAGTAGGAAGATGTCCTTCTCCTATCTGCGACACCTCTGCCACCAGCTAGCAGAGGCGATGCGGGGCGTCGGCAAGGAGCTCTGCGAGGGAAAGACCTACTGGCACTGCCTCCAGACCTGCGGCTACTTCTTCTTCTGCCACGCCTTCGCCACCCTGATCCTTAACCTCACGGTTTGCTGCCGCTGGTACTCCTCCTTTCTGGAGCCGCCGGAAAGCATCAAGGAGCGGAAGGGCCTTACGCACAAGGTGGTGGCCTTCTTGGCCAAGTTCCTCTCCGGGCTGTGGGCGTCGACCTTGGTCGTCCTCTTCGTCCGGTGGTTGATCTTCCGGCCAGTGCATGTGAAGCCGCACCTCACCGCCGCCACCATCTACGAGTTCGAGTTCCAGCCGTCGCATCAGCTCCGCTTCAACGTCACCACGGGTGTCCTCCTACACAGCATCCACGACTTCTACAGGATCCGGCACCGCCACTTTGCGGCGAACCTTGTGTACGCCGATGCCAAGCTTGGACCAGTGGACGACGACGAGCTGCCGTCCTTCACGCAGAAGCCCCATGAGAACACCCTGAAGCAACTGTCGTTCGTGGGGCAGCTGCGCAACGCCAGCGGTACCGTGGTGGAAGAGACGTTGGTCAGGGAGAGGCTGGAGGGGCTGCTCCAGTTGGTGGTCAGGATTCGGGTCCTCTTCAGCTACGGCTTCTTTCCCTTCAAGGGGGACTACTTCACCATGTTCGATTGCCCTCTGCAATCGCCGATTCCGCACAAGGACGACCCTGCCTTTTCTTCGCCGGTTTGGTGCAAGCCTGTCGACTAAGATCGGCTTGGTCCAATACTGTCAGCATGTTTGGCTGTCTCTGTACCTGTTAGCTCCTAAACCCCGAATTTCATTCACTGGAATATTTCTTATGACTTTTGAGCGGCCGGAAGACCATGCGCAATGTTTCAAGCTCATCCTACCTTGTATTGTTGCCATCCAATGGTTTTATTGTTCCTAGTAATTGTTTCTTACCACCAAGAATGGTTTTATCGGAAGTTACGGTAAAAATCACGTGAAAATGTATAATTCCTTAGCCTAGCATATCACAATTGGTTGGGGAATTTACAGTGTTTTTCTGTCACCATGGCAAGACAAGTTCGCACGTTTTATATGGTTAGGCATCCAAGTGGCTTATAACCAAGGAAAAAAATAGCGCGCTACAGAAAAATAGCGCCGGCCTTAAAATATGCTATTATCGTGCTATTAGCGAGATATTGTACATGATTGATTTAGCGAGACAATTGTCAAAACGCTATAGCGTGCTATTAGCGGCGATATAGCGCGCTATATTTTTCCATGCTTATAACATGTATCCTTCACGTGGTGTTGCAAACAAGATTGCTTTGCAACATATCGCAAGTTTAGAATTCTTATTAGGATGAAACTGATCGCCGTTATTTGATTGTTATGACTATGTAGAGATGATCCAATATTTAATGTAAAAACACTCTTCTGACAAACTTGTTCCTTTGTGATGGTACTTTCAGCGCATATGAAGAACCGAGAGCTCTACATAGGTCTTTGTACACGGTTGGAGTAGGCAGTGAGCAGCGTGTCAGCCATGGATATGTTTATCCCATATGAATGGTTGACATTATAGAAGGATCGGCCCTCCATCGCCTTAGGAATTACTATGAGTTCTCCATATTCTTTTTTTGAGAACCAGGGCGGGGAGTTCCCGCATTGCATTATAAAAGAATAGAATTGATCCAGTTAATTAGGAAAACCGGATCCAAAAACCATACAAAACATGGTGCATCTAACTCATGGGACATCGTCTGTGCCTGAAACAAGGGCACCTAAACCCAAGCTAACAGGACACACGACAAAACCAACTAAAAGAGCCTCTCCAAACACACACAAACTCTCTCCACTATAGATGCACCGAAGTGCACCCTCCTCACATAAGGGATCAGGCATAAGCCTCCGCCCTCCTAAACTCGGCGCGCTTGGCTACGGGAATGACACAATCTTTGTTCTTCGTGTCCAGCCGGATGCTCCATCGCTCGGCCAAAGAGGGAGCATCCACCCGAACCTGCTTGTCCTTGGGCATGTCAGCAATCTCTCGGCAGCGGTCCACCATCGAGAATGGCATGGTCTTCTCCTGTGGCGCAATCGCGTCAAACTGGGCCATCACCTTCGCGATCTTCTCCTCCGGGCTAGTGGCATCGGTGCCCCTCAACTCCTTCAATGCCATAGGCACTGACATCTCCGCTCCAAGATCCTTCACTGAGGGACCCTGCAACGCCGGGGAAACATGCTCCACAGCAGTCACGAACGTGGAGGTGGAGTTCAGGCCAAGCACCGAATCGCTCACACCTCTAGGGGAGTAGCAAGCAAAAAACTCGATATCACCATCCACGCAGCCAACATTGACAGCAGGTGGCAAGGAAAGCCTCTCGATAGCAGCCTCAACCCGCTCCATCAAACTCCCTACACGCTCCATCAATCCCTGCACAGAAGACTACATCTTGAGCTGAGCCACGATCATCTCCTCAAGCTGAGACGCGACCAAGCCTCGCAGCTCTGCCCGCAACATCGACGCCTGCTCCTGCTCGGCCCGCAATAGCGCCTCCTGCGCCAACAAAGACGAGCGCATCTCCTCGAGCTGAGACGCCACCAAACCCTGCAACTCAGCCCGGACGGATTCTTGCATCACATCAGGTGGAGCTGCCGGAACAGCAGACCCTTGGTCCCCTTGCGCGAGAGGAGGTGCGGCAATGGAAGCCCATGAACGGCCAAAAGGACGGCGCGGACTGGTTGCCGGCGACCCGGAGCAGAGGAGTGCTTTGCTGGCCTGCTGCTGTTGGGGGCATTCACGCTCGCGGTGGCCGGAGCTGTTGCAGACAAGGCACCAGATTTGGCCTAGGCAGCCAGCCACGCGATGACCCCGTGCCAAGCAACGGAAATACCTGCCCCGCACCCTCCTCCGGAAGGCCATGGCTCGGTCTTCACCCAGCCGAGGAGGAGATGGGTGCGGCAAGCTCCGCTCCGGTCGGCGGCGGTTGCAAACCACCTGCCATCCTAGCTCGTTGTCCACATTCTTGTATTGCACGGTTTATTGCTTTCCTTTTGTTCACGCGGCCATGTGCATTCTAAATAGACAAAGGCAGGGTGTAAATTCCTGTAAATTGTATCATCCTGATGCTAATTTATGGGTTTAATAAAACATCTTTTTATAACTCGAAAATTCTTTTACACAAAAACTATCAGTGTCCCCATGCAGGTCAGATCTATTACAGGGTCCATTTTATAAAAAAACCATACTGCCACGTCAGCGACTTAACGTCCGTCTTGGCGGGGTGACCAATATTTCGCTATTCTACAACTTCGTGATCACGTTTTGAGTTTTTACAACTTGGTGACCAATGCTTACATTTTGTGCAACTTGGTGACTTCTCGTGGGTTTCACTCCATATATTACATATACAGCTAGCGCAAAATTACAATTTGCAAGATTTTTTTTGCGACCAAATGCTTCATTTTTAAGCGAATTAAATCTCCACATTGGCACACATATTTAACACAAGACTCGGACTCAAATCTCGCGCCAAGTCTCCTCTTCTTTAATGTCACAGTTGCGCAGACATAGACTGTAACATCTTATTGTTTATATACTTCCACATGGTCGACAGCTCCCCCATGCATCATGCATGCGGGAGTCGTGTACTTGTAAATTCGTCGATCTGCTTGCTGTCTTGGATCATTGGATGCCTCGTTGCGTCCTGATCTCTACATAATATGGTCAAACTCCGACTCCAACCTCTCACCCTGCTTAGCTTCCGCAACCTCTGGCTCTTTGTAAGCTTTCCCAACCAGTACTACGTAGCACTAGACTAGTGCATGGCGATCTACAATGAATGGGGCTACTTTGCCTTCATTGTGGTGTGTGCTGCGGGGATTTTGGCGGGACTTATTTCGCTCTTGTGTCTGGTGCCGGTGAGGGAGTATGGTCTGCTCCATAGAGTGGAGAACGGCACCCTGTACACGCTGGACGTGGACAAGGCCACCTCCACCTCCACAGTAACCTACAACCTCTCGGTCGTCTTCACCTTCGACAACCAACAAAGCTGGCGGACGAATATGAAGCGCCTACGCGCCACAGAGGTCACCGTGGCGCTCTCGTATGGGGGCCTGAAGCTCGGGGTGGACGGCAGTCTGCCTCCCTTCCAGCTACGCCGTTCCAAGACAATCATGCTTCCCTTTGAAGCGCAAAGTCGGCAGGTCAGCGGCGAGGTCGAACGCGTGGGCGTGGCCAAGGCGGAGGAGGACGGCGCCGCTCTCGGCTACTACACCATACATGCCCAGCTACACCTGGAACTAAAGGGCCACCGGTGGTGCGACACCTCCTGCGCGCTCTCTTTCCTTCACCCCACGGCCCGGAATGTTCAACGGCGAGGAATGCCGTATCAATTGTAAAAAGCGTGGGCTATAGGTTTTTGTCGTATCATGTAATTCGTACCCATGGCCATGTTCCGAACGGATCATTCTCTTCTTCTGTAACAACACTCATGAGAGATGGAAGACAATGAACAGGTGATTACATTGTGATGTGTTCAACTTAGAGCTTTTCTGTGTTTATTCTTCTCTATTTATTTCAGAGTTACAATCTAAATAAAAACGAAAAAATTAAACATGGCACGTATGAAACATACATCAATCGATCACTTCAATACAGACCTACAACTAACTCAAGTTTTATGATGAAACTGAATTTTATGAATAATCTGACTAAGCCCAGCTTAATACGCTGCTGATGTTGAATTGGAGTTAGTTAACTGATCATATTTGCCCCCTTAATCATCTGTTGATGTTGGCGATGCCCAGCTTCCCGTGGAGCTCCTGGAACTTTGTTCATGATGTCCGCCGGTTGCTCGCCGATGTGGACGTAATCATCGGGAACTTCCCGTTACACACACAAATTTGAGAAGGTTCAAATTTTCTGGACAGTTCATTACTTCGGATCTTTACTTTTGTCATATTTACACGAACTGGATACAATGCATTCGAGTCGAAATTTTGTGCGTTCATAGAATACATCATTGCCTACATGTAATTTTTTTTGAAACTTTAAAAGTCATTATCAGTTCTTTCAAATAAAAAGAGCACACGTAGCGGCTGATTACTCGTGAGTACATTTTTTTTCTTGATTGCGGATTTTACTGATGGGTAGTGCGTACATGTAGTTAGAGGAGTGTTGTACTATTAGTAGCCTGGAAGCGAAAGCATGCGCCTATAAATGATGGATGCTGGCCACTTATTAGCTAGGCCCTCTAACTCCATATTCTGGAAAGAAAATATGGATCCTCCCGTAGAGCAACCTACAACCGTAGAGCAACCTACAAAATGTAAATGTGGGTTCTTCTTCACTCTCTTCCAGGCCATCTACAACATGATTGAGGTCTTCCTCCCTTTCACCATCGTCTCGGTTCTCCTTTGGCTCCTCCTCCGCCCCAGCCAGCTGCGGCCGCGTGTCGACGCCGCCGTGCTCACCCGGTTCAACCTCACCAACGCAACCTCCACGCTCGACTACCACATCGCCATGGACCTCAGCTTCCACAACAAGCACAATCACTTCATCATCCGCTACATCGACTTCACGGCAGTGGCGTCCTACGGCGGGACACGGCTCGGCCCCAGCGCCGACGTGCTGGATGCCTTCGTCCAGCACCCTAAGGCGACTAACGTCCTCCACTCCGTCTTCCAGGGCAGCGCCGCGCAGCTAGACCCTGCAGCAGCCGAGCTGTTGGCGAGGGAGCGCGCCGACGGCTCCTTCAACCTCCTTGTCACGGTTGCCTCCACGATCATGTACAAGGTCCCCATCCTGAATCCGGTATACTTCTACTACCATAACTGCTACATCAGCTTCCCAGCGTCTCACGGCGAGATGTCGAGTCCAGGAACACTGTGCAGTACCACCAGCAGGTGACGTGAAATTGTCGACTGCGTGTTTCACTTTGGCATGTAATTAGCATCGCATTGCAATTTATATATCTTCTTTCATGGCGGTGAAAATAAATGGCCAGCCTTGCTATCGAATAGTACTATTTCTGCCTTCACATGGTTCTAAGATCGATCTACATAGCTCCATGTGAGCTGGCTTACATCAAGTTCGCAGCTATTCTATTCCAGTAAAAAAAAGACGTTCTGGATGTCTCATTATGTACTTGAAGGCCACGCGGTAGCTACGCCTCCACAAATTGCACGTGTTACAAGTATATACCAATGCCTCCTCTCTAAGCGTCAAACTTTTGTATGTATATCAGTAAAAAGTTTCCACGATCACCTTGGCACAACCTCCAATCGCAACACGTTACTTAATTGGGAGACCCTCGGATATTTTGCCCGGGATCTTTCCGCGCTTGAGGCCCCTTTTGATGATGAAGAGATCAAGCGTGTTGTGCACTCCCTTCCTTCGTTCAAGGCCCCGGGGCCAGACGGGTTTATTGGCGCCTTTTTTAAGGCTTGTTGGGAGACTGTTTGGTAAGACATCTCCTCCGCTATTCGCCATCTCGCTAGTCACCGTGGTGGTTGTGCTGGCCTAGTGAACTCAACCAATATCATTCTCTTTCCGAAGGTTGATGCTTCGGCTGTGGGGGACTATCGCCCCATCAGTCTCATCCATAGCGTCTCGAAGATTTTCTCGAAGCTTCTGGCGAACCACTTGGCACCCTTTCTCCCCACACTTGTGTCCTCCGTCCAAAGTGCTTTTGATAAAAAGCGGTGCATCCACGACAATTTCCTCCATGTCCAAAATGTCATTAAAGAGCTCCTCAGATCTAAATCACCCGGCCTTTTCCTCAAGATCGACATCTCCAAGGCTTTCGATTCTTTAAATTGGGCTTATATGATTGTGGTGCTGGAAAATCTGGGTTTTGGGCCAAGGTGGCGTAATTGGGTGTGTCACTTGTTCGCTTCCACCTCCTCTAGGGTACTCCTTAATGGTACGCCGGGGCGGCCTTTACGGCAAGCCAGAAGTCTACGGCAGGGCGACCTGCTATCCCCCATGCTCTTCATTCTCGTCATCGACCCACTACATCGCAGCATTGACCT
This sequence comes from Poa pratensis, assembly GCA_947311845.1. Taxonomy (NCBI): domain Eukaryota; kingdom Viridiplantae; phylum Streptophyta; class Magnoliopsida; order Poales; family Poaceae; genus Poa; species Poa pratensis. The sequence goes on along the minus strand of CAMZMU010000085.1, from coordinate 656,344 downwards.
GGCGGCCTCGCATGGCATCCTCAAGCCTATCCCTGCCAGGGCGGCTAGGTTTAGGGTTTCCCTCTACGCCGACGACGCCGGCATCTTCGCCAACCATACCTTTGAAGAGCTGCAGGTAATCTCTGAAATCTTCGACAGTGCTACTGGTCTCATCACCAATAAGACCAAGTCTGATGTTTTCCCTATCCACTGCGACAACATCAACCTGCACACCATTTTGGCGTCCTTCACTGCCAAGATCATGGAGTTCCCGGGCCGCTACCTGGATCTTTCTCTGCACTACAAGCGCCTTCGCCGAGTTCACCTCCAATATCTTATTGACAAGACCCAGGCCCCTCTTCCAGGTTGGATGGGAAAAATATGACTCGGGTTGCGCAGGTGACTTTAGTCAAGTCGGTCCTCAGCTCCGTCATCACCTTCCACCTCATGGTGTTGCCTTTGCCAAAATGGGCACAACGTCTGCTTGACTGTACCTCCCGCCGGTTTATCTGGCACGGGGATGACCAAGAGTGCGTTAGCGGCGGACACTCTCTTGTAAATTGGAAGACCGTGTGCATGCCTAAATCCCTTGGTGGGCTTGGGATCGCGGATCTTGATAGAGTCAGCAGGGCGTTGCATCTCAGATGGCCCTTGCTAAACTGGACTGAGCCCCACTGACCCTGGGCGTGGGGTCCCCTCTCCCCTGTGATGCCTCGGACATGGAACTTTTTAGAGCCTCTACTGAGATCACCTTGGGGAATGATAAAACCGCTCTCTTCTGGCATGTTTCTTGGTCGTCAGGCGGCCCCTTTTCTATCAAGGCCCCTAATCTCTGCAAGATCGCCACTAGGAAGAACAGAACTGTCTCTATGGAGCTCCACAATGATACCTGTATCCAGTCGGTCGCGCGTCTTTCCAACCTGACACAGCTTGCTGAGTTTTGGATTTACTCACCATCATCCAGGAAAGTCACCTCGTGGCGGACCAGGCTGGCACCATTAGATGGCGCTGGACGGTGAAAGGTTGCTACTCCGCCACCTCGGCCTGTGCTGCTCAGTTCGAAGGCTCCTTCCCAAAGTTTGACTCCTCGAAAGTCTGGAGGGCTTTTGACGAACCAAAGGCCAAGTTTTTTGCCTGGCTAGTCCTCCACAAGTGCATCCTGACGGCCGACCTCCTTGCTACAAAGGGATGGCCTCATGATCCCGTCTGTCAGCTCTGTCTCTCCTAACCAGAAACGGCTACTCACCTGTGTATTGAGTGCCCCTTCACAATGGCCGTGTGGAACACCATTGATGCGTGGGCTGTGGACAAGTTCGGGCCTCTCTCCGGGTTTCACGATTATGTCGACACTTCGTGGCGTAGGACCATCTTGAACACCACCTCCACTAGGGCTCCTGAAAGAAGCGGGAGAATCATCTACGTCATGTGGAATGTCTGGAACGAGAGAAATAGGTGCATATCTTCTCCGCGACATGACAAACTTACCTGGAGGTGGCCTTCCTGGCTTTTGAAGAGTTTCACCAGGTTCTTAGTGTGTTGCACCCTTTGAGGTCGGCGAGTGTTTTCCACCGCCGGGAGTAATCCGCATGCGGGTTTTTTTTCTTGACCGTCATTTTCTTCTTCTATAATGAATAGGCAGAGCTGCTGCCATGTTTTGCTAAAAAAAGTTTTTTCCACGAAAAATTGCATGTGCAAATTCAAACCTATACAAGTGCAGAAACTCAAAATCGATGAGTTAAAATTTAAATAGAAATGTTGGGAATAAACATGATATCTGTTACATATTGGTAAAAATAACCAATTTGTTGGAGTAAAGAATTTGTCCACATCTCTTTGGAAACACACAAGGACATGCGGAACCATCTAGATGGTGCCGCCTCCCGGGCTCTAACCCACACCGGTCACGTCGCTAGATTCCCCTAGCTCGTCCCTGGAAAGACATCCAGTTAAAATAAAGGCGATGGCAGGTTTTTTGAACCAACATTTCGGCTACCGAGATGGAAGGAAAGAATCACGCAACACACATCGTTGACCTACGCTAAAAACGCACCCATTTGCATTACACATAAACTGGAAACCTTCTTACAATAAACATTTTGGCTACCAAGTTATGCGGAATTCTTATAGGGGTGCACATATTTAACGCAACAATAATGGTACACTTACGCCCCACCTGATCCCGTAAGTTTCTTCCGTAAGATCTTTCCGTAGTTGTAGCATCACTCTTAACGCAATGACTCAGACACTCAGATCTCACGTCAAGTCTCCTCTCATTTAAAATCACTGGTGTGGTGGCATTGTATTTCTTAAGATCCGATTGTCAGGGATCTGTAATTGGCAGTGACAGTTTAGACATAATATATATGAAGAGACTTAGCAGACCAAATTTGCTGCGTCTTCTTTATACCCAAACCGCAGTTGTCTTGTCCCATGCAGGTCAGATCTACGCCCTAGATTGTAATTAATGTGTTTTGATACATGCTACTAAAATTGCTTCGAGTACACAATAGTGCCGATTTTCTCTCCTTTTCAACGAATGTAAAACTAAAGACCAGGGGGTTTGTACAATACCAATGCAGACTTCACATGGCCAACAGTTGTGGTTGTAAATTCGTTTGCTCGCTGTTCAAGTTATTCCATCTAGGTAAAACAATCTTGAACGCCTCGTGGTGTACATTGAACATGACAGTACCCACTCCTCGATCAATGGCCCATGTTGTTATCGATTACCAATGCCTACTCTCCGTCGCACCCTTTTTTCCATGGCAGAAACAAGTTTTACCATACAACTTTGAACATACACAAATTGGTACAAGAGCATAGCATTAGCATAAATAGAGTGTAGTTATCTGCTGGCAAGTGTTACCGAGTAAAAAAATCTTGCAATACTCTTACAAATATTTGAAACCAGGGGAAAAAACGCCCAGTAGCATTACATATAAAGCGTAACACTTTTACAAACATAATTTCCGTTACCCAATGTTTCATTTTTATGCACCGAGTCTTCACATGGGTACACCCTACACATACTTAAAAACGAAGAAATAGACTCAGAATCTTGAGCCAAGTCTCACTTCGTTTAATCACTAGTGGGGTGGTGGTGCATTTCTTGAGATTTGCTCAGCTTTTGGATGTGACAGCGTAGACATGACATACACAAAGAAATTGCACAGACGTAGACTGATTTTTATTAGCAAAATTTGCAGTGTCCCCATGCATATGTAAGATCTACTCCTATATAGCTACTCCCTCCGTTCCAAACATATAAGATGTTTTATACTTCTATTTCAGATACATGCGTATCTAGAGATATGTTATTGTATATGTTAAATCATTTCACTTTGTATGTGCTCTATCTAAAACATATTAATTACATTTAGGAATATAGAGAGTAAATGCAAAATCAACAGACTCTTCACATGGGTACAAACATATCCAACACAAAGACTTGGACTCAACACCCACATCAAGTCTCGTTTTATTAATATCACTGGTGGGGTGGTAGTGCATTTCTTGAAATATGATTAGCACCCTGCCTTTGGTACCGTCTGTTCAGAATACATACATGAAGAGACTGAGCAACTTAAACACTATCATCTTTGTGTACACCAAAAATAGTGTGCCCATGCAGGATGCCAAAATTATCAGAGTGTTCACATGGGTACACATATCAAAACGAAGACTTAGATTGAAGGCACACACGAAGCCTGTCGTTCAATATAACTAGGGTGGCAGTGGCAGTAAATTCACTGAAATTTGCTCAACAACGACAGTGTAGACATAATATATATGAAGGGTCTGAGCGGAGGATGTAGATTTATGCCACCCGAGCACCAGTGAACCCTATAAGATTTTTTTATTGAAATTTTAGTTTAAAAAATATCCCAAATGATTTCCTATGATACGTATACATATTTCCTATGTGCGTGCCAATTTTCAGTGCAAAAAAGTCGTATTCCAAACTGAATAAAATAACAAAAATCTGGACATAAAAAAAGGGAATATAGTGTGCTCAATTTGTGAGAAATCTCTTATTTTTGCCTAGCCCAAAATATAATGATTTTTTTCGAAACTTCTAGCGTACGTAAGTAATGTGTATAGGTTGTGTAAAAAAATTCAAACTTTTTTGATACAATAAGGGTGATTTTCATATTTTTTTCAAAAAACGGGTTCACTGGTGCTTGGGTGTATACCAAAATGTTAAATGTCCCCATCCAGATCAGATTTACACATATGTAGCTACTGCATTCGTTCCAAAATGTAAGATGTTTTAGCGTTTTCAGATTCATATGTATCTAGAGATATTTTGGTGTATAGATTCACTCATTTTACTCCGTTTATAGTCTATGTTAAAATATGTAAAATATCTAAAGAGAATAGCTGCCAAAATCATCCGAGTCTTCACATGGGTAAATATATCTGGCACAAAGAGTTGGATTCAATTCTCACATGAAGTCTCATTTTATTTACTATCACTGATGGGGTTGTAATGTATTTCTTGAAATATGATCAGCACCCCCGTGCATTTGTCACCGATCGTTCATAAATAATATACTTGAAGAGACTGAGCAGATCTAAACTCTAACAGTTTTTGTATACCAAAAGTTTTGGTATCCACATAGGCCAGACCTAAACATAGCTAGATGCCAAGATTATAAAAATATTCGCATGTGTACACCTATGGATTCAAAGATAACACCAAATGCCCTTTTGTTAATTATCACTCGGTGGATGCACGTTTATTGAGATACTCTTAGTAGCATTGGACAAAGCAGCGATAATTAATCCATAATATATGTGAAGAGACTTCGCATACCTAAACTCTAATGTCTTTCTGTATACCGAATTTTCCGTGTCCCATGCGTGTGTCAGACCTATTCCTACCTTGATGCCAAAATTATCAAAGTGTTCATATTGGTACCATTTTCAACATAAAGATTTGGACTCTAAGCTCGCGCCAAGTCTCATGTCATTTAATATCACCCGGGTTGTAGTGCATTTATTGAGATCTACTCAGCAACCAGACATAATATATATGAAGGGACCGATCAGACCTAAACTATAGCGCCCATTTATATACAATTTTTTTAGTGTCCACATGCAGTTCAGATCTACTCCTAACTAGATGCCAGAATTATTGGTATCTTCACATGGGGTACACATATCCAACACAAATACTTGGATTCAATTCTCACGTCAAGTCCCATTTTATTTAATATCACTGAATGGGGTGGTAGTGCATTTCTTCAAATCTGACCAGAAGCCCTGCATTCATCACAGACTGTTAAGAAATAATATACACGAAGAGACTTACACTTAAACTTTAACGTCTTGATTAATACCAAAAAATTTAAATGTCCACATACAGGCAAGACTTAATCCTATTTAGATGCCAAGATTAGTAAGTTTTCATATGGATACACCTATGGACTTAAAATAGCGCCGAGAGAAGTTCCCTTTTGTTTAATATCAATAGGTAGCTGGTGCCAGTGCATTTATTGAGATATGCTTAGAGCAAGTATAATAAGGCCACGTAGACAGGCCATAAGGAATTGAATAATATATCTTTGCTTAGTTGGAGGAGAGAGAAGAGGAGAGAGAATATAAGCGGTCTCTTAGTTAGTAGCCAGATGCAACACGTGCTCGTAGACACGTTGTGAGAGTGTAAGGTGGGCCCTATAATGACAAAGTAGTACATGCATGTAGCCAACTACTATACATGTTGGCTATAACCTAGCTGTAAGTGACATAACAATAACATATAGCCAGCAGCCGGCTGTACTATTAGACATGCTCTTAGTACTCCATTTGATAGCGAAATTCGCGTAGCGGACCTAAACATTAATGTCTTTTTGTATACTGAAATTTTATGTGTCCCATGCAGGTCAGACCTACTCCTAACTCGATGCCAAAATTACGAAAGTCATGAGTACACGACTGAAAGGTAGCGACAAGTCCCCTTTTGCTTAATATCACTGGGTGTCTAGGTGGTTGTGTATTTATTGAGATATGCTTAGTAGGTTTATAATTGGCAGCGACAATTTGGACAAAATAAACGTGAAGAGACTTAGCAGACCTAAACTCTAACGTCTTTTTTTATACCGAAATTTTTTGTATCCCGTGCAGGTCAGACCTACCCTAACTCAATGCCAAAAATATAAAAGTTTTCACATGGGTACACCTTTGGACTCAAAGATAACACCAAGTCCCCTTTTGTTTAATATCACTAGGTGGCTGGGTGACAATGCATTTATTGAGATATGGTTAGTACGTTTGCATTTGGCAGCGACAGCTCAGACATAATATATGCGAAGGGACTTAGCAGACCTAAACTCTAACGTCTTTTTATACCAAAATCCTCTTTATCCCATGCAGGTCAGACCTAGTCCTAACTCTATGCCAAAATTATCAAAGCATTCACATGGGTACATGATTCAAAGGTAGTGCGAAGTCCCTTTTACTTAGACTAGTACCAATGGAAGTAACATGAGCAGTAACATCAGTGCCACGTAGGCAAAAAATCTGATGTGGCGGGTAATTAATAAGGAGAGAGATGGTTGTGTCAACTAGCTATGTTGCCGTAACGTCACATATTTCAAGGCAAGATGAGTGTATATCCTATTAAATATGACACTATGCTTGTTACTTAGAGTAGTAACATATGCTTGTTACTAGTCTAAGTTACTCCCCATTGTGAGCAGCCTTAATATCACTGGGTGGCTGTGAATTTAGTATGGTTAGTAGGTTTATAATTGGCTGTGAATTTAGTATGCTCTTGTGTTCCATGCAGGTCAGACCTACACCTAACTCAATGCCAAAATTATAAAAGTATTCACATGGGTACACCTTTGGACTCAAAGATAGAGCCAAGTCCCCTTTTGTTTATTATCACTAGCTGACTGGGTGACAATACATTTATTGAGATATGCTTAGTACGTTTGCATTTGGTAGCAACAATTAAGACATAATATAAGCGAAGAGACTTAGCATACATAAACTCTAACATCTTTTTATACCAAAATCTTTCGTGTCCCATGCAGGTCAGACCTGCTCCTATCGCGATGCCAAAATTATCAAAGTCTTCATATGCACTAGTGGAAACAGGGCCACAGGTCCCCGGTCGTAAGGGCCTCTAGTACCGGGTGTCCACCGGGACTACCAAGGCGACACTAGAGCCCCTCTAGTACCGGGTCAGTTACGACCCGGAACAACAGGCTCCCACGTGGCCGCGGAGGCGCGGGCGTGGTGGAGGACCTCATACGACCCGGGACGAAGGATCTCACACGTGACAGCCTGCAATTTTTTTTTTTTTTCCTCCCAATTTAATATTGAAATGGTGCAAAAAATATGCGGTTAATTAATTAAAAAACAGAAACTACATATAACATATCAAAATGTTCAAAATTAAAAATATGTTCACGTCTATCCGGTTACATGGAGGTGCTCATAACCAGGACTAAAGCCCGTCGATACAATTACTCGTACGGAGATCATAACCGGGACTAGAACCCGTCTATTCGGTTACACGGGAGATCATAACCGGGACTTCACCGCCCTTCTCCATTGTATGTTCCGTTTGATGGTATGATATTGCTGAGCAGAAACCCCGCAAGTTTTTCTGCTAGTGCTTGGAAGCGTTGCTTTAGTGGCATATTCATCCGCAATGAATCCGCCTATAAAAGAAGGAGATCAATACGAATATCAATCATGAGTAACAAAAATTATGAATGACACTGGAGACAATTGATGGTAATAAAATAAAATTATGAATATGTTTGTTCACGTACGTCTATGTATTTCTTTGGGTCCCGCTCAGTGACCGACCTATGAATCCACTCGCAAACAAAATATCCACAGAAATTGGTCCCCTGTGGTTGCCTCTCGATGTACTTTACGAGAATAGAATTCAATCAAATAATAGTCAAGTGGTATTGAAAACTATTCCCAGTAATTTTATTGAGCACAAACCAGGTTAACACCGTGCAAATGTGCAAGTATAGTTTACACGGACTCCGGCTCTTCGATGAGCCGGCAATCCTTGGCCATGTAGTTCGCCTTTGGGCCGTGCCACGGCTGCGGTCAACTTTTTTAGAACAAAACGCACGGTCAATTCATGTTCTCGATATCGCCCCTCCTCAGCTTTAGGGGTATATATAATAAGTGCACTGAGTTCGCAATGTTGAAGAGTAACCATTGCTGACACCAGCGCCGCATCTTGCTAGTAAACTTTGAACCGCATGCTAGGTTAGCAACGTGACCAAACCATGGACTGCAAACCAGAGGCCATTGGTAAATACGCGCGTCACGTTCATTTTGGGATAATTCATGCAATGGACTCGGCGTTGCCTCTGATTGCGAAATCTTCTCTGACTTATGTATGCCAGACTCAGTCTTATCCTCTAATTCAGAGTTAAGACTCAGCCTCCAATTGTAATTTTTTGGATAATTCAAGCAAAGGATGCTGATTTGTTAGACAAAGTGTGTTGACATTACAACATGACATTTTTAGACGCAGCTCTTAATTCAAAATATTTGGTGGACAGAGACCGAGTAACATAACATTTTTTATTAGGAGACTTGATTACAAGTGGCTCTTAACTATATTATGATGATATGATTAGATTAAAAAGTTAATCAAAGATATCTATAAATTTTAGAAACTTTGAGTTTAGTGTGGATATGCGTCTCGTTTGCGCCACAAGACAGTGGAGGAAAAAAAAATGTGATGTCTCTCCGTGCGTTTTTAGGTAAAGTTAAAAATATACGACAAATTAAAGGGCACATGCAGGTGAACACTAATGGGCCACGGCAGCCGACACACGCGTGGCCATTTTCCTTCAGCCGACATATGCTTGACATATTTTTGCTGCAGAACGTGCTCTAAAACACTAATAGCATATAGGTAATTTAATTCTTAAACCTCCTTACGTCCGGAAATTTATATTGACACATGCCAGCATATGCTCCCTACCACTGGAAAAAAACCATTTCAATAAGTCACGAAAAATCCAACAAGGAAATGGGTGTACATCTTGATATTCTTTGTGGCCAAGCCAAATTTCACGGAAAACCGACATTTTAAGTTGTCCGTGCCAAAAGACCAAAACATGTCTTCCGAAAAGCCTCTTTTGCACCGGATTTAGTATTCTTCTACACACAACACAAAAAAATGTCGTTTGATGCCGGTTGTGTGAAACAATTTGTGAGCATCTAAAATATCAAGATATATGAGCGAAATTTTGTCTGGATTTTTGGACATTTTGAAATGCATTTAAAAACCATTTCAAAAATCAACATCTATGCTCCCAGCTGCCTAAAACCCGCTGCCAACTTATTATACTTCCTCTTATCTTACCATGACGCAACACTTACATCAGTATACACACTAGCAAATGAATCCATCTATGAAAATATCTTTATGATATTATGCATCATGAAAGTACTCACTCTGCTTTTATGCCCTGAGTTCTGGGTTTTTTCATAGTCAAAATTTTAGACGTTTGAGCAAGTATACGAATATATATCAACATTTAGAATGGCTAGTGCATATAATATCAAAATATAATTTATCTCTCGACATGAATTATATTAAAAAAATACGTTCATATTTGGTAAAAATTGATAAGCTTTGACTCTGACAGAACTCAAATAATTCTGACTGGAGGGAGGACTGGTGCCATCTGCGTAGCTTAAAATAAATAAATTACAATCTTTGTAAATAGATAACGTGTTTAAACATCTACCAGACATGCAATAAATTTAGAAAAATGTAGCATTCCATTTTCAAAGAAGTCTTCATCGTGCAGCTGGACCGTCATCAATTGTTGACGCCCTTATAAAATTGTGTTGATCCATCTCAAACCTAGTGTTGCTTCTACTGTTGAGTTCATTGGTTGTTTCATCACCTATGCGGTTCTCGAGCTCGAGGCACTCCTGCAGCTGCACCACCACTTCAGTCATAGTAGGCCTCTGTAGAGAATCTAGCTCCGTGCACTTGAGAGCAGCCTCAGCAGCCTTCCACACGCTGTTAACGTCGTAGTCCCCTTGCATGCTTGCATCCACCACGGCTTCAATATCCCCTCGAGACAGCCGCCGTTGTGCCCATCTTATGAGGCTGATGGGCTCTGGGTCACGCACGATGGCTGGCTTCCCTGTTATCAGCTCTAGCAGCACTACACCAAAGCTGTACACATCGCTAGTGGTTGAGGGTTGCATTGTTGCCTGATACCTGTACGCAGATACACATGTAGTTCAGAACATAGCATTCATATTGATCGATTTTATAATGAATGCGGAAGCTGAGACCAACATACTCTGGATCAACATATCCAGGAGTGCCGACAAGTGTAACAGTTGATGTATAAGCATCATCGTTGACACTGAAAGCCTTGGACAAGCCAAAATCAGCAATCTTAGCCTCTAGTGCTGTGTTGAGCAAGACGTTGGTGGACTTAACATCCCTGTGGATCAGAGGCGGGTTGCAACTTTTGTGTAGGTACTCCAATCCTGCACATTATTACTCACCAATCTCTAAGATTCTGAAAACACCAAATGTTTAGTGCTATGGACATCTCCCGTTCATATCTAGAGTGTACCTTGCGAAGATTCAAGTGCAATTCGGAGTCTTTGTCTCCATGTTAAACATCCCCCGTTTCTATCCTTACCTGCCGTCATATAATTAAATTTAAGACCAACGCGTAAATAAACGTATCTGATTTGTTACAGTTCGAGCTCCACTGGAAGGTAGTAAACAAAATAGTATGTATTAACTGAAGCGTGGATCACAAACACCAAAGATACACACACAAGCTAAGAAGGAGAAGCAAAAGGGAGCTAAGAAATTTGTATGTCAAATTGTTACTCTCAGCTCTTGGCTCATATAAATACCGTACGTTAGTACTCAATTCGTTGTTGCACCATGTTCTTATCTTTAGTACCGCATGCAGGACCTCGCTCCTACACATGCCATCTCAACTGGAGAATTTGACTTACTGGCACGCCCGAACATCTATGCCATATCTCAATTTGCCGCCATAAATTATTGGTGTTTTTTATGAACTCAATAAATGTAAGGAAATTTAACTTTAAATTATTTTTGATTGACAGCTGATTTAGCCTGATGGGTGTAGCTTGTTCACACTGACGGAACACAATTGTATGCTGACAACTACTAAATATTACTACCACTTGACGACTTGACTGAAGTACATGCTAGCTATACTACTCCTGATCACATTGAGAAGGTGCGTAAGCACCACTATACATCATTCTGAAGTCTTTACGTACTAATAATGGCATCATGCTTGGATGTGCATGCATTCATCCATGTACCAAAGTCTTCGCTATTTTCCAACAATATGAAGCTATATCGCTAAACCAGTTACATACCTGCAATATGTTCCTGTAGGTTTCCTTCAGGCATGTATTCATAAACTAGTGCCATGTCCTCCCCTTCTTTGCAGTATCCAATTAGGGTGACAAGATTTTTGTGATGGATCCGTGCTAAAACCTGGGCCTGGATAAATTAATGATTATGCTTAGCAAAAATTCATGTCGCACATGAACATGCATGAAACATTACCACATTACCTCTACGAGGAACTCCCTGACACCCTGATCTGATGAGTCTGACCGTAGCTTTACCGCTACTTCAATTCCATTCTCCAGGATGCCATGGTAGACACACCCGAATCCACCCTGGCCAAGCACTTGCTGGAAGTTCTTGGTTATCCTCTCTAGTTCCTTGTATGTGAACTGACGGTTTTCAAGTTGTAGTGAACTGTCTGTGTACTCATCATTGTGCGAGGTGGTTATTGATCCTGTCGTTCACAATGTGTTTCACAATTAACATTACAACTGGTGGCCAAAGGTGGGGAATTAAGAATGGAGGGAGTTCCTGTGCTCATGCCAAAGACTCACCTTGCCTTTTTCGTCTTTGCAGGCAAAATAGCAGTACCCCCACTGACAGTACTGTAACCATAACCACAATTACGATGGCAACGATTATGGTGACCCGCTTGCTTCTCCCTTGGGCAGGCTGTTGACAGGAGCTACTCGTGCAAAGGTTTAGGTTGTTGCCATATCTACCAAAATAGGTGAAATGGATTTGTGTTTGATCAAGGTCTATATTCTCAAACATCATGCATGCATGTTAATTGTACAAATTAAATGGAAATGATGGGCAAAATGACCTTAGAACCAGGGATCCATCTTGGATTCTTTTGTGAAGTCCAGCTGGAATCGATCCATTGAGCTTGTTGTTCGACAAATCTCTATATATAGGAGAAAAATACTATTGAAATAAGTAAAAAAAATTATAATGCATGCATAGGATGAGCAAGTGTAAAACTTGAAATAGGCGGCCAAAATTAAACGTACATAAGCTTCAATGAAGGTAACTGTGAAAGTTCATCTGGAACTGACCCTATCAAGTTATTGTTGGACATATCTCTGCAAGATGGGGATCGTTATTTTCTTTCACAATATTTTTCATTTAGAAATTTTTTAAAAGATTAATGGGCACGTGTCATGTAGCGTACAAGTATTGGAGATTACTGATATTTGCAAAAGACGGCGATATAACACCATTGAGACCACTAAAGGACAGGTTTCTACAAAGGGGAAAATTGAGTTAGTTTCACGGTCACCTGTTAGAAATAGTTAGCGTCAGGATATTATATTTCTGAATATAACTGAACCGAGTCCTGTATGAGTTCGTTGCCTGTACGTAACCTTCCTGGACTCGGTATTGATCTCTCCTGTACGCGCTCGATGCCGCAACGCATCCTCCCGATATATAAACTCCCACGCGGCTCGATGTGTGCCATCGAGTAGAAACGCTTCAACAGCTTTTACATGGTATCAGGAGCCACCTCTTCCTAGATCCAATCTTCGATCAAACTACCCACCCACCCGCACCATGTCGACGTCCTCAAGCTCGACGCCGCTGAACCTTGGTGCGCCCCCGAAGCAGCAGCTTACACGGACGAACTATCCTACCTGGCGTATCCAGGTGCTGCCTGCTATCCAAGGGGCTATGGCGATGGATCTCCTCGACGGCACTGAAGCCGCTCCACCGAAGACTCTGGCGGCCAAGGAGAAAGACGCTCCGGCGACACCCAACCCGGAGTATGCAGTCTGGCTGGCCCGAGATCAGATCGTCCTCAGCCATCTCACCAATTCGATCTCCCCCGAGATCCTCAACCACTTCCTGCGGCTTGAACATGCCGCTGATGTATGGAAGGCGGTGACCACCATGTTCGCGTCCCAGAGCCGCTCGAAGATCAACAACCTTCGGGTCGCCCTCGCGAGCACCAAGAAACAGAATCTGTCCACGCCGGCGTTCTTCTCCAAGATGCAGGGCATTGCCGATGAGCTTGCTGCTGCAGGACGCCCGGTAGACGACGAGGAGCTCGTCTCCTTCATCATGGTCGGACTCGGTTCTGACTACAACAATCTGGTTGGCGCCATCGGGCTCATGCCGACCCCGATCAGCGTCAATGAGCTGTATGCTCAAGTTCTGGCCCAAGATGAGCGCGACGAGCTGAGCGCCGGGTCAAACGGTGGAGGATTTGAAACCTCCGCCAATGCTGCCATGCGCCGTGGAGGCTACACTCGCGGCGGCCGAGGTGGTGGCAGGGGTGCACCTGCTCGCGCCCATGATGATTACCCCCGTGATGATCGGCGTGACGATCGTCCCTACTACAACAACAGAGGGGGCGGACGCAGAGGAGGAGGTGGTCGTGGCCATGGACGCGGTCGACGTCGCACCTCTCCATGGGAAAACGTGACCTGTCAAATCTGCAACAAAGAAGGTCATTGCGCCAAGCATTGTTGGTCACGGTATGATGAAGATGAAGACGAGGAGGAGGACAAGGAGGTACATGCAGCTTCCTATGGTGTTGATACCAATTGGTATCCCGACGCCGGCGCTACACATCATATCACTAGCGAGCTCAACAACCTCACTGTCCGTGACAAGTATCACGGTCGCGACAAGGTGAACACCGCCAGTGGACAAGGTATGGATATATGTCATTTAGGTCATTCAATAATTCATACCCCTGTTCAAGATTTTCGCCTCAATAATATCTTGCATGTGCCCAATGCCTCTAAAAATCTTCTCTCCGTTTATAAGTTCACATATGATAATAGGGTTTTCATAGAATTTCATCCCTATTTCTTTTTTATCAAGGATCAGGTCACGAAGAAAATAATTCATAGAGGACGGTGTGTTGGCGGTCTATATCCACTTATTTCATCTTCGGTCACAAGTCAGAAGCATGCTTTCGTCGCCGCCAAGCCGTCCCATGATATGTGGCATAGTCGCCTAGGGCATCCCTCAGTAGCTATAGTTCAACAAGTTATTAGCAAGAATAAACTTTCGTCTGTTAGGAATTCTACTATTCAGTCTATTTGTGATTCATGTCAAAAAGCAAAGAGTCATCAGCTTCCTTATCCTGTGTCCACCAGTGTATCTAGTGCTCCTCTTCAGTTAATATTTTCTGATGTATGGGGCCCTGCTCCTACTTCTGTTGGACGTCATGATTATTATGTAAGCTTCATTGATGATTATAGTAAGTTTACTTGGATATACCTTCTCAAAAACAAGTCTGATGCTCTTTCTGCTTTTATCACATTTCAAAAACTTGTTGAACGAAAGCTTAATCGAAAAATCCTCACGGTTCAATCTTGTGTCATGTCCCCATGCCCATCAGCAGAATGGTGCCGCTGAAAGAAAACATCGGCATATTGTAGAAGTTGGTCTTGCACTTCTTGCGCATGCATCCATGCCTCTCAAATTTTGGGATGAAGCTTTTCTCACTGCCACATATCTCATTAATATGCTTCCAAGTAAAGTTATCAATAATGACACACCTGTCCATCGTCTTCTCCACACAACACCAAATTATTCATCTCTTCGTGTTTTTGGATGTGCATGTTGGCCCAATCTTCGCCCTTACAACAAGCGAAAACTTGCTTTTCGTTCCAAACGTTGTGTCTTTTTAGGATATAGTCCTATGCACAAGGGAGTTAAATGTCTAGATGTGTCCACTGGACGAGTTTATATTTCCCGTGATGTTGTGTTTGACGAGGCAGTGTTTCCTTTTGAACTTCTTCATCCTAATGCCGTTGCTCAACTTCGCAAAGATATTGTTTTACTTGATGCAACTCTTCGCTCTTTTGAACAAGGGGATGAAATTATTGATGATTCCTTAATGACTAATCCTACTAATGAGGTTGGTAGACCTGTTTCTGAAGTTGTGCAGGCAATGCCACGACGAACTGAGCAAAACAGTGAAAATTTGAGGCAAAACAGTGCTGAAACCAGTGCCCAAACCAGCGCCACAGAAAACAGCTGGGGCACAAATTCCTCGGGATCGCCTCGCACAGATCCCGCGCCTGGCCAATTCAGCCCAGGTGCCGCTGCTGATTCGCCCGGCACGGCCGACAGCACAGCGCGCAGCAGCTCTTCCTCCAGATCTTCTGCAGCAGAGTCAGCGGAACCAGCCGAGAGTGCGGACGCCACACAGAGCGCTACACCGCCTGGATCCCCTGTGCCAGAGCCGCATGCACATGCACATGCAGAGTCTGGACAGCGACAAGAGCGTCCGCCTGGGGGTGCGTCTGAGGAAGCTGCTGCTCCTTCATCTTCAAGACCAGTAACAAGAAAATCGAAGGGGATTGTTAAACCGAGAAAATATATGGACGGTACAGTGCGTTGGTGCTTGTCTGTTTCGTCCGATGAACCAGCTAATTTGCAGGATGCATTAGCAAATAAAAAGAGGAAAGAAGCTATGGATGAGGAATATATTGCTCTCATGAAAAATAAGACTTGGCATCTAGTACCTGAACGACGTGGTGCAAATATAATAGACTGTCGTTGGGTCTACAGAATCAAGAAGAAATCAGATGGTTCTCTTGATAGATACAAAGCTAGACTTGTTGCGAAAGGATTCAAGCAACGGTATGGGATAGACTATGAGGATACTTTTAGTCCTGTTGTTAAAATTGCTACTATTCGGCTTGTTTTGGCTATTGCTGTCTCTAGGGGCTGGAGTCTGCATCAATTGGATGTAAAGAACGCGTTCTTACACGGTGTTCTGGAAGAGGAGATCTATATGAGACAACCGCCAGGATATGAGGATAAGCAAAAGCCGAACTACATATGCAAGCTTGACAAGGCATTGTATGGACTAAAGCAGGCACCTCGAGCATGGTACTCTCGTCTCAGCTCACAGTTGATAAGTATTGGGTTTGTTGCTTCAAAATCTGATACCTCATTATTCATCTATCACAAGTCCAATATCACAATTTTTATGCTCATATATGTTGATGATATCATAGTTGCTAGCTCTTCCAAAGCTGCAACCGATGCCTTGCTAAGAGATTTGAGTAAGGAATTTGCTCTAAAAGATCTCGGTGATCTTCATTTCTTTTTGGGAATGGAAGTTAAGAGAGTCCAAGATGAACTTGTGTTAACTCAAGCAAAATATGCTCAAGAGGTGCTTGCTCGGGTGGGGATGAAGAATTGTAAGCCCTCGCCCACACCTGTGTCGACGTCTGAAAAGATAACAGCACATGCAGGAGACTTGTTGGGAGAAGAAGATAGCACCAAGTACAGAAGCATGGTTGGTGCATTACAGTACCTCACATTGACACGACCAGATATTTCATATGCAGTGAATAAAGTATGTCAATATCTCCATGCTCCCACTACCCTGCACTATACGGCTGCCAAGCGTATCATGAGATATCTCAAACATATACCGAATGTCGGTCTTACTTTTCAAAAGTCGAGTTCAACATTGCTTAGTGCCTTTTCAGATGCCGACAGGGCAGGTTGCCCAGATGACCGTCGATCCACTGGAGGCTTTGCTGTTTTCTTTGGTCCAAATCTTATATCTTGGAGTGCGAAGAAACAAGCCACAGTCTCAAGGTCAAGTACAGAAGCAGAATACATGTCACTTGCAAACGCCACAGCTGAAATAATTTGGGTTCAGTCATTGCTTGCTGAACTTGGAGTTAAGTTGACTCAGCCACCTTGTTTGTGGTATGACAATTTGGGTGCAACATATCTATCAGCAAATCCGGTGTTGCATGCAAGAGCCAAGCATATTGAGATAGACTTTCATTTTGTGAGAGAGAGAGAGTTTTCAACAAACAGTTGGAGATTCGTTTTGTTCCTTCAAAGGATCAAGTTGCGGATGGTTTTACAAAACCATTTCCAGTCCGCACTTTTGAGGAGTTCAAGCATAATCTCAACTTGTCCAAGTTGTGATTAAGGGAGCGTGTTAGAAATAGTTAGCGTCAGGATATTATATTTCTGAATATAACTGAACCGAGTCCTGTATGAGTTCGTTTTTTTTGAAACGGGGCAAAAGTTTTGCCTTTTCATTGATATAGAAGAATAGAACTGGCCAGTTTATAAGGGAAACTGGCCGAAAACCGATTCAACACAAAACACACCACGCCGGCCCCGAGGCCACGCCCCACACGAGTCGACGACTAAGGTGCCCAAGCAACCAAAGCCGACACCAAAACAGCTCAACGCAAACAGCGGAGGCGAACATCCGAAGCCGCCGCTCCGACATCCACGCCGGCCGCAAGGCCGTGCCACCACACGAGTCGACGACCAAGTCGCCCGAGCGACCAAAACCGCCACTCAAACACCTCAACGCAACACAGCGGAGGCGAAAGTCCGGAGCCGCTGCTCCGACATCCACGCCGGCTCCAGGGCCACGCACCGCCTAGCCGATGATGAAAGATTCGTCGCCGCTCACCACCAAACTCCCTCCACTTGTCCCTCCGGTCGGCGGGACATCCAAGGCGAGGCCCCAAGAGGTAAGCGACGCAAGAGCGCCGCCCTCGCCTGATCCCGCATGGGATCTGAGGTTTCCCCCGGAGAACCCCGGACGGATGAGCGACAACATCATCACGACGACGCCTTCAAGAAGGACACGGCGCCAAAGGGCGTCGCCGTCGTCGGTCCCGGCTGAAAGCCAAGACAGGGTTTTCACCCGACGATGAGTCGCAAACAACCAACCCGCCCATCCGGGACCGACCGAGCCGCCATCGCCATCCCGCACGCAAAACGCCAGCCCCACGCGCCCGACGATCTGAGGCCATGGACGAAACTGGGCGCCGGGGCCCAGTTTTGCCTCCCGCGGAGCCACCTCCTAACTCGGCGCGAAGAAGAGAACCACCATCCGGGGCCGCCGCCCCGGCATCCGGGCGCCACATCAGCCGACGGACGCCCACGAAGCCTAGCCGTCGACCTCGTGAAGAGATCACGAAGACAGCCGTCAAAGCCTCGGAACTGGGCAGCCGGGTCTAGCATCCCCGCGCCGCCACGCCTAGGCTCCCCGTCGCCGCGACGAAGACGCCGCCGTCCAGATCATCACCACTGCTCGCGAGATTGTCGCCGAAGCGACCAGAGCGAACCCGAGCAGCCGCCACCGCGCGCTGGACCGAAGAACACCACCACCGCAGCCCTCCACCTCACACACCAACTGCAGCCAGCCGCACGCCAAACCGTACTCACGCTGAGCCTCCGAAGCTGACGCGACGTGCCAGCAAAGGAGGCTGAAATGGAGCGCCGCCTGCGCTGCCGCCCCCGCGCTCGGCCGAACCGCCGGACACCGCGCCGCACCAGGGTCGCGACGCATCGGAACCGCCGAAGCCCGCCAAGCCCATCTGGGCCTAGATCGGGCCCTGGCCGCACCACCGCCCAGCGGCCGCGCCGGGGAGCCGCCGCCGCCACCTGCCGCACCGCGCGAGCGCCATCCACAGGCAGACGTCGAGCTGCGCTCTGCCGGAAGACCGGCCAAGAGACGCCACTGCATCGACGCGTAGCCGCGAGAGAGGAGCGGCGCGGCCCAGACCTCGCGTCCACCGTGGATCCCTCCCAGCAGCCTTCGGCGGCAGCGGGAGCCGCCGCCACCGCGGCGAGGCCGGCGGCAGCGGCGAAGGGGCAGGGGCGGCCTGGGGCCTGGCGGCGGGGCGGGCAGAGGCTCCCCCGAGTCGCCCACAGACAGGCGACGCGAGGGCTGTATGAGTTCGTTGCCTGTACGTTACCTTCCTGGACTCGGTATTGATCTCTCCTGTACGTGCTCGATGCCGCAACGCATCCTCCCGATATATAAACTCCCACGCGGCTCGATGTGTGCCATCGAGTAGAAACGCTTCAACAGCTTTTACATCACCAACATAAGTAACAGCTAGTAGACTTGGGATAATTACACGCTTCTGATTATTGGACGCTTGGAAGCGGCATAGCTGCAATTCAAGCCTTCCCACGCCAGGCTGTCGGGAAAGCACGGGTCACCCATCCAATTCTTGTGCACCTGGTATTTTTTCTTGATCAGCATCATGGTGGATGCTGTTAATCGATGGCAAACAAAAGCTAATTAGTAAGAGTAACAGGCCCGTAGGAAGCTAACCGAAGCTGTATTATTGTGTGCATGATGGCGCGCACCATCCTGTGCGTCCGTGCCAAGGTTGGTGGTGGAGAAGACGGAGAAGAGCTCGGCGGCATTGATGATCGGAGGCAGCGTTGAGCTAGCTTGGGCCTCGATGGTGACGCGGTATGTTGAGTTGGTGGTGTAGTGGACAAAGCTGCGGGTGTTTAGATACGATGGATATACGCCTCTGAAATACTCGCCATTCACGCTGATTTTGCTGTTGCGAAAAGCATCACTGGGGAGGATGTTCAGCTCGGCAAAGTGCATGATGGCTATGTAGCTCAGCGACGTGTCGTTAAGCGGACTTCCTGAAGGGCTCAACCAAAACACTATGTTTTCGCTGGCATTGCGCGGTGTCATAGCCGTCTGCATCACAGCCATCGGCGGCTCGTAGGGTTCACGGTAACTTTCCACCTCTTTGTCCGTTTTTATCTCGTCATAATCATCTCTCGGGTCGGGGTAAGTCCCCCATATCCGGTCATACGGATCATCAGGGTACCAGCAGGCAGTTCAACAATCAGTTGCATATATGTGTTTCATGGGATATCAATATATACTTTCACTGACCTGAAAAAGATGTCTGTATCTGACGGTCCGAAGTTGTACCTATGGACCCGGAGCAACGCCTGCGTCTCGTTGGCCTCCGGGTACATCTTGTACTTCAGCGGTCTCAGCTCCAGCCCATTGATGAAGGGTGTGCCAAAACCGGTGTTCACCAAGCAAACCTGCACGAAGTTCTCCGGCACGACCACGATGGCCTCGGGAGAGAACGAGGAATCGGTTCCGATACTCGAGATGTTCACCGTCGACCAAAAGTTGACGCCAATATAGAGGTCGAAGATGGGGAGCCGGTTGAGGCGATCGTAGTTGCCATACCAGAACTTGCCCCTTATGAGGTACTTGAGCCCGGACTCGGGCAAGCCGATAGTGTAGCAGTTGCGGGTGCCGTTGGGGAAGCTGCGCACGGTGTCCCAAGAGTTTCTCGCCGACGGGTCAATGTTGTCGAAGGAGATGTTGTAGTTGACGCCGGAGTAGATTGAAGCCAGCGTCCGTGCTGAAGTACAACTTGGTGTTGTTACCCAGGAAGCCCGTCTCTCCCGAGAGACCGCAGTCTATGCTTACGAAACCTGCATCGAGAGCTTAATTCGTCAGTACCATGCCTTCTCACCGGCCTATTATTTCATGCTCTAACTACTCTTCCCAAAAAAATAGATTGATCATACCAAAACCAGGCTGCGCAACAGCTCCGCCCGTAGCCGCGGCGGCGAGGCAGAGAAGTAGCAGCCATGCCATTGTTCTTGGCGTTGGAGGATCCATTAATCAGGAAGAGGAAAGTGGATCGTATCAACCCGCCTATCTGTTGTACTATTTAAGGCCCCCGGCCCGTTGATGAACTCAGAGTCGTGCATTCGTTGATGGCAACTACGATGCCAGCACAACTACGATGTGGTGATGCTAGTATTTCTTTTATGGAACTGAACGGTGAACAACTCAACGGAAGAACAGGAACGCTGATGAGGGTCCTCCGGCAACATGCCCTCAAGAAAATGTTTCTTCCAGCTGGTTGCGCGGCCAACTTGTCCATGGCAGTTGTTCTGTTTTATGCAAGAAAAACAACCATGCCTGCTACTTTTTCATTTATTAGATTAATAAAATTAATGCCTAAAAATCAAATGGAATGATATAACTATGGGTAACATGACGTTAGTTACAGTTTGAAACTGAGTCGGGCACAACCAGGTTATATATATGCCAAGAATTTATTTTTTCACCACCATATTATTAGCGTGCCACACTGTATTGACGTAAGTCGTCGTTCAACTGGACAAAAATGTGTAGAACCATATATTTACCCTGACAAGGTGTTTAACGATAAAAATGCTTCTTATACAGGTGATCTATCGGTGTACAGCTACACTACGAGCATGGTCAGCACTGCAGCGTGTGGAACACAGAGACTTATTTTTAGAGGTGGCGTCGAGTCTGGAGGCTGCAGGCAGGGAGTTATTCTCTCGGCATGGATGGCAACATAGCCTCCGGATTGATCTACCACCACCTTAGGCGGATCTACAATTTCTCATTTTGATATGTAGTTCGCCTTGTTTTATTTATATTGCACTGAGTACTTGATAACTGGTGGCTGTGTGCATCTTAGCTATGCAGAGGCCGGGTGTAATGCTTAAACATTTTAATTAATAAAATCCCTTTATCCAAAAAAAAAATATTTACCCTGATATATAAGATTGCCGATATCAGCCAGTTGCCGAACAAATTCAAATTGTATCATTCATATACACCAAGCTTATGATAAATTTTGTATCTTACTACTATTTTTTTTTATCACCGTCATAGTCGTGTTCGATAAAGGTCACATATATAACTGCATTCTTTCCGTGTAAATCCTTTCATTATATAAGCTCCCTAAAATCTTGTTGCTCCACGTGGCAACCTTCCATTGCTTATATAAAATCAAGGCAGAAACAATATTATTTGCCTGAACTTGAATACAAAACTCAAAATTGTGGTGCTGCCCTCTCTTGGAGCAGGTTCAATAGCAGCCCTATTTTAGGTCATAACTCTTTTTGTTTCATTTGGGACAAAAAATCTTGCTCTAACAGCTGGTTTTGATGTAAATTTTGCCAAAAAAAATTGACAAACAAAACAATACCAAGTATTGCAAATATAAAATAGTTGGGTTGCTTCTATATAACAGATTGACCAACACATGGACGATAACTGCCAATCGGAAATTTCATGTCGCTCTCACGTCTCTCTTGTGCTGACAACCACGGTCTCTTCTCCCATCAATTCGTCTTGAATCAACCGATTCGGTCATGAATCCAGCACCACTTCTCAAAGGCACCACAGATCCGTAAGGATTTGGTCTCGAATATTGTCGTTTCTCTCCTCCCGTGTGTGGCCACCAATGACTCTCTTTTGTAGCTCCGGCTAACGAGTCCCCCGAGCAGCCTCCTCCATTCCCCTTCCTCACCATGCCTTCTTTCTTCCCTGCAAGCACAAGCATGAGCGACACACGACAGCTATGCCTCAGGCTGCACCTCGACTAGCCCCGCTTCCCACGATTCCTCCGCCTCTACACACCATTGTCGTGCTCGCCTCGTTACGAGATTAACAAATATTTTTGTACTGAAAATAGAGGGACATCCTTTTCCGAACAGAGTGAGTACTAAATTGCTCTTGCAAAAATAAAATAGTATGATTCATCTCCTACTGTAAATTCCCTAGAATGTCCACGCCATGTACAGTTGAGATTATCCAGTTCTAGTACCATATAGGACTACTAAAAATTGTACTGTATACAATCCATTATATACAAACATCATCATCCTGATTACTGCCTCTTCGTAGAGCCAAGTCAACCCCCGCAAGACGAAGTCAACTCTTGTTAATATATAGTTGCCATACAGGGGATTCGGATCTAACTTATGTTCTGCCGTAGCTTTGAACAGGGACTGTGATACTACTTTTGTACATCCAAGGAATTATTTGATTGGTTCAGAAAGCGTGTTGACATTGCAACTTGACATATTTAGACTAAACTCAACTATTTCAAAAATATTCTTCCAGCTGGGTTCCAGGATACCAAGCAATCCAATTAAACTTAGGCATCCTGGTTACGAGGCCTAGTCCTCCAAGGGAAAAAAAAAAGGGAAATCCGTCTAGATTGGACCGATGGTAGAGGATTATGCCATATGGAGATGAAATTAACGAATGGTAGCATGAATCTATTGTTGGCCATATTAAGCAGTTCAACTGGCGAAAGGAGTTAGGATAATTCTGAAGGAATTTCTCTGGTGAAATTATTGTTTGATCTGAGCCTAAGGATCGTCAGAGATGTGTAGGGATAACACCAAAGTAATAGTTGTTCGTGATGTCTAGGGTGAGCAGCGAGTAGCAGCCTTCTCACTAGCAGACAACGTACCTTTAGTACCGGTCCTAGATGGCCTTTAGTACCGGTTGAGCAACCGGTACAAAGGGTCGGCATTAAAGGGGTACCCCTTTAGTACCGGCACCAAATAGAACCGGTACTAATGGTCTCCACATGGGCGAACCTGAGCGCGCGCAGGTAAGGACCTTTAGTACCGGTTGTACTAAAGGTTCCTGTTTTTTTTGCCCCC
The DNA here is from genome assembly GCA_947311845.1 of Poa pratensis. Classification (NCBI taxonomy): domain Eukaryota; kingdom Viridiplantae; phylum Streptophyta; class Magnoliopsida; order Poales; family Poaceae; genus Poa; species Poa pratensis. The sequence continues at coordinate 632,763 of CAMZMU010000085.1, read as the reverse complement.
CGCTTATTTTTTCAGGGGGGTTTTGGTTTTTTTTTTCGATTATTTTTCGGGGTTTAGGGTTTCTGTTTTTTTTCCTTTTCGCTCATTTTTCAGGGTTTCAGAGTACTCACTACACATATAAAGTAGTCATTATACACATACAAAGTACTCTCGTCACATATAAATTTACAATGGAGCCGGTTCCTTTGTAGCATCGACTGCAGGGGGTTCCCTTGTAGCATCGACTGCAGGGGGTTACCTTGTAGCATCGAGTGCAGGGGGTGGAGGGGGTCTGTCGTCAAAGTAGAATTCACCGAGTTCATCTATGACATGCGTAAGTAAGAATCCCGCCAATTCCTCCGCAATAGCTTTTACGCGGTTGTGTGGTAGGAGGCGGTTCCGCTTGTTTGACATCTTTAAAAGAAGGAAATCAAATCAGCTATGATTTCCACTAAACACAATTGATGGTGGCAAAATAAAAGTTGTGTATGATGTTTACGTAGCTCTCGATTTCTTACACTGTAGACTCTCTCATTGACCTTCGTGTGAATGTACTCGCAAACATAGTATCCACATAGTTCTGTCCCTTGTGGTTGTCGCAGACACCACTATATATACAACAACAACAAAGCCTTTTTTCCCAAACAAGTTGGGGTAGGCTAGAGTTGAAACGCATAAGATCTCGAAACCAGGTCATGGTTCTGACACATGGATAGCTAATTTCCACGCAGCCCTATCCATGGCTAGTTCTTTGGTGATATTCCAATCCTTCAGATCTCTCTTAACTGACTCCTCCCATGTCAAGTTTGGCCTACCACGGCCCCTCTTAACATTCTCATCCCGCTTTATCCGTCCGGTATGCAATGGCGCTTCCGGAGGCCTACGTTCTATATGACCAAACCATCTTAGACGGTGTTGGACAACCTTCTCTTCAATTGGTGCTACCCCAACTCTCTCACGTATATCATCATTCCTAACCCGGTCCTTTCTTGTGTGGCCACATATCCATCTCAACATGCGCATCTCCGCTACACCTAACTGTTGGATATGTCGTCTCTTGGTCGGCCAAAATTCTGCGCCATACAACATCGCAGGTCGAATCGCCGTCCTATAGAACTTGCCTTTTAGCTTTTGTGGCACTTTCCTATCACAGAGGACGCCAGAAGCTTGGCGCCACTTCATCCAACCAGTTTTGATTCGATGACTCACATCTTCATCGATATCACCATCCTTCTGGAGCATAGACCCCAAATATCGGAAGGTGTCTTTCTCAGGTGCCACCTGTCCATCAAGCCTAACCTCTTCCTCCTCGTGCCTAGTAGTACTGAAACTGCACCTCATGTACTCAGTTTTGGTTCTACTAAGTCTAAAACCTTTCGATTCTAGAGTACGCCTCCACAGCTCTAACTTTCTATTAACCCCGCCCGACTATCGTCAATTAGCACCACATCATCCGCAAAGAGCATACACCATGGGATATCTCCTTGTATATCCCCTGTGACCTCATCCATCACCAAAGTAAAGAGATAAGGGCTCAAAGCTGACCCCTGGTGCAATCCTATTTTAATTGGAAAGTCCTCGGTGTCGCCATCACTTGTTCGAACACTTATCACAACATTATCATACATATCCTTAATGAGGGTAATGTACTTTGTTGGGACTTTGTGTTTCTCCAAGGCCCACCACATGACATTCCGTGGTATCTTATCATACGCCTTCTCCAAGTCAATGAACACCATATGAAGATCCTTCTTCTTCTCCCTGTATCTCTCCATAAGTTGTCGTACCAAGAAGATGGCTTCCATGGTAGACCTCCCAGGCATGAAACCAAATTGATTTTTGGTCACGCTTGTCAATCTTCTTAAACGGTGCTCAATGACTCTCTCCCATAGCTTCATTGTATGGCTCATCAATTTGATTCCACGGTAATTAGTGCAACTTTGAACATCCCCCTTGTTCTTGAAGATTGGCACTAATGTACTCCGCCTCCATTCTTCGGGCATCTTGTTTGACCGAAAAATGAGGTTGAAAAGTTTAGTTAGCCATACTATCGCTATGTCTCCAAGGCCTCTCCACACCTCGATGGGGATACCATCAGGGCCCATTGCCTTGCCTCCTTTCATCCTCTTCAAAGTCTCCCTAACCTCAGCCTCCTGGATACGCCGCACAAAGCGTCGGCTGGTATCAACGGAGGAATCGTCTAGCTCAATGGTAGAGCTCTCATTCTCTCCATTGAACAGGTCGTCGAAGTACTCTCGCCATCTACGCTTGATCTCTTCGTCCTTCACGAGGAGTTGATCCGCTCCGTCCTTTATGCATTTGACTTGGTTGACATCCCTCGTCTTCCTTTCTCTCGTCTTCGCCATCTTATAGATGTCTCTTTCGCCTTCCTTCGTGTTTAGACGCTGGTAGAGGTCCTCATACGCCCGACCCCTTGCCTCGCTCACCGCTCGCTTTGCGGCCTTCTTTGCCCCCTTGTATATCTCCATGTTGGTTGCGCTCCTGTCCAGGTATAGGCGTCTGAAACAGTCCTTCTTCTCCTTAATAGCCTTCTGGACCTCAACGTTCCACCACCAGGTATCCTTAGCATCCCTTCTACTTCCCTGGTCACCCCAAACTCCTCTGATGCAATCTTCCGAATGCAAGTCGCCATCCTCATCCACATACTGTTTGCATCGCCTCCTTCCTCCCAAGGGCCCTCCTTAAAAACCCTCTCCTTAAAAGCTTGAGCTGCCTCTCCCTTTAACTTCCACCAATTTGTTCTACCAACTTTTGGGCGCTTATCCCACTGGACACGAATCCAAAAACGGAAGTCAGCCACCACCAGCTTATGTTGATGGACAACACTCTCTCCAGGTATCGCCTTACAATCAAGGCAAGCGCGTCTATCTTCTCTTCGAGAGAGGACAAAATCAATCTGGCTAGAGTGTTGGCCACTACTGAAAGTCACTAGGTGGGATTCTCTCTTTCTAAAGAGGGTGTTAGCCACGACCATGTCGTAGGCTAGGGCGAAGCTTAAGACATCCTCCCCTACCACTATATATACAAGAATATAATTTAATCAAATAATAATCAAGAGAATAATAATGGTATTAGAAAGATACACGTAGTAGTACTTACGTTGTTAGACTTGAACTCCAGCTTATCTGGCCATTCACCGCGTTCTTCCTCTTTGAACTTTCTGTAAACCCTGTCCGGAAAAGAAAATGAATTGAGTAGTTATTACTTATACTTTTGATATCCGGAAATGAACGAAAGAGGCTGATATAGTGCGATTGAAATTACCTCTTGAGCATTAGACGCACGCTTTTGTATTCATCTTGATCTCTCCTTAGTGAGTCCCAGACTTCAACTTCTCCTTCCTCGAGTCTAATGATTAGCAGAATGTAGTGGAACTTGCGCACATTTATATACGCAGGTATTCAGAACTTATCGATTACACTTAATATCGGGGAAGCAAAATAGAATGTGTAGAAGACGGTAAAACTCACCCGAAGTTGTAAGGAAATAGTATTTCCTTTTTGGTACTTTGTCGCTTAAAAACGTTAGCAAAACGTCCTCTGTGTTCACGGGATTTTCTTCCACGGTCCGGGTCAATGAAACCAATGTCCCAGATTCCTCCGAGTCTGCATTCACGTATCTTCATTCTGCATAATTAGCGTACAAAAGAATTGTGTGAGGATAATTACAAGCAATGAACGAGAGCTTATAACTATAAATAATTAAATTACACGAATAAATTACTTACAGACAATAGCAGCTGATGATAGATTTGTCGAGAGCACGTTGATTGTACATCTGAAAAAGTTCTCGGAACTCAACATGCACACAATATTCTCGGAAGTAGTGTTGTTCCTTAACCGCCGCCATGAGAGAGAATTTCCCTTCTTTTGCGGCGGTCATGTACCAGCGATTCAAATTCCATAACTGTGTTGTTAGCTGGCTCGGATTTTCCACCATAGGCAGCCCGAGTTCAAAATCAAATCGTGGGGCAATCTCCGCCATGGGGTAACCTGAGTCGCCAATGACAACTTCTCCATGCTCGATTTCCCGAGTTTCAGAAGGTACAATGAGCGGGGCGAGCGATTGTGCTTCTTGTTCTCCGAGCTGGGCAACTCCTTTCCCGCACAATTTCTCTTGCTCATTCTGCGAGGAAAGTACCTTGTCAATACCTCGCTCGTAGTCTGAAATGGGCGGAGGTGGAGGGTCATATAGGTTGTCAACGGTTTGATCTTTTACCTCATTTGGTATAGTCTTCAGAAGTTCCTTTATGGGGTCAAGTCTTGCCTCCACTCTTTCCTTCTTTTTCTGCTCAAAAAAGGCTCTCGACCCTTCACGTAGGCTCTCAGCTATTTCCTGCTGAGTCATCTCAGAAGTTAACTTCTCAGGAGCCTTGACTTCCTTGGGGTTCTCAGGAGCCCGCACACTTTTTCCACGTTTCTTGACAGGGTGGACGACGGGAACAGCTTCCGCTTTGTCAAGTTACTAGTGGGCGCATCAGTCGGCTGACGGGACAGCGCGGGAGATGGACTCGCGGCGGGCTCCCAAACTTCGGGGGGGAGGCGGGTGGACTTTGATGTGGTGAATGTCTAACGGGAGGAGTCGGTGGCCTTGGCTCCGAGTCTGGAAACTTGATGTATTTCTTCTTCCATAGAACGATACCAAGCTCAACTTCTCCCAATGTCTTCTCGCCTTCAGCTCCAGGAATTCAAGACGTATTGCGTTGAATCCCGGCATAACTTTCGTGACCCCGACACGAGCAAATCCAGGCGGAATCACACCAAAATGGAAGGTTTCTCCAGGTTGATGTCGTAAAGCATAGCCAGTCGCCACCGGATAAGTAATGTTCATCATCGGCGCATGTAACTCACAATTTGTCTTCTCCGTGATATCATCCACGGGGTAGTGAGCCGCCGATGGTTCAGCAACTGGTTCATCAACTGCAGGATCTTGTAGCTGCGTGGAACCCACGCTGCTTTTCCGCTGAGATGGGCCGGCATCGCCTGCAGGATCTTCTACTCGCAGTTGAGATTCCCTGGTCTGGGTCATTGAGGCCAGTTGCTTCTGCACAGCCTGCACCGTGCGTTCTAATGCAGTAACCCTCTCCGCCTCCCTCTTCTTACTTCTGCAATGTTTTCTATAAGTTGCAACGTCTTCCGGAAACCCTTCAAGAAAACCAACCCCGCCTCCTCTGCCTCGACATCGCCCCCAGTGTTCTTTATTCCCGAGGGCTTGTGAAAGCTCGTCGTCCTCTCTATCGGGAACGTATTTTCCCTCCTTGACTAGTACTATGACTTTTTTATTTTTCTGATGACTCTTCTAATTTTTCTCCGCCATTTTCCCTTTGCAACAATCAGCCCTGTTTCTGGGTGCAACACTGCCCCATGCGCGAACAACCAGAACTTGGACCTGTCGGGCCAGTCATCTGTCTGTGGAGGATCCCTTTTAGTCGCAGCTCGTCTTCATAGGCTTGCCACTTAGGCAAGGCAGTCTTGTAGCCACCTGAGCCCAAATGATGGAAATATTTCTTCTTCGAGGCATTCAACTTATTTTGTGTCGATCGGGCCAAGCGAGGCCCGAATTCTTATACGCCGCAAATTCAGCCCATTCATCTTTTAGCTTCTCTAGATGTCCTTTGAAAACTATATCTTTGTTCCCATATTTTTCCACAATGTGTTCTTCCAGTTGTTGAATTGCTGGGCCATCTTGCTAAGAGTCCACTCCTTGACTTTATCCTTCATCTTCTGTGGGAGATCTGCCGGTAGGTTGAATTTAGACATCATCGAGTCCCAAAGGGTCTCTTTAATTCTTTGCTCGAGATATTTTGCGCCTATGTTGGCTTTCTTCGGCTCATTCCATTCTGTCACAGTGATCGGGACCATGTCCCTTACAAAAACTCCGCACTGACGTACATATTTATTGTAGATTCCATCGGGTTTCTCGGTTTGCCTTTGAAGGTAACTTCGTCGATCGACAACGTTGCACCTTCCGGGAGCTTTAACCCTTGGGCCGGGCCTCGTACGGGGATTGACGACTTAGATCCAGAGGGCTGAAAGAAAAATGTTTCGTTAATAAGTGCGCATATAAATCAATTAATGCATCTAGCTATAGTGATCAACAAGACTTAATATATACCTTCTTCTTAGCTAGTGATCGTCGACTTAGATCCAGACGGTTCTTCTTCGTCTCGTCGTCGTCTCTGAATTTTTCTAACTCAAGTCCCTCACCGGAGTCATTCAAACATTTCGCGCTGAATTCTTCGGCGTCTTCTCCGTCGGACGAATCTTCTCCATCGGAATATTCTCCATCGGAATTGGGTCCGGCAGCGTTGTTATATATTATTTGTTGGAGACGGTCTTCTTCCTCCAAATCTCGGACGAAGGTGGGGGCATCGTCCGCCATAGCTCAATGTCACTGCAAATTTTGAAACTTAGCTAAAATTTTGAAACTTTGCTACTACAATTTCAAACTTAGCAAAATTCACATATTTACTAGCAAAACTTTCAAAAATGCTAACAAACAAAATGTCTTCAAACTTTGACTAAACATTTTGTATGACTAACAGTAATAAAAATTCTTTGACTAAACATTTTGTATGACTAACAAAAAATTCATATTGTAATAAACAGTAATACAAAAAAGTAATAACAAAAAAAACACAAAGATTATTGGCAGTAGCAATTCACGATTGTTAAAAATGGGCAACAACACAAAAAGAACAACTATATACTAGAACAACTACTAGAACAACTACTAGAATTTACATGAAAAATAACAACTACTAGAACTAAAATTCACATATTTACAACAACTAAATTTACTAGAATTTAATTACTAGAATTTACTAGAACTAAAAAGAACAACTACTAAATTAAAAAAAAGTAGTAAAAAAAAGAAGATTACCTCTTCTAGTGGAGAGGGTGCGGCGGCCGGAGCAGAGGAGGCCTCGGCCTCGTCGGGGGCGCGCGGTGGAGACGTACGGCGCGGCTTCGTCGGGGGCGCGCGGTAGAGACGGCGGGGGGCGCGCGGTTGAGACGGCCGGAGCAGAGAGGAGGGAGGTGGAGCAGGGGCGGTGGCCGGAGCAGGGGAGCCGGGCGGCGATGGCGGAGGGGCCACCCGCGGCGATGGAGCGCGGACATACGCGGCGACGGCGGGGGGCGCGACGGAGGACGGAGGGCGGCGGGGCTTCGCCGGAGCGCGGCGGGGACGGAGCGCGGCAGGGCTTGGCCGCCGGGGAGGTCGCTGGAGCCAGGAGGAGTTCGTCGTCGAAACTTAGCGATTTTGGGGATCGATTCGTCGATCCCTCACTTAACTGCAGGAAACAACCCTTTAGCACCGGTTGTGTTATACAACCGGTACTAAAGGGTCTTTAATACTGGTTGTAGAGTACAACCGGTACTAAAGCTCAAATTTGGGCCGCGCGAAGGACCAACCCTTTAGTACCGGTTGTATTATACAACCGGCACTAATGGGCCTTTAATTGGTTTTTTATTTTCTGTTTTTCTATTTGGTTTCTGTTTTCTTTTTTCTATTTGGTTTCTGTTTTTTTTCTAGTTTATTTTTATTTTAGATCTATGTAATTTAATTGTCTTAAAATTTGTAATAATTATCTATTTATTTTAGAAAAATCGTTAATGGTGATGTGTGGTCTGGGGCTGATAGGTGTTTGTCGCCGTTGTGCCACCAACCGACGACCACCGCGACGATTTGTTTATTTTCTTTCTATTTGTTTTTTTCTTTCTATTTGTTTTTCTTCTTTGCTTTTTTTGTGGACTGTTTATTGGTATTAGTTAAGAGTGTGTTCGTAATTTGTGTGAACCAAGATACAAATCCGATGTGCGGTCAACCGTCTTATGCAGAGACGATTTAACATACAACTAGAGATCTACGTTACAACTTCACTAGTTCTAAATACTGGATAGAACAAATTAAGGTACAACTTGAAATTACAATACAACACAAGTAAAACAAAGACTCTACCTATCTCCCATCGATGCAGCCTGCACCATCCGCCGTGTTGCCATCCTTGCCCTTTGACGAAGATTCTGCCTTCTTGCCTTTGCCCTTGGACGAAGCTTCAGCCTTCTTGCTCAGTGCTTCAACCCTCCTTTCCTTTGACGACGGCATGAAATCGTCGTCATCATCGCTGTCAACTACCCGTACGAAACACGGTCAGCTTCAGTTCGGTAGAATGGACTATTCGTACCTTTCCTGTCAAACTTATCTGCAAGTCTGAGCATTTCTGCACGAATTTGGAGCGGGGTCCAATACGGAAACCCATCGCGGCATAGCTTCGCCCCGAGCAAAGCGAGATTACTATCAGTGTGCAAAATTTCTTCAATTGGAAATACCCTACCATCTACCTTCAAATTGCTCGAAAGCCTGGCGAGATGCTCGGATGCGGAAATGTGAAACCCGGACACACACTTCTCGTAAGGACCAATACACACCATGCTTGCGCTCAAGTGAGTACCATGCCTACCTTCGACTGGGTTTTATAGAACTACCGGTGACGGCATTTGGCGGGAAACGGTGGCGGGAACGATAGCGGGAAATATTTGGGCGGGAAACGGTGGCGGGAAACGGTGGCGGGAAAATTGTCTGCTTTCGGCTCGGCCTAGACTGAAGGATTTCTTGATAGAACAAAACACACGGTTTCCCCTGCATACAACTCGACGGTGGCTTGAGAGTGCCTGCATATCAAATGCACCGTCGGATGTATGCAGGGAATCCGAAAGCACTGTATACCAAATGAAATACCAGGAGTACACACTGAGAGTGCCAAAGACGATCCGTGTGCTTATTCCTGATCCAAGGGCTCACAAGCTCTTGAAAGAAACACACCGCTGATCCAACGGCTGACAAGCGCTCGAAGGAAACACACGATCCGTGTGCTTCTTCCGGAATCCCTACTACCGCCCGACTTGGGACGCCTTCTTCATCAATCGGCGTGAGAGGGCGCTCGCCAGGTACGAGGAGAACGGCCCGCCTCTTTCGAACTTCAACGAGGCCGGCCGTCGGCTGTGGTGGGCCGGACGGACACTCCAGAGAGTCATGGACTACATCACGGCCGGCGATAACCCCCACCTGAGCTACCCTGAGTTTCAGTCCAGGCGAGCGCCGCCCGACGACAGCGACGACGACGGCGGCGACTACGACGACTACGAGGACGAGTATTATAGGCCTTGGCAGGAGTATGACTAACCTGAGCCACATCATTTCTTTGGACAAATGGTTCATCTATGTACCCAAGATTGTTGTCATTCCCTAATGCTGGTCTAGCTACGACGACGATCGTGCAAAATGTATTCTTTATCTCTGCATTTCCAACTAATGATCTTTAGCATCTGAATAAGTAATCTGGTAGAATATATGAGTGAGTAACCTGGGAAACATAACACACGGTTTCCCCTAGCTACAGCCCTACAGTGATTCACGTTCGAATGCCGTTACATTCACTGTAGGACGTAGCTAGGGAACCCGAATGTTTTGTGTTTGAGCGCCACTTCGATCCAAGCAGCGGTAAGACGTCTCTAATGATCTACAACCATCCGGCAAGACATCTCTGATGATCTGCAACCGTTTGGAACGGTCGCAGATCATCAGAGACGTCTTGCCGCTGGTTGCCCAAAGATGCCTCTCCGAGTGACGCTGGAATGTTTTGTGTGAGTGAGTAACCTGTCTGAGAAGTGGCCAATTTATAGGCGTCGTTATATTTGCCGTGTGTTTCCTTCGTGCGCTTGTGAGCCGTTTGATCAGCGGTGTGTTTCTTTCGAGCGCTGGTGATCCGTTAGATCCGGAAGAAGCACACGGATTGTGTGTTCCCTTCGAGCGCTTCTGAGCCGTTGGTTCAGCGGTGTGTTTCTTTCGAGCGCTGGTGAGCCGTTGGATCCGGAAGAAGCACACGGATCGTGTGTTTCCTTCGTGCGCTTCTGAGCCGTTGGATCAGCGGTGTGTTTCTTTCGAGCGCTTGTGAGCCCTTCGATCAGAAACAAGTACGCGGATCGTGTGTTTCCTTCGAGAGCTTGGGAGCCGTTGGATCAAGCGGTGTGTTTCTTTCGAGCGTGACGAGGGTATGCTCCGCGGGTACCTCAGTATGAAGGTACCTGGTGCACGTGATGATCAAAGAAGCCCAAGAGCTAATCGAAGCCCATAAAAGGGAGGCCCAAGACGAAGAGTACTTCCCAAGTTTGCTTCAGTAATAGTCGGTTGATACTTCCATACTTGTAATCCTAGTCGGTTATGTATCCTGAGACCTAGCCTCCTATATAAAGGCTGGGAGGGTGACCGATTAGGGCAACCAATCCATAGCCATCAGAACCCCGTCGAGATCAGCAACTCGCCGGATCCTTGTAACCTTCATAATCATACATCAAATACAGACAAGCAGGAAGTAGGGGTTTTACCTCACTCGAGGGCCCTGAACCTGGGTAAATCCCGCTTGCCAGCCGTCGATTCCAGTAACACTACGCGTTCTCTACCACATAATCAACCCTATGTACCTAACCATGGGACTTGCCGAGGACACACCTCGTCAATTGGCGCCGTCTGTGGGAACAGATAGTGTTGGGTTCACGGTTTCGCCGGTTTCATCAAATGGCCACTCGCCCATCGCATCTACACAAGGTAATTCACCTGCCACATCATCAAGCGGCTACTCGCCGATCGCATCTACAGACGGCAACTCGCCGGCTGTAGCATCAAACGACGAATCTCCGGTCACAACTGCAAATGGCAACTTGCCGAGGAGATCGTCTAGCGTCAACCCAAGAGGCGACCACTCGCCAAACTCACCAAGAAGGCTCATACCACACTCGATGGAAGCACGCCAGACCTTCGCCGGTCTCGAAACAGGTTTGGACATCACAGTTGGGGAATTTAACTTCTTTGTCGATAAAGATGGTGTGCAGGACTTGCTGGATCCAGTCGATATGGAGATACTCGAAGACCTGTCAACCGCGTCTGCTGCACCATCAATCTTGGCCGCAACATCATCACAGATCGAACCGATCCAAGCACCGAGTGACTCCGCAACATCCATGGGCTCACAAGAGTTCCGTGACGCTACAAAATTTGGAAGAAGCGAGGTCAAATCTGCGCACCGCCCAAACAACTCAACCGAGTCACTCGAAGGAATCTTCGACTGCAACAACGTCACGGGAGACGAGGAAGACATGGATGACAGCATATATCTCGCCGATCTCAACGGCCCAGAAATCCGTGCCAGCCACGAGACACTCGCCTGTGACGCAGACAGCCTGGACAAAGCACTCGTGGATCTACTCGATTGTAGCAAAAACCCCAGCAAGCAAAGCAATTCCAACATGAGTTTGGATGATGATGCCGAATCCATAATGCGCGTCAACCGCGTGGTTACAGAAGATCGGGTGATACCTTATCAGGTTTTCACCGCGAGTACTGCAGAAACATCAACCGCAGCAGCGTGTCGTCGACCAACAGAGTACCCTTGCACAGTCACTCTGCCTGACGGAGCAACCACACTAACCATCACAGCAGAGATGGCCGATGACGAGGTGTGTCCTCGGCAAGTCCCATGGTTGCTATACCTAGGGTTGATTGTGTGGTAGAGAACGCGTAGTATCGGTGGAATCGACGGCTGACAAGCGGGATTTACCCAGGTTCAGGGCCCTCGAGTGAGGTAAAACCCCTACGTCCTGCTTGTCTGTATTGATTATGTGGATATGAAGGTTACAAGGGTTCGGCGAGTTGCTGATCTCGCCGAGATTTTGGTGGCTATGGATTGCTTGTCCCGATCGATCACCCTCCCAGCCTTTATATAGGAGTCTGGGTCTCGGGAAACATAACCGACCTAGGTTACATATATGGAAAGCTTTAACCGACTATGAGTTAATCTAACTTGGAAAGCACCCTTCGTCTTGGGCCTTTCTTCGTGGGCTTCGACTAATCCTTGGGCTCTTTTGATCATCACGTGCACCAGGTACCCTTACACTGGGGTACCCGCAGAGTATAACCACGTCATTAGCCCCCGAGTACTTGCTTGACTCGAAGAATCGAGCATGTGCTCCCTTCATCGTGCACGTCATAGTCTTCTGAACTTGTACTTTCTGACCCGATGTAGTTCTTCAAACTCCAATTTGTTCTGTTTGTATGTGTATGCTAACCAAGGGATATTGACGTAGTAGGCCTGATTCACTCGAATACCGAGCTCAGTTGACTGCTTATTTGAGCAAAACCTTACTAGTCTTCAGTCAGGCTCGAGTCCCCGGGCTCGAGCCTGGAACGCAATCGAAAGATTTTGGCTAGGGATATTGACATAGTAGGCCTGATTCACTCGAAAATCGAGCTCAGTTAACCGCACATTCGGGCGAAACCATACTAGCCTTCAGTCAGACTCGAGTCCCCGGACTCGAACCTGGAACATAGTCGAAAGATTTTGCCTAGGGATATTGACATAGCAGGCCTGATTCACTCGAATATCGAGCTCAGTTAACCGCACATTCGGGCGAAACCATACTAGCCTTCAATCAGGTTCGAGTCCCCGGACTCGAAGCTGGAACACTTTTGAAACTTTTGCCTAGGGATATTGACATAGCAGGTCTGATTCACTCGAAAACCGAGCTCAGTTAACCGCACATTCGGGCTAAACCATACTAGCCTTCAATCAGGTTCGAGTCCCCGGACTCGAAGCTGGAACATACTGGACAGATTCGACTCAGGCCGTTGTAGGTCTTACTGATTTGTTCTGCAGTTTTAACTTTTGATACCTAACGCGTCCGTCAGGATTTTCATCATGTCTGTTGACACGGAAAAATTCAAGGGAAAACACTGTTGGAGCGTCCCTCGGCCCATCTCGATTACTCGGCGGGTCTTACCTTTGCATTTGTGTATGCAGCATCCGAAACATCTGCGACTGGCATAGTCTGGGAATTTATGAAGTATGATTCTTTGATTTGTGAAATACTTTGATACATTTAATCGATTCTATAGTTGAGTGAGTTTCTTACCTTCTTTTGATAATCTACGGGAGCGCGACAGCGCTCCCATGGGAGTAGCCCCCGAGATTGTTGTTTATTGTCTTGCAATAGAGGACAATCTCAAATCATCCTTCTATACTGCTTTTTATCAATCGAAATATTTTGTCTTTGAACTCTACGGGAGCGCGTCAGCGCTCCCATGGGAGTAGCCCCCGAGATTATGCTTTATTTCGTTTGAAGTAGAGGATAATCTCAAATTTTTACTCCTTTTTGACCATCTTTAGTCGAAGAATTTTTGAATGCGCTCCCATGAGAGTAATATGATTAGTCGAAGGAACGGTCGAGTGACCAATTTTGCTTTTAAGAAGGATTTGTCACACTCGAACTAAATAAGATAATCGAGTGACCAATATGCGTTGGACATAGTCGAATGTATTTTTGAACAGATCTTTCAAATGACATCAGGGATGACGTTTATTTCGACTGTAGTTCCTGACACGCGTGGTGTGCGTTATGCTGCGATGGATGGGACGTAACACATAGGTGGGCCCATTTGTGCAGAGCTGACCGAAGACGGTGCCGTTTGGACTTGATTTGACCAGACGGGCCCACTTTTCCTAGAGGCGTGATGATGGCTCCTCTTTTTGCGTGCGTACTGGGCGGAGTGGCCGGCGACGGTTGCCCTCCGCATTTGCCACGTGTATGGTCAGATTGTATGCGTAACGCACGATTTGCATCTGAATGGTTGTGATTGCTTTTGACTTGTGGTAAATAGGGGAACGGCGCTGTCATTTGTTTTTTACATTTCATTTGCTCTGCACGCCGCCCCTGTTCCATCGTCTTCCTTGAGCTCTGCCTCCATTGCTCCTGTGCTGAAAAGCTTTGCGCGCTCTCCCTCCTGGTCGCTGACGATGAAGAAAGCAGCGGGCAACAAACGCTCCGCTTCGACTGCCGCCGCCGCGCCCGATGCGGCGGCGAAGAAAGGGAAGAAGATTGCGGCTAGCACATCTGCGGCCGCCGTCGACCTCAAGAAGACCAACGGGGATTGGACGAAATCCACCCTGAAGGAGGCTCAGCTGGACAAGCTGCGCAAAGAAGGATTGCTACCACCTTCCGACCAGCTCCGTGTCCGCGCACCTTCACCCAAGGAGGTACTTCCCGAGCCTCGCGCTAACGAGCGCGTCTGTTTCGCGGAGTTCTTGCCTAGGGGTTTCTCGCTCCCTCTCCATGATTTTGTGCGAGGTTTGCTTTTTGCCTACGGGGCGCAGATCCATGATCTCACCCCGAACGGTATTCTGCACATTGCGTGTTTCATCACGCTGTGCGAGTGCTTTTTGGGTGTTGCTCCGAGTTGGGCATTATGGAAGTCCATCTTCATGGTTCGGCCAAACAACCGAGGCGGCCGAACCTATCCAGTCGGAGGCCTGCAGATCCAAGTGCGCAGCGACACCCGGTACTTCGCCCTGAAGCCAGTCGACTCGGCGCAGGGGTGGAGGAAGAGGTGGTTCTATGTGCAAGTGGACCAAAATGTGGCCCCGGCATTTTCGACTGCTGGTATAGCTGCTAGGACAAGAGCCTGGGACCACGAGCTTTCGACTGAGGAGATGGCGGAAGCAGCACCCATGCTGGGGACAATTGGGGGGCTCCTCAACAGCATCACAGGTGTGCATCTGATTGCCACCTTTGTGAAGATGCGGGTATGGCCGCTCCGCGCTCGTGCCCATCCAATGTGGGAGTATGAAGGTGCCCTTGACGCCACCCACATGAGCAAGGAGGAGCTGTCCAAGAGTGAATTAGTGACACGTGTGCGGTCCATCACCAGCACAAAACAAAGTGAACCCTGCAACGTCGACCGTCCCGTCGACCCTTATGGGGCTGAAAAGCCTTGTCAGAGGTTAGTGAATTTTTCGAGTCTATGATCTCCTGTTTCGTTACGCTTCTGTTCATCTTTTTGACTTTTGATTGCTATATTTTGTATGCAGGGCCATTCGACTACCTCAACCCTTCTGCCTCTACCCGAAGATGGCCCAACTTATGAGACAGAGGTGACGGTAGAAGCGAAGGGAGGGGATGAATCGCCTCTACCTTCGGCTACTGCTTCATCTTCAGAAGAGGCTGAAAAAGAAGGGGTAGAGGCAGCACAGGGCAAGGAGCATACCGCGACTGAGGATGTTAGCGAGGTTCCTGCCCGCAAGCGCCGTCGAGCAACCCAAGTTACGTCTTCTTCCACGACCTCACCCGCGAAGGGTTCAGATGTGAGAGATGACGGAAACTCAGGTTCGTCTCCTACGACCACAACTGTTCCCTTGGACATGAGTCCTTTGAGCTCGGCTCCTCCGCCTCCTCAATCGGGTGGACAGCTACCTTTTGGAGGTCCAAACTTTGACGAACTCGACACCGAGGATGAAGAAGAGCACATGTTTGCTCCTTTATGAAGTAACTAATTGTTTTTACGAATTGAGTACTGCTCCTTTATGCTGCATGTCCTTCGATCACTTGTAGTGCTGATACTGTGCGACCTCCAACTCCTTCAACCGAAAGAGCTCCGACTCCAGTCCAGCCAAAGCTTCTCCTGGTGCAGCTGTGAGAGCAGTAGCCACGACCACTTCCATTGATGCTGCCAATATTGCGAGTACATCGACTCCGCAAATTGGAACTTCTGCTGCCAAGCCCACGCCTTGGATCGAACACGTAAGTGCCTTTTTATCGAGTCTTCCTTCTGGACCTTTTTGTGTATAGCTTATGTTGGTTTCGTGTGCGTGCAGCCCTTCTATCTCAACCTGGTGGAATCAGGTAAAGCATTTGTCCAGGTTGAACAGGAGAGGGATGATCTGCGCGCTGTTATGGAATAGCTCACCCGTAAGTATCTTGGGTTTCTGTAATCTTCGCTTTGTCGATTGTGAATGACATTTTGCTCATTTATCTCAGGTGACAAGGCGACCACCGAATCTCGGGTTAAAGAGTTAGTAGAAACACTTGCCAAGGAGCGCGCGGAGTCGAAGAAGGCCTTGGATGACGCCAAGAACTCCGCTGCGCTACGCGAAAAAGATTTTGCTGAGCGTTTGGCTAACCTCACCCGAGACGTGGGCGGTAGGTTTGAATTTGCCACTTTTGTCCCCTTCTTTTAGTACTGAACATTGCGTAACAGTTTGTGTTCTGTCTGATTTTTGCAGGAGCTGTCGGCGCGCCGCTGGGTGTAGACCCTTCGTGTGGCGATATGTCTCTTGACTGCGCTATAGGCGATTTGGACATCGTTTCCACCCAAGCCAAGGACGCACTCGCTAAATCTACGAGCACGCTCGGTGCCGTGTTCAAGGATGTGTTCCCATCTAGCCAGCCTCCTTCGACTGTGGATGGCTTCGCAGACGTCCTGGGCCCGGGACTTCGACTATGGCGAATTTTGCTCGCACTTTGACGGTACGCGGCTCAGAGACCACTCTCAAACTCCTTTTAGGTCATGGGATAAAGGGTGACTTTGAAGCCGCTCTATCTGATTTCCCTCGCAAGCCAGGCGGGAAACTGGTGTCCCTAAAGCATTTGAACGAGCCAGCCGCAAAGTTGACTGAAACTTTTATGGCCACCATGGAACGCCGGGCAGCAGAGGTCGCCACTCGTGCGAGTAGGGCTAAGTCGGAGTCGATGTCTGAGAAGTAGGGCATCCGCACCTTTTTATCCTTTGTAATTAAACTTATGATCATGCGAGTGTGCATGTGCTTTTGCTACCTTTGTATTAATATAATTTCTTTATTATGATCCTGCTTGCAAAGCTGTATGTTGTTGCTCGTCGGAGCGTTGTGACTAGTTTCTCATGAAACTTTTTATGATACTTGGAACAGAAAAAACCAGCCGCCACTTCATCTAGTTTGTCGCGGCATCGTGCCCCTACTTGATCTCGAGCTCAGGTGGCAAACGATGCCGCAGTAATACGTTATATGAAAGCTCGACTCGCAAAACAAGAGCAAGAGCTGGCAAGTGTCCGAAGCGAGCTGGATAGGATGAGGTCAAGGCCTGCTTTACCTACCCAACGGGAGGAGTATGTGCTTGTCGAGATGGAGATCGTGAACAGACAGCTCGAGCGTAAGCATGACTGTTGATCTTGTGAGTTCACAGCCTGTTCCTTTTTGCTCACCCAACTTGTGTTGTTGCAGTTTTTGTTCCAGATTTCCAGGCGGAGCAGGCTCGCGTGGATGAGCAGTTGAATAATGCGACTGACGAACCTACGACTGGCCGCCATCACTTTCGATTGGAGAAGCACCGAGCACGCATACTCGCTACTCTGCAGGATCGGGTGTTGCGGGGCGCTATGCTGCTTGAATTGTGCAGGTCGGCATTCAGTCGAATCAACCAGACGCTTTTCCCCACTGGGCCACAACCTCAAGGAATTCATGCTTTGCTCGGGCTTTTTCGGAGTGTAGGCCCCATTGAGGACTTTATCACCCAGAATCTTGTGGATGGGGCCAACGCCACAATGGCATATCTTCGAAGCCAACGCCCGAATTTGCAACTTCGTCCACCCGTGCCTGGATCGTATTTGTCCCAATCTGATTTGGACGATACAGTCGAACATGCGAGGACGTTGGTTGAGTGCTATCATGCTCAACTTATGGGCCCTGTTCTCCCAGTCAAAGGCGAACCAGAAGATTAGGGTATTTACGTATAGCGAGCAACCCTCGAGTGTAAATTTGCCACTTGTATGTAGTGCTTATTTGTTATACGTATGTATACAGCCCCCGAGTGTACTGAGTGGGGTTTATGAAATTACTCGATATGGAACATGAATTACACAGCCCCCGAGCCTTCGAGTGGGGCTATGAATTTTATGAGAATTGAGGCTCCAACTTATGCCTGTAGGCTCAGCCCCGAGTAATTGATCTGGGCTGAGCAACTTTTTCTTTTATGTATTTAGTTATATGATCCAGCCCCCGAGTGTATCGAGTGGGGTTTTTGAGTTTTTCTGCGTAGCCCAGCCCCGAGTATATCGAGTGGGGTTTTTGAGTTTTTCTGCGTAGCCCAGCCCCCGAGTATATCGAGTGGGGTTTTTGAGTTTTTCTGCGTACCCAGCCCCCGAGTATATCGAGTGGGGTTTTTGATTTTTTCTGCGTAGCCCAGCCCCCGAGTGTATCGAGTGGGGTAAACAATAAAAGGCATATATGAGAAATATGGATTAACATGTATCTTTATTCGAAATATGTGTTTGACCAGCAAGCCGCTCATTAAAAACCTTCCAGTCCCCTTAGGTACCCTGGTAAGGGAAAAGAGTGCGTCTGAAACCTGCTGGTTCTTCCGACATTATGCGCTATTACATATCTATGCATAGAACTGACGCAGATGCGCCCCTCTATGTACTAGTGTGATTTGGTGACATGTTGACCGTATCTGAAGGTTCAATCGGGTGCCCCTTGTGCTTCATGTGTCGTTGATGGCCTTGAGCCCTCTGTCGATTGCCATCTTCTTGCTTTCTGGTAGAGGTACGGTCATTGGAGACCTCAAGCTCGGCGAGTGATTGCTCCATCCCGTACATCTCTGAGATTTTGCTGAAGTCACGGTCACATGAATCTGACCTTTGAAAGTTCCCGTTGATCGTGATGACTCCTTTTGGTCCTGGCATTTTGAGCTTGAGGTAGCGTAGTGTGGGACGGCCATGAATCGAGCGAAAGTGGGGCGCCCGAGTATTGCATGGTATTGTGACTTCCAATCGACCACTTCGAACTCAATCGACTCGGTTCTGAAGTGAGTAGGATCTCCAAACGTAACATCGAGTTGTATGGTGCCTTCTGGGAGCACTGCTTTGCCTGGGACGATACCGTGGAAGGTACTTGTGGACTTTGGCAGATTTTCGACTGATTTGTTCATTCTGCGTAGCGTATCTGCAAAGATTATGTTGAGGCCGCTACCTCCGTCCATGAAGACCTTGGTCATGGCGTAGCCTCCGATTTGGGCGTCGAGTACCAAGGCTGCGTGCCCTGGTCGATATACTGGGTGGATGGTCCTCTCGATTGAAGACAATCGGAGTTTCTGATCCTTTCAAAAAATCTGGATAGCTGGGGGTGCCATGACCGCCATATTGACGTGTCGAGTGTGTAACTTTTGCTCTCTATTGGAGGGACGTCCTCGCTGGATCATGTTCATCTGCCCGCGAGTTACGGGATATTTTTGTTCATCTCCTTGCTGCATCTGGTGCACGGCTGCTGCCATTTGTGTTCCCGTAACGGGTTGTGCTGGCACCATATACACTGGCGTCGATTGTGCTGGTGTTGGTGCAGGATACACCTGAGTAGGCTGTGTTTGCGGTGGTATGGAATATACCTGTGCTTGTTGTACTTGTTGCGGCGCTGGATATGCCTGAACAGGCTGTGCTTGTGATGCAGTCGATGGAGTCTGCACTAGTTGAGGAGGTGCACGTCCATCTTTTGCAGTCGCAGTATATGTTCATCGCAAGTTGATCGAATTCCCTGCAATTTCTCAGCGAGTGGTTAGAGCGAAGCTTACCATCGTCCCCTTTATAAAGATGGAATCTGCAATAATCATCCATCCTTTCTTCGATTGAGCGCTCGGGATCTTTGTCTGCTCGCCTGCGCCACTCGGCCTTCTGTAGCTATCGCGGTCGTCGCGTCTGTGGTCTCGACTGTCACGTCGATCGTCTGTGCGATGGTCTCGATTACCTCGGCGGTCGTCCGTACGATGATCTCGATTATCACGTGATCGTCGGGTCGTCTGTCAGTTTGGTCGCGGCTGTCCCTTGGCTGGACAAAGCCTGCTGCGATGAAGTTTGGATGGTCATCGTCGTGATAACGATGTTTGCGTTTGCGCCTTCGATCATCTCTGTAGCTATCTCTGCGGTCTCGACTGCCACCCTCGTGATTTTCATGTGAGGGTACGGGTCGAGTGCTCGTACGGAGTCTTCTCCATCTGCCCACTTTGTTGCGAGTACCATGAGTGCCGCCATTGTCTTTGGATCTTCTCGACCAAGTGTTTCTTTGAAGTCTTCTCTCCAGAGTCCGTTTTTGAAGGCGTCGATTGCCCTATCTTCTGATACGTTGCCTACTGAGTTACGGATGGTGGTCCACCGCCGTATGTACGATCTCAGAGATTCATCTGACTTTTGCTTGCAGGTCCGGAGCTCCTCGAAAGTTTTGGGGCGCTCACATAGAGGCTCGAAGTATTTGATGAAATCACCTTTGAAGTGCTCCCACGAATCGTAGTATGATTCGGGTAGCGATTTGAGCCAATCGCGAGCTGTTCCTTCCATCATGAGTTGTATGTACTGCATAGCTGTGGTTGTGGTACCGCGCTGACATCCAACAGCCAGCCTGTAATCTTCTAGCCAGCCTGATGGCTCCTGTTTGCAGTTGAACTTTGGCGTGGTAGCTAGCGAAAACTTCTTGGGCATACGAGCCTCCCGGATCCGTCGAGTGAAGCATAGCGCTCCACATGGCCCGATTTCTGCTTCCGAGTCTGAGCTGCTGCTGTATGACCTCCTCGAGTGGCTCCTGCTGGATCGATGATGACGTGAGCTTTTTCGACTGCTCCTTCCCGAGGACTTCGACTGCGCGGTCCCGATCTGTACTCTCCTTGGAGTTGCTTGTGGATGTTGTATGGCTTTGCTGCTATTGCCAGTTGTTTGTACAGTTGGAGGTGCTGATCCCTCTTTGGGTCTCCTGCAGGAGGTTCGATTGTTCTGAGATAGGTGCCTAGCGTCATCAGCGCCCCGGCTGGCTCAGTAGGTATGGGGACTCCTTCCGCGTCGACTGCCATAAAGGCTGGGTTTAGGTTTCGAGTGACCGCTGCACGATCTGCGTCTCCGAGGTTTATGAATCGTGACCTATTCGCGGGTCGTTTCTGCCTGTTGAATTTACAGACAGCGCTCTTCGTCGAGCACTCGATATGCTGGCTTGCTTTTTGCGTTCTTCGAGTACTGCTCGGTAGTTTTCAACCGTATCGATTCTTGCCACTGGAAATATTGTAAGGTCAATACCTCTTCCGGAGTTGCGTTTGCTGGTAGCATTGTGCAGCTTTCGATTACTTTGCTCACTTTTTCCGCCATCTCTGTAGTGATGGTCAGCGTGGTTGTTCCGTCAGGCATGGTGACTGTGCAAGGGTACTCGTAGGTCGACGGCATGTTGCGCTGCTGACGTTTCTGCTGTACTCGCGGTGTATACCTGATAAGGTACCACCCGATCTTCTACCCATGTGCTGCTAATGCGCATTATGGATTCGGCGTCGTCATCCAGGCTCATGTTGGAGTTGCTTTGCTTGCTTGGGTTTCTATCGCAATCGAGTAGATCTTCGAGTGCTTTGTCCAGGCTGTCTGCATCGCATGTGAATATCTCGTGGCTGGCACGGATTTCTGGGCCATTGTGATCGGCGAGGTATATGTTGTCATCAATGTTCCCTTCGTTTCCCGCGCATCGTTGCAGTCGATGGTGTCGTCGAGTGACTCGATTGAGTTGTTTGGGCGGTACTCAGATTCGATCTCGCTTCTTTCAAATCTTTTTGCTATTTTGTCCCGGAATTCTTGCGAGTCATGGATGTTGCGGAGTCACTTGGCGATTGGATCGGGATGATCTGTGATGATGGCGCGCCAAGATGGATGGCGTTGCAGTCGAAGCGTTGTCGAGTATCTCCACATCGAGCGTCTCCTTGTCGAGTGGATCTAACAGGTCCTGCACACCATCTTTATCGACAAAGAAGTTAAATTCT
Organism: Poa pratensis; assembly: GCA_947311845.1. NCBI lineage: Eukaryota > Viridiplantae > Streptophyta > Magnoliopsida > Poales > Poaceae > Poa > Poa pratensis. The sequence continues at coordinate 611,128 of CAMZMU010000085.1, read as the reverse complement.
CCAACTGTAATATCCAAACCTGATTCGAGTCCGGCGAAGGCTTGTTGAGCTTCCATCGAGTGCGGCGTGAGCCTCCTTGGAGATTTTGGCGAGTGATCGCTTTTTGAATTGATGCTAGTCGATCTTGCCGGCGAGTTGCCGTTTGCAGCAGTGGTCGGTGATTTGCTTTTTGATGATGTGGCAGGTGAGTTACCTTGGGCAGATGCGATCGACGGGTGGCCGTTTGATGATGAAGCCGGCGAAACCGTGAACCCAATACTACTTGTTCCCACAGACGGCGCCAATTCGAGGTGTGTCTTCGGCAAGTCCCATGGTTGCTATACCTAGGGTTGATTGTGTGGTAGAGAACGCGTAGTATCGGTGGAATCGACGGCTGACAAGCGGGATTTACCCAGGTTCAGGGCCCTCGAGTGAGGTAAAACCCCTACGTCCTGCTTGTCTGTATTGATTATGTGGACATGAAGGTTACAAGGGTTCGGCGAGTTGCTGATCTCGCCGAGGTTTTGGTGGCTATGGATTGCTTGTCCCGATCGATCACCCTCCCAGCCTTTATATAGGAGGCTGGGTCTCGGGAAACATAACCGACCTAGGTTACATATATGGAAAGCTTTAACAGACTATGAGTTAATCTAACTTGGAAAGCACCCTTCGTCTTGGGCCTTTCTTCGTGGGCTTCGACTAATCCTTGGGCTCTTTTGATCATCACGTGCACCAGGTACCCTTACACTGGGGTACCCGCAGAGTATAACCTCGTCAGCCGACAAAGCAAGCAAAGCAATCGAAAGTTGCACGATGCTACCAGCAAACGCAACCCCAGAAGAGGAATTGACCTTACGGTACTTCCAGTGGCAAGAATCTTTGCGATTGAATAACTACAAAGCTGTACTCGAGGAACGCAAAAAGCAGGCCAGCATATTGAGTGCTCGACGCAGAGCGCTGTCTATGAGCTCAACAGGAAGAAATGACCCCGCGAACAGGTCGCGAATCGCAAACCTAGGAGAGGAAGATCGTGCAGCTATCGCTCGAAACCTAAACCCTGCTTTCATGGCAGTAGATGCAGAAGGAATCCCCATACCAACCGATCCAGCCGGGGCATTGTTGACGCTGGGTACTTACCTCAGAACAACCGAACCTCCTGTTGGAGATCCGAAAAGGGACCAGCACCTCCAGTTGTACAAACAACTGGCAATAGCCGCAAAAGCCGTGCAGCAACCACTAGCAACTCCAAGAAGAGACACAAACCGAGATCGACGCAGTCGGAGCCCTCGAGGAAGAAGCAGTCGAAAAAGCTCGCGCCATCGCCGTTCCAGGAGCCGTTCCAGGAGGTCATACAGCACCAGCTCGGATTCAGAAGCGGAGATCGGACCCTGTGGAGCCCTGTGTTTCACTCAACGGATCAGAGAGGCACGTATGCCAAAGAAGTTTTCACTAGCTTCCACGCCAAAATTCAATTACAAACAAGAGCCTTCAGGCTGGTTAGAAGATTACAGACTGGCCGTCAGGTGTCAGCGCGGCACTACGACCACGGCGATGCAATACATACAGCTCATGATGGAAGGAACAGCTCGCGATTGGCTCAAATCGCTACCGGAATCATACTACGACTCATGGGAACACTTCAGAGATGACTTCATCAAATACTTCGGACCACTATGCGAGCGCCCCAAAACTTTTGAAGAACTTCGCACCTGTAGGCAAAGGTCGGATGAATCGCTGCCATCATACATACGGCGATGGACCACCATCTGCAACTCAATTGGCAGCGTATCAGATAGGGCAATCGACGCCTTCAAAGAAGGACTCTGGAGAAAAGACTTCAAAGAGATGCTTGGTCGAGAAGATCCAAGATCAATGGCCGCACTCATGGTACTCGCAACAAAATGGGCAGATGGAGAGGACTCTGTACGAAGCAATCAACCAAATTCTCCACACGATCGCCATGAAAGTGGCAGTCGAGACCGCAGAGACAGTTACAGAGATGATCGGAGGCGCAAACGCAAACATCGTTACCACGATGATGACAAACCATGCTTTGTAGGAGCAGGCTTCGCACAACCACGTGACAATCGCGATTCGACTGACAAACGACCCGAAGATAACCGCGAAAGCCGGGACCAGCGCACCGATGATCGTCGGGACAATCGAGAGTATCGCACAGAAGATCGCCGTGACAATTATCGTGGAGACAACAGACGCGACAGCTACAAGAGGCCGGAGTGGCGCAGACGAACGGACAAAGAACCTGAGCGTTTAGTCGAAGAGAGGATGGATGATCATTGCAGATTCCACCTATACAAAGGAGATGACGGCAGGCTACGCTCCAACCACTCGCTGAGAAACTGCAGAGAGTTCGATCAACTGGCGATTGAATATGTGCTGCGATTACAAAGGGAAGGGCGCGCACCTCCACAGTTGACGCAAACACAATCGAACGTCGCGCTTACTCCGCAACCACAACCTACTCAGGTATACTCGGCGCCGCAACAGGTACAACAAACTCAATTATATTCCATACCACCACAAGCACAGCCTACTCAGGTATATTCCGCACCACCGCCAGTACAGCCGACGCCGGTATACATGGTACCCGCACAGCCCGGCACGGGAGCACAAATGGCAGCAGCCGTAAATCAGATGCCACAAGGAGAGGAGCAAAAATACCCCGTAACCCGTGGACAGATGAACATGATCCAGCGGGGACGACCATCCAATAGGGAGCAGAAACTGCACACTCGACACGTCAACATGGCGGTTATGGCACCCCCAGCCGTCCCAGATTTTTTGAACGGGTCAGAAACTCCAATCATCTTCAGTCGAGAGGACCACCCACCCGCATTATATCAACCAGGGCATGCGGCCCTGGTACTCGACGCTCTGATCGGAGATTACGCCATGACTACGGTCTTCATGGACGGTGGCAGCGGACTTCACATAATCTTCACAGATACACTACGCAGGATGAACAAGTCAGTCGAAAACCTGCCAAAATCTACAAATACCTTTCACGGTATCGTCCCAGGCAAAGCGGTACTCCCACAAGGTACAATACAACTCGACGTTACGTTTGGAGATCCTACTCACTTCAGAACAGAGTCGATTGAATTCGAAGTGGTCGACTGGAAGTCGCAGTACCATGCAATACTCGGGCACCCAACTTTCGCTCGATTCATGGCTGTCCCACACTACGTCTACCTTAAGCTCAAAATGCCGGGACCAAAAGGAGTCATCACAGTTAATGGCAATTTCCAAAGATCAGATTCATGTGATCGAGACTTCAGCAAAATCTCTGAGATGTACGGGATGGAGCAGACACTCGCGGAACTTGAGGTCACTAATGATCGCACACTCCTACTGGAACACAAGAGGCTGGCATCTGACAGAGAGTTCAGTGCAACAAACGACACAAGGAAGCACCAGGTGCACCCGACTGACCCCTCCAAGACGGTCAATGTGTCGTCGAGTCTAACTATCGCATAGGAAAGCGCGCTCGTCAAATTCCTCCGTGAGAACTGGAAAATATTTGCGTGGTCTCCATCGGACATGCCAAGTGTTCCCTGGGAATTTGCCGAGCACTCTCTACAAATCAAAAAAGGCTGTAAGCCAGTCAAGCAAACTATGCGCCGTGTCTCAGGCCCGAAAAGAGATGCAATCGAAGCAGAAGTTGACAGATTGCATGCTGCAAAGTTCATCCGAGAAATCAAAAAGACAGACTGGGTTGCCAACCCTGTGCTAGTCGAAAAGAAAAACTCAGACACCCTGAGGATGTGTGTAGATTTCACCGCCCTGAACAAATGCTGCCCAAAGGACCATTTCCCCTTGCCTCGAATCGACCAGATCATCGACTCGACAGCAGGGTGCGCTCGGTTATCGTTTCTGGATGCATACTCAGGATACCATCATTTTCGAATGAAGGAGGAAGATGAAGAGAAAACGGCGTTCATAACCCCACTCGGGGTCTTCTGTTACACAACCATGCCTTTCGGGCTCAAGAATGCGGGTGCAACATACCAGCGCATGATGCAAAATTGTCTCCAAGAGCAAATAGGACGCAACGTTCAAGTGTACGTCGACGACATTGTCATCAAAACTGAGAAGGAAGACACGCTTATCAAAGATCTGCTTGAAACATTCAACAATCTCAATCGATACAACATCAAGCTCAACCCGAAGAAGTGCACTTTCGGTGTACCAGCAGGGCAACTTCTGGGTTACTTGATCTCTGCACGAGGAATCGAGGCTGATCCAGAAAAGATACAGGCCATATTGACGATGAAGAGACCCACCAAGCTACACGAGGTACAGCAGCTCGCCGGTCGAGTGGCAGCACTCAGCCGTTTTATCAGCAAGCTAGGCGAAAAAGCGCTCCCGTTCTACAAACTGATGAAGAAGGCAGATAAATTCGAGTGGACAGACGAAGCCGAAGCAGCCTTACTCGAACTCAAAAAGATGCTCACAAGTCCGCCAATCCTGGTAGCACCACGAAAAAATGAACCACTCTACTTGTACGTCTCAGCCACCAATCGAGTGGTCATCACCGTATTGGTAGTCGATCGTATGGAGGAAGGACATAGCCAAAGCATACAGAGACCAGTGTACTACGTAAGTGAAGTTCTATCCCCATCCAAACAGCGCTACCCGCAATATCAAAAACTAGCATACGCCGTGTTTATGACATCCAGAAAGCTAGCGCATTACTTCACAGAGCACCCGATCACGGTGATCAGCAAATCTGCGATTGGAGATGTCCTCACAAACCCCAACGCAACGGGGCGAGTAGCAAAATGGCTCATCGAGCTGGGACCGCTGGGAATCACCTACGAGCACCCGAAGGCCATCAAAGCACAAGTTCTACCCGACTTTCACACCGAGTGGACAGAAGCTCAGCTACCAGGAGTACCAGATGTATCAAACTCTTGGACCATGTACTTCGACGGGTCCAAGAAAAACGAAGGGGCAGGAGCAGGCGTCGTACTTGTCTCGCCAAAAGGGGACAAGCTCCGATACATCTTACAAATGGGTTTCGAGTTCCCATCAAACAACAAGGCGGAATATGAAGCCTTGATTCACCGCATGCGCATGGCGAAAGCTATGGGATGCACTCGACTAATGATTTATGGTGATTCCAAACTGGTTGTGCAGCAAACAATGAAGGCTTGTGACGCAATAGCAGACAACATGACAGCATATCAAGACCTGTACAACATAATGGAGGGTAGCTTTGAGGGTTGCGAGCTGCGACACATAGGAAGGGAAAGCAACGAAGAGGCAGACAAGCTAGCCAACATCGCTTCCACAAAAGCACCCATACCACCGGGTGTCTTCTTTGAGCAGATCGAACATAGGTCAATCGACAAACGGCCATCGACATCGACTTCAACTACGGACAAAGGTAAAGCACCAAGCACAGAGGATCCTCCGATTGAGGTACTTCTCATTGAGCCAACATGGACTCAATCTTTTCTCGCATACATGCTTCGCAATGAGTTACCAGAAGACATAAACGAAGCCAGACGCATCACTCGATGAGCAAAATCATACACCATCATAAACGGTGAGCTGTACAAACGCAGCACTTCAGGTATGTTCCAAAGATGCATAGCATTCGAGGATGGCAAAGACCTCCTTCGAGATATTCATGCAGGCACCTGTGGGCATCATGCCGGCAGTCGATCAATCGTAGCCAAAGCCTTCCGAGCAGGGTTTTACTGGCCTACATCGCTAAGGGACGCAGAAGACATCGTCAAAAGGTGCATCGGGTGCCAGAAGTTCGCTTCCAAGCCACATGCAGCCGCATCCGCATTAAAAACCATCCCATTGGCATGGCCTTTTGCCCAATGGGGACTCGACATGGTAGGACCACTTAAAAAATCGTCTCCTGGCGGCCATACTCACCTACTGGTGGCAGTCGACAAGTTCACAAAATGGATCGAAACAATCCCCATCACAAGCTCGACAGCTTCTACGGCGGTCCGTTTCATACAGTCGATCATGTATCGATTTGGAGTAATGGATAGCATCATAACCGACAACGATACCAACTTCACAGCAGAAGAGTTCAAATCCTTTTGCAAGGAGCACAACATCAAGCTAAACTACGCTTCGGTGGCACACCCGCAATCAAATGGACAAGTCGAAAAAGCCAACGGACTCGTGTGCAGCGGCATCAAAAAGAGATTATTAGTACCACTCAAAAGGGCCGCAGGTGCGTGGGTTGAAGAGCTCCCATCAGTACTCTGGAGCCTGAGGACCACCCCAAATGCATCTACGCAGTCTACACCGTTCTTCATGGTCTATGGCGCGGAGGCAGTGCTGCCTTCGGATGTCAAGTTCAACGCACCACGAGTTGAAGCATACGAAGAAAGTGATGCAAACAAAGCACTCGAAGACGCAGCTGATCTGCTAGAAGAAGCACGCAACACGGCCTTGGCACGTACGGCTGTCTATCAACAAGATATCCGCAACTACCACAGTCGTCGACTGCGCACGCGATCTTTCATGGTGGGAGACTTGGTGTTGCGGGCGAAGCAGAAACGGGTGCAGAAACTCGCATCACCATGGGAAGGGCCCTACATCATCACGGAGGTCATCGATGGTGGAGCTTATCGACTGAAGAACGCGAAGACAAGAGAAGAAGCATCCAACCCGTGGAATGTGGCGCATCTGCGACGTTTCTATGCATAGATCTCTTAAACTCATATGTAATAGACTACAATGTCAGAAGAACCAGCAGGTTTCAGACGCACTCTTTCCCTTACCAGGGTACCTAAGGGGACTGGAAGGTTTTTAATGAGGCGGCCTGCTGGTCGAACACATATTTCGAATAAAGATACATATTCCTCCATATTTCTCATATATGCCTTTTATTATAAACCCCACTCAAACACTCGGGGGCTTGCGCATAAAAACATAAGCATCAAAATTCTGGCTCAAAAACCCAAACCCCAATCGATAGACTCGGGGGCTGGGTCAACATAAAACCCAACTCCACTCGGGGGCTGGGCAAGCATAAAACCCAACTCCACTCGATAGACTCGAGGGCTGGGTCAACATAAAACCCAACTCCACTCGATAGACTCGGGGGCTGGGTCAACATAAACCCAAAACCCCACTTAATATACTCGGGGGCTGGGTCCTAAAACACAAACCCCACTTAATATACTCGGGGGCTGGGTCATAAAACACAAACCCCACTCGATAGACTCGGGGGCTGTGATACGTCTCCAACGTATCCATAATTTCTGCTGTTCCATGCTTATATTATACCATTTGCTACATGTTTTATATACACCTCGTATCACTTTTATGCATTTTCTGGGACTAACCTATTAACAAGATGCCACAGTGCCAGTTCCCTGTTTTCTGTTGTTTTTGGTTTCAGAAAGTTACTTCTGGAAATATTCTCGGAATTGCACGAAACAAAAGGCCAGGTCCCTATTTTTCCAGCACGTACACGGAGTCCGAAGGAGAGACGAAGGAGAGCCACGAGGTGGCCAAACCACCTGGCGGCGCGGCCCCACCTCCAGCCGCGCCTGCCTGTGGTTTGGGCCCCTCGGGGGTCCGCCGACATCGCCCCTTCGCCTATTTATTCCCCGAGACACGAAAACCCTAAAACACCGAGCCTTTCATCCAGAACATATTCGCTGCCGCCGCCGTCGTCAACCCTAACTCGGGGGTTTCTGAAGCTCTTCCCGGCACCCTGCCGGAGAGGGGAATCATCACCGGAGGGCTCTACATCGCCATGCCCGCCTCCGGAGTGATGCGTGAGTAGTTCATCCTTGGACTATGGGTCCATAGCAGTAGCTAGATGGTTGTCTTCTCCACTTGTGCCATCATGTTTAGATCTTGTGAGCTGCCTATCATGATCAAGATCATCTTATTGTAATGCTACATGTTGTGTTTGCTGGGATCTGACTTATATTGATACCTATGTGGAGCTGAATATTATATTATCATGTCTATGTCATTTGTGATCTTGCATGCTCTCCGTTACTTGTTGAAGCCTTGGCCACGTGAATATTTGTAAATCCAAGAGGGGGTATTTATGCATGATAGTTGGGTTCAACCTCTATTTAACCTGGGATAGTGACAGCAAGTTCTAAGATTGTAGATGTGTTGTTGCCACTAGGGTAAAACAGCAATGCTTTATTCAAGGATGAATGTATTGTTTACATTATGCACATTACTTAATGCAATTGTCTGTTGCTTGCAACATAATACTGGAAGGGGTACGGATGTTAACCGGAAGGTGGACTATTTAGGCATAGATGCATGCTAGATAGCGGTATATGTACTTTGTCGTAATGCCCAAATGAATCTCATAGTAGACACCACAGCTCACACATGCATGTTATATGCACTTATCAATTGTCAATTGCCCAGCTGTAATTTGTTTACCCAGCATGTTAGTTATCTTATTGGAGAGACACCACTAGTGAACTGTGGACCCGGTCCATTCTTTTACATCTGAAATACAATCTACTGCAATCATTGTTCTCTACTGTTTTATGCAAACAAACATCATTTTCCATTCGATACGTTTAACCCTTTGTTTTCAGCAAGCCGGTGAGATTGACAACCTCACTGTTAAGTTGGGACAAAGTAATTTGGTTGTGTTGTGCAGGTTCCACGTTGGCACCGGAATCCCTGGTGTTGCGCCGCACTACACTCCTTCCCCAACACCTTCGAAGCAAACCTCGTTTTCCTACTGGTTCGATTAAACCTTGGTTTCATACTGAGGGAAAACTTACTGCTGCACTCATCATACCTTCCTCTTGGGGTTCCCAACTGACGTGTGACGTACAAGCATTGTTTCTGGCACTATTGCCGGGGAGATATCCCCTCGTCAACCTAGAGCCACCAGGCTGTCATAAAATATACAAATGTCTTGCTACACATAAAGGGTATCCTCGGTGACGCAGGATCAGGGCGTACCTCCAGGCCTGGAGCACGCGCAGCCAGTTGATCAACCGGCGGCAGCCACCCCTTCTGGCGGTACTCAGAAAGGGTATCCTTGGTGACGCAGGATCTCGTCCAGTCACCAGGGATCTTTAGAAGAGCATCGGAGGGTTCCGCCACATTCTTCCCCTTGCCCGCCGTGTCCGCGGCGGACGGAGCTGCAGCACGCTTGCTTCTCTTGGGCGCCATTGCAAATGGAGAGGAGAGCAGGAAGCTTTGGAGGCAGAACAATGGTGGGCGGTGCGCAAGGAAGAAGATGAGAGGAGGAGAGCAAATGGCAAGTAAATCATAAACTGCCGAAGAAACTACTATTTACCGCACAACGCAAATTTCATCATAACCGTCCAGGCGGAAGCGCATAAAATCTGGCCGTACACGTGGCGAACACAAAGGGCAACCGTCACATCCCACGCAGCCCATTACGCGCAAAACCCTAGGAGGTTATGATGGCGCGGCGAAAAATACGCCACGTCTGGTCAAATCAGAACTGAAGCGGCGTCCTCTGCGGTCAAAACTCTGCGCATTGGGCCCACATCGATACGTCTTGTCAAAGCAGCGAGCGCACGCCTAAGATGTCACGAATGACGTCAGAAGTAAAGGTAGCATGCACATTCGAGTGAAGGGTTCAAAACATCAATCGATACAAAATTCAAAGCCACAATCGACAAACGGATTCGACTGGCAAAAGTACTCCCATGGGAGTGTATTAAAAAATTCTTCTGATTGGTCGAAAAGGAGCAAAATTATTGAGATTATCCTCTACTTCAAATGAAATAAAGCATAATCTCGGGGGCTACTCCCATGGGAGCGCTGTCGCGCTCCCATAGATTGTTCATAAACAAAAACTTCGATTGACAAAAGCAGTAAGGAAGGATGATTTGAGATTGTCCTCTATTGCAAAGCACTAAACCACAATCTCGGGGGCTACTCCCATGGGAGCGCTTTCGCGCTCCCATAGATTTTTGAAAGAAGGTAAGAAACTTACTCGACTACAGATTCGACTACATGCATTAAAATATTTCGCAAAATCAAAAAAAAATCATACTTCATAAATTCCGGACTATGCCAATCGCGGATGTTTCGGATGCTGCATACGCAAATGCAAAGGTAAGACCCGTCGAGCAATCGAATTGGGCGAGGGACGCTACAACAGTGTTTTCCCTTGAATTTTTCTGTGTCAACAGACATGATGAAAATCCTGACGGACGCGTTGGGTATCAAAAGTTAAAATTGCAGAACAAATCAGTAAGACCTACAAATGGCCTGAGTCGAGTCTGTCCAGTATGTTCCAGCTTCGAGACCGGGGACTCGAACCTGATTGAAGGCTAGTATGGTTTGGCCCGAATGTGCGGTTAACTGAGCTCGATTTTCGAGTAAATCAGGCCTGCTATGTCATTATCCCTAGGCAAAAGCTTCAAAAGTGTTCCAAGTTCGAGTCCGGGGACTCGAATTTGATTGAAGGCTAGTATGGTTTCACCCGAATGTGTGGTTAACTGAACTCGATATTCGAGTGGATCAGGCCTACTATGTCAATATCCCTAGGCAAAAGCTTTCGACTGCGTTCCAGGTTCGAGCCCAGGGACTCGAGTCTGATTGAAGACTAGTAAGGTTTTGCCCGAATGAGCAGTTAACTGAGCTCGATATTCGAGTGAATCAGGCCTACTATGTCAATATCCCTTGGCTTGCATACATAATAATCGAAACAAGTTAAAACTAGAGGAACTACATTGGATCAGAAGTACAAAGAGCAGGAGACTGTGACGTGCACGATGAGGGGAGCACATGCTCGATTCTTCGAGTCAAGCAGGTACTCGGGGCTAATGATGAGGGTATGCTCCGCGGGTACCTCAGTATGAAGGTACCTGGTGCACGTGATGATCAAAGAAGCCCAAGAGCTAATCGAAGCCCATAAAAGGGACGCCCAAGACGAAGAGTACTTCCCAAGTTAGCTTCAGTAATAGTCAGTTGATACTTTCCATACTTGTAATCCTAGTCGGTTATGTATCCCGAGACCCAGCCTCCTATATAAAGGCTGGGAGGGTGACCAATTAGGGCAACCAATCCATAGCCATCAGAACCCCGTCGAGATCAGCAACTCGCCGGATCCTTGTAACCTTCATAATCATACATCAAATACAGACAAGCAGGAAGTAGGGGTTTTACCTCACTCGAGGGCCCTGAACCTGGGTAAATCCCGCTTGCCAGCCGTCGATTCCACTAACACTACGCGTTCTCTACCACATAATCAACCCTAGGTACCTAATCATGGGACTTGCCGAGGACACCCCTCGTCAGAGCGCTTGTTAGCCCTTGGATCAGGAAGAAGCACACGGATCGTGTGTTTCATTCGAGAGCTTGGGAGCTGTTGGATCAAGCGGTGTGTTTCTTTCGAGCGCTTGTGAGCCCTTGGATCAGGAAGAAGCACACGGATCGTGTGTTTTCTTCGAGAGCTTGGGAGCCGTTGGATCAAGCGGTGTGTTTCTTTCGAGCGCTTCTGAGCCCTTGGATCAAGAAGAAGCACACGGATCGTGTGTTTCCTTCGAGAGCTTGAGAGCCGTTGGATCAAGCGGTGTGTTTCTTTCGAGCGCTTCTGAGCCCTTGGATCAGGAAGAAGCACACGGTGAAGATGGTCACACACCGGAGTTAAATCTTGCACTTACAAAACAACCGGAGTACAATTTATACTCCAGAACAACAAATTAGTGTTTACATCTGTCTTCTGAGTTTTCATAACATAGTTACATAAAAGGTTTAATACACAGTATTACACATCAGCAACAACATCCCTATCTAGTGTTCACTTTTTTGTGTGTCCCTTTCTTCTGATTGCGTCGTAGCCATGGACAATCTTCATCATTTAACACGATGCTTGGGTCAGTTTTCACTTTGAAGGGCGGAATTTCAGCAAACTTATTGTAATCTTCTGACATGTCTGTCTTGTCCTCCACTCCCACGATGTTTCTTTTTCCTGAAAGAACTATGTGGCGCTTTGGCTCATTGTATGATGTACCGGCTTGCTTATCTTTTCTTTTTTTCGGTCTGGAAGACATGTCCTTCACATAGAAAACCTGAGCCACATCATTGGCTAGGACGAATGGCTCGGTTTTGTACGCAAGATTTTTGAGATCCACTGTAGTCATTCCGTACCGCTTGTCTATCTCTACCCCGCATGACAGGTTAACCCATTTGCACTGAAACAAAGGGATCTTAAAAGAAGGTCCATAGTCAAGTTCCCATATCTGCTGTATGCAACCATAATATGTGTCCTTTGTTCCATCGTCGTTTGTTGCATCAAAGCGGACACCACTGTTTTGGTTAGTGCTCTTTTTGTCTTGGGTTTCCGTGTAAAATGTATTCCCATTTATCTCGTACCCTTGGAAAGTCAATATAGTCGAAGATGGTGTCTTGGCCAACAAGTATAGCTCTTGTCCAACAGTGTTGTCATTAATGAGATGTGTACGCAACCAACTGCCGAAAGTATCCACGTGTTTTCCTTTAATCCAGAAGTCAGTCTTCTCCGGGTATTCTGAGCGTAAAATATCCATGTGTTCCACGATATACGGAGCCACCAATCTGGAATTTTGTAGAACTGTGTAGTGTGCTTGAGTGAAAGAATGCCCGTCCATACTTCTTGTTGCTTTCTTTCCTAGCGTGCCTTTTCCACGCAGTCTCCCCTCATGGCGCGATTGAGGAACACCGATGGGCTTAAGATCTGGAAGAAAGTCAACACAGAACTCAATGACCTCCTCTGTTCCATAGCCCTTGGACATGCTTCCTTCTGGCCTAGCACGGTTATGAACGTATTTCTTTAAGACTCCCATGAACCTCTCAAAGGGGAACATGTTGTGTAGAAATACAGGACCGAGAATGGAAATCTCTTCGACTAGGTGAACTATGAGGTGCGTCATAATATTGAAGAAGGCCGGTGGAAACACCAACTCAAAGCTGACAAGACATTGGACCACACCCGTCTGTAAACTTGGTAGAGTTGCTGGATCGATTACCTTCTGAGAAATTGCATTCAGGAATGCACATAGCTTCACAATGGGTACTCGAACGTTTTCCGGTAGAAGCCCCCTCAATGCAACGGAAGTAATTGTGTCATAATCACGTGGCAGTCATGAGACTTCAGGTTTTGGAACTTTTTCTCTGCCATGTTTATTATTCCCTTTATATTCGACGAGTAGCCAGACGGGACCTTGATACTGCTCAGGACTTGAAAAAAGATCTCCTTCTCTTCTTTGGTAAGAGCGTAGCTGGAAGTACCTTGATACTTCTCTGAATTCAGGTTGTCTCTTCCGTGGTGCGTACTTTGCTGGTCCTGCCGTGCATCCGCTGTATCTTTCGTCTTCCCATACACGCCTAAGAAGTTTAGCAGGTTCACGCAAAGATTTTTCGTCACGTGCATCACGTCGATTGCAGAGCGAACCTCTAGGATTTCCCAATAGGGTAAATCCCAAAATATAGATTTCTTTTTCCACAAGGGTACGCGCTTGTTTGCGTCTTTCGGAACATTTAGACTGCCAGGACCCTTTCCAAATATTACTTCCAAATCCTTGACCATGCCATATATAACATCACCATCACGGCGTGTAGGCTTCGTCCGGATATCTGCCAAACCTTTGAAGTGCTTGCCTCCGTTTCTTACGTGATGCCTGTTGGAAGAAACTGACGATGCCCCATGTACACAATCTTGTTACCTATATATGCACTGTCAGTCTTATCTAAACAGTGCGTGCATGCATTGTATCCCTTGTTCGACTGTCCTGAAATGTTACTAAGAGCAGGCCAATCATTGATGGTTACAAACAGCAACGCTCGTAGGGGAAATTCCTCTTGTTTGTACTCATCCCACACACGTACACCTTCGTCAGACCACAACTGTAAAAGTTCGTCAACTAATGGCCTCAGATACACATCAATGTCGTTGCCGGGTTGTTTCGGTCCTTGGATAAGCACTGGCATCATAATATACTTTTGCTTCATGCACAACCAAGGGGAAGGTTATAGATACATAGAGTCACGGGCCAGGTGCTATGACTGCTGCTCTGCTCCCCAAACGGATTCAAGCCATCTGTACTTAGACCAAACCTTAAGTTCCTTGCGTCAGCTGCAAAATCCCCAAACGCACTGTCGATTTTTCTCCACTGAGACCCATCAGCGGGGTGTCTGAGCATCTCGTCTTCCTTACGGTCTTCTTTGTGCCATCGCAACAACTTGGCATGCTCTTTGTTTCGGAACAAACGTTTCAACCGTGGTATTATAGGAGCATACCACATCACCTTCGCGGGAACCCTCTTCCTGGGGCTCGGCTCGCCCTCAACATCACCTGGGTCATCTCGCGCGATCTTATACCGCAATGCACCGCATATCGGGCATGCATTCAAATTCTCGTACTTCTCACCGCGGTAGAGGATGCAGTCATTGATGCATGCATGTATCTTCTGCACCTCTAATCCTAGAGGGCAGACAATCTTCTTTGCTTCGTACGTGCTGTGGGGCATTTCATTATTCCTCGGAAGATTCTTCTTAAATATTTGTAGCAACTCTTGAAATGCCTTGTCAGATATTCCATTCTTTGCCTTCCACTGCAGCAATTCCAGGGTGGTACCTAGCTTTTTCTGGCCATCTTCACAATTTGGGTACAACGGTTTTTTGTGATCCTCTAACATGCGCTCCAGCTTCGACCACTCGTTTTCAGTTACGCAGTTCATCTGTTCATCACGAATGACCTGACGAAGATCATCATCGTCGGACTGATCAACAATGACCTCATGCTCTTCCCCCATTGTAGTATCACCGTGTTCATCAGAGAACACGGGATAGTTGTCATCATCCTCTTCTTCAGGGTTTTCCATTATAACCCCTCTTTCTCCGTGCTTGGTCCAACAAAAATAATTGGGCATGAAGCCTTGTCGCAACAAGTGGGAGTGTATGGTTCTTACGCTCGGGTAATTCCTGTTATTCCGACATTCATCACATGGACAAATCATAAAACCATTCTTCAGCTTTTTTAACTTAACCACATCGAGAAAACGATGCATGCCATCAATAAACTCGGGTAAGCGTCGATCACCGTACATCCATTCTTGGCTCATCTGCATTACATAAATACATCAAAAACCATTACACGAGCTAAATAATGAATAGATATACGTGACCAAATTAATTAATACAAGTTATAAATAATGAAATAATTATGCATTTAAATCATATAACTAACAATTTTTTATAAAAGATAAAAAAAGAGGCTCACCGAGGTGGTGTCGGCGACGGAGCGGCGCGGGCGATCGACGGCGGTGAGGATCAAGGGACGGGACGACACTATATAAAACCACAAATTATACTTTAATTTGAGCTCAAAATGCATATATAACAAATGAAATCCGTAACTTAGGCATTTCATCAAACACCTTGCAAGCACAACCAAAATCAAATTTGCTAAACTTGCACGAAAATGAGCTAAACTTGAAATGCTGGAAGAGAAGATGAAGAAGTTGCTAACCCTTGTATAGGGTGCCACCAATCTTGACAAATGTTGGAGAAAAAATGGGTGAACTAGAGCTTGGGATAGCTTGGGAGAGAGGAAAAATGGAGTTGGGGTCGAGTTCTTCAAAATGGAGCTGGCTCGGGGTGGAAGATATAGGCAGGACCTTTAGTACCGGTTTTAGTTAGCAACCGGTACTAAAGGGCATGCCGTGGGGCCACTGACCGTGGCTGCATGTGCCTGCGGGGCCTGCACCCCTTTAGTACCGGTTGGTATTAACAACCGGTACTAAAGGGCGGCCTTTAGTACCGGTTTTCATTACCAACCGGTACTAAAGGTCCTCGCTGCGGGGCCCTTGCTGGCGCACAAGCACAACCGGTGCTAATGCCCCCTTTAGTACCGGTTTTCTTTGCAACCGGTACTAAAGGGGGCGCACCAATGCCTCTGTTTCTACTAGTGTCTAGGAACGGTGAGAACGGTCTGGTGAAGCCATTGCCAATGCCTGTGAGATGAAACGACAAGAGACAGCAGCTTACCGCGGAACAGGGGCTGTCCAGGTCATGCAAGGTGTGGTCAATTGGCTCGTAGAGGTCGGAAGTTCCAGGATGGCAAAAAAGGGTTCCCAAGTAGATGAGAAAAGAAAGAAGTTAGAATGGAAGTTTTTGTGGTCATAGTTTGAAATTTGCTGGCCATTGTGTTCCAGGGTAGAAATTTTGTTTGAGAGTAAGATGTGCCCAAGCATGCATCATTTATGTACTAGTAGTAGCTATTGGAAAGCATAAGAGGTGTCTGTAATAGCTGACCTCTATTCCTTGGTAACCTTCAACTAGATACCCTGGCGCGGCTTGCAGCGTGCCACCCGCCGTTGACACTGGTTTTCAGTTTGTAAAACACTATGCCAAATATTCATAATGACACGATTATTGGCAACATAGGTTTAGAGCAAAGCACAATGCTCTTACAGATACATCAATAAGTCTCCAAGATAGATAGTTTCTTAATTACAACATCTACAATCATCGCTGGTATTCAAATTGTAAAATAGTATGCTAAACATCATTAATATGACACTATGGACAATAACTTTCATACATAGAAGTGGCATTACAGGTTTAGGGCAAAGCACAATGGTCCTACATACATAAAGTTTACATATATTATGCTTCAGGTACATAGGTCTTTTAAGGTCTGCTTAATGGGAGACAGTGGATGGAATGTTGATGACCTCATGTGACACAGAAATAAGGATGGAATTATCAATCAGATGGCAACACAGTGTAGTTACAAAGGATAACAAACAACCACTTGTAAGCAAAGCAAGGAGGATATTATCTCCCAAGAGGCCAAATAGAACTACCAAAATGCAATGCATTGACATAATTAATGGAAACGGTCAGAGGAGGCATTTGATTGATTCGTGCAAATGAAGACAGAGGAACACCAGGTGGAAATGGTTACCAATATCAATTTTCTTGCAACCAGTGCTTAGACCAAGAGCTCGATGTATGAGATGGTTTTCAAGATCACTTACCATGTTCTCATTCACTATGATATTTGCAAGACAGACTACTTCCGGGCAGTTTGACAATTTCCATTACACTACATACCCTCCTGAAAAACTGTGTTCTTTCCCGTAGCATTAAGATCACATTATTTAATTGAAAATGAAGAACAATTGGACGATGCAAGGCTCAACATAGACAATTTCCAGATGATTAGTAAAGTGGTGAATGTACGACGCCCAGTTCAGAGATAATCCGATAAAAAATTCAAAATCACGCGACTTCTTGACTCTTGACATCGCACTATCATATCTACGTAATATTATTTATATGCACGCATGATATGTTTAAATGACGCTCACCATGCCCATGGTATTCCTTTTTATTGTTCTGTTCTTTTCAAAGAAGTCGATGGAAAAGTAACAGGTAATTGTCAACTACTACTATACTTAGAGAAGAAAAACTGTGTATATAATTAAGTAACCAGCAGCGACATGTTTACTACCTCAAGTACATGCTTTTTTCAAATACACATGAATCTATAAGAAATTCTGGTGGTCAACCTGCACATATCTGCCACCTCCATGCAAGGCCTAATTCATCTCAGCAAAGCAAAATATATCCTAGAAATCTCACGAGTTAAAAGGAGTCCCTAAATAGTGGGTTGTCTGATAGGATGAAACAGTCATGTTTTCAGATTAGAATTCTAACTTCTGAGGTGTTAAAACGAATCTCTCTAAATAAAGTTTTCACATTAATGAAGACTGGGGAGCACTATGAGTAGAAGGACGTATCAAACCATCAGCGGCCAGAATTGCACATGAGAAGAGAAATACCTGATTGGATCTGGATCTAAATACGCAAGCAACCTGCAAACAGGAAAGATGATGACATAATGGACAGCTAGACTTAAGTTATGAACTGAATTGAAGTTATGAAAGGAATCCACTCAGAATTAATGTAGTTTCAAATGGCAGTTAGACATGTTAGACATATCGACGTGAGGGAGTAACTACATTGAGCTCAAATAGGATCCTAAGAAGTAAAGGCCTTCATATGATTTAAATTGTTCAAATAGCTCCAAGGTATTCTTTGGAAGCCTACAGACATGCCACATATTTTCTGATAATTAGAAGAAAGAGAGAGAAAAGGAGCGATGCAAGATATTTCTAAGGAAACTTTGCAGGATTACCTGCACAACAATTTGAAGGTTAACCAATAGAAGGTTTTTCATGCTTTCTAATGCCATTCTTTAGAAGGGGTTCTTCATGCTTTCAGATGCATTACATGGACACTTCTATGTTTTCAGCTAAAATTTTGGAAAGATTATGTGTTAAGAAGAATTAGAAATACTAACAGGTTGCCTTTGAAATGATCCTAGGCTAGATAGCAAGTACACATGAAGGATTTCAAGGATAACGGTTTGTACCTTATTCAGATTCAGAAGAAAAGATGCACTTCATAGAGGATAGTTATCATCCATAAATGTCACCACACCGAGGCCATTCATGCTGTGTGAGTGAACCTCGGATTCAGCAAAAGTAAGACAAAGTGTACGAAATTATGAATGGCCATGTCTCAACAGGAGTAGATGGTTCAACGTGAATTGACCCACAAACTGAAGGTAATAGGAATAACAGTAAGTGGCAAACAAATTAAAATAAAATGGAGTTTATTCAATTCTTAGTTGTATAATGTATAATACACACAATACCAGATTAACTGTAATTCCTAGCCTGCTTCTAACGTGTGGGACTTGATCCACGTCGCCGCCCCACCGGAGGCCGTCTCGTTCTGGGCAATGGCACCGCCGCCCTTGGCCCCTCGCCGCGTTTGGGCTGCGGGGCTTGCGACGATCATGTGGCACATTTGGAAAGCCCGCAATGACCTGGTTTTCAATGCCAGGACTACTTCCCCTCGCGACATTCTCCGACGTTCCGCTGAGGATCTCCTCACTTGGGCCGGTAGATTTCCTATGGATGAGAGAGTTCATCTTGAGCACCTGCGTGTGCTCCTCCTCAACGCGATCATGTAATAGTCCTCGTGTGCGATCTCTTCCCCCCCTGTTTTCACCACAAACTTTGTAAGGGCAGCCAAGCCCTCCTTCGAGAGTAATAATAACCGGTGGGGAGTCAAATCCCCCCCGTCTTTCCACGAAAAAAAATGTAATTCCTAGCCATGCCCTACTCGGGGTGAGTAAAGGATCAACTCTTTCAATTATAGATAGTAATAGTTTCTCTTGTTTCTTCCACAATCAGACATGGAACAGACGTTTTCCAGAAAGTCCCGGAACACAGAATAGAAGATAATAAACAAATGAACTAAAGAATTTCAAGAACGAAGAACAGAAGCAAAGAGAATTCAGAGAACCCATTTCTCGTAAAACACGGTTATGATAATACAAAATACTTTCAGTCAGAAACTGAAGGAAGAAGTCATATTCTCGCAATAATTTTTCATATTTCTTCCACAAACAGGCACTGCAAGCCATATTCTTGAAACAAAAAGCAACAGACAGAAACACAAGAATTCAAGGTACCCCAGAAAAACAGAGAAGGAAGAAGATAATAAACAGTAGCCATGGAAGCAGTAGCCATTTTGAACAATGACATGCAGTGCTTAACAAATTGTGGAAGCATCTAATGACACGCAGTCATTACTAAAATAAATAAACCATGGAAGCCTCTTCTAGCTACAATAGTCCATCACTTACGTTTTCAGAAAGGATGATTGGAACCAAAACCCAACTTTAATTTGCTTCCAAATCAAGGTTATAAAAAGTGCGCTTAAGCGCACGCTTAAGCTCGCTTAGGCGCTGAGCGGAGCAAAACGCCTAGCACTCAACTGGGATTAAACATGCACTTAATTGCGCTTAGCGCTTTAATCCTTCAGAAAAGAGAAAAACGGAGGCAAAACGCTCAGTTAGCGCCTCACGCTTAATTGAACCTTGTTCCAACTACATGTTACAACAGCTCGATGATGCCATAAGAAATAAGTGTGTCTATTAAATCGCTTTCAGCATTGAAAACCAAGGGGGTCTATTAATCGATGTGAAAGCAATAAACACATTAGCTATGTTACCAGACATGCATCCATAAAAATTAAGCTCACCAGGAAATGCAAAAATATATTGTGTCTTGGGGAATGCCACACACAACGGAATAAAGAGATCAAACAACCATTTGAATCACTTTAGAACAGGAAATTAGTTGGAAATGACAGGAAAGGAATAAAAAGTGTTTACTCTCACATAGACATTTAGCTATAAGTAAAACACCAGGAAGTATAAATATATTAGGGCTCTTGGGGAAAGAACACTACCTTGCTTCAGTAAGCTAAATAACCCATCTGCCTTCCTCTTTCCCTCAACACATATTTCTCGGTGCTTTCCCTTTGTTGTCAGCTCTGTAGAAAAAAACATCAATACCATGCTTCAGTAAATATTTGTAACATATAGCTCACATGTTTTGTTAGCTAACTCCAAATAACATTAACATGCATGTCTCACTACACTTTTCAGTATGTGTTTGATAATGAGTCTCTAAACTGAACATGAACAGCATAACTGAATATAGACCTGTGTTATCCTGCTGATAATATGATATACAATAAATATATGATTAAACAGAATCATGTTGAGTAGTATAAATTTTACCTAGGGCTGGAGAGAACCAACTCATAGGCTCTGGAGGTTGTCGATCTGAACACAGCAAGGCAACCGGCGCTGCAAGGTCGTGCTCACAAACTCCCTTGCAACACCGCACTAATGTGTGTTGCTGACGGATACCGATGCACTGATCTCCGTGCCTAAAGCCCCTCAGTTTCAGGTCACAACAATTGCATCTGAAATAGACAAATAGTATATGCACCATCTCAAAAAACACTAACGAAATCACAAAATAACCAATTGGGAGAATGGAGTACCAACAACCTCTCCTATACCATTGGGAATTAAAGGACTAAAAGGTGAAGGATACAACATCTCATATATCATTTGTAAAGGAATAATAAATAAAAAATTGCTTGTGGCACAAATGCAAAACATCGAATGGGCTAAGCTTTTATGGGCACTCGGTGCCGTTGTGATGTTTAGACTGTTAAGACGAACCAAAATTGCAGTTGTGTTTCCATAATTATCTATATATTAGACAATCTGAAAATCTACGACATTGTATACACAAAAAACAACCATTGACTGATCAAGAAAGCTCACTTTTAAGACAACATACCTTTTCATTCGACAATAAGGTGGAAGTTTATGTGATCTGGGACCTAGGCACGATGGGTGCTCATGCAGTCCGGAAACAAATAGAAAAGGTGGATTAAACACATCGGGGAACCAAGAAAACGGACATTGTTTCCACGTGAGGTATATAGTCAAATTTACCAGCAATGGGGCAGTCAAAGATCCTTTTCATGCCAATAAAATTTCTTATTTTCTGCAAGGATAAATAGGGGAATACAAAAATTAAGCACACATTATGTTTTCAGAATTAACAAAATACAAATTCGGCTGATGTAAACAGGATTGCTTATCTTTAAGCAATGAAATACAGCTAATACGGCCTGTGGCCGTATTTTTTTAGCATAAATAAATGCTTCAAGCCTATGCAAAAGAAGAAATGATGTATCTATCTACATGGGTTTCGGCTGATGTAAACAGAATTGTTTATCTATAAGAATGAAATACATCCAATGGCACCCAGGTTAATCTTGTGGATTAACTATATCTCAATCGAAGGGAGAATTACATATTAAAGAACAATGGTGCTGTCTATATGGCCTAAATGGAGCTTTCCAGTATACCAACCTTAGAATACGCTCATATTTGCTGTAGGCACACCCAGTAATCACTAACCAGGAAAAGAAAAGAACTAATCACTTGTCCTGTATGTCCATGGACGAAGTAGTAGCAGGCAGGCGAACATGGAAGCAGATCGGATGAACTGAGGTCAGGATCTGGAACCAAATCGGAGAAATTATCATTGGAAAGTGATATACGAAGAACAAACATTCAGAGAAAAAACAAATTACCTCGACTGTTTCCATACGGCCATATGCCATCGAAGCCAGGTCTCTTGGGAGACTGGAGCGTTGCCGGCGAGCCACCAGGGAGGGGACAACGGGGCTGATTGTCCTCTTCCGGTGAGGCTGCCCGACCACATAGAGAGGACGTGCCAAGCAAGAAGAAGACAAAACCAATGAATCGGATCCCACGGGCGAACCAAAACCTGCGACCAAAAAGGAAACGGAGAAAAAGAAGGCAAAACCAATTAATCGGATCCCACGGGCGAAAGAAAGCAAAAGAGAAGGTAAAGAAATCAAACCCCGTTGGTCAACTTGCTTAGAAATCAAACCCTAGATCGGAGTGAGAGAGGTAAAGCACAAACGTGAGGCAGGACGGGGCGAGCTTCTCTCCCCAATCGGACCCAGGAATAGGGCCTCCTCTCTCTTGCTCTGTAGAACCATGGAAGGAATGAAGGAATAAAAACATATAGATCGAAGACAGAAACAGGGGCGAAGGAAGGCAACAAAAAGAACAAGTTCCAGACAGAACCAAAGGATAAGAAAATAGAAGGAGAACCTAGGACCGAAAAGAAACAACGAAGAAGAATAAGAGGCAGAAAATGCCAACGAAATGGATAGCACGGGCGAAAGGAACGGAAAAGGCAAAGAAAATCAGAGTCTCGCCTCAACCGAAACCACAACTCCATGCTTGCATAGCTCCAGATTCGGCCGGAGATCGGCGACGCGGCGGCGGCGGATCTGAAGCTGGATCTCGTGCACGAAGCAGCAGGTGAGAGGAGAGCAGGAGGCGAAACCGAGGGGGCGAGAGAGAGGCGAAGCAGGGAAGTGAGGCGTGCGACCTGCTCTCCCCAATCGAGGCCAGGAATAGGGCGGCCATGACTGTAAGGCGTACCTGGCGACCATGGAGAAGTCGACAGCGAGGTGGACGATGACACGCTCGGTCCACTTGCGAGTAGGAAAACTCGATACTACCCCTGTAAAGAGAAATTATCACCTTTCTCCACTAACGCCTGCATGGCACCTTGAGCAAACTACGACGACTGAAACATGGACCAGTCCAAAGAAAGGCCCACAAGACAGCGAGCGAGCCGTGTAGAACATGGGCAGTCCATACCTTTCAGCCAAGCGCAGCGAATGCACGACCGCCACGCCCACAGACCCCACGTCTGGCGTGGGCGCCTGCATGTTCTGAAGCTCCACCGAGGGCGCGACGCGGTGTGCCCCTGCTGAGTAGTCAAAGCCAAAATTTGTAAATATTTACTTAATATGTAGCAATAAATATAAACTTTCATACTACCATATAATTTGAAGATATAATTTAGGAATAATGATTTCATATTTTAAAGGTTATTTTTTCTATTTATTTGGTCAAAAATTATAAAGTATGTTTTGACCAAACCCCAAATGCGGGTAATTGTGAACGAAGGGGTACACTGTTTTTACGATTGAGTACATAGAAATGACTTATTTGACTGCAATCAGACAAAACGCCTACATATAAGTTAAAAGTCATGCGACATTAGTCGCACTATGTACATTGAGTAACAAATTTATTCGACTGCCGGCAGAACAACACTCTTGCAAAACATATACAGAAGAGTTCAGAGTCGTGTCGACGGGACATTAGTCGCACTATGTACATTGAGTAACAAAACATATTCGACTGACGAAGATACAACATTAGTCGACGCACTGTCGACGGGAATGTCCCACACAGTATAAAATATTTTCTTACTGATACATACAAAGCTAAGTCACAACAGACGCCTGCTTGATATGTTTCATTTAGTATCAACATGACGTGTCACTACTTTTTTTTAATCTAAGAAACTCAAAAGTGTACACTTGAATTGTCTGGATATTGCTTGGTTTGTACGATAGACATATTGAACAATTTTATGTGTCTTTATCTCATGTAACAAAATCAACATAACAATAGATGTCATTCCAATTGCATAGTAAAATCGAGGACTGATTAGAGTATTTAACAATGTTATTCAAACAACGTAGTCATTTCGCATAACAAGGAAAATACATGTGACTGGCTATGTAGAACCAATAAACAAAGACCAGAATACGTTAAGAGTGAACAAAACTTTGAGTCATACTTCTCTAATGTTTACTATTGATGTATAAACATGTTAACAAATATATATATAGAAGAATATAATTTATCGTTAGAAGTATATTCATAGGACTGACTATGTAGAAACAATAAACAAAAACCAGGATAAGTGAAGAGTCAAGAAAACTTAAGAGTCAGACTTCTCTAACTTTTACTATTGACGTATAAATATGACAAGAAATATACCTAGACGGAAATAATTTGTCGTTAGAAGTATATTCATATAAATGTAATTGCCAAGTTTTACCACACATCATGTTTCTAAAAATTTTGCACATTATAACATGGAGTGTGTAAATGAGGCAAAAAAATCTCGGAACAAGATAACTCACACTATTAAATGTGACCTACCAAATAAGGAGGAAAGAGTGTTTTATCACTTAATTCTTATGATTTGTTTGGCTACTATTGCTTGGTTTGTATGTAGACACGATCAACACAAAATCACATGTCATTCCAATTGCACAACAAAATTTACGAGCGAATAACTATGCTATCAAAGCCATGTAGTCATTTGCGTACCAAAGCGAATACATATGACTTGGTGTGTCGAACCATTGAACAAACATCATGATAAGTTAGAGTCTGAAACATTGATGTGTCTTTAGCGGTATAGTCATAGAAAAATAATGGCCAAAGTTTTACTATGTTCATGTTTATAAAATGTTGCACACTGTCACATGAAGTTTGTACATGAGAGGAAGAAAATTACACTATTTAAGGGGTCTCTCTACGGCTTAGCTGACTGAGACATAACTTATGTCTCAGTCATGTGATGTCACCGTTTTTCCTGTTAGCAGATTCGGCCGATCGCAAAGCAAAAGAACGATCGGACGACCACATATGTGACTAAGACAACAGCCGGGACTTAGCAAAACCGCAATTTAAGTTGACCTACCTATTAAGGATGATATATTATTCTATATCTTAATTAAATGATTTTTAAATCAAAGATAACTAACTTCACATACTGATATAACATCATATAAAACTATACTTCAGTTTACATATCCAACATCAATTACATGGGTGATTCAGTATATGGCATGCTAATCATTTTCTCATAAATTCAAGTTTCAAAAGATTTTGCTCACATACGTAATATTTTGCTTACCAGCACAAATTTGATAGTTTTGTAGAACAGTTTTCATAATGAAAAGCAATGTGATATCAGCAAAAATATATTTTTATTTCTTTCACACTTTCAACAAATACAGATGATGCCCTCGCATTTGCGAGGGCCACTGTGCTAGTTATGTGAAAAGTAGCACAAATAATTTGAAGCTAATCAGCACGCAGGTGAGCCACGAACCAGACTCGAGGACAAAGAAAAACCCCAACTGAAGAATGGGACAGGGAAGACAGAGAGAAGAAGAAAAGAACATGGAAGCTAAATAATCCAATACTAGTCTTTATACATTGAAACTAAATACTAATCAGTCCGGTGGTAGTAGTAGCAGCGAACAGATATAGATGCCTAGCTACGCGTGAATAATGGTTCTTAGACATCGAAGCTAAATAATCTAGTCAACATCGTACGGACAGGGAAGACAGAGTAGATACTGATGCTAAATAAACTAGTTAAGTCTGGTTACGGCTGCTTGATCTGTGGCGGGCAGCCGGCGTTCCTCGTCGATCGTGGCATCATCACCGTGTTGCCCTGTACAAACAAACATGGAGGCATCGCCTAGCTACATATCAACTCAGTAGATAACACGAGGTTGAAAGCTACTAGCATTAACTAAGGATTAACTACCTCATCTTTCCGAAGGCTACGGCGGCGGAGTAGACGAGCACGCAGACGACGCCGGCCGGGAGGAGGAGCGCGAAGCCGGCGACCGGGTCTCGGGGCTGGAGGCGAATGCGAACGCGGAGGTGAGGCAGAGAGCGCCAAAGAGGGCGAGGGCGGTCGTGATCCTGGCCGTGGCCGTGGCCATGCCCGGCGGCGTCCCGCAGAGGCGCTGGGTCCAGATGAGCAGTATGAGCATGAGCGAGGTGTGTATCGTCGTATAACTCATTGCTTTAAAGCAGGCGTAGCTGGCGGGGAACATGGTGAGCCTCGCCGGGGGGTTCATGGCGACCCGGATGGTCACCGACGCCACCACGGCCGCCGGAACCGTGAGCGCCGCGGGCAGTGTCGGCGGCATGTCGTCGTGCCTTCTTCTCCTGCTAGACAGAATGGAAGAAATTAGCTAGTGTGTGTAGAATCCTCTGATCACGGGGCAGCAAGTACCAAGATAATGAGTGACGCATGTGGAAGAGGGGGAAGGGAAATGATGTACCTTGGTGTGAGTGCTGCCTGCGTCGCTTGCTCGCCGGCCGCCGGCCCCGTCCTGCGACTGCGAGCGAGAGATCTAGGTTGCTGAGGGAGAATGCAGACGATCGAGGGGGAGGGCTGGGTGCTCTGCTCGGGAAGATAAAATGGCTGCCGGCGAGGGAGCTTGCTTTGCTTTGCTTTGTACTCGTAGTGACAAGAGAAGAAGAAGAGTCTTGTGCTTTGCTTTGCTTTGTGCGATGGAAAAGAAAGAGGAGAAAGATACGCGACGCGCAACGTGTCGAGCAGCGGAGCACAACCATTAGGAAAAGACCTGATTGGCAAAGCCAGGAATAGTTTGAGAAGCTGCGTGTGGGGTAGGGTTTACGTGCGTGCATGCAATTGATATGCCAATTAATATGCGTGAGTGTGCACATGTTTTTGAGCAGCTGAGTTTATACCGCAAAAGAAAAAGAAAACAAGATTTTTTTCTGCATCAGCCCCGGAAGGGGGAGCAAAGGGTCCTCCACTCCTCCTTGTCGAAGGGCACGGTGGTGGCTCCTTCACACCACTAGCCGCACTGGGCGGCGATCACATCGTCGAGTACACGTTGAGCAAGGTGTCTGTTTCACCAAGATCTGGGCCGGCGCCTCTCCTTCTCGGCGAGTTCGTGGCATGGACGTTGGGCTGGCGCTTGTCCGGCATGTCGTGGACTGGAGGGGAACTCGAGCTTGAGTGTGAACCAGTGAGGGATGACAGGTTCATCCCGATGGCGTCAGACTTCTCACCACTTTCCTATGGTGCATGGCAGGGCGTGAGCCTCCGGTACCTCTTGTAGGTGGGAAGGATCTCTCGATGGTGGGATCGGTCTCTATCACCATTTCGACTGAGGCGGACATCGGTGTTGACGGCCAGCGCTCGGAGCTATGGGTTCGTGGAGACGAACCCGTGGGTGGGCCTTGGGTTGTCATGGGCCGACGAACGCAGGGCCTTTGAGAAGGCCTCACTTTGGAAGCATCGCGGTGGTCGCGGTCCGTGATGGTGGCCCACACACTAATAGGTAAAAGGTTATAGCGGCCACCTCAGAAATAGTGTGTGCTAATAAACACACGATACTGCTAATTAGTGTACCGTGTTCTAGGAAAACACGTTACTAAGTATATTATATATACTAGTAGCGTGATGTTTCACCGGATGCGCTACCACTAGTGAAATAGTCTCGGGCACACCGTACAAGTATTAACATGCTGGTCATCTGCCGTTGCTAAACAATCTTGTTTATATTAGGAGTGACGGTTAAACTGTATTTTTTCTACATGGTGCGGCCGTGATTTGGTTTCGAGATCTTATGGGTTTCAACTCTAGCCTACCCAACTTGTTTGGGAATAAAAGGCTTTGTTGTTGTTGTTGTTGTTGTTGTTGGTGCGGCCGTGATTGTTAATTGTATTTTTTATTTGTGGTAATATAAACAGCAAGTACTAATTAGTACCCTGATAATTTATTGATTGTACCTATAAACTCCTCCACTGCACAATGTAAGTCTTTTTAGCAAATTAATATAGAAGGAATTACATTGTGCACATAGTAAGTACTAATTAAGCAACTAGTGGATTTAGGCACGAGTACTCCTAGTAGTAAAACTTAAGCAACTGGTTGATGCATGCATCAATGGAGCAAACACACCGGCTGACATGCTAACACGGACATGATGGAAAGGCCACAACAGTGTGGAGTCATGAGACTCATGAGCACGGTCCACATGAGATCCGACGTCTCTCATCATCCTCAAACAAGCACGTAATCCCTGTGCTCCCCCTATCTTCGTTCTGATTGGCCGAGGGAAAGAAACATGGATCGATGACATGACATAAAGAAACAAACAGGAGAAAATCTACTCGCAGGCGTCTTTCCGTGCTAAACAAGCCGATGGAAAGAAACATATGGATCGATGATCATGGTGGTGGATGGAGATGGCTGGGCCTTCTTCTTCTGACTTCAAGTACAGAAGCTAGAAAACGCTGGATGAGCGGGAGGTGAAAGAAACAAACGAGAGACCTTTGCTTTTGGCTTCACGAGCGCGCACACACCCAAACCAACTAGACCTACTAGCTTGGCTTGACTCGGGTAGGTGCTGCACGAATTGTAAATCCAATAATGTGCAGGAAAGATCGGAAATGCATAACGACCCACTGCGCAAAAACCAAATTTTAAAATGTAAAAAAAAATCAGATATACTTCAAAAAGGTTATGTTAGTAAAAAAATTACGTGAAGAAAAATTATTTTTGTAACCTGTGCACAAAAGACAAATCTGGACTCTCTAAAATGATTTTATATGAGACATTTTTTTTGTCTTTTTTGCACAGCTCACACAAAATGTTTTTTTCTCCACGATATTTTTTGTGCCAACACAGAATGTTCTAATTATATCCAATTTTGTTTCTGTAATTCTTTGACATTTTGAAAAAAATACGTAGTAGGTGTATCTGCACACTAGTAGGAAAAAGCCTACTGTTGGCGGGCGGTTTTTGGCGGGCGAACTGGCATTCCCCAAATGCCAATGGTAATGCGTACGACTGGCGATGCTGGCTCGACAGCGGTAGGAAACGTACCGCTGGCGAACCAAACCTGCCTGTCAGCGGTAGTTTCTAGCAGCGCTGGCGACGCGCCCTTCAGCGATAGCTGCTTCGCTCGCCAGTGTTCGAATTCCGGGGTTAAACCGAGTTCGCCAGCGGTACTGATAGAACTTCGCCAGCGGTATAATTTTTTTTCTTCTGAAAATTGTATTCCAGCAGTATATATATCAGTACTATATGTACATGCAGGACATGATAGTACAAAACCCAAAAGTTAAAACAAGTGTTCGTCCGAATGTATCAAGTACAAAAGCGGCGTGCACCGGAGGGGCTGGAGCGAACGATCGTACGTGTCTGTTGTTGCCTCCACCAAAGCACAAGAATAAAGCCCTAATTAACTTTACACTCAAACATATATGACAAAGCAAGGAGATCCATGCTATGATGCCTCCAAGAAAGTCACGACTTTGTAGTGCCGCCACTGTCGGGTCTAAGAGCATCTCCACCGGGGCCTCTAAATATGTGTCTGGCACCCCTAATTAGGTCTCCTTTGGGGTGCCGGACATGTGCCTTGGCAACATTTGGAGGCCGCCCACAGCGGCAGTCGCTAAAGGCCCACCCCTCAAACGGCTCAAAATTTGAGCAAACTGTCGAACACCTTGCGGGCGCACGAACCGGCCGGTTCGTCGCCGCGTCGCTCTGCATTACGATGCTTCGTGTGGATTGCAACCGTCGCCGCGTCGATTTGGGTTGCGTTCGCACCGGTTGGCACCAATATAACAATCCTCGCGGCCGCACATCGATCTCATTCTTTCTACCCACAACTCGCTCGCCATGTCGTCGCCTGAGAAGAAGGCGGTGCGGCCCGATCAGGAGGAGAAGAAGGAGGCGGTGCTGCCCGATCCGGAGGAGAAGAAAGGAGGCGATCGTGGTGGTCGATCAGGAGGAGGAGAGGGAGGTCGTACTGGTCACCGATCAGGAGCAGCATGCCGTGGTCGCCGCCGAACAACAGCAGGAAGAGGATCAAATAGTTATAATACGTAGATACAGTGGTCTTACATGAAAGATACTTTAGCTGCAATCTTGGCAAATAAAGAACGTGCTACTAGACATCCAACACTAGTACAGAACGACACATCGGAAACGGACCAAAAAGCTCATCGGCAACGGAGAAAGGGTCCGTGTCCCGCCTCTGTCACTGATGTGAAGACTCACAACGGCAACGGAGATTTTGATCGTTTGCAATAAGTTTGGCAACGGGCATAATATATAATCGTTGCCTTTAGTCTTTACATCAGATACGGAGATTAGTTTTTAACCGTTTGTAATGAGGGCGGAAGGAAACAAAAAAAAGCCGGTGATGCCTGCTGCGCCATCGACGGAGCCCAGTGGTTCCTGGCTGACGGCCGCCGGTTATTCACCTTCCTCTTCGCCCAGCTTCATTGCGTGGTCTTCTTCTACCTATTATAGAACTAATTACAGAAGTATCTGTCTTGTGTAAACAAAAGTCTTGCTCCTGGAGGCGCCGGCTTCAGTGGACCATGTGGACGGAGCCCCGCTCCTACGTCTTCACGGCCGCCGCATAGTCTCCAGGTTTCCTCCTAGCACTAAAGGAGATGAAAAAAATCAAAATGTAATCTCCTTCATCTCTTTGCACAAGACAGATGCTTCTTCATCGGCATTACAGAAAATATAGAACTAATTACACTACAACATAGCCTAAACAATGCCTCATATATAGGTAGATTGGACACACAAATTTCAGGGATGGAGCTAGTGAGCCAAGTAGGATGCACAAGATCGGTATTTGTGCATACCACAAGGATCACTAGCGCCACCCCCGGATCACGTGGTGTCACCTAATTTTAATAATCGGCATAACAGAAACAAAACTAAAATCTATGTGTAAACAATGCCTACTAAAAACAGAGCAAATCTATAGATAAACAATTAGCTACTTACAACTAGAAAACAACTAAAAATCTATGTGTAACCAATGCCTACTATAAACAGAGCAAATCTATGGCTAAACAATTAGCTACATACAGCTAGAAAACAGCTAAAATCTATGTGTAAACAATGCGTACTATAAACAGAGCAAATCTATGGATAAACAATTAGCTACTTACAACTCGTAAACAACTAAAAATCTATGTATAAACAATGCCTACTATAAACAGAGGAAATCTATAGATAAACAATTAGCTACATACAAATAGAAAACAGTTAAAAATCTATGTGTAAACAATGCCTACTATAAACAGAGCAAATCTATGGATAAATAATTGGCTACTTACAACTAGAAAACAACTAAAAATCTATGTGTAAACAATGCCTACTATAAATAGAGGAAATCTATGGATAAACAATTAGCTACTTACAACTAGAAAACAGCTAAAAATCAATGTGTAAACAATGCCTACTATAAACAGAGCAAATCTATGGATAAACAATTAGCTACTTACAACTACAAAACAACTAAAATCTATGTGTAAACAATGCGTACTATAAACAGAGCAAATCTATGAATAAATAATTAGCTACTTACAACTTGAAAACAGCTAAAATCTATGGGTAAACAATACCTACTATAAATAGAGCAAATCTATGGATAAATAATTAGCTACTTACAACTAGAAAACATCTAAAAATCTATGTGTAAACAATGCCTACTATAAACAGAGCAAATATATGGATAAACAATTAGCTACTTACAACTAGAAAACAGCTAAAAATCAATGTGTAAACAATACCTATTAAAAACGGAACAAATCTATGGCTAAACAATTAGCTACTTACCACAATGCCTAATAAGAATAGAGCTAATCATCTGAAACGAGCAAAAAGAAGTGCAAAAAAAAAAACTATACTACTGAACAGGGGTCTTACATTAGGCGAGGCGGGCTCGCTTAGCGTCGCCGCCAGCGACGGAGTTAGCGCCAGCCTCCCCTGGCGGCGCCTTGCCCTTGCCGTGGACCAAAGAGAGGGTTATGGCGGCCCGGAGGTCAGACTGGTAGACCGCCTCCTCGGCGCGTTCGACCTAGGTCGAGGCCTCGGAGAGGAGGACCGCCGCCTCCAGATCGGCCTCGCCCTGACGACGCTTGACGTCATCGCGCTCGAAATCGGCGCGGGAGAGTTGGCAAGCGATCTCCAGATCACGACCCTCCTCCTCTTCCTCTTCCTCTTCCTCTTCCTCTTCCTCTTCGTCCTCGTCGGGGGACGAGGACGAGGAGGAGGAGGAAGACGGATGGTTCAGAGAGTAAGGACGGCGGCCGGGGTACATCGCCTGGCGGATCTCGCGGTAGCTGCAATGGCGGCCAAATGAGCGGGTGCGGTCGGAGCCTTCGCCGTGCGGACGAGCGCCAAGGTTGCGGGACCGGCCCGCGGGGACCGGAGCAGCGGCGGCCTGTTCCGCAAGCCCGTCCCGTAACACCAGCTGACGCTGCTGCTGCCTGAAGGCCCGGAGGGTGGGGCGGCCACGGCCGCGGCCGCGATGGCCGGATCTACCAGCGCCGACGGAGGAAGCCATGCGAGAGAGTGAAGAGAGATCGAGGAGACTGTGCGGCGGGTAGGGTTGGATGTGAGACCGTGAGAGTGAAGGGCATAGTAGGTTCTTATAGGCCGCGGGCTGTCGGGCTGCTTCTAAAGGCAATGGAGATTGCGAAACTGTCCGTGTACGATGAACACACATCGGTAACAGAGACAAACTAACTTCCGTTACCAACATATATTCCACTATTCACTCGTTGCCTTTGTTGTGGGCCTGCTTTACGGCCCAGTGCGGACACGCGGAGGATGTCGCGATTCTCCGTCGCCTAACTTTTGCCGTTGCCATAGAGGGGTATCAGATGTGTATCACAGGATTCTGATGGGTTCAGGGAGCGTGTCGACATTACAACTTAACATATTTAGTCTCAACTCAACTATTACAGAAATAGTCTTCCAGCTGGGTTCCAGTATACCGAGTAATTGAACGAAACCAATAGATTGCATGATAGATTAATAACTGTTCTTGACCCGTCTGTTTTCCAAATAAAAATGTTCACGCCCCTTCGCGTAAGTTAAGCTTGTCTGTGAAGTCATCCTGGTTACTAGGGAAATGCAATAGGCATAGTCCTCCAAGGAAAATAGGGAAATTCTTCTCGGTTGGACCAATGGTGGAGGATTGTGCCTCATGGAGGTCAAATTAATGAATGCTTCCATCAAGCTATACATATACTGGCCAATATCAAGCAGTTAAAAGTTGTGAAAGTCGGATAACTCGGAGAGAATTTCTATGAACCAGTCAGTGCGGGTCAATGATTGGATCAAGCCCCGAGCTTGGATAAAAATCAAGAAATTACCTAGCCTAGCAGAGAAGAATCAGTCCATGTTCTGTTCCGCTGTCCAGTCAGGGCGCCGGCCGTCGGTCGCGTGGAGGCGGCCGACAGCGCAGTAGTCGAGCCGAGCAGCGGTGTGAGAGGCGGCGCCACGGCGGCTAGCCGGACTTCTTCTGCTTCCGGTGACGATGGCGGCGAGGCGCGAGCAAATGGGCCGGGCCGACGAGGGTTCAGCTCGTATCAGGATTTCTTGGGCCAGCTAAAATGGGCTTGGCCGGCAATTTTGCCGATTAAAATTTGAAGCCGAAAGCAATTAGAGCGTGTTATTCAAAGTTTGAGAAAATTCAGGTAGTGTGCGTCAGGTATAAATACAAGGGAACTACCCGCAGCGAACTGCAGAAGAGTTTGTGAAAAATGTTGAGCTCATAAAATTATCAACCGCTCTGTTAAACTTTATAGCAAACGATCTTTATTTTCAGAGCTCAGTTCGTCAACTCTTTAGCACTCGGAGAGTAGTCTACTTCAGAATTTCCAGTGTGGTTTTGCCCTGAAGCTCATGACAAATTTTGTTTCTTGCTAAAAAGACATTATCACCAGCCTAGTCATGTTCAGTAAAGATTGGAACTAAAAGGTTTTATCACGTTTTTATAGCACAGAGCAAGACTGCCCTGAACGCATTATATGCCCAACCTTGTCCAACTTTGCTGTGTTCTCATTCCGGCATTATTTCCACTTGCACGTCTATATACAAGCTACCATGTAAATCCTCAACTGACTTTTGTGCAAAAATACTATACACAACAGCTAAGGTGGTGACTTCATTCCCACACGTATATATACATACATCGTCATCCTAATTATTGCATCAGCACAGAGCCAAGTCAGCCCTTGTTTTGCCCGCAAACGGAAGTCAACTCTTGTTACAGATAGTTATCATACTATACTAGGTCTTAGCTTTGGACAGGAACTCTGCTCTAACACTTGTACATCCAAGGATTCTGATTGATTCAGAGAGCGTGTCGACTTTACAACTTGACATATTTAGACTGAACTCAACTATTTTTTTATCCTTCCAGCTAGATTCCGGCATAGCGAGTAATTTAACGAAACTAGACCATGAAGGTAGGTCATATCCTCAGAGATGTCCTCAATAGATTGCATGACAGATCAATACCTGTTATTGACCCGTTTATTTTCCAAAACATAAAAATAGTTCACGCCCCTTGAGGATAACTTAACTTTGCTTAGGGCATCTCCAGTCGTTCGGCCCCCCAGGTTTTGATGTGGCGCTTTTTAGCGCTAGCGCCGGCCGTCTCCAAAACCTAGGGGGGGGGGGGGGGGGGGGGGCGCGAATTCACCAGCCGTTCGGCGGCCCAGGAAAGCACATGGCCCATAAATTTGAACTTTCTTCTTCCCGCCCCCAAAAAATAGCCCGATTTCGGCGATCACAGCAGCCATAGTTAGGCAGTGATATTACAAAAAAACGCCACAGTTGGGCGATCAAATAGTCTCGATCAAGCCACAGTCGGGCGATCCACGACCACATTGGGCATTCTGCTGATGCACAGATCAGATAGAGGCCAGCGACGCCGCGGCGTCAGAGTCGACGTCGACGATAGGCTTGGTGGTCGGAGTGGCAGTCGCGGCGGCCTCGAGGTCGACGACGGGCGCGGCATCCTCCAGGTCGATGGTCGTCGCAGCAGTCTCGGCGTCCAGGTCGATGGGCGTGGTCGGCGTCGTGGACGTAGGCTGGGCAGGCGGCGTCTCGGCTGGACTGCCGCAGGTCGTGTTCGTCGGCGTGTCGTAGGTAGTGTCCGTCGGGTGGCGCAGCTCGTGTCCGTCGGTGTCGGGGCTGGAGCCAGGCTGATGTCGCTGAGGATGAGCTGGCGCTGCGCCATGAACCATGTCCTCACCTCGGGGTCCATCGCGGCCGGATCGGCCCCCGTGAGGAAGGCGAGGTCGTGGTTCCTCTTCTTCGCCACGGTGTCGGTCCTGAGGAGCTCGATCTTGACCTTGGAGTTGGCCATGAGCGCCGACCACCTCTTTGCGGCGACCTCCTCCCTCTTGCCGGCGTTGGTCTGGGCGTCAGCGATGCAGGTCTAGATGGACGCCTGGAGCTTTGCCGCTATCGGCGCGGCGTCCCTCGCCGCCTTGGCTTTCTTGTGGCCAATCGGTGGACGGGCATCAGACGCGCCAGCAGCCGCCGCGCCCGAGACGTACTCCTTGCCCTTGGCGAGCCCACGGCGTGTTTCCGCCCACTTCTCGCACCCCTCGATGACGATGAAGACGTGGAGCCACTTGAAGTCGGCTTCTCGTCCTCCTTTTACGCCTCGAGCATCCGGACGATCTACATGGCGATGGGACCGGCACCAATGAGCTACATGGCGTCGAAAAGAAAGGAATCACGGCGGAATTTCTCACCTCCATCTCGCGGTTGGCGCCGCTCTTCGGCCTGTGCGTGACCTCCTCCTGTATGCCATGCCACTTGTTGCAGGCGGCCTGTATGTTCTGACAATGGTTGGCGATGGCCTTCTGGTCGCGCTCCGTGACGCACGACGCATAGTCGGGGTCGATCATCCGGTGCTCGTCATACTCCGTCTTGATGCACTTCCAGTAGTTGTCCAGCGCCTGATTCGCGCCGATGATCGGGTCGCAGCTGACCACCTTCCATGCCTCGGCCAGGAGGATATCCTCCCTGCACGTCCACTTGATGCGCGTTTCGACGGGAGGCTTCGGCGCCGCCTTGGACCCCTTCCTCGGACGGCGACCGCCCGTGTCGCCATCCTTGGCCGGGCCTTCCTCCGCAGCTGCAGGTGCCGTCTCGTCTCTTCTTCCGCCTCCGTGTCCGCCTCCTCCGTGCCGACGCCGGCGCCAGACGCACCTTGGCCGTAATCCCCGCCGCTCTGCGAGAAAAACTCCACACCGCCCTGCGAGAAAAACTCCACACCGCCCTGCGAGAGGAAGTCCGGGCATGCCGCCGCTGCTGCCGAGCCGGTGGTGATGATCTCGTCCATGAAGGCGCTGTCTTGGGGCATCCCGCCTAGCAGGGACTGCACGACGAAGGGGAGGGAACGGCGGAGCGACGGCGATGTTGCGTAGCCCGGTGTGCCGCCGACGTACATCATCGGCGGATGGTGGGGGAAGGTGACGTTGGGGTTGAAACCACCATGGGGGTCACCATCGGCGTACCCAGGGGAGTAGTAGCGCGGCGACGGCGATGGCGAGGCGACAGCGGTTTGGCTCCAGCCGGCGAACTGAGGATGAGGATGAGGAGAGTAGCCGGCCCTCTGCTTGGCTGGCAGCGCCGCAGACGCAGCCGGAGTTGGCGGCTCATCCAGCGCCTCCACCTCCTCTTCCTCTTCTTCCTCGTCGACGGCCTGGGCCTCGGCCTCCGCGGCCAAGTGCGCGGCCAACTCCCTTTGCCGCTGCGCCTTCTCCCTCGTCCGTCGCTGGAGGTTCGCCGCCTCCAGGCACGCTTTCTCGGCGATCCACTGGGCGTTGCTCATGCCCGCCGGCTTCTCCTTCGGCGCTCTCGGCTTCCGCGGCTTCTTGCCGATCATGGAGCACGCGGAGGGCGCGAAGAGGGCGACGGCGACGGCGCGGAGTCCTGTGAAGCGCGCGGGAGCCATGGCGGCCAGATCTGTGGGAAAATGGCGGGATCGGGGCGGGGAGAGGTATATATGTGGGGGAGAAATAGAGGGAAGGGGTCAAATTATGGAGGGAATAGCCAAATTATGGAGGGAAATCGCCTTCCCTCGCCGAGAAGTCTGGCCCTGGGACGCCTTTTGCCCCCAGGCCGAACCCAGCAAGCTGGGTTTGGGCTGGGTTCGCCGGCGCGAAATGGCGCTAAAAGCGGCGCTAACCGGCGCTAAATCGACTTCTGGGGGGGCGATTGGTGGATTTTCGTTAGCGCCGGCGCTAAAAAGGCCTCCTGGGGGGCTCTGGGGGGACGGCTGGAGATGCCCTTATGAAGCCATCCTTGTTAGTAGACATAGTCCTCCAAGAAAAGAAAAAAGGGGAAATCCTTCTCGGTTAGACCAATGGTGGAGAATTATGACTCATGGAGGTCAAAATTAATGAATGCTCCCATCAAGCTATGTTGGCCAATATCACCAAGAAGTTAGTTGTGAAAAAAAAACTGTGAATCACCGAGTGGCGGATCCATGACTAGAGCAAGTGCCAAACCAAAAACTTAGCTAAAAAAACTTCAAAAGAAAAATCTTTTAATGGCACGGGAATTTGGTACAATTACAAAGATGAACATACAATTTGGAGCTAATTGTTAACGGTCCAAGAAGGTAGAATTTCAATTTACAAGTAAAATAATAGGCCTAATTTCTAATGGTCCACAGATTTGCAAACAAATGAGTTCATTTACTATTTACAAATCAACGGAAAAACTAAGAAATTACCTACCCTAGCATGCAGCTGATCAGAGAAGCAGCAGTTCATGTTCTGTTCGGGCGTTCGGCGGTTCTGCTTCTTCCTGGAAAGAAGTCAGGAGGAAAGAGCCGAGCAGCGGTCTGGGAAGCTTGCCGAACAGCAAGCCGGACGGCCGGGGTCTGGGAAGCGGCGGCTGGCCGGACTACTTACGCTTCCGGCGGCAGGCGCGCGTCATCTGCCGAGCAAGGGTTCGTATCAGGATTTCATGGGCCAGCGAAAATGGATATCATACATCGGGCACCTCCCGACTTTTTTTCAAGAGTATGCCAAAGGCATACCTTATCTTTATAGAAGAGAGCAAACAATTAAAGACCCTCAGAAGGAGCCTTGGACCTTCTCTCTTCTCCCGCACAGTAGAAGAGGCGATATTTCTGATCTTCCCCGGTAAATCCACCTCGCCGCCGGCGAATCGCCGGTTCCCTCCTCCTCCGCCGGCCGCTCCGGCGGCGGGAGGATGGGGGAACCCCGATTTCCGGTGTGTACATAGCGTAGGAGTTATTAGGGATCCAGCCGGCGTCGTCGTGGAGTTGGAGTCGGGGCCGGAGTGGAGTATGCAGGAGGGGCTTGCCTTCTCCGGCGGTGATGCTCTTCGGAGCTTCGCGGCGGAGCTCCTCCTTCCGCGTGCTTGTGGCGGTCCTTTGGGGCCGGCAGGTACGCCTATCCCCTCGCCAGATCTCGGTGCGGCGGGTCTGGTTCTACAAGAAGATGAAGTGGTTGCTGTTGAGGTGAGGCGATGCTGCCGGCGGAGCTCGGTGGAGGCTCTCCGGGGTTCGAGGATCGGCGATTTCCCGCTCGCAGGGGATCTTCTTCCATTCCAAGGTCTGAGTGAAGAAGTTGCGGCGGCGCATCTCCGGCACGTCTTGCTCGTCGTCGACGACATCGGGTTGCAGGAAGACTTTGCTGTATTTTCAATCTTTCTGGTGCTTCTTCCTGTAATTTCCTTGCTTCAATAAAGCAGCTATTTCCCGCAAAAAAAAAGAGAGCAAACAATTACAAAATTCTGAAACTAGTTGCAAACAACTGTTTCAGATTACACATTACTCACACCACTCTCTAAGCCTACTCTCTAAGCAATGTCTGTTCGATCTCCTGATTGTAACGCAATTAGAGAGTGACATTCGAAGTTTGAGAAAATTCGCCGACAAGTACCGTGCGTCAGGTATAAATACAAGGGAACCCGCAGCAAACTGCAGCAAAGCTTGAGAGAAATGTTCAGTTAATAAAATTATGAAGTGAGGTGTTAAAATTAAGGAACAATTAGCGCGCTATAACAAAACAGCGTCGGCCTTAAAATACACTGTCTGGTTTATAGATAGATTGCACACACTTTTTTTGGTGGCTCCAAGCCATACCCTGGATGTATATTACACTGCTATCAAGAGGGTGTGAATGCCATAGATCTCTTAACATTATAGTAGACAACATCATTATTTATAGATGATATGTAGTTGGAGGACCAAATACACTAACAATGAGGTACATAAATAATTGCTAGAAT
The DNA here is from genome assembly GCA_947311845.1 of Poa pratensis. Taxonomy (NCBI): domain Eukaryota; kingdom Viridiplantae; phylum Streptophyta; class Magnoliopsida; order Poales; family Poaceae; genus Poa; species Poa pratensis. The sequence continues at coordinate 571,943 of CAMZMU010000085.1, read as the reverse complement.
ACTTCACAATTGACTTTGCGAAGCCTTCCTCTTTTCCTCTAGCTTGGTAAACACACTTCCATCGTATATACCTCTGACGTCGTCCTTGTAAAGAAGCCCCTTTGAATCGCTCGCAAGCATGAACATGGGATCCCACTCTATCCGAGGTGTCCTGCAAAATATAAGAAAATGTAGACTTAGACAACTTTTCAGCCCTAAATAATCATTCTACCATTTTACCCAAAGATTTTTGGCGTTTAAATTTAAGCCTATAATTTCTTCAACGGTGCAATATTCACAAATAACTGAGTTCACAAAAAATTACACTGGATCTCGTCGATCTAGATTTTCTATGAGCATCCGCTGTATCTCCGGAAATATCAACACATCTCGGAATGCCGATTCAGGCCAAAAGAGCATCGATCGCATGGAGCTGCATAAATAGCGGTGGGAACATTTGGGGATCGAGCGTGTAACACGCCGAAACAGCTAATGTCAACTCTGGAGGCTAGAAGTTTTACTTGGAGGCCCATCTTGTTCGTCGCCGACAGAGACGAGATGGAGCTGAATGAAATACATTATTTTGATATTCTTGTTTCACTAAGACAGTCGCTATACACCTTATCAAGATCTGTCTTTTCGAGAAATGCATCGTACAAATATTTAGTATTTTTCATGCTGTTTTACTCATGATAGCATCAGCCTAATAAATTGCAATAGTTAGCTCTGACATTTATTCGAGACTTAGAGTGTATGCATACATTGTTCTACGTGTTTGCCATTTTTTCAGTTTATTAGAAGGAGAGACTAGTCCAGTACTTGCGGGCTATAAAGGTTTGCACGAGAGCCCGGCCCATGAGCCCACAGTGGAAGCTTTCAGTGGAGTGTGGACTGTGGAGGCTTGGACTGTTTCCTACGTTGGAGGGGTGGAGGCGGCGGCGATCGTGACATTATTACGCCGGCCGGGTCGCCGGCCGCCATGCAAGAGGGTGATTCGCCGTCGGTCGTGGAGGAGGGACCCAAGAACAAGAGCAGCATGGAAGAAGTGGAATACGGGGCCGCCTGCACTACTCCCCATGCCCACCGGCAGCACCGCTTAATTTCTTCAGCGATCCCAAGTGCCTCAGGGCCAAGATTGAAAGAGAAAAACTCCAAGCAAAATCAGTTCTGCTGGTTCATCCGCTTTCGTCCCCATCCTCCAGCTGAAGCGTCAATTTAATTAGCCCAGTGGCTTTACAGTTGCTGGTTCTGCAATTTTAATCAGCCATTGCCTATTGCACTCACGACTATGTAATTAAACATGTGTCAGTTATTTATTTTTAACAATATATGTTACGAACCATTTCAGCACTCACTCAAACGTAACAGGTTAAAAGGATTTTGGTAGCTAATTTTAGGATGCAAGTAGCAGCAAGAGGGTGCGGAATTGCGAAGACAGTCTAGTGGACGAAGCCGCCGTTCTATTCGTAGCGGCTAGCAGTTGTGGGTGTCCTTGAACATGATATTCCCCAGGACACAGTTGGCCGTCGCGGAGACGAATGGAAGGAGGTCCTTCCCCGCAGCACTCGATGATCATCTCGTCCGCGCTTTCACCTGCAGCAAGCCGGCCAGCAAAAGGATAGTAATGCACCAGAGCCTGCGACAGACACCTCTTTACTGTCTCCGCTGCTGGTTCATGGGCCACTACTACCGGACGCTGGAACACGAGCAAAACTGTTGGAAAAGATGCAGCACCAATCTTGTCAACTTTTCGAAAAAGTTTGATGCTGCCTAATGTCGGCGTTGCCACCTCCCATGGCCTGACGACCACCGCCGGGGACTTCCGGACCACTATGCTCATTGCTTAGCTTTATGTCTACTAGAGGCTAGCGAGTACAATGTTTGTCAATGCTCACCTTAATTAGTTCATATATGTAGGCCAGGCCCATGTCTTTCTGTACGTAGTCATTAGATATACGAAGCACTAACTTATTAACTTGCGCTTGTTGGAAGGAGAATCTCTTACCTCACTCGCTATGAGACTTTCGCACAACACACTGCAACCCTGTCTAAATGCATGTTACTGGAGGTTACACCATGTGCAATCAACGTCTAGATTTGTTATTGGAGTATTATGAGTTTTAACGGCCGGCTTTGAGTAGTATATGACTTTGCACCCCGTCTCAAAAAAGTCTAGAGCTATTTCAGCGAATACTTTGAACGATTTTAGAGGACATATTTTTGGAGAATCTGCTGGAGTTGCTCTAAGATAAGCATCTGCTTGTAGCAGAGACCAATTGTCTTCTCTATTTGGCACCCAAGAGAATATCCACAAAGGGCCAATTATCGGGGCACAAAGACGCGGTGGATCGCGACGACACCAACAGGAAGAGGAGCAGCGACGGCGGGCAGCCGGTGGTGGAGGAGCTGCTGCACCAGGACAGAGAACGACGGAGGGCCGGGCTAGATTTATGGGCCGCTCTTCACCATATGTGGGCCTCGGCCTATAAAGAGGCACTCTGCCTCCTCCATCAATCCATATCTCCACGCCGCACTGATGATCTCCCGATTTATTTTCTTCAATCGTAGCTGGGGAAACCCTACCTAGCTTTTTGGGTCCCAAACCATATTAGTTCCTGCATCTACTCGTCGCTGCAGTTTGGGGATGGATCCTGCTGCGATTCCCCTCGGTAAGATCCAATCTTTCCTCACATTTCATTTCGAGAAGTTTGTTTGGTTTATATGTGTTGAGTTATGAGATATGTGTATGTGTAATTTGTATTATATGTAGGGGTCAAGATGTAAAAGGAAAAAACTCTGAAAATAAAAGAAAGAAGAAGAACGGGAGTGGGGATAGTTCTCCACCCTTCCAGACTTGACAGCCAACTATCTCCAATCCAAAATCTGTGAGTTTGAGTTCATCTTTTGTGTGATTTCAACATGGTATCAGAGCATCGGTCCAGGGGATGTGTCCTTGACTCGGATTTGGTCTGATTCGTGCTGTGTTCTTTGGGATTTGGTGTTCGTCGTGGTCAGGGCCGCCTTTGTGCGCCGCCGCCGTCTTCGTCAAGGTCGTCGTCGTTCTCGTGTGTCGCAGCGCCGACGAGTGCTTCGTCTTCGTCGCCTTCGTGTTGGGCGAAGTCGCCTTTGCGCTGCCTAGCTGCCGTCATCGTGTGTGCTGGTCTGAAGCCGTTCTTGTTCTGAACGAAGTTGGAGCTAACACTCGACCTGCCCGTGACATCTCAGGTACGAATCCTTTGCGATTCGCTGCAGTTTCAAGTTGGCCTGGTGGGAGAGTTTGAGAAATTGCTGGTCAAATTCTTGTATGTGTTGTGGCTCGTTTGAGCAATTCGTCCAGTTGATTTGGTGTCCCGAAACCTGAAGGAGCCTGCTGTTGTTCATCCCTGATTACATTTGTGTGCTTGTTCCCATACCAAATAATTATGGGTAACAATAATGGTGATAACCTGTGTGAGACACTGCAGAGCATATTCACACAATTAGTAAAGCTGTTGCAATCACGATCTGGTAGTATTCCTGATTGGCCGAAGGAAGCTTTGTCTTCTCTCTCTCAAATCCAACCTGCTATTACTCCTGGAAGTGATCAGATAAATGATACACGGTATGAATATGTGGGGAATATGAGAGTGATATGTCGTAATTGCAAACAACCAGGACATGTGAAAAAGAATTGTTTTGATTTAGTTGGATATCCATCTGGGTGGCAGCAAAGGCAAGGGAATAAGTTGAACTTTGGTAAAAGTTATGGAAAGAAGAAAGAAGATCAGGTTGATTGTATTATATCATATAAATGAGAGAGTTCTGAAGTGGATGCTGAAGCCCTAGAAGAATTTGAAGGCAAACTAATGTCTGCTACTTCAAAAGGATTTGATGAAACTGCTGGTTCTCTTGATATAGAGGGAGAGGATTACTTATCTGCCTCATGGATCATTGACTCAGGAGCTTCAAATCATATGACCGGTTCACCAAGGAATTTTTCATCATATATACCCAGATCAGGAAAGGAAAGAGTTCGTATTGCGGACGGGTCATCAGCTCCTATAATGGGTAGTGGGACAATTGACTGCACATCACCTTTTCATTTAAGTCCAGTTCTTCATGTCCCTAATTTCCCTATAAACTTATTGTCGGTCAGCTCTATTACAAAACAACTAAACTGCAGAGTTCTGTTTGAGCCAGAATTTTGTGTGTTTCAGGATCGAAAGACTGAAAAAATTCTTGGGACTGGAACAGAACGTGATGGTCTGTATTACCATAACAATGTGTCGACTCCACTTGCCCTGAGCACCAAATATATCTCACCTACAGATGAGTTACTTCTGTTACATGCTAGACTAGGGCATCCTTCTTTTCAGTCTCTCAGTCAGATGTTTCCTTCACTTTTTGCTTCTTGCTGTAAAGATAAACTTGTTTGTCAAGTGTGTGAACTAGTGATACGTCTCCAACATATCTATAATATCTTATGTTCCATGCTTATATTATACCAATTGCAACATGTTTTATATACACTTTATATCATTTTTATGCATTTTCCGGGACTAACCTATTAACAAGATGCCGCAGTGCCAGTTCCTGTTTTCTGCTGTTTTCGGTTCCAGAAAAGCTGTTCTGCCAATATTCTCGGAATTGGACAAAACAAATATGGAAGTCCCTATTTTTCCAGCACGTACACGGAGTCCGAAGGAGATATGAAGGGGGGCACCGAGGTGCCCACACCCCCTCCTCGCGCGGGTGGGCCCTAGGGCGCGCCGCCAGGGGGTGTGGACCCCTCAGGCCTCCACCGACGTTGGCCCTTCGCCTATAAATAGCCTTCCTCGGGAAAACCTTAAACACCCGAGCCATATTTCCAGAAAACCTCCGCCGCCGCCGCCGTCGTCAACCCTAACTCGGGAGGGTTCTGAAGCTCTTCCCGGCACCCTGCCGGAGAGGGGAATCATCACCGGAGGGCTCTACATCGCCATGCCCGCCTCCGGAGTGATGTGTGAGTAGTTCATCCTTGGACTATGGGTCCATAGCAGTAGCTAGATGGTTGTCTTCTCCACTTGTGCCATCATGTTTAGATCTTGTGAGCTGCCTATCATAATCAAGATCATCTTATTGTAATGCTACATGTTGCGTTTGCTGGGATCCGATGAATATTGATACTATGTCAAGTTGAATATTGTATTATCATGTCTATGTCTTTTATGATCTTGCATTCTCTCCGTTGCTTGTTGAAACTCTGGCCAAGTGAATGCTTGTGACTCCAAGAGGGAGTATTTATGCTAGATAGTTGGGTTCAGCCTCTATTTAATCTGGGACAGTGACAGAAAGTTCTAAGATTGTAGATATGCTGTTGCCACTAGGGGTAAAACATCAATGCTTTGTCTACGGATGAATGTGTTGTTTACATTATGCACTTTACTTAATGCAATTGTCTGTTGCTTGCAACTTAATACTGGAAGGGGTACGGATGTTAACCTGAAGATGGACAATTTAGGCACAGATGCATGCTGGATAGCGGTCTGTGTACGTTGTCGTAATGCCCAAATGAATCTCATATAAACACTACAACTTGCACATGCATATTATGCACTTATCAATATTGTCAATTGCCCAGCTGTAATTTGTTTACCCAGCATGTTAGTTATCTTTATGGAGAGACACCACTAGTGAACTGTGGACCCCGGTCCATTCTTTTACGTCTGAAATACAACATACTGAATCATTGTTCTCTTTCATTTTCTGCAAGCAAACATCATTTTTCACACTATACATTTAATCATTTGTTTCAGCAAGCCGGTGAGGTTGACACCCTCACTGACTCGTCGGGGCAAAGTAGTTTGATTGTCTTGTGTGCAGGTTCCAAGCCAACAGCTCCAAGTTTTCTGACGCCACCGGGGAAGTCAACTCGATCTCCCCATCGGTCAAGTTTTCTGGCGCCGTTGACACCTTCAAAGCATCGTTGATCTCGTACTAGATTGATAACCTTGGTTTCATACTGAGGGAAGACTTGCCGCTGCACTCATCAAACCTTACACTTGAGGTCTCCTGACGAACGTGTACTTCACACGCATCAAGCAAGTTTTCTGGCGCCGTTGCCGGGGAGATCAAGACGCTCTTGCAAGGGGAGTCTCTCACACCCAATCTCTTTACTTTGTTATTTTTCTTGCTTAGTTTATTTTTATTTAGTCTTGTTTGCTCTCTTTATCAAAAAACACAAAAAAAATAGTTACTTGTATATTTTTGTTAATTCGGCCTGTCTTTGTTTTTGCAAAAATGAGTACTCCTGAGAACACCAAGTTGTGTGACTTCACTAGCACAAATAATAATGATTTCATATGCACTCCTATTGCTCCACCTGCTTCTAAAGCAGATTTTTATGAAATTAAACCTGCTCTATTAAATCTTGTTATGAAAGAGAAATTTTCTGGTGTTAGTACTGATGATGCTGCTGCCCATCTTAATAATTTTGTTGAACTTTGTGAGATGCAAAAGTATAAGGATATGGATGGGGATATTATAAAACTGAAATTATTTCCTTTCTCTTTGAGAGGAAGAGCTAAAGAATGGTTGTTATCTTTGCCTAGAAATAGTATTGATTCATGGACAAAATGCAAAGATGTTTTCATAGGAAAATATTATCCTCCTGCTAAGATTATATCCTTGAGAAGTAGCATTATGAATTTTAAGCAATTTGATAATGAACATGTTGCTCAAGCATGGGAAATAATGAAATCTTTGGTAAAGAATTGTCCCACTCATGGACTGACTACTTGGATGATCATCCAAACCTTTTATGCAGGATTAAATTTTTCTTCAAGGAACTTGTTGGATTCGGCCTCTGGAGGTACATTCATGTCCATCCCTTTGGGTGCTGCAACAAAGCTACTAGATGATATGATGATTAACTATTCTGAATGGCACACTGAAAGGGCTCCTCAAGGTAAGAAGGTAAATTCTGTTGAAGAAACCTCCTCTTTGAGTGAAAAGATTGATGTCATTATGTCTATGCTTGTGAATGGTAAATCTCATGTTGATCCTAATAATGTTCCTCTAGCTTCATTGGTTGCTCAAGAAGAGCATGTTGATGTAAATTTCATTAAAAACAACAACTTCAACAACAATGCCTATAGGAATAATTTTGGTAGCAATAATTATAAGCCTTATCCTTCAAATGGTTATGGCAATTCTTATGGTAATTCCTACAGCAACAATAGAAGTGTACCCTCTGATCTTGAAGCTATGCTTAAAGAATTTATTAGTACACAAAATGTTTTTAATAAGTCTGTTGAGGAAAAGCTTGGTAAAATTGATGTTCTTTCTTCTAAGGTTGATAGTCTTGCTCTTGATGTTGATCTTTGAAACTGAAAGTTATGCCTAATGAAGTTAAGGATACTAAGCTTTTGCTACAGCAAATGCCATCCAAGTTCGAATTGATAAAAATATTAGGATGTTGGCTGAATTGCATGCTAGGTGGAAAAGAGAGGATAAAATTGAAAAAGAAAAATTATAGCTAGAGTTTGTACTATCACCACCACTAGTAATGCTAATGTTTCACATGTTAGTAAGCCTCCTACTATCAATGGTAATGTTATTGGTGTTGGGAATGTCTCTACTGCTTCTGCAAAGCGTTTAAAATTGTCCAAAACTGCTGAAACTTTTTCTGATAAGAGTGCTGAAATTTTTCGAACTATGGGAGATAATGGTTCCACTACCATTGACCATAATTATTTTGATTTTGATGATTGTAATATCTCTGAAGTTATTATGTTCTTCCAAAAGCTAGCTAGAAGTCCTAATGCTAGTGCTATTAATTTGGCTTTTACAAAACATATTACAAATGCTCTTTTACAAGCTAGGGAAGAGAAGTTGAAACATGAAGCTTCTATCCCTAGGAAATTAGAATATGATTGGGAACCCATCATTAAGGTAAAGGTGAATGATTTTGATTGCAATGCTTTATGTAATCTTGGTGCTAGTATTTCGGTCATGACCAAGAAACTTTATGATATGCTTGATTTGCCACCTTTGGAACATTGTTATTTGGATGTTTATCTTGCTGATAATGCTATGAAGAAACCTTTGGGGAGAGTTGATGATGTTCTTATTATGGTTAACAATAACCTTGTCCCCGTTGATTTTGTTGTTATGGATATTGAATGCAATGCATCTTGTCCTATTGTTTTGGTAAGACCTTTTCTTAGAACTGTTGGTGCCATCATTAATATGAAAGAAGGAAACATTAGGTACCAGTTTCCACTCAAGAAAGGTATGGAACACTTCCCTAGAAAGAGAATGAAGTTACCTTTTGACTCTATTGTTAGAGCAAGTTATGATGTTGATGCTTCTTCTCTTAGTAACACTTGATTTTCACTTTCTGCGCCTAGCTGAAAGGTGATGACCCACAAGTATAGGGGGTGTATCGTAGTACTTTCGATAAATAAGAGTGTCGAACCCAACGAGGAGCAGAAGGTGTTGACAAGCGGTTTTGATGAAGGATTCACTGTAAATGCTCACAGACAAGTTTTTAGGAGTTTTTGATATGACAGATAAATAAAGTACAAGTAAATAAAATGCAGTAATAATAGTTGCAGCGAGTGGCCCAATCCTTTCTACAGCAAAGGACAAGCCGGTTGTTGTACTTATAATGACCAAACGTTCTTGAGGACACACGGGAATATTGTCAAGTGCTTTCGCTTCATATAGTTGATTAATCTTCATTGTTTTGATAAGTGTTGTGTGGGTGAACCTATGCTAATGCACCGCCCTTCCTAGGACTAATACATACTTGTGATTATACCCCTTGCAAGCATCCGCAAATACAAGAAAGTAATTAAGATAAACTAACCACAGCCTTAAACTTTGAGATCCTGCTATCCCTCATGCATCGATATACCAACGGGTGTTCAGGTTTCTGTCACTCCGGCAACCCCACAATTGGCAAACGAATACACAATGCATTCCCCTAGGCCCATAAAGGTGAAGTATCATGTAGTCGACGTTCACATGACACCACTAGAAGAATAACACCACAACTTAAGCATCAAACCATTAAATATTACTCAACATAGTTCACTACTAACATCAAGACTTCTCCCATGTCCTCAAGAACTAAACGAACTACTCACAAGACATCATACGGAACATGATCAGAGGTGATATGATGATGAATAACAATCTGAACATAAACCTTAGTCCAATGGTTTCACCCAATAGCATCAATAACAAGAGTAATCAACACCGGGAGAGTTTCCCCTATGAAATAGACAAGATTCAGCCCTAGATGTTACAGCGGAGACGGGGTGCAGCGGCGGTGATGATGGTGTCGGTGGTGGAGATGATGATGATCCCGATGAAGTCCAGCTCGATGACGGTGATGATGGCGACGATTTCCCCCTCCGGGAGGGAATTTCCCCCGGCAGATTTCTTCCTGCAGGGGAGCTTTTCGCTCTCTGGTGTTTTCCGCCTCGTGGAGGCGGCGGAATATTTCGATGGTCCTCTGTGTTTAGGGTTCCGAGGGGTCAAGTACGCGAAGGGGGACGGCTGAGGTGGGCCAGGGCCCCCAAACCACCTGGCGGCGCGGCAGGGGGCCGCGCCACTGGTGGGAGGGCCCACCTTGGCCCATCTCAGCCCCCCTTTTGGCCTCCTCATCTGGTAAAATAGGAACTTCCATATGTCTCCTTCGATTTATTGATCTTCAGAAATAGTGCATCTCGACGGTGCTTTTTCCAGCAGAATCCTGACTCCGGTGTCCAATTCTCCATTATTCATCAAACATGCAAAATAGGTAAAATAACATAAGTAACACTTCTAAATATGAAATATATCGATGAATAGCAGTAAATTATGATATAAAATAGTGATGCAAAATGGACGTATCAACCCCCCCAAGCTTAGACCTCGCTTGTCCCCAAGCGAAAACTGAGCTCAGTAAACATGACCACAAGTTTATGGAGCAAAGTGTCGATAAATAAAATACGGACAAGAAGCATCACATTCATTGATACACAAGTCATTCTAGACAGCAACTTCCCTTCATATAATCTAACTTGAAATAAGTAAAGGGAACCACGATGAAGTGCATAAAGAGAACCATGATTGGTGAAGGCAAACTTAAACTCTTGGTCAGAGAACAATTAACAGATCATACTTATCTTTCGAGAAGAGTCTTTATATCAGAGCTTATATAGCAGAACTTACATGCCTTAATCATAACAGTCTCCTTACAGTCATTGATAACTTTCAAAGTTATATTCATTCGGATAAAAGCTATTGTGCGAAACAAGGAAATGAGAGATATGATTAGAAACACATATAACTAATTGGATCTCAACAACTCAAATGCTTGCTTGAGATAGAGAGGAATGGGTTTACTGACTCAACAATAATGTAAAAGATAGGCCCTTCGCAGAGGGAAGCAGGGATTAAATCATGTGCTAGAGCTTTTAAGTTTTGCAAAGCATATAGAGAGTATGAAAATAGTTGTTTGAGCTATGTATGTCGTTGTCAACGAATCGTAGTAAAGTGAACACTAACCCCTTGTCAACCAGACTTTCAAGAGCGGCTCCCATGAAGGACGTTATCTCTACCAGCAAGGTAGATCATCCCTCTTCTCTTTTGTTTACACATGTATTTTATTTATTTGACACTCCTCCCAACCTTTTGCTTACACAAGCCATGGCTAACCGAATCCTCGGGTGCCTTCCAACATTCACATACCATGGAGGAGTGTCTATTTGCAAATTAAGTTGCTTACTGATAAATCAGGGCAAAACATGTGAAGAGAATTATTAATGAAAGTTGTAGTTAATTGGGACTGGGCACCCCATTTGCCAGCTCTTTTTGCAAATTGTTGGATAAGCGGTGTATATGCCACTAGTCCATTGGTGAAAGTCTGTTTGACAAAAGTGCTAGAGAAACTCTACAGAACCCTCATGAGCTAATAAACAGTGACACAAAACTAGGAGTAATAAGTTTTGAATAATTTAAAGGTAGCACATGAAGTATTTACTTGGAATGGCGCAAAATACCATATAGTAGGAAGTTATGGTGGACTCGAATGGCAATGGTTTGGCTCAAGGTTTGGATGTATGAGAAGCATTCCCTCTCGATACAGGTCTTTGGCTAGCAAGGTTATGTAGCAAGCATAAGAGTTGAGGGATACAAACAATTATACAAGTGATAAGAATAATCATGCAATCTTCCTTAGAAGCACAAATAGTTTAACTTAAGAATACTAAGCTTATGAGCTACAAAGAAAGAAAGATCATGGAATAATATATTTGCATGCACTCCCTCTCTCTCTACTTAAGTCTCAAAGTATTGTCTACTACTGACCAATGCTAAGTTTGCCAAAACCAAAAAGATTAACTTGGTGCTCTAAAAAGTGATCCCTATACTAACAACAAGGTTATCAATATGAAAGAGAATTGCAAGCTAAAATAAAGTATGCAGAAAGTAAATGATAAAACTTCTCATTAATATTTCATAACGGCAACTCACACCAAGGGATACATAGATAACCAACTAAAAGAGAGATACTTCCACATTGCAAACCATCATATAAGATAACTTCCCTACTCACGATATGACTTTATGGAAAAGTAAAAGGTAAAGATAATGATGTGATACCGCGGCACTCCCCCAAGCTTGGAACAAACCAAGGGGATGCCAATACTTATGATGAATTACTCCTTCGGTGGTGGTGAATTGTCCTCATCATCAGACTTCCAGGGAAGGGGTTTCCCATCAACAAAGGACGACTTGGTTTCGATTATCCTGAAACTAGCAGCAGCGCTTATGTTTTTAAACCGAGTTTCATACTCACAGTTTTGATTCTGGACATCATAGAGTTGCGCCTGCAGTTTGTTGGTGGTGTTGATGAGGTGAAATATGTCTTCCCAGAGTTGTGCAGTCTCCTTCTTATGTTCAGCGACCAGCGCGGACACCATTGAGTGGAAGACTCCCACTTCACGTTCCGCCAGCTTTTTGTATGTGAAGACCTCTTGCTCCAGCTTCTCCATCCTGGCTTCCAGGCTCCCTTCTCCTTTGGGTCCTCGCACGTCTTCCGTCTGCAGCTTTCCATCAACCATCTGCGACTCCTTGGGATGCATCTTCAGCTCATCCATGTATGGGGTGACGACGTTCACAAAGAAACTGTCCTTTGGAGGCTTCGATGAAGACATGGCAGCTCTAGATCTGAAAACAATATCTGGACAGAAACAGCTCGAAACGAAACACGATGAAAAGGCGAGATACGAACCTCGGGGGTTCGGGTGAGTTATATAGCAAAAAGTTTTACAACATAAGGAAGGTACAGGAGGAAACCTGATCGGAGACGAGCTCCGGGGTGCTCAAACCACCAGGCGGCGCGGCGGGGGGCCCGCGCCGACCTATGGTTTGGGCACCACGGGTGCCGTCTCCCATCCGGTTCGGTCTCTTATTTTTCCATATTTAATAAAAACGACGAAAATATCTTCTAGAAAGTTATTCGCGAAACTTTTCTTACCGAAACTGTTACCTATTCGAATCGAATTCTGCAGTCCCAGAAAAATGTTCTTCAATGAAAGTTTCCGGAGTCACCACTTTAATTGTATCAACCTCTTCATTAATAGAATCTCCAGAAATATAATGCTTGAGTCTTTGACCATTTACCACTTGTGTAGAGTTATCTTTCAATGAAGCAATTTTTATTGCACCTGAACGATACACCTCCACAATAACAAATGGTCCTTCCCATTTTGAGAGTAACTTTCCTGCAAAAAATCTGAGACGAGACCTATACAATAGAACTTTCTCACCAACATTAAATTCTCTTTTAAGAATTCTCCTATCATGCCATCTCTTAACTTTTTCTTTAAAGAGTCTAGCATTTTCATAAGCCTCACTTCTCCATTCATCTAAAGAACTTAAATGCAACAACCTTTTCTCACCGGCAAGTTTAAAATCTCTATTAAGTTCTCTCACTGCCCAATAAGCTTTGTGTTCTAATTCTAAAGGCAAGTGACAAGCTTTACCATAAACCATTTTATAAGGAGACATGCCCATGGGGTTCTTATAAGCAGTTCTATAAGCCCATAAAGCATCATTTAACTTACTAGCCCAATTTTTTCTAGATTTATTAACAGTCTTTTGCAAGATAGATTTAATCTCCCTATTTGACAATTCTACTTGTCCACTAGTTTGAGGATGATAGGCTGAAGCAATTCTATGATTAACACCATATTTAGCAAGAGTCTTTCTAAAACCACCATGGATAAAATGAGAACCTCCATCAGTCATAAGATATCTAGGTACACCAAACCTAGGAAAAATGACATCTTGAAGCATTTTTAAAGAGGTCTCACCATCAGCACTTTTAGTAGGTATAGCTTCTACCCATTTAGTGACATAATCAACAGCAACAAGTATATGAGTATTACCTTGTGAAGAAGGAAAAGGACCCATGAAGTCGAATCCCCAACAATCAAATGGTTCAATAACAAGAGAATAACTCATAGGCATTTCATTGCGTCTAGAGATATTACCAACCCTTTGACATTCATCACAAGATAAAATAAACTTTCTTGCATCCTTAAAGAGGGTAGGCCAATAAAAACCTGATTGTAGAACTTTCTGCGCAGTTCTATCTCCAGCGTGATGCCCTCCATAAGCACTTCCATGGCATTTCCTCAGTATTTCCTGTTGTTCATATTCAGGAACACATCTTCGCATAATACCATCGACTCCTTCTTTATATAAGTGTGGGTCATCCCAAAAGTAATGCCGCAAGTCATAAAAGAATTTCCTTCTTTGCTGAGCTGAAAAGGTTGGAGGCAAGTACTTGGAAACAATAAAGTTAGCATAATCAGCATACCAAGGACTATCTCGCGAACTTACACTTATTGCAGCCAATTGTTCATTTGGAAAGCTATCATTAACAGGAATAGGATCATAAGGAATGCTTTCCAATCTAGACAAATTATCAGCAACAGGATTTTCAGCACCTTTTCTATCTATGATATGCAAATCAAATTCTTGCAAAAGAAGTACCCATCTAATAAGCCTTGGCTTAGCATCTTTCTTTTCCATAAGGTATCTAATTGCAGCATGATCAGTATGAATAGTGACTTTCGAATCAACTATGTAGGGTCGAAATTTGTCACAAGCAAAAACTACAGCTAGAAATTCTTTTTCAGTAGTGGCATAATTCTTTTGAGCAGAATCAAGAGTTTTACTAGCATAATGAATAACATTTAACTTTTTATCTACTCGCTGCCCAAGAACAGCGCCTACAGCATAATCACTAGCATCACACATAATTTCAAAAGGTAAATTCCAATCAGGTGGTTCAACTACAGGAGCGGTGATTAAAGCCTTTTTCAAAGTTTCAAAAGCTTCCTTACAATCATCATCAAAAACAAAGGTACATCTTTTTGAAGAAGATTAGTAAGAGGCTTGGAAATTTTAGAGAAATCTTTAATAAACCTCCTATAAAAACCAGCATGACCAAGAATACTACGAATACCTTTAACATCTTTGGGACAAGGCATCTTTTCAATTGCCTCCACTTTAGCTCGATCAACTTCAATACCTCTTTCAGAAATTTTATGTCCAAGAACAATTCCTTCATTAACCATAAAGTGGCATTTCTCCCAATTAAGAACAAGGCTAGTTTCTTCACATCTCTGCAAAACTTTGTCAAGGTTGTGCAAACAATTATCAAAGGAAGTTCCATAGACGGAGAAATCGTCCATGAAGACTTCCACAATTTCCTCACAAAAGCCATGAAAAATAGCAGACATGCATCTTTGAAAAGTAGCAGGAGCATTACATAAACCAAAAGGCATACGTCTATAAGCATAAGTTCCATAAGGACAAGTAAAAGTAGTTTTCTCTTGATCTTGCGCTCTCACAGCAATTTGAGAAAACCCAGAATACCCATCAAGGAAACAAAAGTGAGTTTTCTTGACAACCTCTCAAGCATTTGATCAATAAAAGGCAAAGGATAATGATCTTTCTTAGTTACTTTGTTAACCTTTCTAAAATCAATGCACATCCTATAACCAACTACTACTCTTTGAGGAATTAGTTCATCATTTTCATTAGGAACAACGGTAATTCCTCCTTTCTTAGGAAACAATGCACAGGACTTACCCATCTACTATCAGCAATAGGATAAATAATACCAGCTTCAAGAAGTTTTAATACCTCATTTCTTACCACTTCTTTCATCTTGGGTATTAAACGACGCTGATGCTCAACAACAGGCTTTGCATCAGGTTCCATGTTGATGGCGTGCTGACATATAGTAGGAGAAATTCCCTTCAGGTCATCAAGAGTATATCCCATAGCTCCGCGGTGTTTCTCAACACTCCCAATAACCTTTCCTCCTCTGTACCTGAAAGTTTAGAGCTGATAATAACAGGATATATTTTCTTATCATCAATATAAGCATATTTAAGATTATCAGGCAGAGGTTTCAAATCAAAAACAGGATCCTCCTTGGGTGGCATTGTGGTACCCAAATCTTCCACAGGTAAATTGTGTTTGAGCATAGGTTGACGAAGGAATACTTCATCAAGCTCATTCCTTTCTTCCCTGAAGTTCTCACTTTCATGATTCTCCATATGTTGCTGCAAAGCATTGTTAGGAGCAAGAACAATAGATGCAAGTTGAGCAATTTCAAAATCCTCACTAGGCAATTCAGTTTCATAAGGTGCTTTAGCAAATTTAGAGAAATTGAATTCATAAGATTCACCAGCAAATTTAGTAAAGATTTTCTCTTTCTTACAATCTATAACAGCACCACAAGTATTCAGAAAAGGTCTACCAAAAATAATAGGACAACTATCATTGGCAGCCGACCCAAGTACAAGAAAATCAGCAGGGTATTTAGTCTTACCACAAAGGACTTCGACATCTCTAATGATACCAATTGGAGAGATAGTTTCCCTATTAGCAAGCTGAATAACCACATCAATCTCTTCAAGTTTACAAGGAGCAATTTCGTGCATAATTTCCCTGTAAAGCTCATAAGGAATAGCACTAGAACTTGCACCAATATCACATAAACCATAATAGCAATGATCACCTATCCTAACAGAAAGCACAGGAACACTAGACTTCCTAGAACTTTTAGGATGTGAGACAATATTAGAAGCATCCTCACAAAAGATAATGTGTCTATCTTCTAAATTTTCAGTGACAAGATCTTTAACCAATGCTACAACAGGTTCAACAGTTATTTGCTCATCAGGTTTGGTTTTCTTATTACTTTTACTAACAACACCAGTTATGATAGTATGTTCCTTAATCTTATTAGGAAAAGGAACTTTTTCAATATAAGGTTCTGGAATAATGCGATCAGCAACATTAACCTCAACACCTTTAGATATATGAGAAACAGATTCATCTTTATATGGTTCATGATAATTTTTAAAACCCTCCTTCGGCAAACCGAAATAGGAAGCAAAGGCTTTATAAAAGTTTGCAACAATTTGAGAGTCAAGACCATAAGTAGTGCTAATTTTGCGATAATCATCAGTATCCATAAATTTTTAACACACTCAAAGTCATAGTTTATACCTGACTCCCTACCTTTGTCATTCTCCCATCCTTCAGTGTTCTCCTGAATCCGATCAAGAAGGTCCCACTTAAACTCTTCTTTATTACGAGTGAACGATCCAGCACAAGTGGTATCCAATAGAGTTTTATCTTGAAAGGAGAGTCTTGCATAAAAGTTATCAATAACAATATTACCAGGAAGCTCATGAATGGGACATTTGAGCATTAATGCCTTCAATCTCCCCCACGCTTGAGCGATACTCTCTCCATCATAGGGCCAGAAGTTATATATGAGGTTCCGATCCTTATGAATCTCACTTGGAGGATAGAATTTGGAGTAAAAGAGAGGTACAATTTCCTCCCATCCAAGAGAATACCCATTCTTCAGCAGTTTATACCAATGTGCAGCTTTACCAGACAGTGATAGAGAGAATAATTTCTTCTTAACTTCTCCCATCGAGATACCTGCACACTTAAATAACTCGCACAATTCATGCAGAAATAACAAATGATCTCCAGGATGGACAGTTCCATCTCCTGCATAGCGGTTATTTGTGACACGTTCAACAATTTTCATAGGAATTTTGAACGGTATTACCTGCTCATCTGGCGCCTCCTCTACTACCTTAGCAGTGGTAGTTGTTTTCCCAAATAGGAATTCAAGAGAAGACCCCTCCATAATGAGATATAGCAGCAGGCAAAAATAAAAACAGCACGTACAATAAATGTTTCCCTTACCAATAGCGCTACACTCCCCGGCAACGGCGCCAGAAAATAGTCTTGATGACCCACAAGTATAGGGGGTGTATCGTAGTACTTTCGATAAATAAGAGTGTCGAACCCAACGAGGAGCAGAAGGTGTTGACAAGCGGTTTTGATGAAGGATTCACTGTAAATGCTCACAGACAAGTTTTTAGGAGTTTTTGATATGACAGATAAATAAAGTACAAGTAAATAAAATGCAGTAATAATAGTTGCAGCGAGTGGCCCAATCCTTTCTACAGCAAAGGACAAGCCGGTTGTTGTACTTATAATGACCAAACGTTCTTGAGGACACACGGGAATATTGTCAAGTGCTTTCGCTTCATATAGTTGATTAATCTTCATTGTTTTGATAAGTGTTGTGTGGGTGAACCTATGCTAATGCACCGCCCTTCCTAGGACTAATACATACTTGTGATTATACCCCTTGCAAGCATCCGCAAATACAAGAAAGTAATTAAGATAAACTAACCACAGCCTTAAACTTTGAGATCCTGCTATCCCTCATGCATCGATATACCAACGGGTGTTCAGGTTTCTGTCACTCCGGCAACCCCACAATTGGCAAACGAATACACAATGCATTCCCCTAGGCCCATAAAGGTGAAGTATCATGTAGTCGACGTTCACATGACACCACTAGAAGAATAACACCACAACTTAAGCATCAAACCATTAAATATTACTCAACATAGTTCACTACTAACATCAAGACTTCTCCCATGTCCTCAAGAACTAAACGAACTACTCACAAGACATCATACGGAACATGATCAGAGGTGATATGATGATGAATAACAATCTGAACATAAACCTTAATCCAATGGTTTCACCCAATAGCATCAATAACAAGAGTAATCAACACCGGGAGAGTTTCCCCTATGAAATAGACAAGATTCAGCCCTAGATGTTACAGCGGAGACGGGGTGCAGCGGCGGTGATGATGGTGTCGGTGGAGATGATGATGATGATGATCCCGATGAAGTCCAGCTCGATGACGGTGATGATGGCGACGATTTCCCCCTCCGGGAGGGAATTTCCCCGGCAGATTTCTTCCTGCAGGGAGCTTTTTCTCTCTGGTGTTTTCCGCCTCGTCGAGGCGGCGGAATATTTCCTCGATGGTTCTCTGTGTCTTAGGGTTCCGAGGGGATGATGTACGCGAAGGGGGACTGGCTGAGGTGGGCCAGGGCCGCCACACCACCTGGCGGCGCGGCAGCAAGGTGGGCCGCGCCACCTGGTGGTGTGGGCCCATCTTGGCCCATCTCAGCCCCCTCTTTTGGCTGCCTCCGTCATCTGATAAAATAGGAACTTCTGGATATTTTTCTCGAATTATTGATCTTCAAAATATAGTATCTTGACGACACTTTTTCCAGCAGAAATCTGACTCCGGTGCTTATTTCTCCAATAATCACCAAACCTGCAAAATAGGTAAAATAACATAAGTAACATCTCTAAATATGAAATATATCAATGAATAACAGTAAATTATGATACAAAATAGTGATGCAAAATGGACGTATCAAAAGGCGTTAAAGAAAAGCGCTTATGGGTGACAACCCATGGTTTTTATTTTCTGTTATTTTTGTTTTTTGTTTGAGTCAAGGAGCTTGTTTACTTCTGTATCAACTCCTTTGTATCTTTATTTTATTGCATTGTTGTGCCAAGTAAAGTCTTTAATTGAAAGTTGATGCTAGATTTGAATTTCTGCGCAGAGACAGATTTTTGGTTGTTACGATTTTGAGCTTTTCTCCCTGCATAAAATTCAAACAATTCTGAAAAAAATCACGCATCTTCCTCAGATATGTACGCAACTTTCATTAATTTGGACTTGTTCCAGCTGAGCAACTTAAGTGCCTCGAAAAAATTCGTCTTTCCAGACTGTTCTGTTTTTGATAGATTCTGCCTTTTGTTTTGCATTCTCTCTTTTATTATGTTTGAGTGGATTTCTTTGCTCCACAAAGCATCAGTGGCTGTAGCTAATGTCCAGAGGCTTTAATAATGGTTATGTCGTCACAGAATATGAGAATTTTTGATTATGCACTAACCCTCTAATGAGAACTATTTTGAGTTTGGTGTGAAGGAAGTTTTCAAGGATCAAGAGAGAAGGATGATATTATATGATCAAGAAGAGTGAAAAGCCTAAGCTTGGGAATGCCCCCATGGTTCATCCCAGCATATTTCAAGAAGACTCAAGCGTCTAAGCTTGGGGATGCCCAAGGCATCCCCTTCTTCATCAACAACTTATCAGGTCATCTCTAGTGAAACTATATTTTAATTCTTTCACATCTTATGTGCTTTACTTGGAGCGTCTGTGTGCTTTTATTTTTGCTTTGTTTGTTTTATTTTCTGAATAAATTCGGATCCTAGCATCCTTGTGTGGGAGAGAGACACGCTCCGCTTTTTCATGTGAATACTCATATTCTTCACTTATATTTGTTGAGTATTCATAACTAGCTACTGCAATACTTTTAGCTCCTGTTTTTCATGCATCTCTTGTTCAGAGCTGTTAGTTCTTATAGAGAAGTACTCTCTTCTTGCATTGTAGTATTCTTTGGAGAGTTTTATGTTGAAATAAATTGATTGGTGTTTGGTTGGAAAAAGAAAATGCTACATGTGGTAGTTGGTATTGGAAAAGACTTATGCATTCTTGTAGATCATTGTCTTGTTTTGATTTGACACTTTGCAATTGTTTTGAGCTCTCAAGTAGATCATATTTAAGCTCTTGCATCATGTAGTTAAAGCCTATTAGTGGAGAACTACCATAGAGCTTGTTGAAATCTGGTTTGCATGTTTGGTATCTCTAAGGTCTAGATATTTTCTGGTAAAATGTTTGAGCAACAAGGAAGACAGTATAGAGTTTTATAATGCTTGCAATATGTTTTTTTTAAGTCTTGCTATACCGGTTTATACTTGTGTTTGCTTCAAACAACCTTGCTAGCCTAAACTCTGTACTGAGAGGGAATGCTTCTCGTGCATTCAAACCTTGAGCCAAAACCCATGCCATTTGTGTCCACCATAACTGGCTATTATGTGGTATTTCCTGCCATTCCAAGTAAATACTTCATGTGCTACCTTTAAACTATTCAAAACTTTATTACTCCTTATTTGTGTCAATGTTTTATACCTCATGTGGAAGTTATGTGGCGTTTTCTCTATCACCTTGTCATTTACTCATGACAGACTTTCACGAATGGACTAGTGGCATATACACCGCTTATCCAATAAATTGCAAAAAGAGCTGGCAAATGGGGTGCCCAGTCCCAATTAATTACAACTTTAACCGCTTAATTCTCTTCACATTTTTGCCCTGATCCAGTCAGTCAAGCAATGATACCAGTGAATAACTGCATGTGTAAACAAAAGAGAACAAGAGGGATGATCTGCCTTGCTGGTAGAAATAACGTCCTTCATGGGAGCCGCTCTTGAAAGTTTGGGTGATAAGGGAGATAGAGAGCCCACTGCCATTCGTTGACAACAACAAACACCTCTCAAAAACTTACTTTATGCTCTCTTTATGATTTTCAAAACCTTAAAAACTCTAGCACATGATTTAATCCCTGCTTCCTTCTGCAAAGGGCCTTTCTTTTACTTTATTGTTGAGTCAGTTTACCTACTCCTTTCTATCTCAGAAGCAAACACTAGTGTCAACTTTGTGTGCATTAATTCTTACATGCTTACTTATTGCACTTGTTATATTACTTTGTGTTGACAATTATCCATGAGATATACAAGTTACAAGTTGAAAGCAATTGCTGAAACTTAAATCATTCTTTGTGTTGCTTCAATGTCTTTTACTTAGAATCTATTGCTTTATGAGTTAACTGCTATGCAAAGCTTTTTGATGCTTGTCTTGAAAGTACTATTCATGAAAAGTTTTTGCTTATGTGATTCAGTTGTTTACTCTTTATCTATCTGTTAGCAAACTGTAGACCATTGCTTTGAATCACTTCATTCATGACATGAGCCTTGCAGTATTATTTGATCAAGATTGTGTGAAAGCATGTCTCCTCAGAAATTATTTGTTGTTATCGTTTTACCTACTCGAGTACGAGTAGAACTAGGCTTGTGGATGCTTGATACGTCTCCAACGTATCTATAATTTGATGTTCCATGCTTATATTATACCAATTGCAACATGTTTTATATACACTTTATATCATTTTTATGCATTTTCCGGGACTAACCTATTAACAAGATGCCGCAGTGCCAGTTCCTGTTTTCTGCTGTTTTTGGTTCCAGAAAAGTTGTTCTGCGAATATTCTCGGAATTGCACGAAACAAAGATGGAAGTCCCTATTTTTCTAGCACGTACACGGAGTCCGAAGGAGAGCCGAAGGGGGCACCGAGGTGCCCACACTCCCTCCTCGCGTGGGAGGGCCCTAGGGCGCGCCGCCACGGGTGTGGACCCCTCGGGCCTCCACCGACGTTGCCCCTTCGCCTATAAATAGCCTTCCTCGGGAAAACGCTCAACACCCGAGCCATATTTCCAGAAAACCTCCGCCGCCGCCGCCGCCGTCGTCAACCCTAACTCGGGAGGGTTCTGAATCTCTTCCCGGCACCCTGGCGGAGAGGGGAATCATCACCGGAGGGGTCTACATCGCCATGCCCGCCTCCGGAGTGATGTGTGAGTAGTTCATCCTTGGACTATGGGTCCATAGCAGTAGCTAGATGGTTGTCTTCTCCACTTGTGCCATCATGTTTAGATCTTGTGAGCTGCCTATCATGATCAAGATCATCTTATTGTAATGCTACATGTTGCGTTTGCTGGGATCCGATGAATATTGATACTATGTCAAGTTGAATATTGTATTATCATGTCTATGTCTTTTATAATCTTGCATTCTCTCCGTTGCTTGTTGAAACTCTGGCCAAGTGAATGCTTGTGACTCCAAGAGGGAGTATTTATGCTAGATAGTTGGGTTCAGCCTCTATTTAATCTGGGACAGTGACAGAAAGTTCTAAGATTGTAGATATGCTGTTGCCACTAGGGGTAAAACATCAATGCTTTGTCTAAGGATGAATGTGTTGTTTACATTATGCACTTTACTTGATGCAATTGTCTGTTGCTTGCAACTTAATACTGGAAGGGGTACGGATGTTAACCTGAAGATGGACAATTTAGGCACAGATGCATGCTGGATAGCGGTCTGTGTACGTTGTCGTAATGCCCAAATGAATCTCATAGTAAACACTACAACTTGCACATGCATATTATGCACTTATCAATATTGTCAATTGCCCAGCTGTAATTTGTTTATCCAGCATGTTAGTTATCTTTATGGAGAGACACCACTAGTGAACTGTGGACCCCGGTCCATTCTTTTACGTCTGAAATACAACATACTGCAATCATTGTTCTCTTTCATTTTCTGCAAGCAAACATCATTTTCCACACTATACATTTAATCATTTGTTTTCAGCAAGCCGGTGAGGTTGACACCCTCACTGACTCGTCGGGGCAAAGTAGTTTGATTGTCTTGTGTGCAGGTTCCAAGCCAACAGCTCCAAGTTTTCTGACGCCACCGGGGAAGTCAACTCGATCTCCCCATCGGTCAAGTTTTCTGGCGCCGTTGACACCTTCAAAGCATCGTTGATCTCCTACTAGATTGATAACCTTGGTTTCATACTGAGGGAAGACTTGCCGCTGCACTCATCAAACCTTACACTTGAGGTCTCCTGACGAACGTGTACTTCACACGCATCAACTAGCTAAGCATACAAGAACAAATTATCCTACCAGCAATGAAAGAAGTGAAGTACCATTTGAAATAGTGCATTCTGATGTTTGGGGACCTTCAGCTGTGACCTCTCTTTTAGGAGAACGCTGGTACGTGACCTTTATTGATGGTTTCAGTCGATGTACTTGGTTATATTTGCTGAAACATAAATCCGAGGCTTTTATTTCGTTCAGATAATGGAACCGAGTACCTTAATAAGGATTTTCACGATTTTTTATCTTCTCATGGCATTATACATCAAACCACATGTGTGAGCACAGCTGAGCAAAATGGGGTCGCTGAACGGAAAAACAGACACTTGTTAGAAGTCACCCGTTCTCTTATGTTTATGATGAATGTGCCAAAATTTCTTTGGGGTGAAGCTTTCAAAACAGCAACATATCTTATAAATCGTATGCCATCAAGGGTTCTAAAGTACAAGACACCAATTGAGTGTCTAAATGGAACTAATTCTTACATTGTTCCACCTAATGTTTTTGGGTGCACTTGTTTTGTCCATGATTACAGGAATTCAGCAGGAAAGCTTGATCCACGTGCAGTCAAGTGTATCTTTGTGGGGTATTCTCCTACGCAAAAGGGATATCGTTGCTGGTGTCCTACTGAAAGGAGATTCTTTGTGAGTATGGATGTAACATTTCATGAAAACGAACCTTTTTATTCCTCAAATGTTGGTGTTTCTCATGGTGTTGAAAGCAAGGGGGAGAATAAAACTATTGACATTGTCCCTGGTAATTCAGTATTAATTCCTATGCTAGATATGTCTCAGCCAGGGAATGAAACTGAGGGGGAGGATAATACATGCATAAATGAGGAGAACAAAGTAGGTGCTAGTCCTCCTCCGCAATAGCAATTTATAGAGCCTGATACTTCTGCGCCTGGAAGTCCTAGAGTACCCTTGCATGAACATGCTATACATGATGCAACTAGAGGAGATGGTGACCATATATCTATTCCAGAAGATCATTCATCATCGAGGGAGCATACCCAGGATGCAATGGAAGAAGGTAATGAAAACCCCTTAATAATTCCTGATGTTCCTGTAGTGGATCATCCAATTGCATTAAGAAAACCTGTGAGACGTACTGATATTCCAGCAAGGCTAAAAGATTGCATTGGATATAAACATGACCTGGCAAAATTCGTAACCTATGAAAAGTGTAGCTCAACATTTAAAAGTTTTATTGCTTCTCTAGACTCCATGTCCATTCCTAAGGATTGGAATGAGGCAGTAAAAGATTCTAGGTGGAAGGAGGCCATGTTAGAGGAAATGAAAGCACTAGAGAAGAATAATACTTGGTAATTAGTTAATTTACCCTTGGGCTAGGAACCTGTTGGATGTAAATGGGTGTATACTATTAAGCATACCCTAGAAGGTAAGGTACAGAGGTATAAAGCCCGTCTAGTGGCCAAAGGGTATACACAAACTTATGGAGTCGATTATGAAGAGACTTTTGCACCAGTAGCGAAAATGAATACGATAAGAACTTTAATATCTTGTGCGGCCAATTGTGGTTGGGATTTGCATCAGTTAGATGTTAAAAATGCTTTCTTGCATGGATATCTTCAAGAAGAAGTTTATATGCATATACCTCCAGGATTTAATACAGCCCAAACTGAAGGGAAAGTATTGAGACTGCATAGGTCCTTATATGGTCTTAAGCGGTCACCTCGCGCATGGTTTGATCGGTTTCGACTGGCGGTTTTGCGGCTAGGGTATAAACAGAGTAATGCAGATCATACCATGTTTTACAAACGTAGTCTGAACATGTTGGCCATATTAATTGTTTATGTTGATGATATTGTCCTCACAGGAAATGATGAAAAGGAAATTGAACAACTGAAGCGACATCTGGCACAAGAATTTGAGATTAAAGATCTTGGACAGTTGAGATATTTCCTCGGAATTGAAGTCTCCAGAGGTCCACAAGGTATTTACCTATCTCAGAGGAAATACGTCTTAGACTTACTTTCAGAAACGGGAATGTCTGGTTGTCGTCCAGCTCCCACACCAATTGAACACAACAGTAAGTTAGTTAAGGAAGGAGGATCATCTGTAGACCGGAAGCATTATCAGAGAATTGTTGGGCGATTGATTTACTTATCACACACTCGCCCCGATATTGCATTTGCTGTGAGTTTGGTTAGCCAGTTCATGCATGAGCCTAGAACTCATCACATGGATGCAGTAATGCAGATTATCCGCTATCTTAAAGGATGTCCTGGTAGAGGACTACTGTATAAATCACATGGCAACTTGCAAGTAGAACGCTTTACTGATGCAGATTGGGCTGGTTCACTAGATGATAGAAGATCAACTTCTGGGTATTGTACTTTTGTTGGGGGTAATCTAGTTACATGACGCAGTAAGAAACAAAGTGTTGTAGCTAATCTACAGCTGAAGCAGAGTTCAGGGCCATGTCTCATGGAATTTGTGAAGTGCTTTGGTTGAGAATTTTATTGCTTGAATTGGGCCTATTTCAATCAAAGCCATTGATGCTCTATTGTGACAATAAGGCAGCTCTTGACATTGCAAACAATCTCGTGCAACATGGAAGAACTAAACACATTGAAATCGACCGACACTTTATTAAAGAAAAATTAGACCAGGGAATCATTTGCATGCCCTATGTGAGCTCCTCAAATCAAGTAGGAGATATTTTAACCAAGGGTCTACCTGAGAAAGTGTTTTGTAGCCTTTGTTGCAAGATGGGGCTTTATGATGTGTTTGCCCCATCTTGAGGGGGAGTGTTGAGTTATGAGATATGTGTATGTGTAATTTGTATTATATGTAGGGGTCAAGATGTAAAAGGAAAACACTCTGAAAATAAAAGAAAGAAGAAGAACGGGAGTGGGGATAATTCTTCACCCTTCCAGACTTGACAGCCAACTATCTCCAATCCAAAATCTGTGAGTTTGAGTTCATCTTTTGTGTGATTTCAACAATATGTTCTGCTGGATGGATGGATGTTGTGTGTTGCAACGGCATTGATTTGTTAAATTAGTCCATTAATAGTACATGCTGTCGTTCGTCGCTTGCTGGTTTTCCAGGGAGAGATAGACTTTTTGTAAGCTTGTACAACTAGGATGTATTTCCCTGATGCTCCAACACGGTAGCTACACAACATAAACAATTGGCATTTTCAGTTCATCCAACATCATACCAGGCACATCCTTTTCGAAGAATTCGTTTGTGATTTCATCATCAGAACCCATGCCGATCCTTGTGCTCTGCACAACGAGCATGTCTTGGCACCGCATGTAAGTCGGTTCCTTGTCCTGTGCCTGTAATGTAAAGGTAATATAAATCCTGGAATATGGAGGAATAGTCCCATTGTTTGGTCGTGCGATGTACTTCATTTTGTTTTTTCTAATGTTGAACGCAATGATGTCATTTGTCTTGTTTGTTAGCTGCATACAGGTTGATATGTTCTTGTTTAGCTCAAATGGAAAGCGTAGCTCGAGGGCTGGATCAACCTCGAGATCATTGAGTTTTGAGCCAGAAGTTTCCTGCAATGAGTGGAAAAAATGTCATGTTGCAAGGTATAGGTGGAAGGATAATATGAGGCGCGAGAGTCGTTATTATGTACATATGGTAACTTCCGTTTCATAAATATTTTTCACACCACTAACATAATCAAGAACTTCGAAGCATTCATTTATTCTGTTTTTAGTTTGGCCAAATGATCAAAAGTTCCACATAATTTTTTTATGTTATTTCTTTGCTCCGCGTGAGTTTCTCTCAAATACACATGCAACCAAAATATTGAGGGAGTCACGTAAAGTGACTCAACTTCCCATAATTTTGATTCAATACTTTCATTCGAACACGAGACTGAATTGTACCTGACGCTTAAGTGATAACCTCTTCATGTCAGCATCTAATATGTTCAGTTCATCAACAACCTCCTTTATAGTAGGCCTCTTTTCCGGGTCGGCCTCCACACATCTAACGGCCAAGTCAATACATCTCTGCACTTCTTGGGTGTTTATTATGTACGCAGTGTCCTGCTTTGGCATGGCTTGCAACCTTTTTTTCCACTTCTCATGTACCTGTGGAACATGTAAATATATAGTGCATACTCATTCTTCAGAAATGTACTCCCTCCGTTCTATATTAAATGACTTTCAACTGTCCATATGTGGATGTATCTATACACGTAACATGTCTAGATACATCCATATTTATATAAATGAAAGTCATCAAATTTAGAATGGAGGGAGTAGGTAACAAATACCTAATGTTTACAAAAAATGTAATAACATATGATTGGATGTTCTTACATCCTCGATAAAATGTCGAGGAGAAGACATGTCACAGCAATTGGTGTAGCCTTCAGATCCGGCAATTATTTTTATGATTATGACACCAACACTGAACACGCCATACTTCTTTGTGATTCTGTGTTTATCTATAAATTCTGGTGGCATATATCCTCTGCATGATATCGATATATACAATTAAATAATGCAAGCACAACTTATTTCTGATAACGAATTTATCAAACAAAGTTTGAGTTAGATGCGTTTTGGATGAAGCAAAGAGTCTGGACAAACCAAAATCGGCAATTATAGGCATCATTGTTTTGTCCAACAGTATATTTTCTGGTTTCAAGTCCAGATGATAAATATGATCATTCGGCCTCCCATTATGAAGATAATTTAGACCCTCACAGGTTCCTTTAATTATTCTGTATCATAAGGGCCAATCTAATCCGCAGGATTCATCTGCAGATGGAGCAGAATTACACATATATTAATCCGTAGGACATATATATATATATATCTAATGCAATGAATAGAGATACCGTCATACCAGAAATTTTCTTAGCAAGGCTTCCGCCCTCCATATATTCGAAGCAGAGGACTCGCTCGATTATTTTGGCGAAAACTAGTTCTCCGTTTATGTTGGCATGTTTATGACGTATTTCGTAGCAGTATCCAATTAACCGTACGATGTTCCGATGCTTTACCTTCATAAGGTTACGGAACTCGTTTGTAAATGCCTTGTCATCGATCCCTTGCATGATGTGAAGCTTTTTCACGGCGATTACTGCACCATTATGTACCCCCTGCTGAGAACTTGCCTGTGGCAAGATGGTTAGGAGGGTGGTTGTACCCCCAGCCCACCAGAGTTCAAACCCCAGGTTTGACGCTGGTGTTTCTCATTTAGTCGGAATATTCTTTCAGTGAGAGGCGACGTTCCCGTCGATAGCGAGGCACCCGTGGTGACTTCGTCAATCTCAAGACCCAACCGCCGGCTCAGTCTTTCGGAGGTGCTCATAGGGGTAGGGTGTGCGTGTGTGCGTTCATAGGGTGAGTGTATGCGCGTGTATGTGAGCGTCTGCGTTGTACTGTGTTTCTCAAAAAAAAAAAATTATGTACCCCCTGCTAGTTAAAACCCCTTGTTTAGATGGAGCACGGGTTCATAGCTAGTGGTAATTACCAACCAAAAATCATGTACCTTGTAAACTTCCCCATACCCACCAGCGCCAATTCTTTGGTCGTCGGAAAAATTGTTGGTGATCTTTTCTATCTGCTGGAGTGTGATATCCATATCCATCTGTTACAAATAAACGACGACTATGTGCAGCTTGGATGTTTGTCTCCCTGAAATCACAAAAGGTTTCACCCAAGACAAGAATATATGCGTGCTCAGCTTAACAAATTTGATATTTTCTGAAAACCAGAATTAAATGCATGTTGAGGTAACTCAACTTACCTGGAGATACCCTTGGAGCCAAGGAAGGGCTGGTGTAAGGGAAATATGTGTGTTTGCTATTCCGCGATGAGAATTGTTCCCATTCAGCAGCACTTTAATGGAAGAGCTGAACCGTCGGTTGCTCTCACAAAAAACATAGTAAGTTGACTTGATTCGATCTCATTTGATGAGACATAATAAATACTAATGATCCACTAAACCAATGATTTCAGTATGATTATGTATTTGGCAGTATTATGTTCGAGGATGGGTGTGAATCAGACAGAAACGTTGCATCCAACGGTAGCATTTTGAAATAATTGAGCTGAGTCCAGACATGTCAAGTTGTAACTGGACAAATCAGCACACCCGGACTTCAGAAGTCAGAGCCCAAAACCGCGTATTTATCAAATTTGGTGACGTTGAAGCGACCCAAAGTTTAGCTGCAAGTTGCAACCGCAATGCCTGTCGACAAGGGTTCTTTGGTGCAAACTAGGATCCCATCCTCCGTCTAGATCCCAATGGAACGAGTGATCCTGAACATCTGCTTCCTGCTCCAGTGGGAATCTCTTGTCACGTGGTGAAATGAAGGAAGCAGAGACGGGATGTAGATGGATCGGGAGCAGTAGCTCTGCAACTGAGGTGCAGAATCCACTCTGAAAGTCTGAAGTCTGAACTGCAGAGAGCAAGTTCTGCAAAAACTACTGTGATCAGCGTGATGTAAGCCACTCCTCCTGACTACATAATACTGCTTGACAGAATCATTGGTTACCAGAGTGCCGGGCTGTATAATGCCTGCACCCAGTCCTGCCTAGTTGGTACTATTGACAAGATATAAACCGTATTGATATAGCCATACATGCATTGCAGCTGCAACTTGCGTTTTGGTTATATACATTTTAGCAGATTCACGAAACCGTGGGCTACAAACCAGTGGCTTATGCGCATCAGTTTTTTTTTTTGGATAATTGATTGGAAGGGGACTAGGCATCGGCTTTGGACAAACTTCAGGTCTGACTTCTGAACCTCTGAGACTGCTGATTGGTCGAGAGAACGTGTTGACATTAGCGAGTAATGTTTCGTCGAGCTGTGTTCCAGCATATACCGAGTAATCGAACACAGCCACAAGTAGGTCGTGTGTCCAACTAGTCCCATCATATTGTTCTTCTTTATTTTCGTATGTGGTATTTCTCCTTCAGAAAAATCTTGATTTCTGTCGATTGTTTTCCATTTTACGTATTTTCCCATGATTTCACAACTTAAAGAGAAATACTACTACATAAACTCACCAGCCGAGGTTGTGACTCCAATCCCACTTGTATATATGCATCGTCATCCCAATTATCGCATCTGTATAGTAAAGTCCACCCTTGCTGCGCCTGCAAAATAAAGCCAACGCTTATTTTCTTAATTATCATGTCGTGCCATAAGTACTATATTTAGTTCGCACTTGTCCTAGTAGGTTGTACTTAATTTAGCTACTACTGCAGATGATGTATATAAAGCGCCATGAATACCCAGTCATATGGAGCTGGGCCTTTTGCGTGGTCAGGCATTCGATTTCTTCCAGGTTAGTGATTTATGTCCCCTCTTGTTCCTCATCTGTTAAG
Source organism: Poa pratensis (assembly GCA_947311845.1). Lineage (NCBI taxonomy): Eukaryota > Viridiplantae > Streptophyta > Magnoliopsida > Poales > Poaceae > Poa > Poa pratensis. The sequence goes on along the minus strand of CAMZMU010000085.1, from coordinate 541,630 downwards.
TCTTAAATACATGCTTCCCGATAAACTTTTATACAGGATCTTCTGTTTCATGCTAGATACAATTATTTCACATATGCAACATTGTCATGTATATGTTTATATCCGTATAACTTAACAATGAATATGTTCGTAAGCAAACCAGATACTATGCACAAATTACCTTCAACAAAATAAAGCAATATATGTGCTTCTTAGTTGAGACTGTTGGAGATGATAATCAAACACAATTATGGCACCCTATATCGTTATATCCAGAGGATCTTCAAAACGAAACATATGGATCCAATGGAGCTTGTATTGGAGCTAATTAGTTCATTGTATGGTCAAGGCAATAACATACATCAAGTTCAGAGTATCACATTCTTCACCTTGCACAACTGTTTTTCACCATTTTGACACAATATCATACAGGTTAATCATTTTCTGAATACAATATTTGTATTGTGGCGCTCTACACGGCTACAGTAATTTCAAATGTCTATTAGCATGAATTCAGTTGCTAATCAACACAGAAATCTATACAACATATCTATATCTGCAGATCTGCTGCTACATAAGAATCATCTATGTCATTTTTGGTTCATCCTCAACGTATGGGCCATCCGCAAAATACCTTCGTCGTTGTAGTCCATGTGAGGACCAGAGGAACACTAGCTAGGGAGATGCTCAGATAGCTAACAGATCTTACATTTGATGTCCATGTGACCGCGATGACACAGAATCGTGCACTGCTGTCACGTGGTCCCATGGAAAAGGCCCAGCTAGAACACAAGTAGTGTGAAACTATTTCTTCTCATGACCCCTCTTTTGGGAGAAAAAATATCAGAAAATTTGTTTTCTAATTTTTTTAAGCTGTATGAATTTATCTTATCACTCTTTTGTGTAGGTGCAGAAGGCCAAGCTAGCTAATATATCATTACTGCAGGAATGGATATACGGTTACATATTTTAGAAGAGATTACAAGTGGATTCTCAGTGGCCTCAAGAATTGGAAGGGGTGGCTATGGAGATGTTTACAAGGTATAACTTAATACTTGATCTATTTTTTTCAACAAATATACTAGCACAAACAGCAGACGTCACCGTTATACACAAATATTTAATTTACAATTCATACGTAAAGCAGGGAGTTTACAATGGAGTAGTGATTGCTATCAAGTTGCTCCATGTTGATACGGTGCAAGGACTTGATGACCAACGGTTTAAAAATGAAGTTGGAAACCTTTTGAGGGTCAAACATCCAAATATTGTACAATTACTTGGCTACTGCTACGAAACACAGTCTAAATTTGTTAAATACAATGGTGAGGATGTTTTTGGGAAACACATATATCGAGTTCTCTGCTTTGAATACTTTCAGGGTGGAAGCCTAGACATGCATCTTCATGGTACGACGCAACTAAACTTCAATAATATAGGATTACTGTTCTTTTGGGTTTAAAGAAACCCAAATTCTTTAATTGTCATTTGTATAATATCTATTTGTCAACATGTGCAGCACCATCTTTGGCACTTAACTGGAGCACACGTTACAATATTATAAAGGGAGTTTGTGAAGGATTAAATTTCCTTCATGGATGTGATCCACCAATTTTGCATCTTGATCTAAAGCCCGCCAATATATTATTAGACGATTCCATGGAGTCTAAAGTGGCAGACTTCGGATTGTCAAGGCTTTTCAGCCGATCACACACTCATGTCACCAAAAGAATTGTAGGAACCCAGTAAGTGGACCGTGAAATGCCTAATCTTGAGTTTTCTTTCATTTTCTGTCAAGTAAAATGTATCTACAGTCCTATAATGACCATGCCCTTGATATCACACAGGAAGTACATGCCCCCAGAGTTCATGAAACAAGGAATCATATCATCCAAGAATGATGTATTTAGTTTAGGTGTTGTTATCATTGAGATAATAACAGGACCTACAGGTTATTCTGATTTTTCGGAAATGGGCGCCACACATTTTATACATGAGGTAAGAAGACTATTTTTTACTTTGACACCACATCCTAGATATGTTTGATGTCTGTACTTTATGCATTATCTTCGTCCAAGTAACGAGTTAATAACTTATTTTGTTAGTTAGATATAATCATCTATTTCTATTTTTTTTCCTGAAAGGAAAAATGTTACGTGTCGAGCTGTTCAATAATAACATGCACTTGTACTAGTCTACTAGATATTCACTATGTCTATAAGGAACCCATATGGAACTGTTAGTTCTTTTTTATCTCCATTTCTTAGCAAGTACTCCATCCGTTCGAAAAAAGATGTACACACATCTTTTTTCGAACGGATGGAGTACAAGGTAACACTTTGACTTAATATTTTTTCCTATTAGATCTACACCTAGATTTCCAGTATTCTCTAGCTAAACATATACTTCATATGTGACACCTTCGACTTGGAACCCATATCGAAAAACTTCTCCCGCACAATGTACTGAGCACAAAATATGTGTGCGTACATTTGAACAATTATAGTATGTCATACTTTTGTATTGCCCATCTCTAATTATCTTTTCCTGTTTCGTAGGTACTTACTAATTGGAGTACCGTGATTGGCGCCGCATGGAAATATCGATCAGGGGAAATACATCAGGTGAAGACATGCATTGAATTAGCAATACGGTGTGTGGATTCTGAAAGAGACAATAGACCTACTGTAGGAGATATCCTGGATACTCTGAATAAGACAGAAAGTCATATTCCCAAAAGAAAGGTATGATCTATGTAACTAATGCAAACGAAATGAAAGATAGAGAATTTATTATACAATTGTTAGAAGACAGTTGTTTGGGTATATTGGACTAGTAGCAGTTGTAGATTTTGCAGCTCCTTCTTTTCTGGTCATTTTGATTGGGGAAGCAAGTTTTTCTGCATCTTGTTGGTTCCTCACCCTTAATCTACGTAGAAAAACTTCATTTTAGTTCTCTAATTTCAGAAACGGAAACACTAGAGAGGCAAGTTTCCTGATGGCGTTCATGTCGTACGAGGCACTAATGGTCTTAGAGCATCTCAATGCATGGCGTCAAATAGGGCGCCAATGGTCGACCTAATAGCAAGATTTCATCTAGAGCTCCGAGCCCACAAATAAGGAAGCGAAAACGAGACCCGTTTACTTATCCAACATTTTGTACATCAAAATTTCGGACAAAAGGGGACCAACTTTCGCATCCCTACCCACAAAGCCGGACAAAGCTGCATGTGACGCCATGTCAGATCGTGGCGTGGCGCTGTCCGACCAGCTAGCTTCATTCATGGCAGTGCCTCTGTTTCCTAGCTAGGCGGCAGCATCGACAACCTCATCACCAAGACCTCCGATGAGAATTTCGGGGCAAGCCTCGCAGGGGCGACACCGGACAGCAGCCCCCAGGCCGGCCTCCTCACCGCCGTCGTCGCCGGCTCCGTCCACGGCGGCGGCAAGGCCTGCCTCCAAAGAAAAAGCGCGGCGGCGAGCTCCTGAGCGGAGGTGCTCGCTTCTTTTGCGCTGGGATGCAGAGGCGACGGCCCCTGACCCTTTCCCGGCGACCGGCTTTCCTAGCCGCGGTGGTCGTTGGAGCTCCGCGGCGCCCCGGGCCGTTTGGACGGCAGGGCGTGGCTCCAGGTGCCCTTGCCGCGGCGTGAGTGGACGGGCCCGATCTGGGCCAGGAGGGCCCGATCTAGGCCTAAAGGATGCTTGTGCGGCGGCGCCGGCTCAGCCTGGCGTGGCTGCAGTCGGCCGGCAAAGCTCCTCCTCTGGAGCTGTTGCGGTGTGTGGGCAGGTTGGAGGTGGGCATCCGTGACCCTCGTCGGTGGCGGGCTGTTCCTGACTGCGGGTCGCGGTGGTGGTGGTGTCGACGTTGGCTACATGTGTGGCTGTCCTGCTCGCGGTGGTGGCTGATCTTCCAGATTTGCTCTCTCCTTTGCAACGGGGTAGGCTGGTGGTGATGATCCGTACAATGACACTTCTCGCCGAGGCGACGGGGAGCCTAGGCGTGGCAGCGTGTTGGGGGCTGACCTCGGTTGTTCAATTTCGACGGTTTCGATGGCGAGCGTCACGGATTCTTCGTGGCGGTTCACATGCGGACCATGGTGGGCTCTTGTCGGGCTGCGGCTTGGTGTGGTGCCCGTAAGCCGGGGCGGCGGCCCCGGATGGCGGTCTTTGTTGCTGCGAGCAAGGAGGTGGCTCGGCGCGAGGCGGTTTAGGCCCCGTCGCCTAGTTTCGTTGGTGGCCATAGACCTCGGGCATGTGGGGCTGGCGGTCTGCGTGCGGATTTGTGGCGGTGGTCTGGCTGGTCCTTTGGAGGGCAGGAGCTTTGCGACTCATCACTAGGCGAAAGCCTTGCCCTGATTGCCGTGTAGGGCAGGCGACGGCGACTCTCTGGGCGCGGCGTTCTTCTTGAAGACGTCGTTGAGGTGTTGCCTCCCGCTTCTTATCCTGAAACATTCGGGGGACACCTTGATCCCAAGTGGGATCGGGCGTCTGCGTCGTTTGTCTCTTAAGACCTCGTCTTGGATGCTTCGCCGGCCGGAGGGACCCGTGGAGAGTTGGTGGTAGGCGGTGACGAGCTGTGAGGCGTCTCTGTCACTTTTCGTCTTCGGCTAGGGGGTGGGTGGCCTAGGGCCAGCGTGGACGTCGGAGCGGCGGCTCCGGATTTGCCTCAGCCCTGTTGCGTTGAGGTGTGTGGGTGGTGGCTTTGATCGCTTGGGCGTTTTGGCCGCCGACCCGTCTGGAACACGGCCTTGGGGCCGGTGTGTTGTGTGTTTGTGCTGTATCGGTTTTTGGCCAGTTTTCCTTATAAACAGGCAAATTTATTTCTTCTATAATCGAAAAGGCGAAAGCTACGTTTCAAAAAAGAGAATTTTGGGGCGGGCATGGACAGGGAAAGGCTGTGCTAGTGCTACGAGGAGGCGGAGGCCCGGCGCTGCTGGGTGGCGGAGTCGTGTCAATGCATTCTGGCATGGGCCCCGAGGTCGGCAGAGGTGATGACGCGGGGAGCTGCTCATTAGGGCCGTCCACGAAGGTAGCCCGCGTAGCGGCGACGCTCCCGGTGCCTACGAGCGGCTGCGGGCGACGCGCCGCCGCTCAAGCCCTGCGCGGGCGTAAGCGCGGCCACCCTGTTACTAGCAATCGGCGTCACCCTCCCTGTCGTCGCGGCGCACCGTGGTCGTGCCGCCTTGGCAGGTGTCCAGAAGGCACGGCAGCGCCATGTGTAGGGCTGCACGGCATGGATGGTCCGAAGTCTCATAGTTTCTATGCCTCGAGAGCACCATGCATGGTCCAAGGACGATATATCCTGCGTCCTACGCTAAGGGCGCCCTTGCGCAATCTCGTCCATCCATTTCATCCGTCCGACGGTCGAGATTTGGTCCGTTTTTGTCCGTCGGTCAACGACAAATCACGTCCGTCGGACGGACGAAATGGACGTACGAGATTGCACAAGGGCGCCCTTAGCGTAGGACAAAATTCGCGTTCGTCCAAGGAGGGAAAGTTGACCCTGCGACCTCCTCGGAGCAGGTGTGTGTGGTGCCGACCACCACGGATTGGAGACGCGGGCGAGCTTCAAACTGCTGGGCAGATGGAGGACGGGAGGCGGAGCAAGCCTTCCTGGTCAGCCGCGCCAGCTGAAGGGACTGGCGGAGGACCGCCCGTAGGAAGCGGCCTGCTCAGATCTGGTCGGGGAGCCAGCGGACCTGGGGGCCGCGACTCGCCGTCGCCGGTGACTGAGAGACCGGGCAGCGCCAGCACGGCGTGCCATGACGGGCGCAATGCAGCGGGTGGACGCGGTGGTTAGAGTGACCAGCAGCGGGAGGGAGCTCTTTCTCACTTTCTCAGCCTACTTCCTCTCTTTCAGCTCCATCGGTCAACGGCTTGTATGGAGTTTAGGGTTTAGGCCATGACGCGGTGCTGTCTGACCAGCAGCGGGAGTGACCGAGGTGTCAAACGTTCCAACGACCATTGCGTCCATCGGTCAACCGCTTGTATGGAGTTTTCCAGTAAAGGGAGCCAATGTGTTGCATTGTATCATTTTGGTATATGTTGCATTTTTATTCAGGAAATCGGTTTGTACATTTGTGAAGAGTAGTTTAACCGAAAGATCAACAATTTAGCTTACAGACGTAGAGCATAATCATATCCTTGAGAGTTAGGAGACTATGCGATCGTGATCATTATAATTGTACTACTCTTGTCCATGTACTTACACGTAAAATGTTGTTGCAGTTGACTGATTTGTCCCCGTGTCCGGCAATTGGTTCCAAAATTTCAATGGATAATTCACTGAAGACAGCCCGGGATGAAATAGACAATGCACCAAATGAACACAATAATTGCAGTTCCATGGCAAAAAATAGTAACTCTAATGTGCAGCAAGTTGGTGATATACGGGAGACAACATCGTCCATGAAAGAAGCATTAATCATCGGAAGGACCGAAGAAACACAGAATATATTGTCTATTTTAACTGAGAGCAACACACAAAAGATAACCATTCTTCCGATATATGGTTGATAACCATTCTTCCGATATATGGTATTGGAGGCATTGGGAAGACAACCATGGCACAATTGGTTTTCAACGATTTCCAGTTCAAAGAGTACTCTAGGGTGTGGATATACGTGTCTCGTACGTTTGATTTGAAGAAGATTGGGAGTTCGATAATAGCACAGCTGTCCGACTACAAGAGAGAGCACACTGACTTTCAGATGATTGAAAATGACCTACAAAATCTCCTTGCTGGTAAGAGGGTTTTAATCATCTTAGATGACCTTTGGGAGAGGCAATCACCTCAGTTAAATATGTTGGTGAGTATGCTAAATCTGGGTGTAGGGGGCAAAGTGGTGGTGGTAGTCACCACACGAGAAGAATCTATTGCACAGAAAATTCACACCGACACAGTGAAGCCATTCAAACTAGCGCCCTTGACAGATGACATTTGTTGGACAATCATAAAAAATAAAACGTCATTTGAAACTAGAGCTGAAAGAGCGCAGTTAGAGTCGATCGGAAAGGACATTGCTAAGAAGTGTGGAGGTATGCCTTTAGCAACCCAATCTATTGGGTATATGTTGGAGAATATGGAATTTGATGAATGGGTGTCGGTTAACAACAGTGAGATATGGGACGTGCTTGCCTTAGAACAATCTTCACCTCATCATGTGCATGCATCCTTGAAGCTAAGTTATGACCGTATGGATCCATACTTGAAGTTATGCTTTGCTTATTGTGGAATCTTTCCAAAAGGTTACAATATAGCTAAAGAAGATCTAGTTCACCAATGGATTGCACTTGGACTTGTTGGGCCGTCAAAGACATTCTCTTATGTACAAACCAGTCATACATATATTCGTCATCTTTTTGGCATGTGCTTCCTTGAACCTCCAAGGTCGTCTTTTTGGGTGAGTTACTACGGTGATCAGTTTATTACTCAGCTTTTATACATGTCCTTTGTTTAACATCTAAAGTCACAATTAATGGGTTGATTGTTGCATACCTTTGTGGGGATGTTCTTTTGTTTTCTTCAACTAATGCAAAAAAAAATTTAAGTTAATGACAGTCGTTATGCCTTTCGATTGGATAGAATACAGTGTTATGTACAAAAGTTTTATCTAGGGATAAATCCCTCTACAAACAAAACAAAAAAATCTCCCGGATCCTGCGTGTCGGCAAAAGCCCGCTGCTCCACCTCCTCCCACACCAAAGACGACACTCCATAGGCCTACGAACATCTAAGGCACCTCCTTGCAACGTCGGCAACGAGTACCCAGGCAATAGAAACTCCAGCATCTAGATCCGCACTGGCGGCATCTGCCGCTCGGACTCGGTCTCTGGCGTCTTCTTCTTCTTCTTGGACATCTTCTCGCGAAGGAGTGTGCGCCGTTGATTCTTTGCCTGTGATCCGTTGTACATGGTCAAGTATCGAGTGGAAGGCTTGGCGGCTACTTTGGGGTTTGATCACGCTTTTGGTCGACGAGGACGAGATCATCGATGGCAGCCGCCGCTTCGTCCGTGAGGGGTCCGTTGTACATGGTCAAGTAGGCATGCCGCTGTCGCTCTGAAGGGCCGACCTCCTCAGGTTGCGAGCCAAGACGACGCGCCACGACGTCCTTAGCCAACTGCCCGATGTTGGCACCCTCCGGATGCAGCTCGACGATCATGTTGCTCCTCCATGATGGCGGCGCATCCACCTTCCTCTTATGGACCAAAGTCGAGACCAGCGCGCCCAAAACAGAGTCCCTGGCGGCGTTGAGATCCGAGCGATGAAGCCCATCAAGTCCAGCTGCCTAGAATCAGCCAGCACCGGCGTGACAATGTTCTTCTCAACCTGTTGTCGCGCCTCTTGCTCACCCTGATCGGACAGCAGGGCTGAGCGCTCCTGGAAGAGCTCCCCAAGCGAACCTGGCGAGGCCCTCTCAAGTGGACCTTCATCAATCAACTCCCTTATGTTCTGCTCCATGGTTGGGTGTGTCAAACCCCACCCGCTCTTGTTGGATGGACATGTCAGGGTGAAAACCCAAGGTCTGGCCTTAATTGGTTGTGCCTGGCATTGTTTCCTTCTTGAAGGCGTTGCTTTTGAAGAATTGGATATCAGGTATTGGTTTGGTGGTGGTTGTGTTGTTGCTGAAAGGACTGTAACTCTGTAGGGCTACTTTTCTTTTTTTTAGTTCTTTTTCTTCTTGTCTTTTCGGCCGTGTGCATCCGTAATACCTTCGGTTATTTCGTTCATGGAGAGGCTGGGTGTAATTAGCATTTGCGCGATATTAATATATGCTCTTTATCTAAAAGAGCTCTCTAAAGTCTTGTCCTCCAAGGTTAGGTCCCCCAAACCTGACACCTCCTCCAATGCCCCAGGCACAAAAAACTCATGTAGGTTTGGTGTGTTCTCCACACCACCGCAAAGGCGCGCTACAAAGCGACCATCGTCGCCGAGATGGTCGCATCCCTGGGGAGAAGGGACCATAGTGTTGAGATCCACCATCTGTGCAACCAATGCTGATCTTAGGAAGAAGAGGCGGTGTTGGTGTCACCGAAGCCACAGCGGATCCAAGAGAGAGCCTCGTCAGAGCAATCTCGGCCAGCTCCAAACAGCTTCCAATCCGCTTCATCAAACCCTGCACAACCTCCGTCGTCCCGACCTGAGACGCAACAATCTCATGTAACTGAGAGACGACCAAGATCTGCACCTCGGCCCCCAGCAATGTCGTCTGCTCCTCGACAAGTGATCTCATCAGTGTTTTTGGCTGAACTTCTGGGGTGGCAGGCGCCGAGTTCGTCGTCGGCTGTGCACGAAGAGGAGGGCCCCTGTCCCCAAGCTTGGGAGAGTGGGCGGCCACAGCGGCAAAGGAACGATCCAAAGGTCGGCAAGGACCAAAAGCTGGCGAGATGGAGAAGGGGGCGCTCGGCTGTCTTTCTCGCGCTACCCGCATTCGCGCTCACGGTGGCCGAAGCTGCGGCAGGCAAGACAACGGATGTCGCCGTTGCAACCGGCCACACGATGGAAGTGCTCAAGGCAGCGGAAGCAGCGATCCCGCACATGTCCCCTGAAAGCCTCAACACGCTCCTCGCGCCCACGAGGAGGAGAGGAGGGCGGCAGGCCCCATGGCAGATCTTCTCGCGAACCTCTTGCCAGGCAGGTCCCTCATCCTCCACCTCCGGCTCCGGAATCGGCATACCCAGCCCCTGCTGCATGAGCACGGGCGGCGGCCGAACATGAGGAGGCTGAGGATGGGGGACGTCCGGCGCGAGCGCCTCCATCGGCGTGGCGGACGTTGGGGCTGGCGCCGTGCTGCTTGTGGACCGCTTGGAGGTCGGAGCTCCGGGAGGCGAGGACGTCAGCAACGAGTGCGACAGTGGGCGGCCGTGCCGGCCGCCGCGACGGGGGCTTGGCGGGGCGCTGGAGTGCGCGGCATGCCAAAACCCCAGGCCATGTGAGCCGCCGCGGAAGGCATCGTTGTGGAAGGCACCATCACGGAGGAAGCTCTGGAAGCGGCAGACTTGGCATCGCTCCCGAGTCGGCAGGCGTGGAGACGAGGAAGGGCGGGACGTTGGTGGCGGGCCACTGCTCGGCGGAGAGCTGCTGCTCGCGGCCCATGAGCGGCCCGTGACCGTGAACTTGAGGTAGGCAGCAGACCCGCCGTGGTGTGCGCCAGTGCCATGGGAGGTGACCCAGCCCTCACATGCCAGGTAGATGGACGGGAGAGGGTGTCGAGAGGAGGCCGGATCCAGTCGCGGAGCTCGTAGACGAAGTCGTCGGAGAGAGATCAGGCTGGCGGCGGCAGCAGCTCAGCCCTGGTCGCCATGGCTCGCGGGAGCGGAGTCTGCGTTCACAGTGTATATAGGTTTTTTTAGAAAAGAATTTTATTAATCCCAGCCTCTGCATCGAGTGATGCACACAGCCGCTTATTACAAAATTCGAGTGCAATATTTAAGTTTACATCTCCAGAAACACTAAGAATTGAGACAAGACTCAAAGAAACACAGCATAGGTAAAGCACAACTACGAAAGTCAGGCTAATATGCTGCCACGTATGCCGGGAGAAAAACACCTGTGCCACCCGCAATAGCCTCGTGCATCCAGCCTCCATGAGATCCCGCATTCCTGCTGATCCGAAGGCAACAGGAAACCCCATAACTGGATTCAGTGCACCGCCATATGGTGCATCTTCTCGTAGCAACGCTGACACCACCACCATTTCATTGTGTTGGAATAATCTTATTTCATTAAGTTCGAGATCTCCCAATATACTACTTGTGTTCTCAAATAAACCTAATGTTTTACTAACTTTATGTTAACTCTGTTTCATAACCGTCAATCATATAGAATGCATTTTTTTGCAAGAATGATTAAGACTGCAAAATCACAATTATTATTATTTCAAGAGAAACGACTAAATTTTCATATGTTTATGTCAACGAGGGACCATCTTTGCCTTTGTCATAGCTCTGGTTGTGCCTCTTGTCGGATCGCCAGTTTAGAAGTTTACTTATCAGGCAGGGGCCTCGAGATTAGTCTGTTTATCGAGAAAATCCAGATAGCATTCCAATTTCCAAATTCCCTTATGTTTAAATGTACCAGCCCTAGAGCAGAAAATACATCTTTTTTACTCCCTTCATCCTCGTTATAGTCTTAGACATCAGTGTGATATCATATATACATACATTTTTTTAATTGCCTTTTTAGTTTCGTTAATGAAACGTATTAATTACCTAATAACGTAAAGGTCTTTTCTAGTTCTGAAGTCTGATACTATGTGTACTACTAATGCAGACTATCGACGACAGCAATATATTCTTCACCATGCATGACCTGGTGCATGATCTTGCAAGATCATTTCTGGGTGATGAAATTAACATAGAGAGTCCTGAGTGCCAATATGCATGGCTCACAGATCATAGAAAGCTATTTAAGTCATCAATGAATTCATTTGCCAAGTTATTTAAGTCATCAATGGATCCAATCACAGAGATAAGAACACTGTATATTCTCGACCGTGGCTACTTGCAGCTTCATGCTGAAGCATTATCAAGAGCCAAATGCCTCTGTGTCCTGGATTTAAGTAGATGTTGTGCACGAGAGTTCCCTGATTCAATTTGTGAGCTAAAACAGTTGAGGTATCTCGATGCTTCATGGAACCTCGAGGCTACTGAATATTATGAATACCAAGAACCGCCGAAGTCTATATTGATACCAAAAGCTCTGGGTTCCCTTAACAAACTCCAATATTTAAATTTATCAAAACGCGGAAGACCCATAGGGCTGCCAGAGGTCATCAGCAAACTCACCGAACTCCGGTATTTAAACATATCACATTGTGATGGTTATTATTTATTGGACAGCCCATCAGAAAACCAAAGTTTCATTAACTGTATCGGTGCCCTTCCCAATCTGGAGCAGCTGGACTTGTCTTATAATGACTATGGTTTTTCTGTACCTGAAGGTTTTAGTAGGCTCAAGAAGCTGAACCTCTTCTGCTGCAGGAACATTGCTAACCTCCCAGAAAATGTTGCAAAAGTGGATGTTCGGAGGCTTTGTGGCTTATTGGAGCACACGGGAAAAGGAGGGTTTCCTGTGCGTGCAGTTAATAATGAATCTAGCAGCAGTCTTGTCTGGCTTAAGCATACAAATCCTGATGCATTGCATATCGTTGATCTTCAGAATGTGAAGTCCATAGAAGAAGCACGCAGTATAAGGCTGATAGAAAAACAGAGAATTGAAAACTTGTCATTGAGCTGGAGCTTAGGTGTGAGGTCCATCTATTGTTTGAAAGACATGGAGTTGCTAAAAGAGCTAGTACCACCAACCTCTGTAAAGAGTTTCAATATAACAAGTTGCAAGGGTGGCATAATTCCGCAATGGTTCCTACATATAAGCAAATATCTTCCTAATCTCGTGAGTTTGGAGCTGTGGGGTTTGTCATGCACCAGCCTACCAAAACTCGTTGAATTACCCAACCTACGCAAGATTTCTCTACTCTTCATGCGTAAACTGGAAGAATTTAACACAGCATGATCTATGGGTGAGGATGGCTATGAACTCACGTTGGCTAAACTTGAGTATCTGAATATACATGCCTGCCCCAACTTGAGAATTAAACCGTCTCCGCCTAGAGCAGTGTACTGGTGTATATCCGAAAGTGACAATGTGCTATCGTCATTGGGAGAGTTGGTCCCAAGCACAGCTGCTTGCTCATCTTCTCTGGTGAGTAAACTGACGGTTACCCACTCCAAGTTGCCTTTGTACCAGTGGAGATTGCTTCACCATCTACCTGGCCTAAGTGATTTAACTATCTCCAAGTGCTATGGTGATATCGCCATCTCACCAGAGATTTTCGGAGCCTTCAGCTCCCTCGAATCACTGTTGCTTGGGAATGATAGTTTGGTGAAAAAATTGCCAGAATGGTTGGGTGAGCTCACATCACTTCAGCAGCTGACCTTACGCATGCCCCGCCTACAGGAATTTCACGAGAACATGACGCAACTTACACAGCTGCAATCGCTCAGACTGGAGAATTGCGATACATTGTCATCACTACCGCCATGGTTAGGAGAACTCAGCTTCCTCAAGACACTTCAGATATGTTCTTGCAAGGGAATCATGTCTTTACCGGAGAGCATACTCACCAACCTCCAAGACCTTGATATTTCGAACTGCCCTAATTTATATGAATGGTGTAAGTTAGAGGATAACCAGATGAAACTAGCTCACATGAACGAACAGGTATATGTTCTAAATCGCTCATGTGTGTCGACTACTGAGTAAATTATATGATGGATCCACTAATTATTCATCTAAAAAGAAAACAATTCTGGTCGTTCGTTATGAGATAGCATGGACAGCTATACATGATGTGTTCTGATTATACTGTTTCTGTTGTTCAGGTGTTACCGGAATTAGCTGCAAGTGGATCATGGGTAAACAAAATACGTAAGAAGGCAAGCATTGAGGAGTCCATTCATGGTACTGTGACTGATGAGGTGCATCCGGATCTGTATGATGCCGTGATGAATATCCCTGGCTTCACCGAGGAAGCTTTGCTTGTTGCGTTGTCTCATCTGATGGACAACAATACCAAGGGCTCTGCATATATGTGTATGCAGGAGGAGCAACGAGTGTCGTGGATCATGAACTTCCTGAAAAAGCACTACTAAGTTTTCTGGTTGGTAATAATGGAGTATTTTGCATTTTGCTGTTAATTACAGCCAAGACAGATGAAATTTCCAAATTGCATGTGTATTCACAATCTTCTTGTGTAGCGCGAAATTAATTTCGGTTTGTAATCATCTGCCGTGGTACATACATGGGCCTGTCAACCACGAAAATTATGTATTCACAATCTTCTTGGTGTTATTAATCTTTTGTGGATGGAAGGTTATAACCTGATTGTGTAGTGTGAAATTAATTTTCTATTTGTAGTCATCTGCCGTGGAATTTGCCATGTTTCCCTAGTGTTGTTTGTGTACTGATGATTTCTTATTGGACTAAATCTCTTCATGTTGCGATGTTTAGCAGAGTTGTGATGTGAGTAGTCATTTTGAACAAGTTGCTCCGTACTGCTCTGTTTTTCTGGGTTGCTTCGTGTTGCACCCTCTTGTCACCTTCAACATGTTGGAAGAGTTGCCTTCAACGTCCCGTGACCCCGATACACGAATTTCAAGACGTCGTCAAAACTCGTCATTTTCGGCCATTTCTGGTCATTGCCTTGGGCTATAACACACTGTTTTGGGGTCCGGGCCGGTTTCAATGGCCCGTGATCCCAATATACGAATTTCCCGACACCGTCAAAAATCGTCATTTTCGGCCATTTTTGTGGGCTATAACCCACTGTTTTGGGGTCCTGGACCGATTTCAGTGGCCCGTGACAGGATACACAAATTTCCTGACGTCGTCGAAACTCGTCATTTTTTGGCATTTCTGGCCATTTTCATAGGCTATAACCCGCTGTTTTGGGGTCCTGCACCGATTTCAGTGACCCGATACACGAATTTCCCGACGTCGTCAAAACTCGTCATTTACGGCTATTTCTGGCCATTTACCTCGTCACCTCATGGGCCACCCTCATCCAGGCAGCACGCCGTGCTCACGCGGTGGCGCAGAATACGGCGCAGAGGGTACTCCGTGACGGCCTCCATTCAGGAGCACGGACGGGGTGACCGTGGACGCGCCTTCATGGCCGCGGAGCGAGCGGCGTACGAGCAGCTCAGCGCCAAAGCGGCAGCGCCGAAGCAGTAGCAGCTGATCGCGCAGGTGGAGGGGCAGGCGCATGACGCCTCCCAGGTGCTCGCCGAGCTGGCGCCCACGACGAGCTGAACCAGCCACGCTTGGCGAGGGTGACGGACGCCAGGGAAGTGGCAACGACGGCAGCGGTGCAGGCAGATCGGGATGCCATGCGGCGGGCAGCGAGCATCCTGTGGGAGGAGAGGCGTGTGCGCTCGCGCTTGGCCCAGAGCCGAGCGGCCGCGCACGACGACGAGGCTGGCCCGAGCGGCGGGGTTTAGATTAGGGTTTATCGGTTTAATTTTAAATTTGAATCGTTTAGTTTAAATTTTTATTGTTTATATATCATTTAGCTTAAATTTGTATCGTTTAGCCTGAGTTTGAATCAAAAATGGTTATGTAGTTTAAATTTGTTTGTGTTTCATGTTGTATGCCGCCCACAAGGTGTTTGTAGTTTGGTCGGTACCTCGGACTGTTTGGGGGTGAGCCTTTAGGATGTGACGTTGTGGGCATGGTGTGTACTGCCCACATGGTGTTTGTAGTTTGGTTGGCACCTCAAATCGTTTGGTGGACGGGCCTTTGAGGTGTACCGTTGTGGATATGAATTTGAATGCCCCCTGTGGAGATGCTCTTTATATATCTACCTGATGACTCGAAGCGTTCATTTCCTTACTCCCCAAGTGACCAAGCTTTTGCGTGTATACTACCTATATGAAAGACGGAAGATTTGACGGCTTCTCCGCGCTCCGCGCTACTGTGCAACTACAGTACGTACTGTTCATTTCCTACAGTACCATGTGGGACCCACCTGTCAGCGGCCCAACCGCGGACGGTTTCGCACAAACACCCCTCGCGGCCGAGGAATTGCACCACGACCCTCAACTTCACGTGCGGGAGGACCTAAATGCTATTACAGAAAACTTCAGGGACCCCGCTGAAAATCATCCACACACCCCCCCCCCCTCCCTTCTCCCTCTCCCCGCGCTGCCGCGCCGTTGCCGCCGGCGCCGACGCGCTCCCTCGCCGCCACGGTCCTCCATGTTCAGATCGACGCAGACGCCCCGCTTCGCCGTCGCCTCCCCTCCATCCTCGCCTAGCGCCGCCTTTCGGGAAGCCAGGTCTGCGCCGCAATCGTCGACACTGCGCTCGGCGGCCGCGGCCGCGTCCAGACGCCGCCGGCGGCGCTACGGCGACCAAGAAGTGCCGGCGCACCCACTCCTGCGTAGCCCACGTCGAGCCGCGCCCAGCGCGCCCAGCCGCGCGTGCTGGGTCGCCGTGGTTCGACGTCGACGTCACCGTTGCTGCCGCACCACCACGGGAGCTCCGCCCGCAGTAGACGCAATCGTGACGTCACTACGGGCCTGGTCTGGCCAGTTGGGCCGGGTGCTGGGCTGGGCTGCCTACTCTGCGGTTGCCTCGGCCCGCTTTATTTTTTCCCCCCTGTTTTGTTTTCCTATTTTCGAAACTTTCAGAACTCCCAAAATACGACTTCAAATAAATTCAAACCAAACAAATTGTGGCAACTCAAAATAACCATTCCAAATTATTTTGAACCTTATCTAAATTATTACGAATCTTGCAAAATCGAAAAAAAACACTCGATACAATCCAACTTTAAAATAATTACAACAAGAGAACATAATATACTTCGTAACCTTTTCCCAACTATTGCAAATCTTTAAAAAAACAAAAAGGTCAATCCAAACACTTAGTGGCCTTTCCTCACTTATTTCAATATTTCTAGATTTTGAAAAATACTCACATCAATCCAACTTCAAAAACTTTGCAAAACGAAAAAAAAAACCAGACAATTGAAAACAAATTCCATACATTGTTCAACGGTAATTTTGCAAAACCTACCAAATGCTGTGACACCAGTAACTTTTACTCCATCAACCAGAAAAAAAATTAAAGAATTTATCAACACAATCACACAAAAAAAAATGCCGACTATTTTTCGCATACATAACCTACTTTCGAATTTCAAATTTCAAAAAAAACAAATTCCTCCCAAATTCTTCAAGTGCGCGGCGTGACGACGCGCCGAAATTTAACTAGTTGCTAGTGAAAGTTGAAAGTTATTGCAAATTGAGACGGTCGGTGAGATCATGCTTTAGCTTTAGGCCGGAAACGGCAACACCAACCACCCAAAGGAATTGCGTCTGGGTTGCGTGCTTGACGGTGCATAGTGCAAAGGAGAAGATGGGTGGAGATGAAGAGGATCGACAATGTCAATTTGGATTTTGTCATGCGTTGTTTGGATTTTGTCATTGGGTTGTTTGGAAGAAATTAATCGTGACGTATCATCACAGTACATGCAAGTGCACAAACCACTCATGCAGAGACCAGGATTGGAGTCGTACCCTGGTGCACACAGGTAGTGTTACAAAAGATACCACGAATACGATGAAGTAGCGGAAGATCAACCCAACGGGACACAAGATTTAACGTGGAAAACCTCTCCAAACAAAGGAGAGAAAAAAACCAAGGGCGCCGGCCAGCAATCACTTCACTATATCAGGGTGAGGTTACAAACGCCATGGGTTTACAATGTGAGGCTTACCCCAACCGGCGGCTTACAAGATGTATTTATAGTGGACAAACCCTAGATCGGCTGCAGTCCAACCCGGAAACGATCCGTACCGTACTGACTCCGGGGCGCTCCGCTCTCCTACGTCACAAGCTGGCCTTTATCAGTAAATACGAATTTGGATCACCATAAAACAACACTCCACGTTGAGACAAAATTTCATCTTGTAGCATCAACGAGAACCTTCACCCTGAAACAACAAAGAAAACACATTCGGCGCCAAATAGCCTCTTGGGCTAGACAGTGATACCAACCAAGGCTGAGCATAGCTCAAACTTAGTAACAGGAACAGGCTTTGTCATCATATCAGCCGGATTATCATGAGTACTAATCTTGCATACCTTCAGCATACCTTGTGCAACAATATCACGCACATAATGATATTTGATGTCAATGTGCTTTGTTCTCTCATGGAACATCTGATCCTTAGTAAGGTAAATGGCACTCTGACTATCACAAAACAGGTTAATGCAAGTATCAACTCCACAAAGCTCAGCAAACAAACCTTTCAACCAAACAGTTTCTTTAACTGCTTCTGCAATGGCCATGTATTCAGCCTCCGTGGTGGATTGGGCAACAACCGGCTGAAGTTTTGCCTTCCAACTAACAGCACAACCACCAATGGTGAACACATAATCTGTGAGGGACCTCCTCTTATCCAAGTCGGCGGCAAAATCTGAATCCACATAGCCTACGAGTCCCTCACCAGCTCTGCCAAACTTCAAGCAAGCATCAGACGTGCCACGGAGGTACCTGAAAATCCACTGAACTGCTTTCCAATGTTCTTTAACAGGATTAGCCATGTATCTACTCACCAAGCTCATAGCATATGACAAATCAGGACGTGAACAGACCATAGCATACATCAAGGAACCAACAGCACTAGAGTATGAAACTCGAGACATGTACTCCAAATCATCATCAGTAGTAGGACATTGAGTAGATGATAATTTACATGAGAAGCAATGGGAGTACTAACAGACTTTGCATCATGCATGTTAAAACGATGAAGAACTTTCTTAATGTCACTTTGCTGACTAAGAAATAAGAACATAGACTTTCTGTTACGTGTAATTTCCATACCTAGGATTTTCTTAGCAGCACCAAGATCCTTCATCTCAAATTCGCTGCTCAATTGTGACTTGAGGGCAGCGACATCTTTCATGCTCTTGGCAGCAATCAACATATCATCAACATATAACAGCAAGTATATAGGCGATCCATCAACAAACTTAATGTACACACAGCTATCAAATTCAGACCTCTTAAAGCCATGTGACAACATAAATGAATCAAACCTTTTATACCACTGTCGAGGAGATTGTTCCAAACCGTATAAGGACCTTTTCAACTTACAAACAAGATCCTCCTTACCCGGCACTATGAATCCTTCTGGCTGGTCCTGTATATCTCCTCCTCCAACTCTCCATGCAGAAACGCAGTTTTAACATCTAACTGCTCAAGCTCAAGATCATGCATAGCAACAATGGAGAAAAATGTCCGAATAGAACTATGCTTGACAACCGGAGAGAAAACATCATTGTAATCAATACCTGGGATTTGACTGAAGCCTTTTGCTACTAACCTTGCCTTAAATCTTGGAGGCTCACTTGGAGACAAACCCTCCTTTCTCTTGAAGATCCACTTACAGCGGACAACCTTCTTTTGCTTAGGCAAGCGCACAACATCCCATGTGTCATTCTTCTCAAGTGACTGCATCTCCTCTTGCATAGCGGAGATCCACTTCTCACGGTCACTTGTAGCAATTGCTTCAGTATACGTGGACGGCTCATGTCCATGCTCCACCTGCTCTGCACAACTCAGAGCATAATTAACAATGTTATACTCCTCAATTAAACGTGGTCGAGGAGCACAATTCCTCCTTTGTCTACCAGCAGCGATAGACAGATTTTGTTGTTGCATAACAGGGGGTCAATCAGGCATATTATCATTATCAGAATCAGAATTATCTGACGCATCACCATCATTGTCTTCAGTGACAATTTCCTTTTCAGTGGAGTGCTCCACCTCGACACGAATATGCTCCTCATCTGAACTAGCTGAAACATCTGAGGACAACTTATCAAAGTACATAACAGATTCATTGAAAACAACACTCCTGCTCATGAAAGCCTTGTTAGTTTTAGGATTCCACAACTTATATCCTTTTACACCCGAACCATAACCAATGAAAAAAGACATAACAGCTCTCGGCTCTAATTTTCCATTATCAGCATGAGCATAAGCAGTGCAACCGAAAACTTTAAGCTGTGAATAATCAGCAGGAGTACCTGACCATACCTTCATAGGTGTTTTCTTGTCGAGGGGAATAGATGGTGACATGTTTATCAAGTAACATGCGGTGGCTGCCGCCTCAGCCCAGAAACGCTTACTCATGCGAGCGTTGGAGATCATGCAGCGAGCCTTGGACATGATTGTCCTGTTCATCCGCTCCGCTACACCATTCTGCTGAGGCGTGTACGGGATGGTGAGGTGCCTGACAATTTCTTCTGTTCTGCAAAAATCATTAAAAGCATTCGAACAAAATTCACCATCATTGTCAGTACGAAGTATTTTCACCTTCCTCTCTGTTTGCCTTTCTATCATAGCTTTCCACTCCTTAAAAGCAGCAAACGAATCATCCTTATTTTTCATGAAATAAGGCCAAACTCTTCTAGAGTAATCATCAATAATAGTAAGCATATAACGAGCACCACCATAAGAGGGCTTACGTGACGGCCCCCAAACATCAGCATGTACATAATCAAGTGTACCTTTGGTGGTATGAACGGAAGCATTGAACTTAACTCTTGTGTGCTTACCAAATATGCAATGTTCACAGAATTGCATCTTTCCCAAACTGCAGTCTTGTAGCAACTCTTTCTTGATCAATTCTGCCATACCAAGTTCACTCATGTGTCCAAGATGCTTATGCCAGAGGTTAGTTTTACTTGAATCATCATGAGAAACAGCAGCAACAGTACCAGATAAAGTGCTACCTCTAAGAACATATAACTTAGCAGAATTCATATCACCAACCATAACAATGAGAGAACCTTTTGATACCTTCAGAAGTCTGTTTCCGCCGGTATACTTGTACCCGTTGATACGTCTCCAACGTATCCATAATTTCTGTTGTTCCATGCTTATATTATACCATTTGCTACATGTTTTATATACACTTCATATCACTTTTATGCATTTTCTGGGACTAACCTATTAACAAGATGCCACAGTGCCAGTTCCCTGTTTTCTGCTGTTTTTGGTTTCAGAAAACTACTTCTGCAAATATTCTCGGAATTGCACGAAACAAAAGGCCACGTCCCTATTTTTCCAACACGTACACGGAGTCCGAAGGAGAGACGAAGAAGCGCCAGGAGGTGGCCAAACCACCTGGCGGCGCGACCCCCCCCTTCTGCCGCGCCAGCCTGTGGTTTGGGCCCCTCAGGACTCCACCGACATCGCCCCTTCGCCTATTTATTCCCCCCGACGTGAAAACCCTAAAAACCAAGCCAATTTCCACGAAGAGCTCCGCAGCGCCGCCGCCATCGACGACAAGTTTCGGGGGACAGAATATCTGTTCCGGCACGCCGCCGGGACGGGGAATTGCCCCCGGAGTCATCTCCATCGACTCCACCGCCATCTTCATCGCCGCTGCTGACTCCCATGATGAGGAGGGAGTAGTTCTCCCCCGAGGCTGAGGGCTCTACCGGTAGCTATGTGGTTCATCTCTCTCTCCCATGGTGTGATCTTTATGTGATCATGTGTATTGCTAGTACCGTTGAATACATTAATAATGTTTATGCTACTCAAGTGATTTTGTCTAGTTTCTGGAGTCATTGTGACAACATGGTATCAAGGTGACAGTGTGGGTACTTGTGTGACTCTATGAATAATTTAGACATTTATCATGGCTATTCTTGGGAATTGTGGTGTTTGTTTACTCAGACTTTGAGGTGTGCTCTTGCAGCCCTACGCATAGTACTCTTGCTTCATCAAGAAGGAGAATAATCCTGAGTAGTATTTACTTGTGTTCAGTTGTGCTAATCTAGTTGAATATGTAGATGTTACTCTTTATCTATTATGCACTCTATAGGTTACTTTAATATGAACTCCGGTACTCTCCATGGTGTAAAGGTGACAGTGTGTGCACCGTGTGTGATTCCTTTATGACGTTGTGGCGCTTGTTTACTCAGGCTTGAGGTGTGCTTTTGCAGCCCTACACAATGAATGGTGTTTGTTATCCAACAAGAGAGTGTTTAAGAGTAGCTTTTACTTATTCAGTTATGAGATCATTGTTGAGAGTGTCCACTAGTGAAAGTATGATCCCTAGGCCTTGTTTCTAAGCATTGAAACACCGTTTACAACAAGTTCTGCTACATGTTTGCTTGCTGCCATCTTTATTTCAGATTGCAGTTACTACTTATAATCATCCCTATTGCTTGTATTTCACTATCTCTTCGCCGAACTAGTGCACCTATACATCTGACAAGTGTACTGGGTGTGTTGGGGACACAAGAGACTTCTTGTATCTTAATTGCAGGGTTGCTTGAGAGGGACATCTTTGACCTCTACCTCCCCGATTTCGATAAACCTTGGGTGATTCACTTAAGGGAAACTTGTTGTTGTCCTACAAACCTCTGCTCTTGGAGGCCCAACACTGTCTACAGGAATAGAAGCGTGCGTAGACATCAAGCTATTTTCTGGCGCCATTGCCGGGGAGGTAAGGTAAAAGGTACTCACATCCTCTGGCTACTAAGCTATTTTATAGTACTGTTGCTAGTGTGTGAGTGCTCGAAGGTATTTCCTTTAGATTCTGCAATGAAAAACAACAAAAAAATTAGAGATCTTTATGAACTTTATATTGAATTAGGACATGGTGCTTTTGAAGAGAAAATTAAAAAACCTATGGAAGTTTGTTTGCATAATAGTGGTAGTAATGTTATTAGTATAAATTCTTTGGACACCATTATTGTTAATGCTATGGAAAAGCCCAAGCTTGGGGAAGCTAGTTTATATAAAAATAATCTTTTTTGCTCCTCAGCTTTGGATGAAATATTTTGGCTTGATAATGCTTTGTCTCCAATATGTGATAATTCGAATGATGCTTGTGATATTCCAAATCCACCTGTTGAAAGTATTTCTTTTAAAATACCTATGAAAATTGTTGAAAGGGTTATGAATGATCGGTATGCAGGGGATGGATCAGTCCATCCAAGTGTTCACTTGTCTAAACTTACAGAACTTTGTGAGTTATTTAAGGTTGCAGGTTTATCAAGAGAAAATGTCATGAGGAAACTATTTCCATTGTCACTTAAGGACAAAGCAAAGGAATGGTATAGGCTGCTGGATGAACAACCTCGAATTGGAAACAGCTTGAATCTCTCTTTTACTCTAAATTTTATCCTCTTCATGAAGTGCATCTAGATAGGAATTACATTTAAATTTTTGCCCTCATGATGGAGAAAGCATTGCTCAAGCTTGGGGAAGGCTGAAAACATTAATACTCAAATGTCCTAACCATGAGCTTTCTGAGGAAATAATTGTTACTAATTTTTATGCAAGGCTTTCAGGTCATCATAAGGATTATCTAGATGCATGTTCACATGGTTCTTTCACAAGTAAGAAGGTTGAAGCTAGATGGGATCTTCTTGAAAGAATTCAAAGCAATACTGAAGATTGGGAGAATGACAAAGGTAAAGAATCAGGTATAAACTATGATTATGATTGCATTAAGTCTTTCGTTGAAACTGCTAGTTTTCGTGAGCTTAGTGCTAAATATGGTCTTGATTCTCAAATTATTGTTGATTGTTGTAGAACCTTTGCTTCTCATATTAATGTTCCTAAAGAAAGTTGGGACATGTATCATGAACCTTTTAAAGACACTTGCATGAAAAATGAAATTGTTGTTAATGATTGCAATAAACATGCTCAAACTTCTGAAAATGCTATTTCTTATAAGCATGTTAATTTTTGTGGAGTGCTTAGACCTTGTGAAAAGACTAATAATGAAGAAGATTATTGTAAACTTCATAAGCATGAGAATACTAGAATATGGAGTAGGGCTCTAAATGATCTTGCTGAAGAGGTTTGTGCCCTATATCCTTTCATTTGTGAACTCTGCTATGAAGAAGGTCATTTCGAATTCCAATGCTCAAAGTTTAATAATACAATTTCGAGTTTGTTTGATGATAGCATGATCCATCCCGATCTTTATGATGAACTTGAATTATTTTTGGGGTGTGAAGAGTTATCAAGGAAAACTTCTTTGTTAGATATGAGTTCTTTTGATATGAATATTTTGCGGGGATGCCATCTCCATTGTATTGATAAGAGCCACAGTAATCCTTATATAGAAAAAATTATAAAAGATGTGCCTTTGCCAAAATATGAAAGGACTTATACTTGTTTTACTCTAATTAATGAAAGGGAAGAATCCTCCCAAGTTTCTTCTATTGTTTCTAACAATGAACCAGGGCATGTGGAGAAGCTTCCTTTCAAACCTCTCCCTCCTAAAGATAAAAAGAAGAGGGGAAAGAAGAAGAAGAGGAGGAGTAAAAAGAGAGAGGAAGAGGTATCCTCTCCTAAGCATGTTGCTCCTTTCATGATTGTTTCTAATGAGTCTAAATTTATTGAGGAAGATTCACATACTTGGGGTCATTATTATCTCGACACTAAATCTATAGGCACTATTGAAGATGATTATATGTCTGTTACTTCTTGTAGTGATCATGATTGGGAAAATGAAACTACTTTTGATATTGGAAATCTTTGGGGTACTAATTCTGAAAATGATGATGTTAATAATGTCTATACTATTAGTACTATCCATGTTCCTTACAATGATGATATGGAAAGCTCTAAGCTTGGGGATGAGGTGTTTGAAAATCCTTTTGCTAGTGATGATTATATATTTGAGACCTCTCCTTCTAGTGAAAATGATGATGGTATGTTTACAAATGAACACACTTTGGAAGATAACTATTCTGTTGTTTATGATGATACTATGCCTCCAATCTTTGATAATTATCATAATGACAACATTTGTTATAGTTACAATCATCCTCATCATACTTGTCATAGCTATGGAGGGATTACCCAAAACCATCTCTCTAATATACAATTTGTCTATCATGTTCAAGTTCTTTATGATTATCCTACTCCCATTGTTATTAATGAAAAGAATTTTGTTATGTGGAAAATATTGATACTCCTATGCATATGGATCATGGTAAGAATGTTTCATGTGATGGTTATATTGTGGATTTTATCAATGATGCTACTGAAAGTTCTTATGAGAGAGGGAGACATGGTTCATATATCTCAATAATATCAAGTCTCCTCTCTTTTTGTTGAAATTTTTGAAGTTGCACTTGTTTTGTCTTTCTATGCTAGTAGCTTCATGCTTCAATAATTTGTTTTCTTACAAGATTCCTTTGCATAGGAAGTGGGTTAGACTTAAATGTGTTTGGTATTTGTTTTTGATGCTCTCTTATATTCAACTCTTATACATATGAGAGCATATCAAAATTTCATGCCTAGCTAAAAGGCTTTAAAGAAAAGCGCTTATGGGAGACAACCCATTGTTTTTATTTTTTGTTATTTTTCTTTGAGTCAAGGTGCTGTTACTTCTGTAGCAACTCCTTTGTATCTTTATTTTATTGCATTGTTGTGCCAAGTAAAGTTTTATTGAAAGTTGATGCAAGATTTGGATTTCTGCGCAGAACAGATTTTTAGCTGTCACGATTTGAGCTTATCTCCTGAGAAAATTCGAAAAATTCTGTAAAAAATCACGCATCTTCCTCAGATATGTACGCAACTTTCATTATTGGACCAGTTCCATCTGAGCAACTTAAGTGCCTCGAAAAAATTCGTCATTCCAGACTGTTCTGTTTTTGACAGATTCTGCCTTTTGTTTTGCATTCGCTCTTTTACTATGTTTGTGTGGATTTCTTTGCTCCACAAAGCATCAGTGGCTGTAGCTAATGTCCAGAAGCTTTAATGATTGTGTCATTACAGAATATGAGAATTTTTGATTATGCACTAACCCTCTAATGAGAACTGTTTGAGTTTGGTGTGAAGGAAGTTTTCAAGGATCAAGAGAGAAGGTGATATTATGTGATCAAGAAGAGTGAAAAGCCTAAGCTTGGGGATGCCCCCGTGGTTCATCCCATATTCAAGAAGACTCAAGCGTCTAAGCTTGGGGATGCCCAAGGCATCCCCTTCTTCATCAACAACTTATCAGGTCATCTCTAGTGAAACTATATTTTAATTCTTTCACATCTTATGCGCTTTACTTGGAGCGTCTGTGTGCTTTTATTTTTGTTTTTGTTTTTGTTTGAATAAATTCGGATCCTAGCAATCCTTGTGTGGGAGAGAGACACGCTCCGCTTTTTCATGTGAATACTCATGTTCTTCACTTATATTTGTTGAGTATTCTTAACTAGCTACTGCAGTGCTTTTAGCTCCTGTTTTTCATGCATCTCTTCGAGCTGTTAGCACTTGTTTTAAATACTCTCTTGCTGCATTTATTATCATTTGGAGAGTTTATGTTTAAATAAATTGATTGGTGTTTGTTTGGAAGAAAGAAAATGCTACATGTGTAGTTGGTATTGGAAAAGACATATGCATTCTTGTAGATCATTGTCTTGTTTCGATTTGACACTTTGCAATTGTTTTGAGCTCTCAAGTAGATCATGTTTAAGCTCTTGCATCATGTAGTTAAAGCCTAGTAGTGGAGAACTACCGTAGAGCTTGTTGAGACTTGGTGCATATTTGTTTCTCTAAGGTCTAGATATTTTCTGGTAAAATGTTTGAGCAACAAGGAAGACAGTGTAGAGTCTTATAATACTTGCAATATGTTTTTATGTGATTCTTGCTGTACCGGTTTATACTTGTGTTTGCTTCAAACAACCTTGCTAGCCTAAACTCTGTACTGAGAGGGAATGCTTCTCGTGCATCCAAACTTGAGCCAAAACCCATGCCATTTGTGTCCACCATACCTACCTACTATGTGGTATTTCCTGCCATTCCAAGTAAATTTCATGTGCTACCTTTAAACTATTCAAAACTTTATTACTCCTTATTTGTGTCAATGTTTTATAGCTCATGAGGAAGTATGTGGTGTTTTATCTTTCAATCTTGTCACAGACTTTCAACCAATGGACTAGTGGCATATACATCCGCTTATCCAATAATTTGCAAAAAGAGCTGGCAACGGGGTGCCCAGCCCCAATTAATTACAACTTTCATTAATAATTCTCTTCACATGTTTTGCCCTGATTTATCAGTAAGCAACTTAATTTGCAAATAGACACTCCTCCATGGTATGTGAATGTTGGAAGGCACCCGAGGATTCGGTTAGCCATGGCTTGTGTAAGCAAAGGTTGGGAGGAGTGTCAACTATAAAAAACTAAAATACATGTGTAAACAAAAGAGAAGAGGGATGATCTACCTTGCTGGTAGAGATAACGTCCTTCATGGGAGCCGCTCTTGAAAGTCTGGTTGACAAGGGGGTTAGAGTGCCCACTACCATTCGTTGACAACAACAAACACCTCTCAAATACTTATTTTGTGCTCTCTATATGCTTTCGAAAACTTAAAAAGCTCTAGCACATGATTTAATCCCTGCTTCCCTCTGCGAAGGGCCTATCTTTTACTTTATGTTGAGTCAGTTTACCTACTCCTTTCTATCTTAGAAGCAAACACTTGTGTCAACTTTGTGTGCATTGATTCTTACATTTACTTATTGCACTTGTTATATTGCTTTATGTTGACAACTATCCATGAGATATACATGTTACAAGTTGAAAGCAATTGCTGAAACTTAATCATCCTTTGTGTTGCTTCAATGCCTTTTACTTTGAATCTATTGCTTTATGAGTTACCTCTTATGCAAAACTTTTTGATGCTTGTCTTGAAAGTACTATTCATGAAAAGTTTTTGCTTATATGATTCATTGTTTACTCTTTATCTATTGTTAGCAAACTATAGACCATTGTTTTGAGTCACTTCATTCATGACATGAGCCTTGCAATATTATGATCAAGATTGTGTGAAAGCATGTCTCCTCAGAAATTATTTGTTGTTATCGTTTTACCTACTCGAGGACGAGTAGAACTAAGCTTGGGGATGCTTGATACGTCTCCAACGTATCCATAATTTCTGATGTTCCATGCTTATATTATACCATTTGCTACATGTTTTATATACACTTCATATCACTTTTATGCATTTTCTGGGACTAACCTATTAACAAGATGCCACAGTGCCAGTTCCCTGTTTTCTGCTGTTTTTGGTTTCAGAAAAGTACTTCTGCAAATATTCTCGGAATTGCACGAAACAAAAGGCCACGTCCCTATTTTTCCAACACGTACACGAGTCCGAAGGAGAGACGAAGAGCCAGGAGGTGGCCAAACCACCTGGCGGCGCGGCCCCCCTGCCCGCCAGCCTGTGGTTTGGGCCCCTCGGGCTCCACCGACATCGCCCCTTCGCCTATTTATTCCCCGACGGAAAACCCTAAAAACCAAGCCAATTTCCACGAAGAGTTCCGCAGCGCCGCCGCCATCGACGACAAGTTTCGGGGGACAGAATCTCTGTTCCGGCACGCCGCCGGGACGGGGAATTGCCCCCGGAGTCATCTCCATCGACTCCACCGCCATCTTCATCGCCGCTGCTGACTCCCATGATGAGGAGGGAGTAGTTCTCCCCCGAGGCTGAGGGCTCTACCGGTAGCTATGTGGTTCATCTCTCTCTCCCATGGTGTGATCTTTATGTGATCATGTGTATTGCTAGTATCGCTGAATACATTAATAATGTTTATGCTACTCAAGTGATTTTGTCTAGTTTCTGGAGTCATTGTGACAACACGGTATCAAGGTGACAGTGTGGGTACTTGTGTGACTCTATGAATAATTTAGACATTTATCATGGCTTA
Source organism: Poa pratensis (assembly GCA_947311845.1). Classification (NCBI taxonomy): domain Eukaryota; kingdom Viridiplantae; phylum Streptophyta; class Magnoliopsida; order Poales; family Poaceae; genus Poa; species Poa pratensis. The sequence continues at coordinate 513,407 of CAMZMU010000085.1, read as the reverse complement.
TTCTTGGGAATTGTGGTGTTTGTTTACTCAGACTTTGAGGTGTGCTCTTGCAGCCCTACGCATAGTACTCTTGCTTCATCAAGGAGAATAATCCCGAGTAGTATTTACTTGTGTTCAGTTGTGCTAATCTAGTTGAATATGTAGATGTTACTCTTTATCTATTATGCACTCTATAGGTTACTTTAATATGAACTCCGGTACTCTCCACGGTGTAAAGGTGACAGTGTGTGCACCGTGTGTGATTCCTTTATGACGTTGTGGCGCTTGTTTACTCCGGCTTGAGGTGTGCTTTTGTAGCCCTACACAATGAATGGTGTTTGTTATCCAACAAGAGAGTGTTTAAGAGTAGCTTTTACTTATTCAGTTATGAGATCATTGTTGAGAGTGTCCACTAGTGAAAGTATGATCCCTAGGCCTTGTTTCTAAGCATTGAAACACCGTTTACAACAAGTTCTGCTACATGTTTGCTTGCTGCCATCTTTATTTCAGATTGCAGTTACTACTTATAATCATCCTATTACTTGTATTTCACTATCTCTTCGCCGAACTAGTGCACCTATACATCTGACAAGTGTATTGGGTGTGTTGGGGACACAAGAGACTTCTTGTATCTTAATTGCAGGGTTGCTTGAGAGGGATATCTTTGACCTCTACCTCCCTGAGTTCGATAAACCTTGGGTGATTCACTTAAGGGAAACTTGCTGTTGTCCTACAAACCTCTGCTCTTGGAGGCCCAACACTGTCTACAGGAATAGAAGCGTGCGTAGACATCACCCGTCACAATCAAGGATACTGAGCGAGATCAAATTTCTCGCCATGGTTGGTATGTGTTTCACGCCCGTCAACGTGCGTGTCATGCCATCATGTGTCTTGATCTGAACAGATCAAACGCCAGCAATGGTGCATTGCTGGTCGTTCCCCACATGCACGAAGTCTACAGTCTGCACTAACTCATAAGAACTGAACCAATCTTTGTTACAGCAAATATGAAAAGAACATGCAGTATCTAGAATCCACTCATCCTGACGAGAAACACATGCAGCTAAAACAGCTAGGCATTCGCCATCAGAACTACCATCAACAACAGCAGCCTCACCGGTATCGTTACCTTCGTTATTTTTCTGTTGGTAAGTACCTTTTCTTTTCTCCTTGTTCTGCAGCTTCCAGCAGTCATCGATGTTGTGATTACTCTTCTTACAATACCTACAGAACTTGTCATGGCCTTTAGACTTTGAGCGACCTCTGTCGCCCTTGCTCTTGTCTGTGTTGTTGTTGTTGTAGTTGTTGTCTCGCTGCTGAGGCCTACCTCGGACCTCCAAAGCATCACCCTTGGAGGATGACGCCTCCTCTTTCTGTACCATACCCTTCATCTTTTCCCTCGTCATGAGGGTCTCATAAACCTCAGCAGTAGTTAGTTCATCACGGCTAAGCAGTATGGTATCACGGAAATTTGCATAGGAATTTCACTAGTAGGAAAACCCAATTCTATGAAAGCTTATTCTGTGGCGCACCTTATAGCCGTGCGCCACAGAATAAGATTCTGTGGCGCACCAGAAATGGTGCGCCACAGAATAGCCTTATTCTGTGGCGCACGGCTATAAGGTGCGCCACAGAATAAGCGCGGGCCCCACACCAACGAACGGGTCTGCCACTTTTGACCTTATTCTGTGGCGCACTGGGTCAGGTGCGCCACAGAATAGGTTTATTCTGTGGCGCACCTGCATGCATGCGCCACAGAATAAGGTGCTCTGGCCCCACAAATAATTGGGGGGAACTATTCTGTGGCGCACCTGACCCAGTGCGCCACAGAATTAGAGTATTCTGTGGCGCACCAGTTAGGGGTGCGCCACAGAATAAATGTACCAGATATTTTATAAGGCCATCTCCACCCACTTTCCCCTACCCATTTCTCATTTCCTCTTCTTCCTCCTCTCCTCCCAACTCGTGGTGCTCCTCCTTCCCATCCATTTTTGACCATATATTTCTCCTTTTTTTTTAGTTAAACTTATTTTGGTTGATAGACTCCTCCATACATAGTCTCCTTTCTCCCATCTTCTATTTTGGATCAAATCTACAAGGTGAGAAAGGTTATTGTGCTTTGACCATCTTGTTGGAAATGTTTGGAGGTACCTTGAGAGACCCTTGAGATTGCCGGAACGTCGATTAACTTCCGTTCCGGCAACTTCGGGTACTCCATATGTCCCTTTTTTAGCAAAGGTCATGCCGGATTTTTTCGTGAAATTTGGCATGACTTTGTTAAAAATAGGACATGTGAGGTATTAATTGTGCTTGTGCTTCCGACCATCGTGTCGTTGAGATGCCGGACTTAGATGTGTTGTGTGTGTTTGTGTGTGCATGCATGTTGCGGCTCTAATTAAGTTATGTACTCTCATTTCTTCTCTATGTATAGCGCGTAGTCAACCATGGTCATAATGATGAGATCCAGTCAAATCAGAACATACAAGGACCAAGCGAAGGCGGACATGATTCGGTCCAACGGGAGGCAGATAAGATGTCCGTGTCGAAAATGCAAACATGAGAGGTGGATACACCCTGATTCTGGATTATTGGAGGAGCACCTGCTCAGGCACGGTTTCATGCCGGAACAAGCCAAACAAGATCATCGTCATGACGAAGGAGATGCCCGCGGCGGACAAGATGATCATGACGAAGGAGATGCCCGCGGCGGACAAGATGATGACGAAGGAGATGCCGGTGACGGACAAGATCATCATGATGACGAAGGAGATGCCGGCGGACATGATCATCGTGACGAAGGAGACGAGCATACCCCGCTAAGTTTGGGCTTGCATGATGCTCATTTTCAAGAACTGCTTCTCAGTCAGACGAGCAACGACAGAGAGAAAGCCAAGCTAGCGCAAATGGGGATAGACGGGATCACTCCGTTGTATCCTGGGTGCCGGCCTCAGGATACGCGCTTGCAAGTAACGCTTAATGCTATGGAGATGAAGTCGGGAAACAGTTGGACCGACAAGAGCTTCAACCAGAACCTGAAATTCTGGCACGATATTCTCCCCGAGGGTAACACATTACCAACTACTATCGAGGAGGCCAAGAAAGTCCTGTGCCCTCTTGACCTACCGCACGAGAGATACCACGCCTGCATCAATGATTGCGTAATTTATCGGGGCGATTACGAGGACTTGACCAAATGTCCGGTGTGCGGTCACGGACGGTACAAGAGTGGAAAGAAGAAAAATCCTCGAAAAGTGGTATGGTACTTTCCTATCACTCCCCGTCTTCAGCGGTGGTTCGTGGATCCTAAGGAAGCAAAGCTCATGCAATGGCACGCGGAAAGGGAGAAGCCCGCAGAAGATCCGGAGAAGGGCACCATCCTGACACACCCTGCAGACGCTATCAATTGGCAAGCATTGGACATCGCCTTCGAAGATTTTGGGCGCGACGCAAGGAACGTCAGGCTGGGTATGTGCACAGATGGAATGAATCCGTTCTTCAATGGCACACATAGCACCTGGCCCGTGTTTGTATGGCCTTACAACCTTCCCCCGTGGCTGTGCACGAAGTCAAAGTACATACACATGAGTATGCTTATTCAGGGTCCGAAACAACCAGGTGTCGACATACATCTGTATTTCGAGCTGTTGAAAGAGGAGTTAGAAACGTTATGGAAGACGCCTGTCCGTACGTGGGACGCCTACACTAAAGAATATTTCAATATGAGCGCCGCGTTGCTCACGACGGTGCAGGACTATCCTGGAATGTCGTCTGTATCGGCCCAGGTGGGCCACGGATTCTGTGGATGTATCAGGTGCATGGATGAGACCCCGCATATCCAGCTACCAAGAATACAAGGGTCTTCGAAAACCGTGTACCCAGGGGCTCGAAGGTGGCTTCGCATGGACCACCCGTGGAGAAAACGCGGGGATTTGTTCGATGGTCAAGAAGAAAGAGAAACAAAACCGATCCCGAGGACCGGCATAGAAATTGATGAGCTTTTGACAAATTGGGAGGAGTGCCCTGCGCCGGGAAAGAAGCGACCGAGGGTAAAACCGCTGCTGGGTGTATGGAAAGCGAGGTGTGCTTTCCATGACTTGGAGTACTGGAAGGTCCTCCACACGCCCCATAGCCTCGATGTAATGCACATTACGAAGAATGTTACCGAGGCTGTTCTTGGCACTCTTTCAAACATGCCGGAAAAGACCAAGGATGGGAAGAAAGCACGATACGATCTGAAATGGCTTGGCATCAAGAAAGATATTCACGGCCAATGTTCCGTGTGAGATGGGCCAAGAACGTCGAAAAAGAAGGCCGGTATTTCACCACCATGGTTATACCCGAAGCCAACTCGAAGAAAGCCTCCGCGAAAAATGAGCCATGGGTACTCGCTAGCCAAGTCGATCAATGCTTCTTCATTACCGACCCGTCAAAGCCTAACCGTGTTGTCGTGAGGAGGGGCAAGAGGAGCATCATCGGAATGGAAGGAGACGCCAATGAGGAGGACCTGGACGGCGATCCGAAGATCGAGGAGGAATTCGACAACTACTTCGATATGCCTACTACTAATTCTAAAGAAAAAAGGAAGACCTCCCTACCTACCAAAGGTTATCCGTTCACGCGAAGAAGTCTCAAGGTGACCGGCCTAAGCTATTCAACCGCCAAGAAGGGAAAGAAGAAATGCTAGTTTGGGGCCGGCCGGGACGAAGATCGAAAACTTTTTTGTGTATTATATATAATTTGTTTTGTATGAGAGACAAGCATATGGTCTATGTAATTTGATATATATGGCACAGTTTCAATATTTGTATTAACTGTTTTTTTATTAACATGTGTGTAAAAACAGAAAATTTAAATAAAAAACCAACTATTAACTGTTTTTTATTAACATGTGTGTAAAAACAGAAAATTTAAATAAAAAAACCAACTATTCTGTGGCGCACCCCTTCTCGGGTGCGCCACAGAATAAGCTATTTCTGTGGCGCACCGAGCCAGGGTGCGCCACAGAAAGGTGAGAATTCTGTGGCGCACCGCAGAGAGGGTGCGCCACAGAAATTTGTCGCCCACACTTACATGTGGGCCAGGGTGCGCCGCGGCCTCCACACTCGCGTTCGAAAACAACTACCCACACACTCGCGCGCGCTCCGGCCGGCCGTTCTCGCCGTCCTCGCCGTCGCCGTCGACGCGCGCTCCGGCCGCCCTCGCCGTCCTCGCCGTCGACGTCACCCTTGACGTCCTCGCCGCCTCCCTCCCCCCTCGCCGTCTCTCCGTCGCGCGGTGCCGGCCGCAGGACGCCGCCGTGCAGGACCTCGACGCCGCCGGCTGCAGGACCTCCACGACACGTTGGCTGCAGGACCTCGACGCCGGCTGCCCCTCCACGACATCGCCGCCCTCTCCCCTCCCTCCCCTCCCCGAGGTGCTTCCCCTTTCCCCCTCCTCCCTCCCCTACCGAACTCCTGCAGCCAAGGTGTTTGTAAAAATTCCAAAGAGAAATTTTAGTTCCTGTTTTTGATTCTGTTGTTGATTGCTAGTAGCCTTGCTGCGAATTGCTTTTAGTGCTGGTTGATGTTAGTTGAGATGAAAAAATTGAGATGAAAAAATTGTTAGTGCATATGCAGTAGCAAATTTGCTAAGTGTTAAATAGGTTAGTGCTAGCTAGGTTAGTTTAGTTGCTGTTAGGTTAGTTGCTTGTTGTGACAGGGAGCTCAGATCCTTGTTTGTTTGATGTTTTGCTTAAGGGAACTCTCTGGATAGAATTGTTAGTGAAACTAGTGTTTCTGCCACTTTTAGGATTAAGTTAGGATTAAGTTAATTAGTTGCTTCCCACTTTGTGTTAGTTGCTGCTAAGTATTTGTGTTGCTGCCCACTTTGTGTTAGTTGCTGCTAAGTATTTGTGTTGCTTGGTGTTAATTTATTGCAACCTTGCTTTAACGAGTCGGATGAAACCCTGTAGCAACCTTGCTTAAGTCGACCATCCTTCATTGGATAGCATTTTGGGTTAGGGTTGATGCTGCATTTTGATTATTTCACTAATGGTCACTGGTTTGATTAGCTCCCAAAACCATCATGGATAATTGAGCAAACTATTTCAAATCCTTTCAAACTTGATTTGATAAGGAAGATGAGATGGAGTAGATGAGATCTATAAAGGTGCATTTCCCAAATTTTCAAGATTTAATCAAATGGGAAAGGCCTAGAAATGCTATCTGTTAACATGAGTGAAGATAGGTTTTACTTGACAGTTTTGGAGTTAGAGAATTTTTACTATCCAGAACAAATTCTCATGTGTTCTCCAACTTCTATATAGGCTATGTGGTGGAGTTAGAGAATTTTTACTTGACAGTTTTGGAGTTAGAAATGCTATCTGTTAACAGCTCACATGCTACTCTTTGATTGCAGGAAAGCGAAGAGAGATACACAGCCATTGTGCAACCGTGCCAGTGGTGGCCACCTTTTCCAGAAAAGGTAGCTGAGATGGTTCTGTGGTGGTGGTCTTCTGGCCACCACATTAATTCTTGTGGTGGTTTTTGGTGGTTGTTTTGTGGTTGTGGTGGTTCTGTGGTGGTTGTGAGATGGTGGTGGTGGTGGTCTTCTGGCCACCACATTCTTGTGGATGAAATGTTTGCAGGTACCCCGAGAGGCCCTTGAGATTGCCGGAACGTCGATTAACTTCCGTTCCGGCAATTTCGGGTACTCCATATGTCCCTTTTTTAGCAAAGGTCATGCCGGATTTTTTCGTGAAATTTGGCATGACTTTGCTAAAAATAGGACATATGGGGTATTGTGCTTGTGCTCCGACCATCGTGTCGTTGAGATGCCGGCCGGAGGTGCCGGCCGTAGATGTGTTTTTTTTTTGTTGGAAATGCTTGCAGGTACCCCGAGAGGCCCTTGAGATTGCCGGAACGTCGATTAACTTCGGTTCCGGCAATTTCGGGTACTCCATATGTCCCTTTTTTAGCAAAGGTCATGCCGGATTTTTTCGTGAAATTTGGCATGACTTTGCTAAAAATAGGACATATGGGGTATTGCGACTAGTGCATGGGCCGGGGTATCTTAGTACTTAGTTAGGTGATTTTTTTTCTCTTATATTTGTCATACTAACTTTTTGCCTCTTTTTAATGCAGTGCAAACATGGCCGACAATGACGAGGCTGGGGTTTCTGGAACAAGGGGCGAGGAACCGATGGAGCAAAATATTATGATTCCGAGTTTCATCTCAGCGGCGGTGACAAATACGCTCACGTCGCTCTTTACAACCATATGTGAGTCTGTCAGGGATTGGACTGAAGGAGGGAAAAAAGGGCCTGCCCCAGTGATCAGCTTCGGCTCCAGACAGTACCCAATACTGCCTCCGGAAGATACACCAGATACAGCAGAGAAGAAGAAGAAGCACAGGAAGAGGAGTAAGCCAGCTCCGAAGACGAAACTTAGCACACCGGGGTATGTCCGGAGTGACCCCATGATACCACCCCGTGCGGGTGACTTGTCGTCCCGGTTGCATGAAGCTGGTCAACCGATACTGCCTTCGGAGCTGCTCCACCTCGCAGATGGATGCATGGCCCCTTTGCAACTTGCTATCTTGAAGCTAGAGGACAACCTTCTTAAAGACGAGAATCTGAACTACCCGGTGTTCACTGTCAAGGTGCCAAGGGACTTGGTTGACTTCGTTGATGAATCTCCAGCGGATCTGTTCTTCATATCGTGCGAGGACGTCTTCAACTTGTTTCACTTTAAACGGCTGGACTATAACTTGGTCCGCCTATACGCGCTCAGCCAGGCGATGATGATCAGGAGAGAACAAACCCCGTACGTCAAGGTAGTGGATCCCTACTACATGCGGGACAGCCAGCTGGAGGAAGGATCACCGACACGGGCTAAGGCCACGGAGTACCTCCAGAGAATCATGCTGAACATGAGCACGAAGACCAGCCTTCTTCTGCCTTTCTTTTTCAAGTAAGTCCGCATCTAGTCGCCGCTGTCGTATCTTATGCTTTCTTATAGATTTCTTCTGTTGTGTTGATCCTTTCCAATATTCCGTTTCAATTGTGTTGAGCAGTGACAAGTACTCAGTACTCATCGCCGTGCACCCGAAGTGGTCAATTGCCACATATTTAGACTCAGGGACTACGCCGAAAGACTACACTAGAATTAAGGGTGTTCTCGATGAGGCTCTCGAGGGCTACGCCAAAAACGGAGGTTCCTTCGAGAAGAAAGCGAAACGTATAATTGACAACACACACAAGTTTTACCATGGGACGGGGTTTCATTGCATCAAGCAAAAGTCTGGCAACGTGGATGCCTTCTACGTCCTCTTACACATGAAATCGTATGTCCGGGATGCAGTGATAACGAATTTGCCATATCGTCTCCAAGAATGGGCCAAATATGATGAGGATCTCACTGATGATGACCTTAGAGCAGACTTCCATCGCATCCAGTTACAGTTATCGAAAATCATCCTGGAAGATGTCAAGACAGCAGGGGGGTCCTTACACAACGCCAGAGGTAGAAACCTTGCTTCTTTCTTTTCTATATTAGATGAATAAATCATACTCTAGTTATATCATGCATTAATCAAATATATATCCCAACCGATTTTCAGCGTTGTCTAAGTGGGAGATCGAAGAACGCCTAGATAAGCAGAATGACAGGAGGACGTGGATGACGAAAGACGGCATTTATCCGTTTCCGGAGCGGATCAGGAAGAAGGATCCATCATACGGGTTTTTCTCTATTTGATCTTTTTGTGGTAAGTTGATATAAAATATGAGGCATGATTTTTGTAAGTTGATACCAGTTAAGTATGAGGCATGATTGTTAGTTGACCTTAGCTAATTCATTTCTAGAATGCCGATGATTAAAATGTTGTGACACTATGTGACGCAGAGATGGCGTCAGTGAAACTTGTGATATGCAGGAATACAAACTCAAGGGCCTCTCGGCAAACCGTTCCCGGCGCCGCTCCGCTCGTAGCGCTCGCGAAGAAGGCTACATGAGATCGTCGTGTTCCCGCTATTGCTCACCGTCAACGCCGAGATGTAATCTATTCGATCCTAGTGTAGGCGGTGAACACTTCATTTTGTAACGTGGGCAACGATTCGATGAACTTTTGTATATCTCAACAATTGTGTAAAACTTCCGCACTTTTGTATCAACTTGTGATGACATATATTAGTAATGTGTTTGTTTTGATATATCTGTGAAAATATATCTCTGTTTCTGTTATATCTGTGTAAATATGAAATATACATGTATTCTGGTATTATACTGGTATTTGTATGAATATATGGGTACGGTACTGCGCAGTAATTCTGTGGCGCACCCATGACTATTCTGTGGCGCACCCTATTCTGTGGCGCATGGTTACACGAGTGCGCCACAGAATAGTTATTCTGTGGCGCACCAGACGCGGTGCGCCACAGAATAGCCACTATTCTGTGGCGCATGGGTGGTGCGCCACAGAATAGCTTATTTAGTGGCGACTATTCTGTGGCGCACCACCCATGCGCCACAGAATAGAAAAATGGTGCGCCACAGAAAAGCTTTTCTGTACTAGTGTTTGGCAGCGAAACTAGAAGTAAAAGTGCAAGATCTTCATCCTCATATTTTACCTCCATCGACACTAGGTCAGAAACGATCTCCTTGAAGATCGACATGTGATTCATTACAGAACCACCTTCTTGCAGCTTGTGCGAGAACAACTTCATCTTCAAATGCATCTTGCTGGTGAGATCCTTGGACATGCAGATCGACTCCAGCTTAGCCCACAGCTTGGCTGCGGTTTTCTCCTGTAGTACTTCTTGCAGGATATCATTAGATAGATGAAGTTGAATAAGAGACATAGCCTTACGGTCTTTTCTCTTCTCATCGGCGGTCCAGTCGGCCGCCGCCTTATCGCCAAATTTCTCCAGCGCTTCGTCAAGATCATTGGACTGTGTGAGGATCGCACGCATCTTGACCTGCCATAACGAAAATCTCATCTTGTAGTCCAGCACCGGTAGAACGAACTTCATCGATGCCATCCAAAACCCTAATCTGAAAACAGATCTGAAACACGGGCTTTGATACCACTTATTACAAAAGATAGCACGAATACGATGAAGTAGCGGAAGATCAAACCAACGGGGACACGAGATTTAACGTGGAAAAACCTCTCCAAACAAAGGAGAGGAAAAAACCACCGCCGCCAGCCAGCAATCACTTCACTATATCGGGGTGAGGTTACAAACGCCGTGGGTTTACAACGTGTGGCTTACCCCAACCGGCGGCTTACAAGATGTATTTATAGTGGACAAACCCTAGGTCGGCTGCAGTCTGACCCAAAAACGATCCGTACCATACTGACTCCAGGGCGCTCCGCTCTCCTACGTAACAAGCTGGCTGATACGTCCAAAACGTATCTACTTTCCCGAACACTTTTGCTATTGTTTTACCTCTAACTTGTGTGTTTTGAATACAACTAATGCGGACTAACGCTGTTTTCAGCAGAATTGCCCTGGTGTCTTGTTTTTGTGCAGAAAGTCAACTTTCGGGAAAAACACCAGAAAAGATCGCAAACCTCCTATTTTACCAGAAGACTCACGGAGCCAGAAGGGGAGGCAGAGATGGGCCACGAGTGGCCCAAACCACATGGTGGCGCGGCCTGGGGCCCACCGCGCCAGCCTATGAGGAGGGCGACTCGGCACCTCCCCGAGCCCCTTTCGACTACTTAACCCTTCTGACCTAAAACGCGGGGGTCGTCCACTTCATCCAGAAACATCACCGTACGCCGCCACCATCGCGAAACCTATTTCGGGGACCAGAAACTCCGTTCTGGCACTCCGCCGGGACGGGGAATTGGAGGAGATCATCGCCATCATCATCACCGACGCTTCTCCATCGACCATCCATGTTTCCCCCATCCATGTGTGAGTAATTCCCTGCTGTAGGCTGAGGGGGATGGTAGGGATTGGATGAGATTGTTCATGTAATAAGCTATAAGATCATTAGGGCATGGTGCCCAGTATCCGTTGTTAGTACTTATTGATGTTGTTGCAACTTGTTGAGCTTAATGCTTGTCACTAGGGCCCGAGTGCCATGATTTCAGATCTGAACATGTTATTGTTTCATAATGATATGCACTGTTTATTGATCATACCTGCAAGTTGTATACACATATTGTTGTCCGGAACCCGCGGTCCCAAAGTGACAATAATTGGGACAGCCGAGGGGAATGGCTGCGATGTGAGGATCACATGTGTTCACGGCGTGTTAATGCTTTGCTCCGGTACTTTATTAAAAGGAGTACCTTAATTACCAGTAGATTCCCTTGAGGCCCGGCTGCCACCGGCTGGTAGGACAGAAGATGTTGTACAAGTTTCTCATTGCGAGCACGTACGACTATATACGGAACACATGCCTATGTTTACTTAGTACTTGGATGCTTTATCATTATTATCTGCAATGCCTATGTCTTGATTATTATATGAGCTATCTTATCCATGCAGCGCCCGTTCATCCATCCCTATGCCTACAGTGTTTTAATCCTACTGTTTACTGCAATCACTACTGCTGTCTCTATTTACTGCTGCTATTATTTCACCGCTACTACTGCTATAAAACTGTTGCTACTGATAATCTGTGTCGAGCAAGACTATTCACAGGTGCAGCTGAATTGACAACTCCGCTGTTAAGGCTCTCAAGTATTCTTTGGCTCCCCTTGTGTCGAATCAATAAATTGGGTTTTACTTCCCTCGAAGACTGTTGCGATCCCCTATACTTGTGGGTCATCAAGACTATTTTCTGGCGCCGTTGCCGGGGAGCATAGCTTTATTTGTGAGTTCACTTGTGATCTATATTGCTCGCTGAAATTTATTCATCATGGGTAAAGCTCGTGATGAGAGGGTCCGTGTATTGCCATCCACTACAAGAAAAGGTACGACACTTAGTACCTCTGCTGCTCTTGACTCACCATCTGTATTGAGTCAACTTGTTACACCACCACAATCTTCACGTGTTGGTACTACTGCTGAATCTGAAATTGCCTCTGATAATGTTGATGATGCTTCTACTGTGATTGATGAGAATATTTCATTAGGTCCACTTTTAGATGCTGCTATTGCTAAGTCTAAACAACTTGAAAATACTAGAACACCTAATGGAAGTCCTACTACTCCTGTTTATTCACCTGAGTTAAGGGATTATACTTGTGATGATGATCCTGATGAAACTTATGTGGAACTTGATGATGATTTTATTGATAAATGTAATGCTACTACTGGTGCAAGTAATATGAGAAATTTTCTTGCACAACATGCTGTTAAATACAAGTTGTCACCTGATCCTAAGTTTGCCACTTCTCCTATAAACATTAAAGATAAGGATTATGATTTTTCTCTTGATTTATCTCATATATCTATTGTTGAGAAAACTCCTTTTTGTGGCACTAAGAGTGAAAGTGCTGTAGAGCACATGAATGAGCTCTCTACTTTGAGTGGCTTATTTTCTGATGATATTAAGAAGCGTAGCTATTTTGTTGCTAAGATTTTTCCTTTCTCATTAAAAGATGATGCTAAAGCTTGGTATAACAACTTGTCTCCTGGTTCTATTACTAGTCCTACTGGTTTGCTTGATGTTTTCTTTCAGAAATATTTCCCTGCTAGTGCTCAACATGATGCTTTGCAGAGAATTTATAACTTTGACCAGGAAGATGAAGAGAAACTTCCAGAGGCATGGACAAGGTTTTGCTCTCTTATCAGAGCTCGGCCTGGACATGATTTGGAAAAGCATGATCTACTTGATATATTTTACAGTGGACTAACTATTGAATCTAGAGCATATCTGGATAGTTGTGCTAGTTGTGTTTTCAGGAAAAGAACCCCTGAAGAAGCTGAAGAATTATTGGCTAAAATCAGCCAGAATTATGATGATTGGACTCTACCTGCGCCGACCCCCACACCTACACCGACACCAATATCAAAGAAGAGGGGAGGTATGATTGAATTGAATGATGAAACAATGAGGGAGGCCAAGAAGACTCTCATTGAGAAGGGTATTAAATCTGAAGATGTGAAGAACCTTCCACCTATTGAAGATTTGTGTAAGCCAATTCCTCATCCATCCATAATTGAGGTTCACTCTCTCCACAGGTTCGATGAAGGAGATATTCCCTACTCTAAACCACCTGATCAATGCTTAGATGAATTTGATAATTATGTTATTAAGCAAGATAATTTTAATATGAGAGTAGAGAATCATTTGCATGAAAACTCTCAAGCTATTAGTAAGTTGCATGATATTGTGGAGAGAACCTCCAATGATGTTAAGATGCTTATTAAACATTTCCATATGGTTCAAACTCAAATTGATCAACTCACTAAAGTGCAACAAGACATGTTAGCCAATGCTTCTAAGAAAAATTAAAACCTGTCTATGTTAGCACTAGAAGTGGAGCTCATACTCAGGATCCTTTATATCCTGAGGGACATCCTAAAAGAATTGAACAAGATTCTCAACTAGCTGAAAATCCAGTTTCTCCTTCTAAGAAAAAGAAGAAGAAGAAACATAAAAATGTTGTAGAATCCTCTGAAACTGTTAATGATCCTAATAGTATATCTATCTCTGATGCTGAAACTGAAAGTGGTAATGAACTTGATAGTGATAAGGATAAAAATGATGCTCTTGATAAAGAAGTTAGTGAAAAGGAACCTGAAAAGCATACTAAAAACACAAAGTACACTAAGGAAGACTTCATTGCTAAGAAACATGGTAATGAAAGGGAACCTTGGGTTCAAAAGCAAATGCCTTTTCCAACTAAGAAACTAAAATCAAAGGAAGAAGAACATTATAATAAATTTTGTGAATGGATGAAACCCTTGTTCTTGCAAATTCCTTTGACTGATGCTATTAAATTGCCTCCTTACTCAAAGTATATGAAAGATATTGTTTCTAACAAGAGGAAAATTCCTAATGAGGAAATTTCTACTATGCTTGCTAATTATTCTTTCAATGGCAAGGTTCCTAAGAAGCTTGGAGATCCAGGTATACCAACCATCCCTTGCTCCATCAAGAATAATTATGTTAGAACTGCTTTATGTGATTTGGGAGCAGGAGTTAGTGTTATGCCTTTTTCTCTCTATAAGAGACTCTATCTTGATAAATTGATACCTACTGATATATCTTTGCAAATGGCTGATAAATCTACTGCTGTTCCTGTTGGCATTTGTGAGGATGTCCCTGTTCAAGTGGCTAACAATTGTTTAATTTTGACTGATTTTGTTGTTCTTGAAATGCCTGAAGATGATAATATGTCTATTATTCTTGGAAGACCTTTTCTAAATACTGCAGGTGCTGTTATTGATTGCAATAAAGGAAAAGTAACTTTCAATGTTAATGATAAAGAACATACTGTTTATTTCCCCAAGAAAGTTGACAAGATTTATGGAGTCAATACCATCTCCAATTTTAAAACTATCAAAGTGGGAAGTATTGATTGCCCTATATATGATCATCAAGAAGGATATCAAAACATTATGATTGGATCCATATCAATACAATACAAGGTAACATGAGTGTTTCATGATGTTTAAATCATTTGTGTCATGTAAATTTATTTGGTGCCAAGACTTGATCAACCTTGTTATCAAATGTATTTGCATACATGAAAGAGCTAAACAGCATTTCTTTCTTCAACTTTGTTTTACCTCCTGTAGTGATAATTAGGTTGCAAAAGTTTAGTTGTTTTGAATTTTAAAAATAATTTTTCTGCCCAAGTTTTATTAATTTAAATATCCAGATTTCATGCAAATTGAAAGTTTTCAAAAATCTGTAAAAATTATACCATTGGTCCTATTTTTCAAAGAGCATCGTGGGAGTGCCTGGTGCTGACCAAGGGGACCCACCATGGGGTCAAACCACATGGTGGCGCGGCTGCCCCCTTGGCCGCGCCAGCCACTGAGGTGGGGCACCCTTGGCCCTCCAGCAGTTCCCCCACCTACCACTTCTTCCTCTTGCATCACTCAGCTCGTTTTTCTCTCTCACACTCGAGTTTTTGCTGTTCTTCCTCGCGATTTCGATCTCTTTGTTCAGCCCATCTCAGCTGCTGAGATTTGGGGCAATTGCTCTCAGGTATGTGACTCCTCCATGTATCCAAGTAGAATTTTGTTTAGTAAGTATACCTTGAGTATTTTGCTGCTGTAGGTGACTTGTTAAGTGAGTATGCATGCTTGTTCTATGTTGATATAATCAGTTTTGATGCATGTTTAGTCCTCTAGCAAGTTCATATAGTAGTTCCCCTCATTTGTATGTCTCAAAATCATTTTTTATAATGTTTGTTAAAAAATTTCAGAAAAGGAAAATGCATAACCACACCTTTGGGGAGGTGTTTGAAAGGGATTCTCAGAGAGCAAGAAGGCCTTTGAGGGCATCTACTCGAGTTAGGCGTTCCTATGATGAGGATGTCATTGCACCGAACATTGGAGATGGAGGGGATGACCAAATCCCAAATGCTTCATCCTTTCCATGCATGGAGTTTTTGCGTAATGCAGGGTTGCTTGATGACTTCATGTTCCTTATCCAGAGAGTTGGCCTAACCACTTATATGCAGGATGAGGGCGACCAACATTATTGGCTCACCAAAACTTTTGTTGAGAGTTTTAAATTTGTGAATTCATCTTATGCGCCTACTGTCCAATTTAAGATTTATGACAGGCCTGTTACAATGGACTTGGGAGACTTTTGTGCTGCCATAGATATTGCTCCTATAGGTACAGCGAAGAAGATTGCAGGGAACACCAAAGACTTTGTGGAACTTTACCGAGGAGTGACCAACGACGATGACCGCATCGCTCAGCGCGGCAAGATAAGGAACATCCAATTCCCTGCCATTAGATATTTCGTTTATTATCTTGCTACTAGCATTCTTGGTAGGGAAAACACCAGTAACATTTCTAATTATCATCTTGCTTTTCTTGCTGCTGCACTTAATGGTAACACTGCTTACAACCTTGGTGCCCTTATTGCTCGCCGTTTGGCTGCTAGTGGACCTATTTATGGAGGAATTGTTGCTTCACGAGTTATCGCATATCTAGGTCTTTCCGTTAGTCCTAATGATGAGAAGCTAACCCCTTTCAGACTTGATATTTCTGCTATGAAAGGCCATCAGTTTGTCACACCTAATTCTCATTTAGGAAACATTGTTTACAAAGTTTTATTTACTAACGGGGATGAATATGAAGTGCCTTTGCCCCAGGCCGATCTGTTCCCTATACACAGGAGACCGTGGTCGTACTCCAAGGAGGCGTTGGAGGAGCAGCTTAGAGTGCGAGGCTTTCACCAGCAGCACCAGGAGGAGGGAGAAGCACCTGATGATGGCTACACCGTCACTTACCTTGGAGCGTCATCCAGCTCTTACCAGGACGAGGGCCCTTCCTCGTCGTACTATGGAGGCGCCACTTCCTGGGCACCATGGGTTGATCTCCACTTAGGCCAAAAGCCTAAGCTTGGGGGGAGTGTTTTCAGAGTTGGACAGCCATCCGTGACTCCGATGGAGCTTGGTTTTCATTCTTATCATTCGAAGCAACACAAGTGAAAAAGCAATAAGGATGATCTACAACAACTCGAGTTGGGGTGGAGGCTGGTATGAACTCTATTTGTCTTCATTTTTGTACATATACTCATCTATGTGAGCATGCTTAGTTGGTTCATGTGAGGTATATGTCATTTAGTGGATGCTTAGTAGTTCTTGTCCACTCATGATCGGTCCCAATTTATTAATAGTGGTAGCATGTTATGTTGATGTTTGCTTGCATTGTTCTATTCATAGAGGGTATGACATTGTGGTATCCTCCTCTGAATAATTCATTCGAATTGACTTGGCACATGCTCATGCATGCGTATGACTGAAAAACAAAAGTCAATTAAGCCTTGATGATTTATTTTGACTCAGAGTTCTTGTATCACTTTTATGTCTCAATTAATTTCATTTTGTCGCAAGCATGATTATGACGGTTATTGCTCTCTTGATTGTCGCTTCCCAGTCTATTGCTAGCCTTCACTTGTACTGAGCGGGAATGCTGCTCGTGCTTCCAAAACCATGAAAACCAAGTTATTCCAAAGTGTCCACCATAAATACCTATGCATGGCATTTCGAACCATTCAAGTAAATTTTCATGTGCTACCTTTAAAACCTTCAAAGTACTTCTCAATTTGTGTCAATGTTTTATAGCTCATGAGGAAGTATGTGGTGTTTTATCTTTCAATCTTGTCATTTACTTCTGACAGACTTTCACCAATGGACTAGTGGCATATACATCCGCTTATCCAATAATTTTGCAGAAAGAGCTGGCAACGGGGTGCCCAGCCCCAATTAATTACAACTTTCATCAATAATTCTCTTCACATGTTTTGCCCTGATTTATCAGTAAGCAACCTAATTTGCAAATAGACACTCCTCCATGGTATGTGAATGTTGGAAGGCACCCGAGGATTCGGTTAGCCATGGCTTGTGCAAGCAAAGGTTGGGGGGAGTGTCACCCATAATACATGTGTAAACAAAAGAGAAGAGGGATGATCTACCTTGCTGGCAGAAATAACGTCCTTCATGGGAGCCGCTCTTGAAAGTCTGGTTGACAAGGGGGTTAGAGTACCCACTACCATTCGTTGACAACAACAAACACTTCCCAAAACAATTTTGTTTCTGTTTTAAAAATAAAAAGCTCTAGCACATGATAATCCCTGCTTCCCTCTGCGAAGGGCCAATCTTTTACTTTCATGTTGAGTCACCATCCTTTCTTTGAGCACTTTCTCGAGAGCATAGTTGTCATTCTTAGTATAATGTGCTTGTCCCAGAATGTGGTTAACTGTGATATAAATTTGATGCTTTTATCTTTGATATCTTTGATTCTAGTCTTCCCATGAACTTCAGAGGTGCCTGGGCATTTATGTTTTGCTGTACAAAAACGGGCAAGCGAGACACCATCTTATCATATCCTATTATGAGCATTACAATCTTGTGAATTAATATGTTTCATGTTTGTCGCTATTAGTATGTTGGTATCTTTTCATAGTTTACATGCCTATTGAGTGACATTATTTGCATTTGCCTCATCTTGAATTGCCTAAGCATTTGTTCATATAGTGAGAATATATGCATCATATGAAGCAAATGTGTTCGTGAACGTCTTTTATCGCACTCAGTTGTTAACTGAATTGCTTGAGGACAAGCAATAAGCTAAGCTTGGGGGGAGTTGATACGTCCAAAACGTATCTACTTTCCCGAACACTTTTGCTATTGTTTTACCTCTAACTTGTGTGTTTTGAATACAACTAATGCGGACTAACGCTGTTTTCATCAGAATTGACCTGGTGTCTTGTTTTTGTGCAGAAAGTCAACTTTCGGGAAAAACACCAGAAAAGATCGCAAACCTCCTATTTTACCAGAAGACTCACGGAGCCAGAAGGGGAGGCAGAGATGGGCCACGAGTGGCCCAAACCACATGGTGGCGCGGCCTGGGGGCCCACCGCGCCAGCCTATGAGGAGGCCGACTCGGCCACCTCCCCGAGCCCATCTTTCGACTACTTAACCCTTCTGACCTAAAAACGTCGGGGGGTCGTCCACTTCATCCAGAAACATCACCGTACGCCGCCACCATCGCGAAACCTATTTCGGGGACCAGAAACTCCGTTCTGGCACTCCGCCGGGACGGGGAATTGGAGGAGATCATCGCCATCATCATCACCGACGCTTCTCCATCGACCATCCATGTTTCCCCCATCCATGTGTGAGTAATTCCCTGCTGTAGGCTGAGGGGGATGGTAGGGATTGGATGAGATTGTTCATGTAATAAGCTATAAGATCATTAGGGCATGGTGCCCAGTATCCGTTGTTAGTACTTATTGATGTTGTTGCAACTTGTTGAGCTTAATGCTTGTCACTAGGGCCCGAGTGCCATGATTTCAGATCTGAACATGTTATTGTTTCATAATGATATGCACTGTTTATTGATCATACCTGCAAGTTGTATACACATATTGTTGTCCGGAACCCGCGGTCCCAAAGTGACAATAATTGGGACAGCCGAGGGGAATGGCTGCGATGTGAGGTTCACATGTGTTCACGGCGTGTTAATGCTTTGCTCCGGTACTTTATTAAAAGGAGTACCTTAATTACCAGTAGATTCCCTTGAGGCCCGGCTGCCACCGGTTGGTAGGACAGAAGATGTTGTACAAGTTTCTCATTGCGAGCACGTACGACTATATACGGAACACATGCCTATGTTTACTTAGTACTTGGATGCTTTATCATTATTATCTGCAATGCCTATGTCTTGATTATTATATGAGCTGTCTTATCCATGCAGCGCCCGTTCATCCATCCCTATGCCTACAGTGTTTTAATCCTACTGTTTACTTCAATCACTACTGCTGTCTCTATTTACTGCTGCTATTATTTCACCGCTACTACTGCTATAAAATTGTTGCTACTGATAATCTGTGTCGAGCAAGACTATTCACAGGTGCAGATGAATTGACAACTCCGCTGTTAAGGCTCTCAAGTATTCTTTGGCTCCCCTTGTGTCGAATCAATAAATTGGGTTTTACTTCCCTCGAAGACTGTTGCGATCCCCTATACTTGTGGGTCATCACTGGCCTTTATCAGTACATACGAATTTAGATCACCATAAAACAACAGGTAGCTTCCTTAATTTTGCCTCCCAAGGCAAATGCATGGAATGTCGTGACGCTGGAGGCGTTCATTGAGTCGGCTTGGTTATCTTCAGTCACTTATGTAATTTTTTGTACCCATAGGGTCAGGGCCCCCACAGTCTAGTCTGTCCTCCTAGAGCATGACCCCTTGAGTTGAAAGAAAACATCGGATAAACCTGAAATCTCGTAGAAAGGTAGGTGGAGTTGATAGATTTGCATGCATGTCGTTTGGTCGTGGCGACGTGCTTGTGGTGTGGGATAGCCATGTAACATACCCTGACACAATGACACTTGCATGTCTTGTGTTGTACATGCATGCAAAGTTGCATCTGAAAAACGCAGCACTCGTCCTATTTCTGGAAACTCCTCTCCATCTACAGTGCTAAGAGGCGATCTCAGGGCGACCCGGGCTCTCCCGGCGGCCGCCGGCGTATCCGCGGGATCCCTCTCCCTCCGCCGGCCGCTACGGCGGCGGGAGGGTGGGGGATCCCCGGATCTGCGCTCCGGCGTGTAGATAAGGGGTCTTCGGGCGGCGCGGCTGAGGCGGGGTGGCCGGCGTCGTCGTTTTGCAGCTCTGTGGCTTCCCCTCCATGGCGTCGTCCTCGACGGCGCTCCAAAGCTGCAGGTGCGTCTCCGTTCTGCCGCTGCTCCTTCCGGCGTCGGTGGCAGGCTGGTGACGAGTGTACAGGAGCCCGGAGGAGGAGATGCGAGGCGGTTGCTGCGTGTGGTGTGGCGTGCTGGTGGCGGATCTGGCCACCTCCGGTGAGGTGGTGCGGCGCAGGTCCAGATCCGGGGCAGAAGATGCTTGGGGCGTGCCCCCGGCCGATGGACGACCTCCGTCTTCAGATCCAGCTCGTCGGAGCTGGTGGTTGATGCGGCTCATCAACGCCTTCGGGCAAGGAGCTCTTCTGCTCCATGGGTGCGAGCTCTGGGCGGCTTCTTTCTCTGTCGTCTCCGGCGATGGAGGTCGACCGTGCTGGAGTTCTTCGTGGTTGAAGACGGCGTGCTGCAGATGTGCTGCCCTCTGTATTCTCCTTGTTTTTTTCTTTGCTTGTATCTGCCCTTGTACTGGTTTCCTCTACGTATGAATACAAGTATGAAAAATCAAAAAAAAAAAAGTTGCATCTGATAAAACGGCTGACCCAGACCGTTCCTTCGGTGGCAGGTCCAAAAAGCTGCTCTAATATTTGTGCCATTTGACATTTTGGGACTCGTAGATAACCGAACAATCGCGCCAACCAAAAATTTCTATTTTGCATGTAAACGAGCTCACCTATTTTACTACATGAAAGACCCCCTTAGTTTTATTATTTTTTGTTGCGCGCAGCTTGTTTTCACGTCAACTCGGCAAGAAAAATGATAAAGGTTGGTTTTCTTTGTTGACGCGATCAATTGACCAGACCTGACGAGGAGCGCTCAACCACTCATCCAGACATCCAGTGATCTTATTTTCTAGATTCTGTACTTGAAGTCTGAAGAAGAAGGCCCAGCCGTCTCCATCCACCACCATGATCACCGCCTCCGGCAACCACGGCACCGGCACTGCCCCGTTTCAGGAGGACCCGCTGGCGAAGCAGAAGAAGCGTTTCCGGGAGACGCGCTGGTGGCTGATGGCGTCTGTACGTGGCGGTGCTGGCGCGGGCGGCGTGCTGGGCGTGGCTCAACCCTCCCGGCGGGTTCTGGCGGGAGGACAACGGCGAGCACCACCGCGCCGGCGACCCCATGCTGTGCGAGAAGCACTGGGCGCACTACGTCGCCTTCTACCACCTCGACGCGACGGCGCTGGCGTCTTCGCTGCTCATCGTGGTGCTGCTGATGAGCGAGCGTTCCTACCACGGGAACGCCAAGGTGTGGTGGCGCTCATGCTGGCCAGCTTCGTCGGCGTCTACATCGCCGGCACCACCGCCTACGGGTGGTCTTGGGTCGACGCCGTCACCATCACCTGCGCCTTGGTCGGCTTCATCTACGGGCTGCGGGAGCTGATTAGGTGTCTCGCCAAGCTCAAGTGTGGTATCTTCTGATCGGCGCGATGTGTGAAGTGGAGGGTGTTAGCTTAATTAATCTTGGACTTCATATAAGCAGATTAGTTTCATCTCGTTGCATGCATGCATGTCCAAGTGTTTGAGCTTGAGTCGGATTTGCTAAGAGTACTAGGTAGCATCAGGGAGAGTTGGTGTTAGGTTCCAGCTGGAGACTTTGATGATTTTATTCTGCAAGCAAAATGATGGAGTTTCATGTCAAGTCGGCAAGCAAAACAATGGAGTTTGCTTTCCTCCGCTTTTCCTTTCGGCTTTGGTCACTACTCACTACCTTACTGTTGTATTCGATGAAGTGGCTAGTAGCGGACCTGCCTGTTAGTTGACAACTTACTCGGGGTAACATGTCACGTGTCGTGGATGATGCACCACAACTCAGTCCTTTGACAGGGCCAACCCGGGGCGTATCAGGTGCAAATGGCACAAGTCCTGAAAATCTGCAATTTTTTTCTATATGTAGCCATTAGATCATGTACCAATGGCCAGATTGAAGTATGTCGTTCCACCACCAACCCTTCAGCATATTAGGGATATTAAAACTGGCACAAGAGGAAGCAATCTCAGAGCATTAGCATTTTGGACCGTTCGATTGACGCAATTAGCGATTTCGGTCGTCCGATGTCACGTCTGGCCTAATCAAGGCATCCGATGAATGCTAACTCCCGCGTGGGCCGCTCCTGGGCCAAATGTCCCTGCGGCCGCTGCTCTCGGCGTCAAATAGAAGGCCTCTCGTTCACTTGACAGGACATTACAGGACATAATGTGGAAATAATTAGACGGTGATGCCATTACAGGACATGCCAAATGATCGGGAGCTCTACTGAATATGTCAAATTTTTCATAACATTCATGCTAGATTATTGTAGGCCAGATGGAAACTTTCAGGTATGCACCTACACTGCCAGAAATACGATATGTTATTTAAGAAGAAAAATTCACTGAACAAAGCTTAGTTCTTATTTTGGAGTCTGCACTATACAAACAAAATTACAACTGAGCCAAAAAAAATCTCTATCACGCATCCAAATTTCTGACAGGCATTATTTTTGGGCACCAATTATTTTTATGAGCAAGCCTATCTCTATGACACAGATTATTTTGGGCTATCACCTACGTCACTCTCTAATTAATATGTGACATATATAAATGAAGTGTGTTTTGGCAGATATGGAAACTGCAATTTGTTTGGATATTTTTCATATCACGTTGTAAATGATTGAACCATTAACATAAGAATTTGTTGACTTCTCCAACCACTATGTACTTAATTTTACCTTCCGTTTGAATTGCATCATTGTCAGTTAATTCATTTTGTTAGCATTCAGTTAAGTAGTGCACAATTGTGAGTTTACAATTTACTGAGGAGGCTAAATCAGTGACAAAGTTTCGTTAGTAAATTCAGCTTGCTTTGACAAGGACATTGAGCAAAACTTCTTATATTGGTTTGTATTGCACGGGTTGTGACCAACATTTGTGATCAGCTAAGCTGAGCATATAAAGGGCTTGACTTAGGCGGGTGTAGAACATACATAATTTGCATGTATAAATTACAAATATGAAGGCTGAATGCACACTAATAGTACAATATGGTAGGCACACAAGCATTACAATTACTAGTTGATTGCCCGTGCGTTGCTACGGAATAAAGTATGCACACTTATTGAAAAAATATTAAAAAATGCAAGTTGAATGTCATGGTGTGTGATTTCCATCAATATAGCAACACATGTCGATTTGTTCTTCCTCTTATTTCATGCTCGACAGTTCCTACGGCTTAACACCAGCGATCTATTCAAGATTTCAAACTCATAGTGGCAACTAAATATGAGGGTTGCACTCATTGCGAGACTTAACCCGACACCTTACGACACGAGCTGACAACAACCATGCACTACATGTGTCCGCGTTTTCCAGAAACTCTTGCAATAAGATGAATCGGCATGTTTCTACTCGCCCATATGTTCCCTCCAATTCAATTTTCTCCGTACTTCCCTGCTCTAGCAATTGTCGATGATAAAAAACATGTCATCTCACCGTACCATCACTCATGGGTTTATACATAAGATAACAACAATGTTGTACCGATGAAAGTCGTGTTCTAGCCTGGTCAATATGAAAATCGTGCTCTAGTTTGTAAGGAGGTGTGGAGCATGTGCTTTGCCCTCTTCAGCTCTGTCATGGCTACTACATCACCGTTCCACTCTACATGGCTTTCTCGTCACATGGTCACCTTCGCTGATTGGTGAACCTAAGATGCTACTTCTATCATCTTCCCTGATTGATGGAGGTCCTTTAATTAAGAATGTCGCACAAATTGTGTTTTATCATTATCGGCAATTAGTAGCAGTACTTTAAATAATTATGTGACCAAAATTACATAGGCTCGTAAATTTAATTTTTATCAACCAAAATAACCGTAAATTGCCAAATGTTGTAGAAACAGATCAGATATATTGTGTTAACATAGATTGAATCTTCATGCCCTATAACATTTACTTGAATTGGGGAGTCTAGAGAGCTATCAGCAATTAATTTGTTAGGTTGTCATTCAACAACAGTAGCTAACAATCAAAAAAAGTTATCCATAAGTTAGTACATGGGAAATGTGTGTCACGCAATCACAACTGATAAGCCAACAATTTAATAGTAAAATCGCATATAGAGTTGCATCTAGTGATACTAAAAAGGAAAAAAAACACGTGATGGATCGCCTAACAATCTATACTGGACAATGTGCTAGTTTTCAATGAGCAATGCACACCCAAATAGTGGAGAAAACCTTAGAAGCTCGAGTGCAATGTCTTTTAGTTAAACTGAGCGAGGAATATATATAACATCCTTATTTTGCAGATTTCAAGGTTAGCTAGAACTTGGTTAAATCATACCATCTAGGCAGCCATTCACCAAGCGAAGGCAAAGTAGTTAGTACAATCCGATAAACAAATAAGTTTCGGTGAATATATTACCTTGCCATGTTCGTATTATTATAAGGAGCTAGCATGAAGAAACACCACAACTATCTAACATGCTCTTTTGAATATGAAGCTCACGTTCGAGAGAGGTTTGCAAACATGTCCAATGTTCAGCAACCTCACAAGCCTGGTGCTGGGTGATTGGTGCACGGCTGCTGACTTATACCCACTGTTCCGCATTCTCCATCGCTCGCCCAAGCTGAAGGAGCTAAGAATTAAGCTGGAGATGGTAATACTTACTTTTCATAGATATACCTATGACTTGTATTGTCTTGTCTGTATAGAGGCTCTCTCCTGTTAATATTTGTTTGCCTGGACTAGAAGAACTAACTAACGCTACCTTAATTTTGACACATTGCAGGAGGAATGTATCATATGCAAGGATTTTGAATCTACTTTGCTGTCATCAAGGGGCTCATCGTGTGGCACCGGAAGGTATCCTTCTATTGAGAGGATCAAAATCTGTTGTCACAAATATGATCCACGGGTTGGTGCGTTGGTTCAAGCATTGCTACCGATCATCATTCCAGATGGGCAGATCTGCATCGAGCGCTGCTAATCTATGTTAATTAAGAACCGTGCTTGCTTGTTTTACGTTTAAGACTTTTCACCCTTAGGTAGTGTCAAGACCAGTGCCTTGGAGACGCTGGCATTAACCAGAGAGGAACTTGTAACTTTCGGTTTCAGTAATCTGACAATCCACTGGGTCGTAGGGCAAGGCAAATATCTATTCTGAATATTTTGCTTGACATCGACTTGTTGGTAGCTTTCTCACTAAGTAGTAACTGATCCTTGCATATATTCCAATTACCCGTCCGTTCAATTAGGGCCAACGATAAAGCACATGTTCATGCACCAAACGGTAACTTTTTGTCTCAAAATTAAAACAGAGGAATAACCTAAGAATACTTCCATGTTGTAAAACCTCAAAACTCGTAGTGTTAATGTGATGATTTCCAACTTCAGTGTAGAGATTAATATGCAATGACTCCACAACTTGGAAATTGGAATAGCATGTAAGAAATTCTCTACCGAGATCAATTTCTGGCATTTACTTCCATTGTAAGAGGCAAAACAATAACGAAGTTACTCATAAATCACCCAGAAGCTAGGTAACTATAAGTAACCAAAATAGTAATATGATGTATCGAAGCAAAATTAGAACTCAAAATAAGTAACCAGAAAATTTCAGCTGACGTAGTCCAACAAGGAACGGAAACCAAAGCAATCTAATCTTTCCTTTTTCCTTTTTATTTCCTTCTCTTTGGCTGGCCCCTGAGAACGAGTCGCAGACTCAGACGAACAGACGAGCGGAACCAGCAGATTCGCAACAACCAAACTTTTCAGACCGAAACAGCAGATCGATCAACAAGAGCTCGCCCTGATATACCCAGAAATCTGATACCACATGTTAAGTATCTACGTGACGATCCAGAGGTTTTGGCGCAATCTTTCATAGCGAGTAAACAAGATAATGAATCTTCCAATCACACAACGAACGCAACCTAAAGAAGTAGGACAAATCCAGCAAGCAACGCGGTGATAATCACCACACCTTAAACCACAACACGATAATTCTTGATGCACACAAGAACCTTCACGCAACTCTATTCAATCTAGATAAAAACGGAGGCGCTGTCCTCGAGGGATGCTTCACCCCGAGACACAACTCAATGTTTGAACTCTCATAATTCTGAACTCCCCTAAAACATAGCCACCGCCTCCTTACATAGGCAGCCAGAAAACTACTCGGTTAGATATGCCCAAACCGAAACACAAAAAATAAAAGCTACGTGGCCCATAAAATGACCTAGAATAATAAAAACAAACAAACTGTAACCGAACATGGCACATCTCTAACTTGGTGGAGTACTGAAATTGGGCTTCACCTCCTCCTTCATGCAAACAATAGAAGGCACTGTGATGTCCTCATCAGGCGGGGTAGTGATACTACCTTTGTTACATAATGATAGCTACAACCTATGTTATGGATTGTAAGGTCTCTCCCGTTATCAACTAGTTAGGGATTGTCTCATATCATTTATTGTCTTTATTTAACTTTATGACTAATATATGTTTTATGATATAAGATATGGACCCTAATAATGCACGATGGAGAAATGATATATAAAATGACAAGTAATAACTACTATCTCTATTCCAAAATGTAAGCCTTCTAGCAAGCTAAACTAGCTAACTAAAAAGGCTTATATTGTGTAGCGGAGAGAGTATCTCATAGCATAAAAACACATGACCGTGATATGCCGCATGAAATTATAGGTATAATATATTTAATGAAAATTTAGTAACATGAACATACTAGTATGTATATACATGTGCAATACACATCTTAATTTAAACATGGGCGGGGCATCCCCCCCCCCCCCCCCCCCCACACACACACACACACACACACATGTAATAACAATGTAAGACACATTTAACATAGCACACATAAGTAAAGATACCAAATGCATTCCGATACATAAAAGTAAACATACCATATGCATTCATGCTACCGCCGCTATGAAACCCTTAGTCGTCACCGCAACGACTCTACGAAACTGTCGGAGTGCCTACGTCTCCCTCCGGCTCCATCAGCTGCTCTCTCCGTTTTTTCGCAAAATCCTGCAAGGAAAGGGTAGTGTAAAGAGAAGAAAACCTATATCTAGGGTTTATCTCTAGACTATCTATCTAGCTGTCAGGTCTAGGGTTTATGTCTAGGGTTTGGGTCTTGGTTTAGGCTAAGGTTGAATCAAGAAAAAGGCTAGCAATAAAAAAACAAATAGTTCTTTATTTTTTTGGGTTTGACACAAATTAAATTAATTAGGTGGGCAAATGTCCACCGAGAAGCCCAAACCCAGCCTGTTCGAGCGGCACTACAAGTGTGTATGGCCTAAACGTGAAACTCAATGTTGTGAAATGACATATACTATCTCTGATATGGATGATAAGGCCTCACACCGGTTCCAGATAGTTATGGATATTGCAAAACCCGTCTCATCTACAGAGATTAAAGGAGCTCGAGGCATTACAAGAGAGAGTAAAGAAGCTCAAGGCATTTCTATGTCTCCCAGGGTAAAACTTTTCAAGCCGGACATCACACTATAAGTCTACCATTGCACACCGACTAGAACAGTGTTGGGGAAACCCATGTGGAGGTCGTTCAAGTTCATCGCCCTCGTCACTCTGGCGCTCTTCTCAGGTGCACCGATAGAGCTGTGTTCTGAGTTGCACACCGGCTGGAGCGATGTTGGGAAACCCCGTCTAAAAGTTGTTCATGTGCATTCCCTCGTCATCCCGACGCTCTTCTCGAATTTCTATCCCGGTTGCACCACAATAGTTGTGCACTTTTGCTCGAAAAAACAAAAAAACAAGCAAATAAAGGAGGATAAACCCACCCATACATAAAAAGGGAGACTAAATAAATTTGTTATAGCTGGGAGGGAGACTATTGCCCCCCTCCCACTAAAACCACGCATATACATAATTTTCAGGCATGAAAATCATTTAAAGACTACTTTAAAAAATATCCATTGTTTACATTAATTTCCTAGGAGCGACTAGTGTTCAGTCGAGTGAGGATTAAGTTAATCCATGTGCAACTGAGAAAAAATTTAATTACAACTCATGTGCAAACCATGTCTAACTAGGAAAATTTTAATTGCAACATGTCAAACGATGTCTAACTAGGAAAATTGCATATTTAACTCATGTGCAACACATTTGTAACTGAAATAATCTGAGTTAAAAACTAGTGCAACCCATGTGCACCTTGATATTGAATTGCAACTTACATACAACTAAAATACCACTCGAATCACGATGTAAATCTAACAATTAGAGTTGAGTGAGCTCTAACTTAACTCTCACGAGAAAGAAATAGAAAAAAACTTAATTTCTTAGCATGTACATATAGATAATAATGGCCCCATCCATGTACATACGAATATACGATTCTAGGTCGTTCCTGACACACGGGAATTTCCATTGGCCGGTGACAATTCTTCGTCTGAGTATTGTTTCAAAACAACCAACTGACTTTTACTCAAACAATAAGAAGCAAGTAAATGGAGGATTAAAACGAATCTCTCAATTGTCTGCTTTATTACTCCAGTGACATGTCGACGGGATCACGAAATTCAGGCTCACGCATTGAGGATGCATGCAACCGGTTCTGAATACACGGCAAAAATAAAACGATGATGACTAGAACCGCATGCAGTCTGGACGAAAACAATCCTAATTACGCGATGGTGGCCGCTGCTCCCAGTCCTTGGCGGCGGCACTGGGTGAGCATGTCGAGGTAGAACTGGCACCGGCTGATGTCGCTCTCGTTGTGGTTGATGCACTGCATACATACACGTACACACGTCAGCATGCATGTATGTTAATTAGTAAGAGTATCGATCAATCTGAATCTCTTGAGTGTTCAACAAGATGGATGTGGATGTAAGTAGCGCGCGGTGGCGTACGTACGTCGCTGAAGGCCTTGTTGTGGATGCTGCACGCGTCAAGAGGAGCCGCCGGCGGAGTCGCGGCGGCAGCCTCGTTGCCGTTCACGACGCTGGTGGTGCGCGGGCCCAGCACGTAGTCCACGGCCCTGTGCGCCATGCTCGTCCCGACGCCCCACCCAAGACCTGATCGACCAAATTCATCGTCATGTGAGATTTCAATTTACATAGTCATGCATGCATTACTATATATTATAGATCTGATTCAGTTTATATATATATATATACACAGGTAGAAGATCTAGGTTAACTGAAAGTATATGACTAACCGTCAGCGATGGCGGACCCGAAGGATCCGAACATGGATCCGCCGCCGTTCTGGGACGTCGCCGGCGCAGGAGCAGATGACTTCGTCGCTGCAGGTACGCCATCGACGAGTTCAATCACGCATAATGCACGTAGATCGACCGATCTAGTACGTACTGTATATAGGATAATAGGAATATATATGCATTAATACCTGGCTTGGGAGCGGAGGTCCTGACCTTGGGAGCGCTGCGGAAACCACCGCCTCCTGCAATATAATTGAGATCAAATGTTATCGAGATGGATTACCATGGCATGCATATAGATGGGCGATCTATCGACCGGCCGGTAGATAATCGGCTTAATCGTCGGCGGTTCGGAACTCGATCTAATGTCATGGATCAGAGGAGCACGGACGAGCTGACGAGGTACCTGAGCTGCGACGTCCCATGGCGATCGATCTGCCGGAAGACGAAGAAGATGGATGGATCGAAGATTTCTGGTGACGATGGGAATATGGGGTCGACGAGGCAGGGGCCGGCCGGGGAGCCTGTTTATATAGGCGGTCGTTCGTCTGGCCCGGGAATTAGGGATTGTTATTAGTTATCCCTTTCCGTTTACAAAAAGAATAGTAACTCAGTTTCAATGTCAAAAAAAAAAGAGAGCAGATCCAGAATCATCGAGAATCTCGTCACTAACCAACAAGCAGTTGACGGACTCCTGCATGCATGCATGCAAAACTGCAAAACATATAGGTTTGCCACGTATGTACGTACGTTCCACATCTCGTACGTGTTTTATTTCCTTCGCAAAAAAAAACAGCACTACCACGCAAAAAAAAAAAAACAGCACTGGACACGTTTTCTCAGCAAAAAAAACATCCCCTTCTAAATACGATATGTTCAATAAAATTTGGCCTGGCTTTGTTTCTATCTTTTACCATAGGGTTGGTCGAAAACCGGTTGAGCTACTGTCGCGAGTCGTGTGGCATCGGGTTTGCTTCCTTTTATATTTCTATTCTATACGAATAAAAAAGTTGCATGCATTGTTTTCATGCTGATTCCGGGGCTTGCTCCCAATTTTGAAAAGAAAAAAGAGAGGCCATGATAATATGGTGACATCTGCATTGCTATTTTCCTGAGTTTTGCTAACTTCATAATGGAGCACTGGTGCCGAAGTGCTGAGCGCAAAGCTACGATGCTTGAATCTGAAAAGTGAAAACAATAACCGCCAGAAATATTTTGTTCTACTTGATAGAAGCCATGATGCTAGCAGCTGCCCATAAACTTGCGAGATGAGCTACTAGAAGAGAATGTTCAGCTCATGCAAGAAAAAAACTGAGCCTTTTGCCTGCTTTGTGCTGCCATGAAATCAGCCCATGCTGGCCCAGTTAAGAGAATAAAACCTATCTACAGTACAGCTGATGTTGCGACTTCTCGCCGTTCCAGCAACCGGGGTCGCTCCGGCAGCTCGCCGGAATGCAGGTAGGGGGCGCCGCCGTGCCCGGGGTGAAGAGACCGAAAATCCGCCCTGGGTGTAGCCGTGTAGGCATCTTAGCCATCGCCCGGGCACACATCATCCTCATGTCAAGGTCAGATAGCGGGTCCACTTTCATCAACTCAGCTCGCCAGAGTATTTCTGTTTCTGGTACACATACCTGGCCATGGGCAGCCCGGTCCGATCGGCCCGACACAACCCGGCCCAGAAATGTCGGGTCGGGCCAGGCTTACCCATCGGGCCGGGCTCGGGCTTAACAAAAACAAGAAATCAGCAACGGTCGGGCCGGGCTTGTCGGGCCTAGTCGGGCTCCGGCCGGCCTTGGGCCCGATTTCTGCAGCTCGACTGTCGGGCCGGGCCGGGCTCGGGCCTAGGTTTTCTACGACGGGCTTTTTTTAGGTCCGGCCCGAGCCCGGCCCGGTTCGAGAGATGCCCAGGTAGTGTACATGCACGAGCACGACATGTGGGCAAACAAACAGTGGATCATTCCAATTTCGTCCATCATCCGTAATTCCTACTCCCGCCATTTTGAATTATAAATTTGTATGGATATTTTCATGTGGGCTCCATAGAAGAGATATTGTATACTCCTACTGCAAACTTGGATTTTTTCGCCTCGAAAAGAAAAGAAAGTGACTCTTGGGAGTTGGTAAATAAATTAGTTGCATGTGTCTAGAGGAAATTATATAAACCACCACTTATTGATGCAATCGTTGTGCAAACCACTCACCATATGTGTTTTGTGGGCAGACGGCCAAATTTACCTTTAACGTGTTGCAACCAGGTCTAGATCTTAACTTAAACTGATTAACAACAAATCAGACAATCGAGGTCATGTGTCAAAGATGATGTGGCGTCCACGTGTCATTAGCTAACTTTTTTTGGAATAATGTTTGGACTACTCCCTCCATTTTGATTTTCAAGTCCTACGCATATCTCTGTATCGTTGACTTGACCAATGTAATACAAAATTTATATATGATAAATATATACTATCAGAAATACTATAACATTTGAAGTTTCTAATGATATATTGTTTATAATATGCATTATATATTGCGTTGCCTTGATTAACTATATAGGGATAGGCGTAGGACTTTTGATCCTTAATGGTGGGAGTAATTTACTTCTCTAAATAATGTGAGATTTATCAATATGAGCTAACTTCATACAGTTTCATTACTAGGTTTTTGTCAGATTTACTTTTGAAGAGTCTAAAAATGTCGCCTACAATATTGTCTGACCGCAAGCATGTGGTACGCAGTGCTTCTTGTAATTAAATGCTCAAAGACTGTGCAGAGTCCCCTGCACTCAATTTTCTCGACCGTTTCTGACCTGCCGCATCTGCATGCCACGGTTTGAAAACACCTTTGTTTGCTCTAGTTTCCAAGAAACCTGCATGCCTGGTCTTGAGCACTGTGCATGCCAAGATTCAGATCTCACTCCACAGTAAGCAAGCAAGCTGCATTCTTTCTCTTGATTAAGAGCTCGGTTTTCGATGTAGCATGGAAGAATGCAGCCATTTATTCTTGGAGGATTGTGCAGGATTCATGGCGAATATTTGGAGCCACTGAGCAATGTGTACAGTAACATGATCCCTAAATAAACTACTCAAGCTGTCATCAGGCTAACCATCTCCTAAACTATCATAAAGAAGTTGACAAAGGTGACACTTAACATATTCCCTAAATAAACTAACTTTTCACTTTGGTCTCAAAGCGCAACGCTTTTCATCCCTATCTGTTGGTGATTTGGTTCAACTGGTCAAGCAGTCAAAATGGTCAAAAGAAATAAAAAGGGTCAGGCAAAGAACATAAACTAAGGAAAAAAAACAAAGGTCTCCATATGTACAGGCGATTTTGGTCTCTCTGTCCCAAGAAGAACCAACTAGGCAGTTGGCACAACAGATGAGCAAATGTCCAGCCACAAATCCTGCAACGAGTTCATCACCATATCTACAAAATTTCGCTACTTCCTGATCCCGTCACCGTGATTCATGCATGATTAGTAGCACAACAAGTACCGTTGTTGAACTCACACATTCATTCAGAGATCCAGGTGCTGCTCATAGTAGAGCTCGCTGAGGTTTGGCGGCGACAGGATCTCCTCCTCCAGCATCTTCAGCACCGCGCTCATCGGCGGCCGCTGCCCCTGGTCCGCGTCAGTGCACATCGCCGCGATGTCCAGGATCGCCTCGACGGCTTCTACCTCCACGTCACCAGACCGCTCATCCACGATCTCCTCCAGCCGGTGCTCCCCCGTCAGCGTGTTCAGCTGCAACAAAGTAAAAGCTCAAGAGTTCAGGGTGCTTTTGTTTGTTTCAGGATGATGCAAGTGGCAACTTTGGAACAAGAACTACTTACCCAGCCAACAATGTTGAGTCCCTTGTTGAGGAAGCAAGAATCAGTAGGCCTCTTTCCGGTCACTAACTCCAGCAAAAGCACTCCAAAGCTATAAACGTCCGATTTCTCAGTTGAATGGCCATTTTGCAGGTATTCTGACAGTAAACGTTAAACATAAGCTTTGTTAGTTTGGACGGGAGGTTACCAATGGTTGAGAACATGGAGGTACCTAAATTTATATCACTATTACTTCCAACAACAAACAGCACATGAAGTGACGCAAATATTCCTTTGATATGTTAAAGAATGACAATAACATCTTTTCCTCCTCGCATGGAAATCTAAAGAGTATAATCATGGGGGGAGTAGGAGCCTCCTCAGAGCTCAGGCATTCTGGGCCGTTGATAAGGAGCTCCTCACGATCCTGGCCGTCCGATTCTAGACTTCCCCCATCGGCCGGCGCTTTTCTACACGCACAAACGTCGCTCCGAGTCGCTGCGGGTGGCCCCATGTAATTTCGGGACCCACATGTCATCGTGTGTGGTGGGTCGTTCCCGTGTGCACTGCAAAACAGCAAATCGGCGCGGTGGCAGGGGTCGTGGTTCTGCCGAACTCCAGGGGCAACATAGTCATTTCGCATGGCAGGTATATAAGACGCTCACCGCGGTGGAAAACCCTAGCCGCCTCGCGTCCTCTCTCTCCCCCAACCCTAGCAGGAGCACGGCGGCGGTTCTCCCTAGCTCGTCCGCCGCGCCGCTCCTCCTCCTGCTCGTCCGCGGCCAGAGAGAAGGCAGCGGAGGCGATGGGGAAGGACGGCGGCGGCGCAGGAGACCGGCGCGCGGGTGCCCCGAGCGGGAAGGAGCTGTAGGCCATGCTCCTCGTGGGTCATGGAGATGGCGGCGGCAGCGAGCGGCACCGGAGCAGGGCGGAGCCACGGGAGCTCGCTGGGCGTCTCCGTCCTCGACGTCACGCCTCCTCTCTCCCGCTCATCTCCTTCTCATGCGTAGTCTGCCAGAGACGTAGGGGAGCACCATCTCAGAATCTCTTGATCCGTAGCCACAGCCGCGAGGAGGACCACGTGGGTGAGCTCCAGGTTCTTCTTCGCCCAGCCGTTCGCCTCCATGTCGCCGGCGAATTACTCCTCCGTCGCCGAGCACCTTCATCCGCGTCTCCATGTCCAGCTCGAAAGTACGCATATGTACCTTTTCTCTCCCTCTCTCTCCTATCTCGTGGACGGAAGTAGAACAGGGTCGGTGGATCCAGGTTGTTGCTCAACCAATCCTTCTCCATCTGTCTTCCTCGTGATTTGGCTCCTTTCTATCTCCAGATTAATCCCCACAAATCCCTTTCGTTTGTGCAGATTCATTTTATGTATGCCTACAAGCTATTCGACAGAAATCTAAACAAGTTTTCATATTTTGGTTTATGCTTTTCTAATTTGTTGAACATACGTGAAGAATCAAGTAGTTGTTTGGTCAACAATTATATTGACCTGTATTGAAATCTTCTGTTTAATTCGGAATAAAATTGTATGACAGCCTACCATTGCTCCGCATTAAGATATTTGGTATATGTTAATCCTGTATATGTAATATAACCTTTATCTAATCATAGGAAGAGTGCAAAGTGTCGCTGCTGTAGTGAAGGATGACGACATCGAACCAAGGTGAACCTTCTGCCCACTTATTAGCTGCATAAGGTAATTCCTGGCCATCATTTTTGTGAGGTAGATCATTAAGCACGATAAGTTTTAGCAAACAATTTGGTATATGTTGATACTATACAGCTTATTTGTTATCCAATCACCGATTTATTTCCAGATGATAATATACAACTGAACTGTTTACCTAATGGCCGAGTGGTTTTCTTTTTCAGCGTTGAGCTTTATAATGATCTTCTGGATATATACGAGAAGGAAAACAGACTATAACAAGCATTACAGCCAGGTGAACATAATTCCCACTGGAGCAATTTTGGCTTATTTTCTTCCTCTTCGAAGTTTGTATTCTCAAATGTTTTTTTTACTGAAGCACATGCGTTGTTGATTCCAGATTTAGTTAGATCATGGGTATAGGTGTTTATTTTTTCACATTACAGTGGACAAGGTACTGTAAAATTTGAGTAGATTATTATGACAATAACTATTATTGTGATTCAGCAAGTATAGCTACATTGGCTTACTGTTGCAGTTCTTGTGATACATCCTGCTACAAGTTTATATTTACTTATTTAGTCCAAGTATTTCGTGATAAGCATGCTGAATTTAAACCGATGAATGTCGGGATCATTTCAGTGACTTGACACCCTCCTCCGTCTGCAACTATGGTTAAGTTTAGAGACTATTTTCTTTCCTTGACCCTTCTTTCTAATTAAGCTCATGCTGGCTTGCCATTGTTTATCTTACTATGACAATCCATGTGTATGTTCTGTTAGGTTTTCACTCCCACTCCCACAATGTTTTTGATCTCTTGGTTTCTTATTGCTTTGCTCAAGTTCCATTGAGAACTGATGCGCTTTTGTTTCTATGCTAGGTTCTGGATTCTTATTTTCTGTTGTCCAATGAATATCATAAAAAATTCAGATCCTGATGGTAACGTTTCAGGTAAAATACGTCATACTTGTTACCATTAGGAGTTATTAAGATCCTGGTGTTTCTCGCGTCACTGGTCGCCAGGAACTTTATGCTATTTTTTCAATTCAGGTTGATCTTCGTGACCAAAATATATTAGTACAAAACTAGGCCTATTTCTTATATATGTTTTTTGTGTAAATGCCCCCTTGGTTCTTCTTTGTTCTGCCTACATTTCTCTTGATATTGGTAATAAGCTATTGGGGTAATCCATGTGTGTTGTGTGCATCTATGGTGAACAATTAGTTTGGCTAATATACTTAAAACAATAGTCCATGTCGTTGCCTCTAAAAAGATTAGTTGATCCCAGTCTAGGCCATTGACTTTAAAATTTTAGTTGCCCCATTCCGCTTTCAATAATATATGTTTCTCTGTTTATGGTAGTCATTCTTGATTGTATCGTGATTATTATTACAACTATCACTTTACTATGTTAAGAGTGAATACTGGAGTAGTGGGATAGGAATTACTATGCTAATTTATTGGCCCCAGATAATATAATTTATGTAGGTTTATGTCAAGAGATAAACTTATGATTGCAACTTGATGTCTAGACTGCCGCTTGCATGCTTGATCCTGATATCATTATTGTATGGCCTGGTGCTAACTACCAATATTTATCTCAAAAATTTACTCCCATGTTTTGTCAAACTAAGTTTTCCGCATGTCTTTGCTTTTAGTATGTAAGGTGATTAGCATGAATTAGTTTCACATTTATAATTATGTGCTGTGTTTCTTTTAATCGTTGCTCGCATTCTGATTTTTTTTATTAGAATTTGTTAAGGTGAAAGAAGTGTACTTAGGCTACTGGTCTATTTTGATTTTGACCTCATTTTCCTTTTCTGTAGGATGGCCGTGAAAGAACTATTATGGAAGCATTGAACATGGTCACACTGAAGTTAATGAATATTGATGTTCCAATTGCAGACAACAGGTGCTTTTCTTCCCCTGCTCGAGATTCAGGAAAGAATATATGTATATATGCATATCTACGCTTTTCTCAGATTCTACCATGCTTTATTTATTTAATGTGGATCTATACTCATGGTATAAGCATAAGTATTTTTATTTTGGCGGTTTGTTGCTTTCTTTAGGATCTAATTATGTGTGGTGTGATCTTTTAATTTTGCTAGCCTCAATGCATAGCTACATTTCCCTCCTCCGCCTTCTCTCCCATGGCCCGGGATCCTGTCTGAATCACATGTGAAAATACTCATTTTTATCCTCATTTACATTAATAGATAATAGATTGTTCCTCCATTTGATTTTGGCTAGCATAGTGTGGAGCTACAGGTTGTTATGTTTCACCTTCACTCATGAATATTGCAATACTTGATATTTCTGGAAATTGTTAATTTCAGTTTGTAACTACAACTTGCACAATAGGTTCAGTAAGATAAATGCATTAACTGTACTTCTGGGATTTGTTTTGTTGTTGAAACTAATATTGGATTTGCATCTTATTTATTAATGCCCTGTCAGGCATTTGTTGGATCAATTTTTGTCTCATCTAGGTCATTTGCATTCTAACTTTTTGAGAAGGATGACGGTCTTAAAATGTGTTTGTTTTCCACGCATAGGTCTATATGGCCTTGCTAAATGTGCGTCCATGTACGGAGGACTTGCTGATCAACTGAATGCAGGTCACAATAATGAATCACATATCTCTCCTAATTGTTTTAGTTTGAAATTTATGAAAAAGTTGTTAGAAAATAAATATCCTCGAGACCCCTGCTAGCCCTTCTAAACCTATAAGGAATCACATATTTCAGTTCATAGCCAGCTACCAGCCATAAGCTAGCCCTGCTAATGCCAAACCAACTTCCTTATCGAGTCTTATTCACCATGCTGAGAGCTTGGCTTTTATCCATCAGAACCACTTCTTTTTGTATGTTATGTAATTTTCTCCTGCATTTGTTAAGATGCCAAAAAAATTGTCTTTCTGCTTTCTTGCTATTTAGTTTGTTTGCTAAAATCAGTGGATGGTTGTTTCTCCTACCGAATATTAGAGTTGCAACTGTATCTATGTCAAGGGAAAGCAGCAACCTATTTCTCACTGAAGCCTCTCAATCACGCACTGTCATGGATCCTCACAATGCATCACCAGTCAACTATAGATCAATCAAGTGATTCTTCTGTCCATAAATCTTGACTATAAGCCGAGCTGAGTACTACTGCTCTTCACCTGACAAACAGTTGCAACCGAATCTGAAGTTACATTTCTGATGGTCCTTTTTCTCTTGCTGATAAATCACGAACTGGACATGCGTTGCTTTGGCCGTTCTACTTTGCAATATAAACTAAAACATTACTGGTCCATGAAAAAAAGATATTGCACATGGCTTTGTTTCTGTTAGTGCTCTTTTCACTCGCTTTACTTATGCGGCTCCCATCTCTTTTATAGGAACCCATTTGAAAACATTCTGCCGGTAGAATTCTTTCTGAACTTAATAACTCAAAGAAGCACCAGCACGAGGAAAGGAAGCCACATATTGTTCCTGCAGATTCGTTGCTTAGTTGGCATGGCCAACCAATCCCTTCCCAGCCGCATGGCCAACCAATCTTTTATAGGAGTTCAGAAGCAGTGTCATACATGGACTGGACCCTGAGGTCGGGGAATGAGCAGGAGACCCCTTCCCAGCCGCAGGGGTCGCCGTCGGCGGGCCGCCAGCTCCCCAGCGCCCCCGGCGTGGTGGCGTTGAAGGCCGTCTTGAGCTCCAGCAGCGCCTCCCCTGCAGTCGACCCGAGCAAGAAACGTCAGTGCTCAGTGGGGGGTTGGACGAGGAAAATGTGGGCGGCGCCGACCGTCCGGGGTGAGCGCCGTGGAGCAGCAGAGGAGGAGGAGCGCGGATGCGGCGAGGGCGGCGGCATGGTGGCTGGTCCCGAGGTTGGGGGGCATGGCGGCGGTGGGGGTTTGGGAGGGGTTTGTTTGAAGTGAGTGAGCTTGGGCAGTGTATCATCATCTTGCTGCAGATAGATCACCGATGCCAGTAGTGGAGTCTTTGTTCTTGATCATTCTTGAGCTCAAAAGGATAGTAGTAGTACTGAATTAGGAAGTTACGAGGCAACACGTGGTAAATTGGCACGTGATGTTCAAATTTTAGCTTTGATTTTATCTTACTTTCTCTGTGGATCACAAAATTGTCATATTCACAAATTACAAAGACCCATTCTCATCTGATATTTTAACCCTGAAAGATATTGGATCTAATTATTTCGTAGAGAGTCGATTCATTTCTCCGCCTTATAATTTTCATTTTAATAAAAAAATAAACAAGATAAAATCTTCCGTTGCTTTCCTCACCGGCCATACCGAAAGCCGGCTTTCATCCTGACCCATGAAGAAACAATTGGTTTCGGCACGGCCCACGATGACGACGACACGCCATTTTCTGATTTTTTTAAAGAAGCATGCTATTTTCAAATAATGTGTAAAATAATATCATTTAAAAATTAAATTCTGGTAACCCAGCAGATCAACGGGTACAAAAAAACCGAGGGTGTGCGGTGCGTGTGGACTCCAGTTGACAGAAAAGAAAACAGAAAACTCAGGAGTTGGTGGGGCTCTAGCCCATTGCGGGTCGCACACTGGCGAGTGCTATTACAGCACGCAAAGGGCGAGAAATAGTGGCAGCGTATGGATCTAGCGGGCCTTTCATTTTTTTTTCGAATAACTTATTGA
This sequence comes from Poa pratensis, assembly GCA_947311845.1. Taxonomy (NCBI): domain Eukaryota; kingdom Viridiplantae; phylum Streptophyta; class Magnoliopsida; order Poales; family Poaceae; genus Poa; species Poa pratensis. The sequence goes on along the minus strand of CAMZMU010000085.1, from coordinate 473,831 downwards.
TGGGCAACTTTATATTATTTTTGCAAAACGAAGCAACGGAGATCGATGGATCTGCTCAGGGAGCCATTCGCGTCGGTGGGCTGAAGGGTGCTTCTTCATGGCCGCATTTGAAGCGGCCCAGTACTGATTCTGTTTGCGCTTCATGAAAGCTAAATATAACTTTTAAATCTCAATTTTTTAATTCGGAATATTTTTTAACTATTTTCTTAAAAATCTGATGTTTTTCCAATCTAAACGCTTTTAGTTAGGACTATCTTAGAATCTGAAGAAATTACAAATTTGAACATTTTTTGAAACTTAAACTATTTTCAGAGTATGAACAATTTTAAAGTATGAACAGGTTTAAAAATATTGCACACGAGAATGCTTGGCGAGGGACATCTATTGCGCGACAACGACGGGAGAAACATGGAGGGCCGAAAGTGGGAAGGGCGGGAACATAGTTGGCGCGGAGGCAACAGGCGGGAGAAGGAAAAAATTGGTTGTGGGGAGGGGAAAGTGAAATCGAATTCGCTTGTGCCAATGACACCCCGGTCCCCCACATCAGGATCCAACATGGCTCATGTTGCCATTGTTGGCGGCCTTCCCACTTTCCTCGAATGGAGGGGGCGTGATGCAAGGGTTTCCTAACACGCTATTGTGCCGATCAGACAATTTTGCTGCTATTTGGAGTGCCGTTGTGAGGCTTGTTTGTGCGGGCTCTGCCAATAAACCTATCGGGAGAGCTAATGGCAGCGCCAATGGTGTTGCTCCGATAAGACACAATCAGGCTGGTGATTCGGTAACGTGATGAAATTGACCCTATGTGCATATACATTTCTACTTTTTATGATCATACCTTATGGATCCGATCAATCTAATTTAAAAGCATGACACTACAACCATGCAGTGAAACGTTCAAGTGAGACGAGGAAATTAGTGACCAGCAAGTGGAGTGTATCTTCAGCACGTTGACATGGCACGAAAGATAAGTTATATTACTCACCACTACCACGTTATGTGTTTGCTGCATCCAGAGAGAATGATTCTTTCATCAGTACCGATCCAGTCAGAGCGATGTGTTTGGCTTAGCCTACCCATGCATATCTGCTGTATATATGGAGAAGATGCAAATTGCAATGTATTTCAATTAATGCAAGGTAAAGCATATTTAGGATTATGCACATATGGCGGAACACACAAAATATGCCCACCCATCGATAGCTTGCTGTATACACGTGCACACACTCACCTTATGAACGCACGCACGCACATCATATCCCTGTGAGCACCTCCGAAGTACCGAGCTGGCAGGTCGTGTCTTGAGATTGATGAAGTTAGCACATGCGCCTCGTTGTCGACGGGAACGTTGCCTCCCACTGAATAATATTTTGGCTAAATGAGAAACACCAGTGTCAAACCTGAGTTTTGAACTTTGGTGGGCTAAGGGTACAACCATCGTTCTAACCATCTTGCCCACATGCAAGTTCTCGAGAGGATGCAGATCCAGCACCTATTAATTCACAACGTATCGCACGGCCAACTTGATAATGGACGTCTTTGGCAGGAAGTGGCATGGCAATCTGGTCTGACATATTTCTCCTACCCGTTCTCACATGGTTATATCACAAATACTTATAGGAATTTTCCCGCCAAAATTCTCATTTAAATAGATTTTGCGCCCTTTTTTCATGGGGAATAGCACACATATTTTCGGGGTTGCTTCACCGAAATCTGGCTTTAGTAATTTTCCCTCCCATGTTGTACACGTGTTATAGTACACATAATTTTAGGATTTTCCTGGCATAATTCCCATTTCAATAGTTTTTGCACCCGCTTTCTTCACGGGGAATAGCACACATATTTTCAGGGTTGCTTCGCCAAAAAATTGCTTTTAATTGTTTTCCCGCCCATTTCTTACACGTGGTATAGCACAAATAATTTTAGAATTTTCCCGAAAAAATTCTCATTTCAATAATTTTTGCTTTGCTATCTTCACGGGGAATAGCACACATGTATTTTCACGGTTGCCTCACCCAAATCTTTCTTTTAGGAGTTTTCCCGCCCATGTTTTACACGTGTTATAACACACATAATATAAAGATTTTCGCGCCCATATTTTGGTTTCGGTTGTGTTTCCACCGTTTTTACACGGGTATATCAGAGGTAGATTTTGGGTTACTTTAAATGTTTTCTTGCCTAAAAATGTGTTTTAGTAGTTTCTTGCGGACAAGGCCGCAATACTCCAAGTTGCGATACTCAATATTAGTGCGTGTTATTTAATCCCGTGTTTCAGTAGATTCATTATCGCATGTGGTATACATCAATATTAGTGTGTGTTATTTCATGCGGACAAGGTCGCGATATTCCAAGTTGTATGACATTGTCCTCTAACTATCTTCAGCTTGGTTTATCCTTGAAGACGACGGTGTAGGCTACCTCCTCGAACACAAAGTTCGACTTCATTGTTTACCTAAATCTCTGCTAATTTTTCTCGCCAATTGTTTAGAGTGTTAAGTTCAAATGCACCACATGCAACAGTCCTTGGTTCTTTTGGTTAACACTCCATCAAGGCAAACCATATGGATCGAGGCGCTACGAGAATCACAGTCAAGTCGCACGAGGAGGGTGATATGGTGCGTCACGAGCACCTCCACACCATGCAAGAAATGACCGGCTACGCCAGGGACAGATGAAATAGGCCAGGAAATGACAGGGAGCAGCATATATTAGTGATCTAAAAGCATGGGATGGAATGAAGAAGAGTGGGTAGTCCAACTCCTCGCTCATCTGCATCCTCTCGTACTCCGACACCAAATAAACATCTCTAGGTCATCCTTCCACACATGTACTTCTTACGAGCATCGGGCCTCAGATGAACCTCTCCATGTATTTGAACTTCCCCACTGATATGAACCCATATATGTCTTTTTAGATTGTCTGAACTTATTGGACATCCGGTGGCAGAGACACCTCACTCGGTCGTATGGACCCAGATACAGTGGTGGAGCTGCTTCACAAGCATTGGGTTCAGATGAACCCGATAAAATTTCACAATATGCTTCACTACTCTAACATTATCCATCACGTATTAGTGAAAAAATACGCTATAAGCAAGAGACTGAACCCAATGATTTTATGTGCTAGGTTCGCCACTGTCCACATAAACTTATCTCGGTCATAATACTGAGATTAGAAACATACGTATGATTCTCAACTAGATATTGTCTACTTACAAAATCACAGGGCATGATAATTGGGCGGGGAAAGCCAAAACATATGCATGTTATTGCCTCCGAAAGCAGGCAGGAAAACTGCCAAAGATGAACTTCTGGAGTTTGTTAAGTTGTATTGGGAATGTGGTCGACGTGACACCGTCGGGTTACGAGATAGACCCATCCTCTCAAGAAACTTCACGTAGTACGTGCATGCATGAACCCCGCCCTCATTATTATTATATGAAAAAAGAACCCAGCCCTCGTGCTGTGCAAGCACACTACTAGCGTCGACGTGCGTCTCCACATAGAGCTAGCTAGCTGATCGTTGAATCTTCGCATGCACTTGTGCAACTTGCACGTCTATCTACTCTGTAAAATTAAAAAAACTAGTATCTAACATAGATGCATGCATGTACCTACTTGGGTTTCCAAAAAAAATGTATGTCTAAAGTCTAATAGAACATACAAAACCAATCAAACATAGAAACTGGAAATCCTATCTCCAATTCAGAACAAAAATACACTCACCATCCGGATTAAAATTAGCCTTCCGAAAACCGTGTATAAGCATGTAAACCTAGTAACGACATTCGGGAAGTGCACCCATTCGTCCGGGAAGCACTAATTTCAATGAAAATTTAGGAAGTAGGGAGTGATGCAAAATGACTATATTATATCAAGAAAAAATACATGTTCACTAGAATTTTTTTCTTGAAAATAAATACTTATCGGATATATAGCCGAAACCACATGCTAACGCCCTTGAAGCCAAAGAAAAATAGAGGGCGGTCTTCAATATCGGGCACCGATATGGCCATTATCAAGACTATAACTTGTATTGACCAAACTTTCACCATCCATCGGGTAATGAATCAAAATACAAGACCATAGAAAGAGACTTCCGTACGTCGCTAGGTGGTCGTAAGGCACCAATCTTGCCACAGGACTGTAGGATGAAGATGTAGTGGCCCGTGTGTTGACTTCCGTCCTCCCACCACGTCCATTTCTTATGCACCACCAAATCACATGTGATAAATCACCGTTCAGCACAGCGATGCGCCATAGGCTAGCCCTTGTGGTGACCAGGATCTTGTCGTCGTGATAGACTACGCATAACAAGCCGTACCATGGCAAGTATTGTCTCGACGATGGTCCACTTGGTGTCATGTACGTCACATGTGCGTGATATAGTTCAGATAACACTACACCACGAACCAAACATAAGGGCACAACTACTGCCGGGAAAGGGCTCTTAACAGGGCAGTGTAACTGCCGGCAAAGACTTTGTGCCGGCAGGCCGGCCTGCCCGCTATAACCCTGCCGGCAAAGATCTTTGCCGGCAGTTAGATCTTTGCCGGCAGTTAGCCCGCCCTCGTTTTTACTATCTTTGCCGGCAGGCCAAACTCTCTCCCGGCAGGCCACTGGGGATTTTTGCCGGCAGTCTATTTCTGTTGCCGGCAGGCAATTTTGACACGAAAGCAGATCAATGTATTCATTCAGATTTTGACAGAGCTTCAGAAATGAAATGCATCCACAAGTTAAATTTTGTTCATATATTGCATCCACAACATTCGGTTACACAAGACATACCACAAGGCAATACAATACAACACTCGACAACAAAATGAACAATACTGCATAGTGATGTTTCTAAGACAATGGCAGTGCATAAATATGTCTAAGAGAGCCGCAATGCATTCATCAAAGTCTATGGAGCATCCTACTATTTCTTGCGGTGGCTAGCTGATCAACCTCTTGTAGTGCTTTACTTAACCTGAAGAAGAGAAAATGAGATGAGATCAGTCACTAAGCATCTGCCCCAAAAAATATGTGCAAACTCTTAATTGTGAACATGTAGCTGAAGAAACAAGTGCAATGTTGCAGTTACTAGCTGAAAAATATATGTTCCTTTCGTATCAAATTCTACAACATAGAGAGTAGCATGCCAAGATCCGAAATGAGATTGAAACCGCAACAAATAGCATAGACAGTAGCACAAGAGCATAACCAGCACATGGGCCAATTTCAACGACAAAAGCATCACAAACAAAAGGCTGGTAGCCAGAAGACAACCCCACGGCCAACTATATTTTCTGATAAAAAGAAGATGAAACAAAACAGGACTGCACAAGAAAATCTCCGGAAACTGCATAGAGATGCTACCAACTGCAGGGCATACATGGATTTATGCCCACTACTACCAACGCATTGATCTTAAACAGACAATTGGCATCATGCGTATCCTAAGCATATGCATATAGATGCTGGATAGAACTAATACACGAAAAAATAGCAAATCAAGCAGCTCCACATTGGCACATCATCTTATTCAAGATGAAATTAGACTACATCTTCTAGCACCACTAGCACATGATCATATACTTGGGCTTTTATCATAGATGATTTCATATTTTTACACACCATATATGACAAGGTTAGAAAATAGTGGAAGATCAAGTTCCAAGTATAGTACATGATCTGTTATTATATAATCCTACAAAGACCTTCAGACCAGAGCATAATCAGCATTTTGTTTACTATAGTTCAATAGCCATTAACAATTAAAAACCCTGTCACAACGATCCTCTCAAATTAGACATGAACCATTAACCCAAAAGCAAGTGCAGTAGAAATATTTGTTCTTTTCATATCAAAATCTACAGCTAGACAGAAGCATGCCTCCGTCGATGCTGGATAGAACTAATACACGAAAAAATAGCAAATCAAGCAGCTCCACATTGGCACATCAACTTATTCAAGATGAAATTAGACTACATCTTCTAGCACCACTAGCACATGATCATATACTTAGGCTTTTATCATAGATGATTTCATATTTTTACACACCACATATGACAAGGTCAGAAAATAGTGGAAGATCAAGTTCCGAGTATAGTACATGATCTGTTATTATATAATCCTACAAAGACCTTCAGACCAGAGCATAATCAGCATTTTGTTTACTATAGTTCAATAGCCATTAACAATTAAAAACCCCGTCACAACGATCCTCTCAAATTAGACATGAACCATTAACCCAAAAGCAAGTGCAGTAGAAATATTTGTTCTTTTCATATCAACATCTACAGCTAGACAGAAGCATGCCTCCGTCTCATGTATTGACCGAGACCTAAATACATCAATGTCAAAGCAGGAAATAATCACCTTCTCTCTGACGGCAAGGACTGGTCGCTGCACATGAACAGAAACAAGCAGCTAGGCATCAAATACACGAGATCTTGGCATTCACCTGGAAGAAATGTCAAAATTGTAATTTATGTATGACCAAAAACAAGTAACTACGAATCAGGCATTCAACAAGCTCCGCAAATGTCAACAGGTTTGGCCAAATTATGCCAGCTTAATGTTCAGCACTAAACATTTGGAATACGTGGTCAGATCAAAGAGCCAACAGGTTTGTTGGCTCTTCGATGCCAACAAACTAACCTGGCGCATGAGCTGGCACTAAACAGTTCATAAATAGAGTAAAATCAAAGTCCCATAGCTGCAGATAAAGTACCTCAAAAATGCCATTATACAACTCAAAACCGAACCCCAGATTATGCAATTTAACCTAACACCTTCCAGCAACTAGCACAGATTTCCGATTCTTGAAATGCTGGTGATGTGGTATGAGAATGGTGGCGGTGGTAACCTTGTAGGTGAGGGCCTCGTAGAAGAGCGAGTGGCAGGACTCAATGAGGTTGCTGCTGCTCTTAATGGAGAGGTGGTAGTCCATCCGCAGTCACCTGGAGATCCTCCTCCTGCTACTTTCCCTGCCAAGTAAAACACCCAGATGAGATAACAGTTGATCCCGAATTAAGAAGAGCAGAGGGCAATAGGACTAGGCGAGGATAACGTGTTTGCTGTTGCACAACACATACACAGGTACTACTACAACATTTTCGTTCATCTCCTTTACTTCGTGATTAACATTTTGGTTCTGCGACCTAGACTTGGAGCTTTCACGGAAAGAAATGAAATTTACAAGTTTCGGAGATTGCTATGCATCCATTGCCCATGCACACAGCAGAAGATTTACATTTGAGGTAAAAAAAGGTAGAGAGGAAATCTAAGCCTGAATGGAACAATATTCATTGATTGTTTGCAAGACAAGATAGCTTGCCTCTCCTCAATTCATCATATTGATAACCCAGCAAGATAACTAGGTCAACCTTCTTCTATACGGGATATGCAACTACACCGAGACTACAGCAGTTGCAATTCTGCTCCCCAGAAAACTCAAGAATTAGGTTTACAGCTACAAATAAAGATGAAATCTTTCCTGACAGTTCTACCGGTAGCACTAGCACATATGGCTTTGACAGCAAGGAAATGCAGTAATTCGAAGAATTGATCTGACCTCCGAACCGTAGGGACTATCAACGGGAAGAGTAGGAGGAGGCCTCACAGGGCCGGCGCCGCATGAGTCCAGGTTGAGGCGCAGCCACACCGGCGAACAGGCCTCCTCGGATGAGTCGCGTGGAGTTGACCACGCTCCTGGCAGAGCGTAGCGGACGACGGGATGCGCAGCCCTCCGTGGCCTGCAACCCCTCTCCGACGTGGAGCACCGCACCGCGTTCCATCGGTCCTGGGCGGCGGCGGCTCTCTCTCGTCGGCAAGGCTGGGGCGATGGCGATTATCCAGAGGAGGAGAGGCGCAGATGCCGGCATGAGTGGCTGCGCTAGGGTTTCCCGGATTGGGATGCGTCGTCGGCGAGGGAGGGAGGGAGAAGGGCGGAATCGCTACGGCCGGCTCCGTCGGCGGCGGCTTGAGTCGGCCGAGAGGGAGGGCGGCGGTGTGGCGAGCGGGAAGAGAGAGAAAGGGGATCGGGACAACACGCGCGTCGTTGGATCCGCTGGAGTAAGATCGACTGCTTCCGGCGGTTGACGCCGGCGGCCGCTGCAGCTTTATCAGGCGCAGAGGGAGGAGGTCGGGGGCGACGAGAAGCCGGCGGCCAGCTTCTTTCCGGCGGGCCAGCTCTCTCCTGCTGTGGAAGGACTCGACGGAGAGGAGGATCAGCACGGGCGGCGGAGCGGGGCGGCCATGGAGGAGAGGACGGGTGGAGGCTAGCTACTGTCGGCGATGGAGGGGTAGCCGTGTGGAGGCTACTGGCGGCGACGGAGAGGCAGAGCGCAGCGGTGGCGACGGCGGAGAGGCAGAGCGCAAAGGGGGGATTCTGTGGATAGGGTTTGGAGAGGCGGAGAGGCAGAGGGGAATATTCGCTCCAGTTTTCGGCTTTTCGCACGGCGCGCCTAAGTTTTCGCTCGATTTTGAGTCCATCCCGCCAAAAAGATGTGCCGGCAGTTAACATGCTGTTTGTCCCGGCAGTTAACATTTCCCGGCAGCCAAATTGCCCTTTAAAGTCGATTTTTGCCGGCAGTGCGCTGCCCTTATGTTTGGTCTGTGGTGTAGTGTAAGTGTGGTGCCACGATCGATAGGGATGTCCGACCGCCACATGCGTCGGGTCCGTGGTGGTGGGGTCGAGCTAGCCGTAAGTACATAGGAATCCACGGGACGTGTGTTTCCTATCGGAAAGGTTGATGTTGGTCAACAAACCCCATACCGAACTATATCAAAGTGTTAGATTATGGATGTGCCAAGCTCCAAGCGAGAGCATTTTGTTTTCATTGTTTTCCCCTTTTATTTACTCAGGTACGCTACAGATGGACATACATCGAAGCTAGTACACGTAGTGGAGTATATATACACACACGATATATGGTAGTGGGAGCATATACTACAGACTCGTATTGCCAATGAAGTACAGCTAACCACCGGTCACACAAAGCTATTACTAGTTGGCCGATGGAAGCTAGTAATACTTTCCAGTTTCCAACGTTTAGGAAACAAACTAGATTAATTAATTGGCCTCGGGAAGTTGCAGGAAAGTAAATTATCTTGCGGCCGGGATGGATGGATGCTAGCGTGCACAGCGCGTCGATCCAGCCAAACCAATGAGATGACGGCAACGTCCTCCACGCGGATCGATCGCCCAGCTCAACTCCATCACAGCCGTCCATGGATCGATCTATACCGTCCAACCCTCCTCATGAAAAGCACACCATCGTGCTCGATTCCCACGCCGCGCCCTCCATTGATTCCACGCACGCGGATCGATCGCCCTGCTCTGCTCCATCTCTTACTATTTAGCTCTCACTCTCCCGGCCGCCGTTCCAGCTCTCACCCGCCGCCTCTCATCCCCACCTCCCTCACCAGATCCTCTCCCTGTGCCGTACGGTGCGGTAGCCACCGTGGCACTGAACCACGCGACGGCCGCCGTAGCCGGCGCCGGCGCTGGCCGACGGAGCTCCAACTACCCTCCACGACGCACGCCGTAGGGAGCAGGGCGACGCACGGACCGATTCCAGCAGGGTACTGGCGCCGGAGAGGCCATGCAAAGGTCAGCCCTTCCCCATCTAGCTCGCCTCCTGTACAGTTTTCCTTTGTTTCTGTCGCTGACTGAATATCTAACTGAGTTGGTTCATCCACACTTGTGCAGTGTGTTTGCCCGCATGTGTGTGATACTAGTTTGGCTCTGTCAACAAGATTAGCATGTGTGCCATGACCGGGAGAAATTATTCAGATGCTATCCAATGATTCTTCATCCTGTCCCTCCCTCCCTGTTTCCTTTCAGTTCAGCAGCTAGGTTCTCTTGGAAGATCATGAATGGAAATTTATAGAATCCATGTCTTTTTCTTGTCTCCCCGTTCCTTGGTTCAGTGCCCTTTTGTTGTTGTTCCTTGTGTAATACTAAGGATTTCAAGGCTTGCTTAGTTGTATCGAGTGCAGTTGAGACATTGCTCTTTTAGACCTGCCTCTTCTTATGTGTTGTGATGTGATTGCTTTGTATACTAATATTATCAAACCCGATGTGACTATCTTACTACAGTTTCTAGTTCATTGACCAAAACTATTAACTATCAATCTCATTTGCTTCTTGCAGGCCAGTGGTGAGCCCTTGTCGCTGCTCTCACAGCGGCTCTCCGCCCAACCTGTAGCTTCTGCGTTGACAAGGGCTTGGTTCAGGTGAGACAGATCCGTTGCCTTTTCCTCCTGTCATAACATGATGTATTACTGCTGTTAGGTGTAGCTTCTACTGCTGCAGTTTGGGTGTGATTCGATTCAACCTAGTACTGCTGAAAAATTCCGATGTGATTCTCTTGCACTCTGCTGCTGTACATCTTTCAGTCTTCCATACAGCAATATGGAAATGTAGTTCCGATTCAGCATATACCTTCACAATAGCTTTGTTCCCCACTGTGTTCTTAGTTGAAACTGCTTTCAAAAATCGAAACATGAATTTATTTGGGACAATGAATTCTTTCTTAAATTTTGCAGGACTAGCCCTCAAGCCTTGGGATCCAGATCAACGGACGAGTTCGCCGGTAGGAGGAGCTCATCCCGCCGCAAGAATGAAGACGGTGGCAACGGACGAGTTCGCCGGTAGGAGGAGCTCATCCCGCCGCCGAGTTGCTGCCGGTGGCAACGTCTACTAGTTCCTGCTGCGAGTGGCTCTGCCTCTGAGCTCTTTCTGCCCAACAACATGCGTCTGGTGAGCTATCTCCTCTCCCCCAAAAAATGTTTCATTTTCCCTGTTCCGTTTGATGTGTGCATAGGCAGAAAGCATGCACGTATGCATCAGATGGAAATTCATTTCACTAATAAAAATATTGTCGTGTGTATAAGGAAGTCCATACTTGGTTGATGCTGGTTCTGAATGTTGTGCATACCTGTGGAGGAAATGGATCCTGAGAGCTTCCTTTTGTTTTAGATTTACTGCATTAATTTTTAATCAGATAGTCATTGTTTTGATTGTAATTTTCTTGCCTAAGATTGGGCATTATTTCAAATAGGCTCTTGAATATTTTATTTATGATTGGCATGGTCATGTAATTTAAGAATTGGCACATTAGTCTGTTGCATAGATCCACTTTGGCTGATCTATCTTGGATTTACGGATAGAAATCTGCGATTTCTTATTTATGTACGTGCTGGTCTATAGTCATTTGACAAGGAATTTTCCATGTCCGGATGTCCCTAGTGTTGCTTTTCGTACATGGACATCATGATTTTCTACTCTAAATAATGAGATAGGTCTACAACATGTTATTAAGATTTCAATCATACTTGAACTCATGCCTAGAATATCATTGCCTTACAATTTTTTCGCTGAACGGTTGAAATGTAGAGTGGTTGCATTTTTTCTTATTTAGTTATCGGATATATGTATAAGCTAAAGTGGTGACACTGGCCTGTTGTTTGATTTTGTGTTTTCATACCTTCATGAAACGCCACTTGAAATTTTATAATTGTAGTGAATCGATTATTCTTGTACGTAAAAATTGGGAACCTTTGGTTCTCAGTTGTCTATCATTGGAGGTTTTTTTTCATTCTCACGAGCTATGCTTGTGTATGAAATTGCTGAGTATGTGTTCTTGATAAAATAAAACATGCACAGCTGCTGTGACGTGACTGTTTTATTGTGTGTTGTCATCTTTTCTACCTTGTAAAGCTCCTTAAGAGATGTTTGGTTTTGATATCCCGCTGCTATTTTTCAGGACTCAAAGTGCTTTTGCTCCTCGTTAGAGACTACTTGGTCTCGGTCGTGCTGCTATTTTTAAGGACTCGGAGGTGCTTTTGCTTCTTGCTAGAGACTAAATGGTCTCTGTTCTGAACAGAGTTGAGCGTTTATGCTGCCGGTAGGTCTATCACCGGTGATCCTCTTGGTGGTACATGCGGTGCTGATGAGCTGATGCAGTTTGACTGACATGGCAGTCCGTCGGACAAAGAGTCGTACTAAACGTCAGACGCCTAGCACCATGGATACTCAAGTGTGGAAACGTCATGGGACAGTGCTCTCGTTTCCATGGATGGTGAGTATGCTATAGCCTTGTGTTGAAGAGTATTCTACTTTCCTTTTTGATTGGTTGGTGTGGAATGCTTGGTAACTCTGATTCTTGTTGATATACTAAAGATCGTACCATTTTGCTTTGTACTATTATACGCCTTAGGGCTGTTGCTCCCAAGCAGCTCCCTTGTGTGAGTTTTGTATATACACTAACCGATTTGTTGGAGGAAATCGAGAGCAAACAAGACCAAATGAATCGAACTGTTCTTTTATTGATGATGAATAGTGCTATATATAGCACCCGCACGAGCTGTTTACAAGTAGGGATTACATAATTTATTGAACTAATTAATTAAATCCTAACACGATTGATTTATGTAACTCAAGTTTTGAAGCACAATTTCTCTGCTGAAAAAGAAGATAAAGTATCTATTTGCCGTCACCCCATCCTTGTTATACTGTGAAACACATAGTAGCATTTTTGTGATGAATATATATATATATATATTCCAGCTATTCAAGAACCAGTTTCTGAATAACTATTCAGAGCACCTTTTCTGAACTTCCGTTCGTATACTATGTTAACTTCCGGACGGAACTCACAGATTTTCTGTTTTGCGGACAGTATTTTCAACGCAATTTTTGAACCGTTTATCGGAATGATGCATGCGATATACCGTTGAAAAGGTAGAGAAATTGCGCACCTTTTTCGTTTTGACGGGTTTTCCAAATTATTTACGGTTTCAAAACAATTTTAGAAATACTAAACTCAGTTTTCCCCAATTTGTCCGTTTTGGTACTGTTTTTCGGCCGCCATTTTCAAACCGCTCGTCGGATTGATGCAAATGATACGCCGTTGGAAAGCTACGGATATTGCGCACATTTATTGTCAGTACGAGTTTCCCAAATTCCTTACGGTTTTAAGACAATTTTAGAAATAGTACACTCAGTTTTCACGTTTTTCTCCTATTTCGTACTGTTTTTTGCCGCCATTTCCAAACCGCTGGTCGGATTGATGCAAATGATACGCCGTTGGAAAGCTATGGAAAATGCGCAACTTTGCTATCTCTAGCAAATTTCGAAATTCCTAACGGTTTAAGAGCAGTTTTAAAATTAAACAATACTGTATTCTGATATTTTAGATCTAGCGGACAGTGTTTTGTCAATTACATTTAAACGGCTTATCGAAACTTAACAAATGATATGGCGTTGGAAAGATATTGACATGCGACGCGGTCGTTTGGGTAGAAGGGAAAATACCGCGGAGTAAAATATTCAAATCTAGAGTGGAAAGTTATTAAGATTTAAATTGTGTTTAATTTTGTAAAATGCTCAATTTGAAAGGCATTCATAATTTTGAAATGCTGAAATCTGAAATCTGATCGTACGTCGTAAGCAGCTACTGTTTCTTTTTGTGTTCATGTTCTTATATTTGTCATAATTGAACTATCTTTCGTTTGCTAAATGCTCGGTCCTGAAATACATTCCAAATTTTGGAATATCAAAATTTGAAATTTGTTCATATGCCGTAGGCAGTCAACGTTTATTTTTGCTATGTTTGTCAGATTTTTTCGGACGGATAAAGCTGAAGTCGCTTGTATACTTGACATTTCACATTTCTCTTATCTTTTTTTTTCCGCTCAAATAGTACTCCTAGTACCTGTGATTTTTTAAGACAAATAGCTTAGTCATTATAAATTATAACGTTGCCTGTGGTTTTTAGACAAACGATTCCATTATCAAGAGAGATGCGAAATGTTAAGGAATGGGAGCACTGCGTAAACAATAGCAGGACGGTAAGGAATGGAAACATTGCCTAAACAATATCTCCTTTTTTTTATCTTTTTTCTTTGCTTGAACAATTTTTGGATTAGTTCATATTTCTCTAATCCTTTGTAAGTCATGGAAAATGGTCGTCTAAATTAGATAGAAGCAGTTCTTATATTCCATTAGCTAGTAAAGCCCACAGTGAACGTTGTGTTTCGAAATGCTAAACATCGCCGTAATTTGTTGTCTGGAATATTTGCACGCTTTTAGCAAATTTAAGTGTTCACATATGTTTGTACTTAGTGATTCAAAATGCTAAAATTCGTCCTAATTTGTCGTCTGGAGTATTTGTAAGTTTTTAGCAAGTTTAAGCGTTCACATATGTTTGTAGTTTGACGGTGTAGTCATGTGATTGCTGACTTTGTTCGTCAACGTGGAAATATAATGATTAAACTGTCGTTAGAAAAATAAGTACCGTCTTGTTGTTGTGAAAAATTGTTGTTTTGAGGAAGTTTCAAATCGCAATTATATTTTACAGTTCCGATGTAAAATATTTTGGGGAAGATTTGAATAGTAATAAATTCTGGAGAAACCAAAAGAATAATATATCTATACTGAACATAGTGTGGCGACACGCCGCACGCGTGTGGTTATTAATATCGAAACAAACTGTTATCAGGAGAGAAAATGTTAGGTGGATGTTCATGTTTTTTTTTTCTCGCCAACAGATGTTTCAACTGGTAGAAATGAACAGGTGCAGCAATGTAGTCCGTGTAAACAATAACAAATTTGTAGATCAAATGGAAATAATCGTCAAAATTAAGTGAAAGCGTCGCATCCGTTATATGTAAGAAAGAATAACAAATTTGTAGATCACGGGAAAATAATCGTCGAAAGTAAGTGGAAGCGCCGCGCCCGTTGTATTTAAGAACGCTGAAAATAATCAAGACGTTAAAGTTTAAGTGTAAGTCTCTTCGTGTATATTATTTCTTAACAGTCTGTGATGAATGCAGGGCTTCTGGTCAGATTTGAAGAAATGCACTACCACCCCATTCAGTGATATTAAATAAAATGGGACTTGACGTGAGAATCGAATCCAAGTACATGTGTTGGATATGTGTACCCATGTGAAGATACCAATAATTCTGGCATCTAGTTAGGAGTAGATCTGAACTGCATGTGGACACTAAAAAAATTGTATATAATGGGCGCTATAGTTTAGGTCTGCTCGGTCCCTTCATACCGGGTGATATTAAATGACATGAGACTTGTCACCTAGTGATATTATGTCTGCTTGCTGAGTAGATCTCAATAAATGCACTACAACCCGGGTGATATTAAATGACATGAGACTTGGCGCGATATTAGAGTCCAAATCTTTATGTTGCAAATGGTACCAATATGAACACTTTGATAATTTTGGCATCAAGGTAGGAATAGGTCTGACACGCATGGGACACGGAAAATTCGGTATACAGAAAGACATTAGAGTTTAGGTATGCGAAGTCTCTTCACATATATTATGGATCAATTATCGAACTTGACGTGAGATCTGAGTGTCTGAGTCATTGCGTTAAGAGTGATGCTACAGTTACGGAAAGATCTTATGGAAGAAACTTACAGGATCAGGTGGAGAAAGTCAGAGGGTGGGCCACCAGCGAAATTCAGGGGGGTCGAGGGGGGGGGGGGGGGGGGGGGACTAATAAGGCCTAGACGTAATTCCGTAAGTCTCTCCCGCAGGTTTTCATCCGTAAGTGTAGCATTATTGTTGCTTTAAATATGTGTACCCCTATAAGAATTCCGCATAACATGGTAGCCAAAATGTTTATTGTAAGAAGGTTTCCAGTTTATGTGTAATGCAAATGGGTGCGTTTTTAGCGTAGGTCACCGATATGTGTTGTGTGATTCTTTCCTTCCATCTCGGTAGCCGAAATGTTGGTTCAAAAAACCTGCCATCGCCTTTATTCTCACTGGATGTCTTTCCAGGGACGAGCTAGGGGAACCTAGACCGGTGTGGGTTAGAGCCCGGGAGGCGGCACCATCTAGATGGTTCCGCATGTCCTTGTGTGTTTCCAAAGAGATGTGGACAAATTCTTTACTCCAACAAATTGGTTCATATTATTTTTACCAATATGTAACAAATATCATGTTTATTCCCAACATTTCTATTTAAATTTTAACTCATCGATTTTGAGTTTCTGCACTTGTATAGGTTTGAATTTGCACATGTAATTTTTCGTGGAAAAAACTTTTTTTAGCAAAATATGGCAGCAGCTCTGCCTATTTATTATAGAAGAAGAAAATGACGGTCAAGAAAAAAGCACGCATGCGGTATACTCCCGGCGGTGGAAAACACTCGCCAACCTCGAAGGGTGCAACACACTAAGAACCTGGTGAAACTCTTCAAAAGCCAGGAAGGCCACCTCCAGATAAGTTTGGCGTGTCGCGAAGAAGAGATACACTTATTTCTCTCCTTCCAGACATTCCACATGACGTAGATGATTCTCCCGCTTCTTTCAGGAGCCCTAGTGAAGGTGGTGTTCAAGATGGTTCTACACCACGAAGTGTCGACATAATCGTGAAACCCGGAGAGAGGCCCGAACTTGTCCACAGCCCAGGCATCAATGGTGTTCCACACGGCCATTGTGAAGGGGCACTCAATACACAGGTGAGTAGCCGTTTCTGGGTGGGAGAGACAGAGCTGACAGACGGGATCATGAAGCCATCCCTTTGTAGCAAGGAGGTCGGCCGTGAGGATGCACTTGTGGAGTACCATCCAGGCAAAAAACTTGGCCTTTGGTTCGTCAAAAGCCCTCCAGACTTTAGAGGAGTCAAACTTTTGGAAGGAGCCTTCGAACTGAGCAGCATAGGCTAGTCAAAGTGGATGCACCGCTTTTTAACAAAAGCACTTTGGACGGAGGACACAAGTGTGGGGAGAAAGGGTGCCAGGTGCTTTGCCAGAAGCTTCGAGAACATCTTCGAGACGCTATGGATGAGACTGATGGGGCGATAGTCCCCCACAGCCGAAGCATTAACCTTCGGAAAGAGAATGATATTGGTAGAGTTCACTAGGCCAGCACAACCACCACGGTGACTGGCGAGATGGCGAATAGCGGAGGAGATGTCTTCCCGAACAGTCTCCCAACAAGCCTTAAAAAAGGCGCCAATAAACCCGTCTAGCCCCTGGGCCTTGAACGAAGGAAGGGAGTGCACAGCACGCTTGATCTCTTCATCATCAAAAGGGGCCTCAAGCGCGGAAAGATCCCGGGCAAAATATCCTAGGGTCTCCCACTTAAGTAACGTGTTGCGATTGGAGGTTGTGCCAAGGTGATCGTGGAAACTTTTTACTGATATACATACAAAAGTTTGAAGCTTAGAGAGGAGGCATTGGTATATACTTGTAGCACGTGCAATTTGTGAAGGCGTAGCTACCGCGTGGCCTTCAAGTACATAATGAGACATCCAAAACGTCTTTTTTTTTACTGGAATAGAATAGCTGCGAACTTGATGTAAGCCAGCTCACATGGAGCTATGTAGATCGATCTTAGAACCATGTGAAGGCAGGATTAGTACTATTCGATAGCAAGGCTGGCCATTTATTTTCACCGCCATGAAAGAAGATATATAAATTGCAATGCGATGCTAATTACATGCCAAAGTGAAACATGCAGTCGACAATTTCACGTCACCTGCTGGTGGTACTGCACAGTGTTCCTGGACTCGACATGTCGCCGTGAGAGGCATAAACCACACACACTCAACTAGCGGCAATACAGGCACATCATCTGAATCAAAATGACATTTCACGAGACGTTGAATTGGTTTCCGTCTGAGCGGCGCTGAGATGTGCTAATTTCAATGGTTTTACAGGTGGATTGATTTCGTACAATACAACACACATCGATTTGGTTCTTCAAACTTGAAATGATTCGAACATGAACAAATCGATTTCAATGATTCATATTGGATGCAAGCCATTGAGATCATCATTTGGCGGACTAAAGCTGCAGCACATAGTGCGCCTGCATGAGAATGATGCGATGCCAATTACATGCCAAAGTGAAACAGGCAGTCGTCAATTTCACGTCACCTGCTGGTGGTACTGCACAGTGTTCCCGGACTCGACATGTCGCCGTGAGAGGCTGGAAAGTTGATGTAGCACTTATGGTAGTAGAAGTATACCGGATTCAGGATGGGGACCTTGTACATGATCGTGGAGGCAACCGTCACAAGGACGTTGAACGAGCCGTTGGCGAGCTCCCTCGCCAACAGCTCGGCTGCTGCAGGGTCTAGCTGTGCGGCGCTGCCCTGGAAGACAGAGTGGAGGACGTTAGTCGCCTTAGGATGCTGGACGAAGGCATCCAGCACGTCGGCGCTGGGGCCGAGCCGTGTCTCGCCGTAGGACGCCACCGCCGTGAAGTCGATGTAGCGGATGATGAAGTGATTGTGCTTGTTGTGGAAGCTGAGGTCCATGGCGATGTGGTAGTCGAGCGTGGAGGTTGCGTTGGTGAGGTTGAACCGGGTGAGCACGGCGGCGTCGACACGCGGCCGCAGCTGGCTGGGGCGGAGGAGGAGCCAAAGGAGAACCGAGACGATGGTGACAGGGAGGAAGACCTCAATCATGTTGTAGATGGCCTGGAAGAGAGTGAAGAAGAACCCACATTTACATTTTGTAGGTTGCTCTACGGGAGGATCCATATTTTCTTTCTAGAATATGGAGTTAGAGGGCCTAGCTAATAAGTGGCCAGCATCCATCATTTATAGGCGCATGCTTTCGCTTCCAGGCTACTAATAGTACAACACTCCTCTAACTACATGTACGCACTACCCATCAGTAAAATCCGCATTCAAAAAAAAAAATGTACTCAGCCGCTACGTGTGCTCTTTTTATTTGAAAGAACTGTTAATGACTTTTAAAGTTTCAAAAAAAAATCACATGTAGGCAATGATGTATTCTATGAATGCGCAAAATTTCTACTCGAATGCATTGTATCCAGTTCGTGTAAATATGACAAAAGTAAAGATCCGAAGTAATGAACTGTCCAGAAAATTTGAACCTTCTCAAATTTGTGTGTGTAACGGGAAGTTCCCGATGATTACGTCCACATCGGCGAGCAACCGGCGGACATCATGAACAAAGTTCCAGGAGCTCCACGGGAAGCTGGGCATCGCCAACATCAACAGATGATTAAGGGGGCAAATATGATCAGTTAACTAACTCCAATTCAACATCAGCAGCGTATTAAGCTGGGCTTAGTCAGATTATTCATAAAATTAAGTTTCATCATAAAACTTGAGTTAGTTGTAGGTCTGTATTGAAGTGATCGATTGATGTATGTTTCATACGTGCCATGTTTAATTTTTTCGTTTTTATTTAGATTGTAACTCTGAAATAAATAGAGAAGAATAAACACAGAAAAGCTCTAAGTTGAACACATCACAATGTAATCACCTGTTCATTGTCTTCCATCTCTCATGAGTGTTGTTACAGAAGAAGAGAATGATCCGTTCGGAACATGGCCATGGGTACCAATTACATGATACGACAAAAACCTATAGCCCACGCTTTTTACACTTGATATGGCATTCCTCGCCGTTGAACATGTAGGGACCTCCCCTCCGGGCCGTGGGGTGAAGGAAAGAGAGCGCGCAGGAGGTGTCGCACCACCGGTGGCCCTTTAGTTCCAGGTGTAGCTGGGCATGTATGGTGTAGTAGCCGAGAGCGGCGCCGTCCTCCTCCGCCTTGGCCACGCCCACGCGTTCGACCTCGCCCTCGCCGGTGACCTGCCGACCTTGCGCTTCAAAGGGAAGCATGATTGTCTTGGAACGGCGTAGCTGGAAGGGAGGCAGACTGCCGTCCACCCCGAGCTTCAGGCCCCCATACGAAAGCGCCACGGTGACCTCGGTGGCGCGTAGGCGCTTCAAATTCGTCCGCCAGCTTTGTTGGTTGTCGAAGGTGAAGACGACCGAGAGGTTGTAGGTGACGGTGGAGGTGGCCTTGTCCACGTCCAGCGTGTACAGGGTGCCGTTCTCCACTCTATGGAGCAGACCATACTCCCTCATCGGCACCAGACACAAGAGCGAAGTAAGTCCCGCCAAAAACCCTGCAGCACACAACAGAAGGAAGGCAGGGTAGCCCCATTCATCGTAGATCGCCATGCACTTCCCTTTATCTAAAAAGATCGCCATGCACTAGTCTAGTACGTAGTACTGGTTGGGAATTAAAGCTTACAAAGAGCCAGAGGTTGCGGAAGCTAAGCAGGGTGAGAGGTTGGAGTCGGAGTTTGACCATATTATGTAGAGATCAGGACGCAACGAGGCATCCAATGATGCAAGACAGCAAGCAAATCGACGAATTTACAAGTACACAACTCCCGCATGATGCATGGAGGAGCTGTCAACCATGTGGAAGATATAAACAATAAGATGTTACAGTCTATGTCTGCGCAACTGTGACATTAAAGAAGAGGAGACTTGGCGCGAGATTTGAGTCCGAGTCTTGTGTTAAATATGTGTGCCCATGTGGAGATTTAATTCGCTTAAAAATGAAGCATTTGGTAGCCAAAATATTCTTGCAAATTGAAATTTTGCGCTAGCTGTATATGTAATATATGGAGTGAAACACACGAGAAGTCACCAAATTGCACAAAATGTAAGCATTAGTCACCAAGTTGTAAAAGCTCAAAACGTGATCACGAAGTTGTAGAATAGCGAAATATTGGTCGCTCTGTCAAGACGGACGTTAAGTCGCTGACGTGGCAGTTTGGTTTTTATAAATGGACCCTATAATAGATCTGACCTGCATGGGGACACTGATAGTTTTCGTATAAAAGAATTTTCGAGTTATAAAAAGATGTTTTATTAAACCCATAAATTACCATCAGGATGATACAATTTATAGGAATTTACACCCTGCCTTTGTCTATTTAGAATGCACATGGCCGCGTGAACAAAAGGAATACAATAAACCGTGCAATACAAGAATGTGGAGAACTCATAGTAATTCCTAAGGCGATGGAGGGCCGATCCTATAATGTCAACCATTCATATGGGATAAACATATCCATGGCTGACACGCTGCTCACTGCCTACTCCAACCGTGTACAAAGACCTATGTAGAGCTCTCGGTTCTTCATGCGCTGAAAGTACGATCACAAAGGAACAAGTTTGTCAGAAGAGTGTTTTTACATTAAATATCGGATCATCTCTACATAGTCATAACAATCAAATAACGACGATCAGTTTCATCCTAATAAGAATTCTAAACTTGCGATATGTTGCAACTGTTAGAATTGGGCCCATATGTGGCAGCCCAATAAGCAATTTCAGAAAAATCTCAAAGCCCATTTTTGTGGCAGCACACATGGGAGTGGAGTGGGAGCTAAAGTTTAGTCCCACATTGCTAGTTGGAGGAGACAAACACCACCTTATAAGGTGGAGTGTTGTACCACTTGGTGTGCTAGTTGAGAACAGAAGGCTCTCTCGTGCGCACTCCTCCTCCTCCCCCGCCGCCGTCCGTCTCGTCACGACGCGCCGCGGGTTGCGGGTTGCGGGAATCTCGCCGAGCCGAGCTTTATTTTTGCAGTCCGGGAAAAACGGTTTGGACGGACGCGTCACAGTTAGTCGATTCGGGTCGCTCCCGGATCGTGGGTTACTGTAACCGACCCAAAACGTGCGCGACGTGGACTTGGCCCACGGTGTACGTGTTAGGGTTTCCCGAACCGCACTATATATTGCCGTGCACTGCGTGCGCCGTCACATACCAAAACCAATCTAGGTTTTGCCAATCTCGTGCCTTGCGCCGTCACCGTAGTCTACTCCATCACGTGCGCCGGCGTGCACCGGCGAACGGGACAGCAGGTATCCGGAACCGCTCGTCCTTGTGATCCTGTACGGGAGAGGGCGAATAAGGTTTTTGGGAAGCGGTCAGCGCGACTGCTTTCAAGTTCTTCATCACGGCTCGACTTCCTGGACGATCTCCGGGTCCGCGGGCCGACTCATCTCCGACGTCGTCTTCTTCGAGCTGCTACTGTCGACGCTCAAGCTGCTGCCGTCGCTGCTCCAACGACTACTTCATCTACAATCGTTCGGTACGTTCGTCACGTTCCGATGGCTGTGTTTGTAGATGTCTGGCTGCTGTTCATGTTAATTAATACATCTAGTATTTTCGAGTTTAACATGTTAGTAGCTGTTGCGATCATGTTTACTATTCTGGAATTAATCATGGAAATTATGCCTAATAATCCAACAATCCAAAAACCTTATATTTGTTATAGGCAATTTCCTGAATTAAACATGGGACATCTATCTGATGCGCTGAGGCCGGACAAGTTTACCGGTGTGGACTTTAAGAGATGGCAGTACAAGACCACACTGTGGTTGCGATCTCTGAAAATGTTCGAGACTAGTGAGGGTTTACCTGAAGGAACTATATCTGACGAGGATCAGAACAAGTTCAAGGAAACAAGTTGTTTGATGTGTACATGCACATTACAGATGCCAAAGAGCTCTGGGAGGCACTGAACGCTAAGTTCGGTGTAGCAGATGCTGGCAGTGAACTGTACATCATGGAGAGCTTCCATGACTTCAGGATGGCTAACAACCGTTCTGTAGTCGAACAGGCTCATGAGATACAGTGCATTGCTAAGGAGCTTGAGCACGCTAAGTGTGCCTTACCTGACAAGTTTGTGGCTGGATGCATTATTGCAAAGTTGCCCTCTTCATGGAGGAACTTCGCCACAACTCTCAAACACAAGAGACAGGAGATATCGGTTGAAAACCTGATAGCGTCTCTTGATGTTGAGGAGAAGGCTCGGGCTAAGGACACTGCTGAGAGAGGTGGTGAAGGTCAGTCTAGCGCCAACATGGTGCAGAAGAACTTTCACCATGGCAAGAGCAAGGCAAAGAGCAAGCCTTCCTTCAACATGCCTACCAAGACTACTTCTTTCAAGAAGAAGAAGAAGATGCTGAACAAATCTGAGCTAAAGTGCTACACTTGTGGAGAGCCCGGACACTTCTCTGTGGACTGCCCAGATCGTGCAGACAAGAAAGGGAAGGCGCAAAGCATGTCAACGTCGTGACCGCTAGCAATGCTGATGGGTATGGTAATTTACCGATTGTGCTTTCAGTATTTCAATCTCCATGTTGGTGGATTGATACGGGTGCTAATGTTCATGTATGTGCTGACATCTCTATGTTCACTTCTTATCAGGTCGCAGATTCAAGCGTCTTAATGGGGAATGGATCACATGCTTCTGTTCGTGGTGTTGGCACGGTAGATCTGAAGTTTACTTCGGGGAAGATCGTGCAGCTGAGGAACGTGCAGCATGTCCCTACTATGAACAAGAATCTTGTTAGCGGCTCCCTTCTATGCAGAGATGGGTTTAAATTAGTCTTGGAGTCCAATAAATAGTTGTGTCAAAGTTTGGACAATTTATTGGTAAAGGGTATGAGTGCGGAGGCTTGTTCCGCTTTTCATTATCGGATTTTTGTAATAAGTCAGTAAACCATATTTGTGGCAGTGTGGATTCGGATGCTAATGTTTGGCACTCTCGTTTATGTCATGTTAATTTTGGTTTAATGAGTAGACTTTCCAGTTTGAGTTTAATTCCTACTTTCACCATTGCCAAAGGTTCTAAGTGCCATAGCTGTGTGCAATCTAAGCAACCTCGAAAGCCTCACAAGGCAGCCGAGGAGAGAAACTTGGCACCTCTAGAACTCGTACATTCGGATCTATGTGAGATGAATGGCGTGTTGACAAAAGGTGATAAGAGATATTTCATGACTTTAATCGATGATGCTACTAGGTTCTGTTATGTATATTTGTTGCACACTAAAGATGAAGCTTTAGACTACTTTAAAATCTATAAAGCTGAAGTAGAAAATCAATTAGAGAGAAAGATCAAACGTCTTAGGTCAGATCGTGGTGGCGAGTATTTCTCCAATGTTTTGATGAATTCTGTGAGGAACATGGTATTATTCATGAGAGGACGCCTCCCTATTCGCCCCAATCAAACGGGGTTGCCGAGAGGAAAAACCGCACGCTGACCGACTTGGTGAACGCCATGTTGGACACTGCTGGTTTATCTAAGGCATGGTGGGGGGAGGCTTTGTTGACTTCGTGTCATGTCCTGAATAGAGTTCCTAACAAGGATAAAGAGAAGACACCTTACGAGGAGTGGTCTGGGAGAAAACCATCACTTTCTTATTTTCGTACTTGGGGATGTTTGGCGAAAGTCAATGTTCCAATTCCTAAGAAACGAAAACTTGGACCGAAGACAGTGGATTGTGTCTTTCTAGGCTATGCTCAGCGGAGCATTTGCTATAGATTTTTAGTGGTTAAATCTGAGATACCTGATATGCATGTTGATACTATTTTGGAATCTCGTGATGCAACATTTTTTGAGAACACGTTTCCTATGAAGGATATGCATAGCATTGCTAGAATTTCTTCTGAGATATTTGCTGAACCTAGTACATCTGTTGATCATTCTGAACAACCACTTGTTGAGGAAGTCCTTGAGAAGGATGACAATGAATCAGCTCCCAAGAGGAGCAAGAGACAGAGGACTGAAAAATCCTTTGGTGATGATTTCATTGTGTACCTTGTGGACAATACTCCCACGTCCATTGCAGAGGCATTTGCATCTCCTGATGCTGATGACTGGAAAGAAGCTGTCCATAATGAGATGGACTCGATTCTTTCTAATGGAACTTGGGAATTATCTGAACGACCCTACGGCTGCAAACCTGTGGGTTGTAAGTGGGTGTTCAAGAAGAAGCTAAGGCCTGATGGTACTATTGAGAAGTACAAGGCACGGCTTGTAGCCAAGGGCTACACCCAGCGCGAAGGCGAAGATTACTTTGACACCTATTCACCTGTTGCTAGACTCACCACCATTCGAGTACTACTTTCCCTGGCTGCCTCCTATGGTCTTATCGTTCATCAAATGGACGTAAAGACAGCTTTCCTTAACGGAGAGTTGGAAGAGGAAATCTATATGGATCAGCCTGATGGGTTTGTAGTAAAAGGTGAAGAGAGAAAGGTGTGCAAATTGTTAAAATCTTTGTATGGGCTGAAGCAAGCACCTAAGCAATGGCATGAGAAGTTTGACAGAACTTTAACTTCTGCAGGCTTTGCCATTAATGAGGCTGATAGGTGTGTATATTATCGCCATGGTGGGGGCGATAGTGTTATATTATGCTTGTATGTTGATGACATACTGATTTTCGGTACAAGCATGATAGTGATAAATGAGGTCAAGTCTTTTCTGTCAAAGAGCTTTGATATGAAAGATCTGGGACAAGCTGATGTGATCTGAACATTAAGTTGATTAGGGATGAGAGTGGGATTACGTTAACGCAATCACACTATGTTGAGAAGGTCTTGAGCCGATTTGGTTCTATAGACAGCAAGCCTTCTCCAACACCCTATGATCCCAGTGTGACACTCAGAAAGAACAAGAAGGAAACGAGAGATCAATTAAGATACTCTCAAATGATCGGTTCACTCATGTACCTTGCCAGCGCGACGAGACCTGACATCTCTTTTGCTATGAATGTCAACTATTCATATGGGATAAACATATCCATGGCTGACACGCTGCTCACTGCCTACTCCAACCGTGTACAAAGACCTATGTAGAGCTCTCGGTTCTTCATGCGCTGAAAGTACGATCACAAAGGAACAAGTTTGTCAGAAGAGTGTTTTTACATTAAATATCGGATCATCTCTACATAGTCATAACAATCAAATAACGACGATCAGTTTCATCCTAATAAGAATTCTAAACTTGCGATATGTTGCAACGCAATCTTGTTTGCAGCACCACGTGAAGGATACATGTTATAAGCCACTTGGATGCCTAACCATATAAAATGTGCGAACGTGTCTTGTCATGGTGACAGAAAAACACTGTAAATTCTCCAACCAATTGTGATATGCTAGGCTAAGGATTATACATTTTCACGCGGCACTTCCGATAAAACCATTCTTGGTCGTAAGAAACAATTACTAGGAACAACAAAACCATTGGATGGCAACAATACAAGGTAGGATGAGCGTGAAACATTGCGCATGGTCTTCCGGCCGCTCAAAAGTCATAAGAAATATATATTGATCCAGTGAATGAAATTCAGGCTTTAGGAGCTAGCAGGTAGAGAGACAGCCAAACATGCTGACAGTAGCCGATCTTAGTCGACAGGCTTGCACCAAACCGGCGAAGAAAAAGCAGGGTCGTCCTTGTGCGGAATCGGCGATTGCAGAGGGCAATCGAACATGGTGAAGTAGTCCCCCTTGAAGGGAAAGAAGCCGTAGCTGAAGAGGACCCGAATCCTGACCACCAACTGGAGCAGCCCCTCCAGCCTCTCCCTGACCAACGTCTCTTCCACCACGGTACCGCTGGCGTTGCGCAGCTGCCCCACGAACGACAGTTGCTTCAGGGTGTTCTCACGGGGCTTCTGCGTGAAGGACGGCAGCTCGTCGTCGTCCACTGGTCCAAGCTTCGCATCGGCGTACACAAGGGTCGCCGCAAAGTGGCGGTGCCGGATCCTGTAGAAGTCGTGGATGCTGTGTAGGAGGACACCCGTGGTGACGTTGAAGCGGAGCTGATGCGACGGCTGGAGCTCGAACTCGTAGATGGTGGCGGCGGTGAGGTGCGGCTTCACATGCGATGGCCGGAAGATCAACCACCGGACGAAGAGGACGATCAAGGTTGACGCCCACAGCCCGGAGAGAAACTTGGCCAAGAAGGCCACCACCTTGTGCGTAAGGCCCTTCCGCTCCCTGATGCTTTCCGGCGGCTCCAGAAAGGAGGAGCAGCAGCGGCAGCAAACCGTGAGGTTAAGGATCAGGGTGGCGAAGGCATGGCAGAAGAAGAAGTAGCTGCAGGTCTCGAGGCAGTGCCAGTAGGTCTTTCCCTCGCAGAGCTCCTTGCCGACGCCCCGCATCGCCTCTGCTAGCTGGTGGCAGAGGTGTCGCAGATAGGAGAGGGACATCTTCCTACTATATGTCCTTTGCACCTCCACCACCGGCGGGGTAGAAGAAGACACCTGCTGCCCATCTTCATCGTGCCGCCTCTGCATCTCCATCAGCAGCAGAGCGGCGCTGACGTCGGCGGCGGGGACGGCTACAGATATGTGCCCATCTTCTTCTCTCTGCGTCTCCACCCCCGCCATAGATGGACCTACTCTTGCCTAGCTAGCTACGTACCTACCTCGAGGATGAGCTTCTGTGAGATGGATGTTGGGCAAGAGCCCTTTGCTGTGTATTTGTACAAGAAGAGGACAATTTTCGGGTACGGGAGGGAATGAGTCACTTTGCGGGAGCTCTTGCCCAACAAATTTCCTGTAACTTGACATCTTTAAAGGCAGCAAGCACAGTGGCACAGGACAGGAACCTGAAACATGAGCTGAACATATACTTGAAAACAATTTGGTTGCAGAGAAATCACATACAAATTGAACGAAATGTGCTTAGAAAAAGTATGAAGCAGATGATTGATAGCTGATAAATCTTTTACATTCCGTGGTCACTGAAGAAACTTAGATTTATTGATAGTCTACTACTATATCTAAATTATGATCCTGGTTTTTTTTCTTCTGAAAACTGTAACAATGCATCATCTGTTAATATTTCAGACAGGTATAGTGGGGCTAGGGCTCTAGAATCTAGATTTGTATGCTAATTTCCCACACTACGGGAAACCCACAAAACGCCGACGGCCTAAATATACACCGACGGCCAAATGTCGGGGCCATCGGCGTATAAGGCGAGCGAGAAAAGCGGCGAACGCGGCCGTCGGCGTAACAAAACCGTCGGCGTAGCCCGACATACGCCGACGGCAGCCGTTGGCATCTTCACTGCCGTCGGCGTATACTTTTTCTATTTTCTCTACATTTCATACGCCGACGGCCGCCGTCGGCGTATACTTTTCTCTATTTTCCATTTTAATATGAAATAATTCATATCTTTAAATCCGTAAATCGAAATTTAACAAATTAAATGTCTAAATCGATTAGAAAAATGAGAGGAATCCAAATATGACATCCATAAAATCTTTTTCACCGTGCACATGATATTTTATAACATATGTTTGTTACTTGCTTAATTAAAAAGTCATTTTTTACACTTAAAATGGAAAATGATATTTACTAAAAAAAATTGGAAATTGTTTTTGGCAACAATGTTTTCCATACCAAGACACCCCTATTTGCCAAGTATGGATACATTATCACAAAATATGGCATGGGGATGGTCATACCTTGGTCATTTGACACGAAAGTTATACATGTCTATAGATGATAGACCTTTTTGTGAAGCATTTTTTGAAATATTTGTCAAAACTCAAGTTTACCATTTTTCCTAGCAACTAGTACATATAAAAGGACTCCATCTCAAAGGAATTCATCTTTTGAGTATTTTCTCAATTTCTTTTATTTTTGTGAAAAATCGGTCAAAATGACCGTCGTGTCTATTCATTGAAAGGGGTCACATTTTTCAAAACTATCAATGTTTGTGTGATAAACTCACTACTTTTGTACATAGAAAGTATTTTTGTACAAAAATTAGACCAAACTATCACACACTTGTAGTTCAATTTCAATTACTTTTGGAAAATCGGCATAAAGTTATTTAAATAGGAATAATTAGGTAAAAATCGAGAAAATTTCTTATACTTGGGTGTTGTCCATAAAATATGTAGTACCCTTTGTGACAATAAGATGGGTGCCTTTTGCAACATATTTTTGGTATTTCCTCCATAAGAAAAGTCATTTGTGGAACTTAAAAAATGGAAAATGATATTTATAAAAATAATTGGAATTTGTTTTTGGCAACAATGTGTGCCATACTAAGGCAGCCCTATGTTTCAAATATGGACACATTATCACAAACTATGGCATGGGGATGGCCATAACTTGGTAATTTGACACGAAAGTTATACATGTCTATAGATGATAGACCTTTTTGTGAAGCATTTTTTCGAAATATTTGTCAAAACTCAATTTATCATTTTTCCTATCAACTAGTACATATAAAAGGACTCCATGTCAAAGGAATTCATCTTTTGAGTACTTTCTCAATTTCTTTCATTTTTGTGAAAAAATCGGTCAAAATGACCGTCGTGTCTATTCATTGAAAGGGGTCACATTTTTAAAAATATCAATGTTTCTGTGATAAACTCACTACTTTTGTACCTAGAAAGTATTTTTGTAAAAAAAATTAGACCAAACTATCACACACTTGTACTTCAATTTCAATTACTTTTGGAAAATCGGCATAAAGTCATCTAAATAGGAATAATTAGGTAAAAATCGAGAAAATTTCTTATACTTGGGTGTTGTCCATAAAATCTATCCAAAAGCGAGGAGGGTTACCTATAATTGCCCTCCATAAAATCTAACCAAAAGGGCATAATATTTAACATAGTTGTAATTGAATCTATTTAAATGACTTTATGCCTAATTTCCGAAAGTAATTAAATTTTGAACTACGTGCATGTGGTAGATTGCTCTAATGTTTTTGCGAAATTCATTTTAACATACACCAGTTGTGGTTATATCACAGAAACTTTGATAGATTTGAAAAATGCAACCCCGTTTGATGAATAGGCACGTCGATCATTTTGACACTTTTTTCAACAAAATAAAAGAAAGTGAAAAAATACTCCGAAAATGAAATCGTTTGGCACAGAGTATTTATATGTGTACTAGTTGCTAGGAAAAATAATAAACTTGAGTTTGGATAAAAGTGTGGAGCAAGTACAACAAATATGGTGCGAAATGGAGAGATACATGATCACCGTCCGTTGGAGAGATCCAACAGCTGCCCATCATCCAAAACAAGCACACGATCCGTGGGAGTTACGGTGATTGGAGAAAAATAACAAAGCACGCACAGCCACCCATCCCTTCCTTCCTTATCCCTTTCCTTATCTCTTCCTCCATCGATCCATCCTCGCGCGGCACCTGCCCCAGCACAGGCCACCCCCGCTCCAGCACCTGCCCCCGGCGTCAACGTCGACGACCAGGCCCCGGCCATGATGGAGGTGAAGTCCGGCACCGTCGTGGACGTGCAGCCGGTTGACGCGGCGGAGGCCCAGCGACGCGAGGGGATGAGCGGTGGGAAGAAGACCGGGGTCGTAGTGGCCGCGTTCTCGACCTCGCCGCGGAGGCGCCACCGCCTCTACCCTCCGCCGCTTGCGCGCCTACACACGCGTAGTCCGCCTCCTCCATTCTCGCCTCCTTCCTCGACCGGACGCCTACTCGCTGCTGGATTCGAGGAGCAGGCCCGACGACTTCGTGGCCGCGCTGGTCTCCTCGCCTCGATGGTCGCCGGCGAGCTCGCGCGCTCTGGGACGGGCTGTTCTACCTCGCCGTGAGTGCACGCGCGTCTCGCCGTGCTCGTCATCGACCTCTGTCGCCGGCGAGCTCGCGCGCTCTGGGACGGCCTGTTTTAGTTCTCTGCTGCCCTCGGCCGTGGCTTGTGCTGGCCGTGGCCTCCCTCACCATGGCCTCTGTCGGTGAGGTGGGAGGCTCGGCACGCCGGTGATCCGGCGGCGGTGGCTCAGCTTTTTTTTTGACTTTTCCCGGATGTGTACGCCGACGGCTAGAGCTCCTCCCAGGCACGCAGGAACACTCCACGTGTCCTCGATATGCCGACGGCGTCCGGCCATCGGCGTATTGTGGCATTCCCGTACTGCCAGATTATACCGCACCATATATAGTAGTATCTTTGTTATGCGGATAATGAAGAACCATAAAACTGAAAGCTCCAGCATCCAAGTTCCATTTCAAGGGAGGACGACGTGCCATGCATATGGAACGATGATGATGGCGGCTAACAAATTCTGCAATATAATAGGGACAACCTTGAAGAAACGAGCACCACACGGAAGCTGAAAGTCATCGAGCTGATCTGAGTACATTTTACGTTGACGCTTCTTCCTCCACTAGATTCTAAGGAATGACTACCAATTTGACACTTCAGGCGCTCTAGATTATCTATTTTTACCCATAAATATATTTATATTCTTTAACTCCAGATGTCTTTCTCAAGTTAGATTCATGTATACTCTAGAAGCACTATACCAATTTATATGAAACATATTTAATTTTATTCAATGAAATGGTACCATAAAAATTGATACATATACAAATGCTAGAATAGTGTGAAAAAAATTGTTTGCTCAAATTAAGGTGAAACTCATCATAACAAAAGTATTTCCCTAAGCAACCAGACTAATTAATACAACCTTTTATGCAAAAAATGCAGTTTTGGTTTTGCATTATAAGTGCATTGTAAAGATACATTCAGGACTGTATGAGCCTTTTTACCTTTAGGAATAAATGGTTGTGTTTATTATTGTTGTTAATATTTCTACTTATACCCAAAAAGTTATATATAATGTATTAAACAAGGTCTCAGTTAAAACATTGTACTACGCATATAATTAAGTTGTGATGAGGTAAAAGTGTTCAATATAAATCATTTCGCCGGTGGCCGGCGAGATCATGCATCCAGCCGTGGCAGTGGCTGAACCAGCAGCGTGGCTGGCTGATTCTCGTGGTTACCCTGGTTGCAGCCGCAACCTTCCAGATCGGGTTGAACCCTCCCGAGGGGTCTTGGCAGGATACCGCGCCCGGGCCAACC
This sequence comes from Poa pratensis, assembly GCA_947311845.1. Lineage (NCBI taxonomy): Eukaryota > Viridiplantae > Streptophyta > Magnoliopsida > Poales > Poaceae > Poa > Poa pratensis. The sequence goes on along the minus strand of CAMZMU010000085.1, from coordinate 442,366 downwards.
GGACACGTGGCCGGTACATCAGTGCTAGCCTCCCTGTATCCTGGTGCTTTTGCCGTAGTGAAGTGTGTATCAACTTAAGCATTACGGTGTCTATCGTGCTCATCATCGCTATATCCTGCGAGTCTTCTACCGTACGGTGCCGAGGATGACCTCACTGATTCTCGTAGCACTATTCGATCTTGGCCTCTTCCTCGCTGCCTACTTGTCCGCCACCAACCCCATGAATATATCGGGCGCACTTGTTAGCCTTGCTGTAGGTTTCGGCATCATCGTCTGCATCGTCTTATTTGTCTTCGTCGTGAGGTATGCATACCGCGAGTTTGTCTAGTTTCTAGTATTTAGTACACCGTTGATGGGGTACGCGGAGAAGACAAATTTTTCTTGTAGGGGAGGGGATGGGTCGTTGTACATCAAACTGCGTTCTCTCGTGATTTGGGCCCAAAAACACCGTTGAAGTATCTCACGGTGATATGGGCCGTGCTTATTTCCACGTTGTTGTACGTCCGGTCATGTCGGGAGCTCCTATATCACGCCTCACGTGTGCGCGAACGTCTCTCCGCGTACCCCCTCGCTTATTGGGCCCGGCCCAAATTTCCTAGCTATAACACCGGAGGCCCGTGCTTGATGAGCTAGCTCTACAAACGATCGTTTGATCAGCTCAACTTTTTTTTTAGATATGAAATGTCCATCACCGAGCCCAAATCAGGAGGTTCTTGGCTGTTAAATCTGAGAAACCGCAGCAGAGACGATCTCACCCGCCTCCGGCCTGTCCCGAACAGCAAGAACGCACATCCAACATGCACAGTAACTAGCAAAGGATATGAAGTGCTGCAACTAGATGAATACCAATGAAGGTCCAAGGATGAACCAGTGGGAGTCGACATCACCAAGCTTGCCAAACTGGTAGCATCGGACTCACACCTCCACCAACCAAACCGCCAACCAAGACCAGCAGCACCACCATCTCCATCCTCTCCCTCACCACCACGGTTGGCCAAGAGTATGAAGATAGGAATCATACCACTTGGAGCACAACGAACACGCTTATGAAATGAGCAAGCGCCCGAAGCCAACTCTTCTTTCTCCATCCTCAGGAGCTCGTCGGAGTGGTTCGGCTGCACCCGCCTGGTGCCGCGCAAAAACACCAGATCGAAACAGCTCGAAAAGAGACACCAGCCCCGTATTGTAGCTGCAGCAGAGCATGCCCACTCCCCTCCCTCGCCACCCTGGCCGGCCGAGAAGGAGCAAGCAAGCTCATATGAGCTGAATAACAGGGGGCGCCGGTGCTTGAAGAAGGGGTCGATACCGGTCTCGCCTTGGACGTCCTCCTGCCGCATTCAGACATATACCAAAAATATATATTTCAAAATCAACGTTGGGCCTACATCCAGACATTGTATATTCGCAGACAAAATTTTGTTAAAAAGGTAAGAAAAAAATTGGTCTTTGTAACATAGAAATTAAATGTTTTGTTTAAATTAATTTTGGAGCACTTGAATTTATCTTTTTACACAAGACACAAAAAATGTCATTTTCACGAATTATGTGTGCAAATATAAATATCTACGATTAAGCTGCCCATTTTTTGAATTTTCCATATAATTTTTAAAAATACGGTATATATTTGTCATGTAATGTTTAGTATAGAGTATAAAAATCTAATCCCACACGTGTTAAGGCTCTAAATTAGTTATTTGGTCTGGCTGCAACTGTTTAGACAAAAACATGGGTTTCCTGCAAAAAGTGTTTTGATTCTGTGTTTTGTGCAACAATGTCACCAAACATTGGTGTTATGTGCAATTTTCTCTCTTCCTGTACTAGCGAGCGAGCTTGCGCCATCCAACTATCTATCAAATTTTTCGCGTTTACAAAAAAATCAAATCAAGCATCTGAACCTTTTTCAAAAAAGAGTATTTTCTAAAATATACCAATTTCAAGTGCAAACATTTTTAAAACCTAAATCTGGTTTCTTACATTACAATATGCATCGCAACGGTTGCTGGTAGCACCAAGTAATTAATTGCTCATGTTGTAGCGTTGTTGTGAGTACTGATCTCTAATTTCTTCTTATCCATCTACCCGAAGACTCGAAGTGTATCGCTAGTGAAAGTTGAAACTTCAGGTCACGCCGGAAACGGCAACATTTCCTGAAGAAATTGCGTGTGGGTTGGGTGCTTGACGATCACAGCACCCTGAAGGATTTGCTACTGCTCACGCAAAGTCACGCCGACCAAAGTTTGGCTTCACACGGACATGATGGAGTAGCTTTTGTACTTGAAGTCTGAAGAAGAAGGTCCAGCCGTCTCCATCCACCACTATGATCATCGATCCATGTTTCTTTCCTTCGGCCAATCAGAACGAAGATAGGGATTACGTGCTTGTGGATCTCCTGTGTACCGTGGTCATGACTCTACACTGTTGTGGCCTTTCCAACATGTCCGTGTCAGCATGTCAGCCGGTGTGTTTGCTCAGTTAATACATGCATCAACCAGTTGCTTAATTTGTACTAGTATGTGCACAATGTAATGTCTTCTAGATTATTTTGCTAAAAACACTTACATAGGGGTACAATAAATACAATAAATAAGAGATCTCGGTACTACTCCTCTTGGTTCAAAATTTGATAACTTCCATTTGTTAACATGTGGATGTATCTAGACATGTTATAAGTATAGATACATCCACGTATTGACAAATGAAAGTCGTTTAATTTGAAAAAGAGTGGTACGTGTTTAATTAGTTCATGCTTTTTAATATTACCACTAATAAAAAAGATTCAATTAACAATCACCGTCACATCATGCAATATAAACAACATTGTTTAGCAAACGCGGATGAGCAGTATATAACTACTTGTACCATGTGCCCGAGACACACGCTACCAGTATTTTAGTAGTGGTAGCGCATCCGGTGAAAGATAGCGCTAGTAATACTATTACTAGTTGAATCGGCGCGCGCACGCCGCGCCCTTGATGTTGATTTTAAGTAAAAGATGCTCTTGTATTTCGGTTCGGAGTGTTAAAATGCGTCGAAATTTGAAGTTTGGATTTTCTCCAAAAATTGAGCAATTTTGAATGTTCAAAAATATGTAGGATTGTGCGTGTGTCGTGGCATATTTAATAAAGCTGCATAATCAGTGGAAATTCAGTATGTTAGTATTTTTAAATTGAATCCATTTAATTGTAGGGAATGTACTTCGGACGTTTATGAATATTTGCCAGGTTAAAAAGGCAAAGGAATGTTTTTATTTTGGTGTAAGTAGTTAGCACGTATTTTTGAGTTTGAAAATTATTGGAATTCAAGAGAAGTTTGCGTTGTGGAAATGTTATGATTCGAAATGTTGTTGAAGTTGGTATGTTTGAGTTTGAAGATTATTGGAATTCAAGAAAAGTTTACGTTGTACAAATGGTCTGATTGGAAATTTTGTTCAAATTGGGTAGGTATTTAGAGCTGATTTTTTTTTTGATGTTCATAGAATGGTCAGATTTGGAAGAGTTTTAAAATTCTAGAATTCTCAAATTTGGAAGTTGAATTTAAATGGTCCAATATGCTTGGATTTGTCCATAAATTTGTCCAAATGTTAACCTATTAGAAATATTCGAGCATGTTTGTTTTATTGTCATAAGTAGTTAGGATTTTCTTTCTGAGTATTTCGGGCATTTTTTTTTTTCGGAGTATTTATTTATAGAGAAGTTTGCGTTTTCTGGGGTTTTAGTTTAAAAAAAGTGGACTGACAGGGTGGGCCCACCGCGACGTCAGGCTGACATCAGCAGTGGGCACGGCGGCCGTGCGGCCGCGGCGAGCACGCCGGCGACGCGTCCGTGGGAGGTAAGACGCGGCGCTAGCCGCGGTGGACGCTGGTGGACGCGGGGCAGCCGGACGTGGCGGCGCCGCCGCGTCTGGGTCGCCGGAGCGACGCGGCCGGCATCGGAACGTGGCGGAGGAGCAGGCGCACGGCGCGGACGATTCCGACGCGCGGCGGCCGTCCCAGCACGCGTTGCTCGTCGGAGACGGAGAGGACGCGGGGCGGACCTTCCCGTATGGCTCGATTTGATCGGAAAGCAGCGGAGCGGCGGGTGCAGCGTCGGCGGCGCCGGCGACGGCGCGGTCGCGCGAGAGGGAGAGAGGGAGGGGGATCTGCGGAACCTTTTGCAAAAAAGCCATTGTGGTTTCCTGTAATTTGAAACTGGTCCTTCTCCTCGTAATATCGTGGGTTGCGGAGCTAAATCTCGGTTTGTAAGGGGCGTTTTTAGAAATCTGTCGTGGAGGTGCTGCTTCGACCGTTGGATTGAAAACGGACGGTCTGGATCAGTTTACTGTTCATAACTGTAGATGCTACAGTTATGAGCAGTGAGTGGAGCGCGGAGGGGCCGAGAAACTCTCCGTCCTTTATATATAGAGGTAATAGTGCACACTACTTCTGAAGTCTTACTAGACATCTGAGCGCGGCAAATGCCGCGCCCGTGTTTTTTGAATTCTAATTTGAAAATGGCGACGTTCTGAGATCGTCTAAGCTTGGAGATCATTGAAATTGGGTAAAGAATGTTTAAAAAATGGTCGGGTTTTGCAGATTGCTCACATTTGAAAATGGTTGTAATTCCAAAAAAGTTTACGTTTTAGGAATGTTTAGATTTTAAAATTGGTTAAAGTGGAACTGTATTACGGTCTGAATTCTTTTGTCGTCTATAAAATTATCGGATCTGAAAGAATGTTAAAATTTCTGGAGGTCTTAAATTTGAAATTTGGATCTAACGGCATGCGACGCGGTCGTTTGGGTAGAAGGGAAAATACCGCGGAGTAAAATATTCAAATCTAGAGTGGAAAGTTATTAAGATTTAAATTGTGTTTAATTTTGTAAAATGCTCAATTTGAAAGGCATTCATAATTTTGAAATGCTGAAATCTGAAATCTGATCGTACGTCGTAAGCAGCTACTGTTTCTTTTTGTGTTCATGTTCTTATATTTGTCATAATTGAACTATCTTTCGTTTGCTAAATGCTCGGTCCTGAAATACATTCCAAATTTTGGAATATCAAAATTTGAAATTTGTTCATATGCCGTAGGCAGTCAACGTTTATTTTTGCTATGTTTGTCAGATTTTTTCGGACGGATAAAGCTGAAGTCGCTTGTATACTTGACATTTCACATTTCTCTTATCTTTTTTTTTCCGCTCAAATAGTACTCCTAGTACCTGTGATTTTTTAAGACAAATAGCTTAGTCATTATAAATTATAACGTTGCCTGTGGTTTTTAGACAAACGATTCCATTATCAAGAGAGATGCGAAATGTTAAGGAATGGGAGCACTGCGTAAACAATAGCAGGACGGTAAGGAATGGAAACATTGCCTAAACAATATCTCCTTTTTTTATCTTTTTTCTTTGCTTGAACAATTTTTGGATTAGTTCATATTTCTCTAATCCTTTGTAAGTCATGGAAAATGGTCGTCTAAATTAGATAGAAGCAGTTCTTATATTCCATTAGCTAGTAAAGCCCACAGTGAACGTTGTGTTTCGAAATGCTAAACATCGCCGTAATTTGTTGTCTGGAATATTTGCACGCTTTTAGCAAATTTAAGTGTTCACATATGTTTGTACTTAGTGATTCAAAATGCTAAAATTCGTCCTAATTTGTCGTCTGGAGTATTTGTAAGTTTTTAGCAAGTTTAAGCGTTCACATATGTTTGTAGTTTGACGGTGTAGTCATGTGATTGCTGACTTTGTTCGTCAACGTGGAAATATAATGATTAAACTGTCGTTAGAAAAATAAGTACCGTCTTGTTGTTGTGAAAAATTGTTGTTTTGAGGAAGTTTCAAATCGCAATTATATTTTACAGTTCCGATGTAAAATATTTTGGGGAAGATTTGAATAGTAATAAATTCTGGAGAAACCAAAAGAATAATATATCTATACTGAACATAGTGTGGCGACACGCCGCACGCGTGTGGTTATTAATATCGAAACAAACTGTTATCAGGAGAGAAAATGTTAGGTGGATGTTCATGTTTTTTTTTTCTCGCCAACAGATGTTTCAACTGGTAGAAATGAACAGGTGCAGCAATGTAGTCCGTGTAAACAATAACAAATTTGTAGATCAAATGGAAATAATCGTCAAAATTAAGTGAAAGCGTCGCATCCGTTATATGTAAGAAAGAATAACAAATTTGTAGATCACGGGAAAATAATCGTCGAAAGTAAGTGGAAGCGCCGCGCCCGTTGTATTTAAGAACGCTGAAAATAATCAAGACGTTAAAGTTTAAGTGTAAGTCTCTTCGTGTATATTATTTCTTAACAGTCTGTGATGAATGCAGGGCTTCTGGTCAGATTTGAAGAAATGCACTACCACCCCATTCAGTGATATTAAATAAAATGGGACTTGACGTGAGAATCGAATCCAAGTACATGTGTTGGATATGTGTACCCATGTGAAGATACCAATAATTCTGGCATCTAGTTAGGAGTAGATCTGAACTGCATGTGGACACTAAAAAAATTGTATATAATGGGCGCTATAGTTTAGGTCTGCTCGGTCCCTTCATACCGGGTGATATTAAATGACATGAGACTTGTCACCTAGTGATATTATGTCTGCTTGCTGAGTAGATCTCAATAAATGCACTACAACCCGGGTGATATTAAATGACATGAGACTTGGCGCGATATTAGAGTCCAAATCTTTATGTTGCAAATGGTACCAATATGAACACTTTGATAATTTTGGCATCAAGGTAGGAATAGGTCTGACACGCATGGGACACGGAAAATTCGGTATACAGAAAGACATTAGAGTTTAGGTATGCGAAGTCTCTTCACATATATTATGGATCAATTATCGAACTTGACGTGAGATCTGAGTGTCTGAGTCATTGCGTTAAGAGTGATGCTACAGTTACGGAAAGATCTTATGGAAGAAACTTACAGGATCAGGTGGAGAAAGTCAGAGGGTGGGCCACCAGCGAAATTCAGGGGGGTCGAGGGGGGGGGGGGGGGGGGGGGGGGACTAATAAGGCCTAGACGTAATTCCGTAAGTCTCTCCCGCAGGTTTTCATCCGTAAGTGTAGCATTATTGTTGCTTTAAATATGTGTACCCCTATAAGAATTCCGCATAACATGGTAGCCAAAATGTTTATTGTAAGAAGGTTTCCAGTTTATGTGTAATGCAAATGGGTGCGTTTTTAGCGTAGGTCACCGATATGTGTTGTGTGATTCTTTCCTTCCATCTCGGTAGCCGAAATGTTGGTTCAAAAAACCTGCCATCGCCTTTATTCTCACTGGATGTCTTTCCAGGGACGAGCTAGGGGAACCTAGACCGGTGTGGGTTAGAGCCCGGGAGGCGGCACCATCTAGATGGTTCCGCATGTCCTTGTGTGTTTCCAAAGAGATGTGGACAAATTCTTTACTCCAACAAATTGGTTCATATTATTTTTACCAATATGTAACAAATATCATGTTTATTCCCAACATTTCTATTTAAATTTTAACTCATCGATTTTGAGTTTCTGCACTTGTATAGGTTTGAATTTGCACATGTAATTTTTCGTGGAAAAAACTTTTTTTAGCAAAATATGGCAGCAGCTCTGCCTATTTATTATAGAAGAAGAAAATGACGGTCAAGAAAAAAGCACGCATGCGGTATACTCCCGGCGGTGGAAAACACTCGCCAACCTCGAAGGGTGCAACACACTAAGAACCTGGTGAAACTCTTCAAAAGCCAGGAAGGCCACCTCCAGATAAGTTTGGCGTGTCGCGAAGAAGAGATACACTTATTTCTCTCCTTCCAGACATTCCACATGACGTAGATGATTCTCCCGCTTCTTTCAGGAGCCCTAGTGAAGGTGGTGTTCAAGATGGTTCTACACCACGAAGTGTCGACATAATCGTGAAACCCGGAGAGAGGCCCGAACTTGTCCACAGCCCAGGCATCAATGGTGTTCCACACGGCCATTGTGAAGGGGCACTCAATACACAGGTGAGTAGCCGTTTCTGGGTGGGAGAGACAGAGCTGACAGACGGGATCATGAAGCCATCCCTTTGTAGCAAGGAGGTCGGCCGTGAGGATGCACTTGTGGAGTACCATCCAGGCAAAAAACTTGGCCTTTGGTTCGTCAAAAGCCCTCCAGACTTTAGAGGAGTCAAACTTTTGGAAGGAGCCTTCGAACTGAGCAGCATAGGCTAGTCAAAGTGGATGCACCGCTTTTTAACAAAAGCACTTTGGACGGAGGACACAAGTGTGGGGAGAAAGGGTGCCAGGTGCTTTGCCAGAAGCTTCGAGAACATCTTCGAGACGCTATGGATGAGACTGATGGGGCGATAGTCCCCCACAGCCGAAGCATTAACCTTCGGAAAGAGAATGATATTGGTAGAGTTCACTAGGCCAGCACAACCACCACGGTGACTGGCGAGATGGCGAATAGCGGAGGAGATGTCTTCCCGAACAGTCTCCCAACAAGCCTTAAAAAAGGCGCCAATAAACCCGTCTAGCCCCTGGGCCTTGAACGAAGGAAGGGAGTGCACAGCACGCTTGATCTCTTCATCATCAAAAGGGGCCTCAAGCGCGGAAAGATCCCGGGCAAAATATCCTAGGGTCTCCCACTTAAGTAACGTGTTGCGATTGGAGGTTGTGCCAAGGTGATCGTGGAAACTTTTTACTGATATACATACAAAAGTTTGAAGCTTAGAGAGGAGGCATTGGTATATACTTGTAGCACGTGCAATTTGTGAAGGCGTAGCTACCGCGTGGCCTTCAAGTACATAATGAGACATCCAAAACGTCTTTTTTTTTACTGGAATAGAATAGCTGCGAACTTGATGTAAGCCAGCTCACATGGAGCTATGTAGATCGATCTTAGAACCATGTGAAGGCAGGATTAGTACTATTCGATAGCAAGGCTGGCCATTTATTTTCACCGCCATGAAAGAAGATATATAAATTGCAATGCGATGCTAATTACATGCCAAAGTGAAACATGCAGTCGACAATTTCACGTCACCTGCTGGTGGTACTGCACAGTGTTCCTGGACTCGACATGTCGCCGTGAGAGGCATAAACCACACACACTCAACTAGCGGCAATACAGGCACATCATCTGAATCAAAATGACATTTCACGAGACGTTGAATTGGTTTCCGTCTGAGCGGCGCTGAGATGTGCTAATTTCAATGGTTTTACAGGTGGATTGATTTCGTACAATACAACACACATCGATTTGGTTCTTCAAACTTGAAATGATTCGAACATGAACAAATCGATTTCAATGATTCATATTGGATGCAAGCCATTGAGATCATCATTTGGCGGACTAAAGCTGCAGCACATAGTGCGCCTGCATGAGAATGATGCGATGCCAATTACATGCCAAAGTGAAACAGGCAGTCGTCAATTTCACGTCACCTGCTGGTGGTACTGCACAGTGTTCCCGGACTCGACATGTCGCCGTGAGAGGCTGGAAAGTTGATGTAGCACTTATGGTAGTAGAAGTATACCGGATTCAGGATGGGGACCTTGTACATGATCGTGGAGGCAACCGTCACAAGGACGTTGAACGAGCCGTTGGCGAGCTCCCTCGCCAACAGCTCGGCTGCTGCAGGGTCTAGCTGTGCGGCGCTGCCCTGGAAGACAGAGTGGAGGACGTTAGTCGCCTTAGGATGCTGGACGAAGGCATCCAGCACGTCGGCGCTGGGGCCGAGCCGTGTCTCGCCGTAGGACGCCACCGCCGTGAAGTCGATGTAGCGGATGATGAAGTGATTGTGCTTGTTGTGGAAGCTGAGGTCCATGGCGATGTGGTAGTCGAGCGTGGAGGTTGCGTTGGTGAGGTTGAACCGGGTGAGCACGGCGGCGTCGACACGCGGCCGCAGCTGGCTGGGGCGGAGGAGGAGCCAAAGGAGAACCGAGACGATGGTGACAGGGAGGAAGACCTCAATCATGTTGTAGATGGCCTGGAAGAGAGTGAAGAAGAACCCACATTTACATTTTGTAGGTTGCTCTACGGGAGGATCCATATTTTCTTTCTAGAATATGGAGTTAGAGGGCCTAGCTAATAAGTGGCCAGCATCCATCATTTATAGGCGCATGCTTTCGCTTCCAGGCTACTAATAGTACAACACTCCTCTAACTACATGTACGCACTACCCATCAGTAAAATCCGCATTCAAAAAAAAAAATGTACTCAGCCGCTACGTGTGCTCTTTTTATTTGAAAGAACTGTTAATGACTTTTAAAGTTTCAAAAAAAAATCACATGTAGGCAATGATGTATTCTATGAATGCGCAAAATTTCTACTCGAATGCATTGTATCCAGTTCGTGTAAATATGACAAAAGTAAAGATCCGAAGTAATGAACTGTCCAGAAAATTTGAACCTTCTCAAATTTGTGTGTGTAACGGGAAGTTCCCGATGATTACGTCCACATCGGCGAGCAACCGGCGGACATCATGAACAAAGTTCCAGGAGCTCCACGGGAAGCTGGGCATCGCCAACATCAACAGATGATTAAGGGGGCAAATATGATCAGTTAACTAACTCCAATTCAACATCAGCAGCGTATTAAGCTGGGCTTAGTCAGATTATTCATAAAATTAAGTTTCATCATAAAACTTGAGTTAGTTGTAGGTCTGTATTGAAGTGATCGATTGATGTATGTTTCATACGTGCCATGTTTAATTTTTTCGTTTTTATTTAGATTGTAACTCTGAAATAAATAGAGAAGAATAAACACAGAAAAGCTCTAAGTTGAACACATCACAATGTAATCACCGGTTCATTGTCTTCCATCTCTCATGAGTGTTGTTACAGAAGAAGAGAATGATCCGTTCGGAACATGGCCATGGGTACCAATTACATGATACGACAAAAACCTATAGCCCACGCTTTTTACACTTGATATGGCATTCCTCGCCGTTGAACATGTAGGGACCTCCCCTCCGGGCCGTGGGGTGAAGGAAAGAGAGCGCGCAGGAGGTGTCGCACCACCGGTGGCCCTTTAGTTCCAGGTGTAGCTGGGCATGTATGGTGTAGTAGCCGAGAGCGGCGCCGTCCTCCTCCGCCTTGGCCACGCCCACGCGTTCGACCTCGCCCTCGCCGGTGACCTGCCGACCTTGCGCTTCAAAGGGAAGCATGATTGTCTTGGAACGGCGTAGCTGGAAGGGAGGCAGACTGCCGTCCACCCCGAGCTTCAGGCCCCCATACGAAAGCGCCACGGTGACCTCGGTGGCGCGTAGGCGCTTCAAATTCGTCCGCCAGCTTTGTTGGTTGTCGAAGGTGAAGACGACCGAGAGGTTGTAGGTGACGGTGGAGGTGGCCTTGTCCACGTCCAGCGTGTACAGGGTGCCGTTCTCCACTCTATGGAGCAGACCATACTCCCTCATCGGCACCAGACACAAGAGCGAAGTAAGTCCCGCCAAAAACCCTGCAGCACACAACAGAAGGAAGGCAGGGTAGCCCCATTCATCGTAGATCGCCATGCACTTCCCTTTATCTAAAAAGATCGCCATGCACTAGTCTAGTACGTAGTACTGGTTGGGAATTAAAGCTTACAAAGAGCCAGAGGTTGCGGAAGCTAAGCAGGGTGAGAGGTTGGAGTCGGAGTTTGACCATATTATGTAGAGATCAGGACGCAACGAGGCATCCAATGATGCAAGACAGCAAGCAAATCGACGAATTTACAAGTACACAACTCCCGCATGATGCATGGAGGAGCTGTCAACCATGTGGAAGATATAAACAATAAGATGTTACAGTCTATGTCTGCGCAACTGTGACATTAAAGAAGAGGAGACTTGGCGCGAGATTTGAGTCCGAGTCTTGTGTTAAATATGTGTGCCCATGTGGAGATTTAATTCGCTTAAAAATGAAGCATTTGGTAGCCAAAATATTCTTGCAAATTGAAATTTTGCGCTAGCTGTATATGTAATATATGGAGTGAAACACACGAGAAGTCACCAAATTGCACAAAATGTAAGCATTAGTCACCAAGTTGTAAAAGCTCAAAACGTGATCACGAAGTTGTAGAATAGCGAAATATTGGTCGCTCTGTCAAGACGGACGTTAAGTCGCTGACGTGGCAGTTTGGTTTTTATAAATGGACCCTATAATAGATCTGACCTGCATGGGGACACTGATAGTTTTCGTATAAAAGAATTTTCGAGTTATAAAAAGATGTTTTATTAAACCCATAAATTACCATCAGGATGATACAATTTATAGGAATTTACACCCTGCCTTTGTCTATTTAGAATGCACATGGCCGCGTGAACAAAAGGAATACAATAAACCGTGCAATACAAGAATGTGGAGAACTCATAGTAATTCCTAAGGCGATGGAGGGCCGATCCTATAATGTCAACCATTCATATGGGATAAACATATCCATGGCTGACACGCTGCTCACTGCCTACTCCAACCGTGTACAAAGACCTATGTAGAGCTCTCGGTTCTTCATGCGCTGAAAGTACGATCACAAAGGAACAAGTTTGTCAGAAGAGTGTTTTTACATTAAATATCGGATCATCTCTACATAGTCATAACAATCAAATAACGACGATCAGTTTCATCCTAATAAGAATTCTAAACTTGCGATATGTTGCAACTGTTAGAATTGGGCCCATATGTGGCAGCCCAATAAGCAATTTCAGAAAAATCTCAAAGCCCATTTTTGTGGCAGCACACATGGGAGTGGAGTGGGAGCTAAAGTTTAGTCCCACATTGCTAGTTGGAGGAGACAAACACCACCTTATAAGGTGGAGTGTTGTACCACTTGGTGTGCTAGTTGAGAACAGAAGGCTCTCTCGTGCGCACTCCTCCTCCTCCCCCGCCGCCGTCCGTCTCGTCACGACGCGCCGCGGGTTGCGGGTTGCGGGAATCTCGCCGAGCCGAGCTTTATTTTTGCAGTCCGGGAAAAACGGTTTGGACGGACGCGTCACAGTTAGTCGATTCGGGTCGCTCCCGGATCGTGGGTTACTGTAACCGACCCAAAACGTGCGCGACGTGGACTTGGCCCACGGTGTACGTGTTAGGGTTTCCCGAACCGCACTATATATTGCCGTGCACTGCGTGCGCCGTCACATACCAAAACCAATCTAGGTTTTGCCAATCTCGTGCCTTGCGCCGTCACCGTAGTCTACTCCATCACGTGCGACGGCGTGCACCGGCGAACGGGACAGCAGGTATCCGGAACCGCTCGTCCTTGTGATCCTGTACGGGAGAGGGCGAATAAGGTTTTTGGGAAGCGGTCAGCGCGACTGCTTTCAAGTTCTTCATCACGGCTCGACTTCCTGGACGATCTCCGGGTCCGCGGGCCGACTCATCTCCGACGTCGTCTTCTTCGAGCTGCTACTGTCGACGCTCAAGCTGCTGCCGTCGCTGCTCCAACGACTACTTCATCTACAATCGTTCGGTACGTTCGTCACGTTCCGATGGCTGTGTTTGTAGATGTCTGGCTGCTGTTCATGTTAATTAATACATCTAGTATTTTCGAGTTTAACATGTTAGTAGCTGTTGCGATCATGTTTACTATTCTGGAATTAATCATGGAAATTATGCCTAATAATCCAACAATCCAAAAACCTTATATTTGTTATAGGCAATTTCCTGAATTAAACATGGGACATCTATCTGATGCGCTGAGGCCGGACAAGTTTACCGGTGTGGACTTTAAGAGATGGCAGTACAAGACCACACTGTGGTTGCGATCTCTGAAAATGTTCGAGACTAGTGAGGGTTTACCTGAAGGAACTATATCTGACGAGGATCAGAACAAGTTCAAGGAAACAAGTTGTTTGATGTGTACATGCACATTACAGATGCCAAAGAGCTCTGGGAGGCACTGAACGCTAAGTTCGGTGTAGCAGATGCTGGCAGTGAACTGTACATCATGGAGAGCTTCCATGACTTCAGGATGGCTAACAACCGTTCTGTAGTCGAACAGGCTCATGAGATACAGTGCATTGCTAAGGAGATTTAGCACGCTAAGTGTGCCTTACCTGACAAGTTTGTGGCTGGATGCATTATTGCAAAGTTGCCCTCTTCATGGAGGAACTTCGCCACAACTCTCAAACACAAGAGACAGGAGATATCGGTTGAAAACCTGATAGCGTCTCTTGATGTTGAGGAGAAGGCTCGGGCTAAGGACACTGCTGAGAGAGGTGGTGAAGGTCAGTCTAGCGCCAACATGGTGCAGAAGAACTTTCACCATGGCAAGAGCAAGGCAAAGAGCAAGCCTTCCTTCAACATACCTACCAAGACTACTTCTTTCAAGAAGAAGAAGAAGATGCTGAACAAATCTGAGCTAAAGTGCTACACTTGTGGAGAGCCCGGACACTTCTCTGTGGACTGCCCAGATCGTGCAGACAAGAAAGGGAAGGCGTCAAAGCATGTCAACGTCGTGACCGCTAGCAATGCTGATGGGTATGGTAATTTACCGATTGTGCTTTCAGTATTTCAATCTCCATGTTGGTGGATTGATACGGGTGCTAATGTTCATGTATGTGCTGACATCTCTATGTTCACTTCTTATCAGGTCGCAGATTCAAGCGTCTTAATGGGGAATGGATCACATGCTTCTGTTCGTGGTGTTGGCACGGTAGATCTGAAGTTTACTTCGGGGAAGATCGTGCAGCTGAGGAACGTGCAGCATGTCCCTACTATGAACAAGAATCTTGTTAGCGGCTCCCTTCTATGCAGAGATGGATTTAAATTAGTCTTGGAGTCCAATAAAATAGTTGTGTCAAAGTTTGGACAATTTATTGGTAAAGGGTATGAGTGCGGAGGCTTGTTCCGCTTTTAATTATCGGATTTTTGTAATAAGTCAGTAAACCATATTTGTGGCAGTGTGGATTCGGATGCTAATGTTTGGCACTCTCGTTTATGTCATGTTAATTTTGGTTTAATGAGTAGACTTTCCAGTTTGAGTTTAATTCCTACTTTCACCATTGCCAAAGGTTCTAAGTGCCATAGCTGTGTGCAATCTAAGCAACCTCGAAAGCCTCACAAGGCAGCCGAGGAGAGAAACTTGGCACCTCTAGAACTCGTACATTCGGATCTATGTGAGATGAATGGCGTGTTGACAAAAGGTGATAAGAGATATTTCATGACTTTAATCGATGATGCTACTAGGTTCTGTTATGTATATTTGTTGCACACTAAAGATGAAGCTTTAGACTACTTTAAAATCTATAAAGCTGAAGTAGAAAATCAATTAGAGAGAAAGATCAAACGTCTTAGGTCAGATCGTGGTGGCGAGTATTTCTCCTATGTTTTTGATGAATTCTGTGAGGAACATGGTATTATTCATGAGAGGACGCCTCCCTATTCGCCCCAATCAAACGGGGTTGCCGAGAGGAAAAACCGCACGCTGACCGACTTGGTGAACGCCATGTTGGACACTGCTGGTTTATCTAAGGCATGGTGGGGGGAGGCTTTGTTGACTTCGTGTCATGTCCTGAATAGAGTTCCTAACAAGGATAAAGAGAAGACACCTTACGAGGAGTGGTCTGGGAGAAAACCATCACTTTCTTATTTTCGTACTTGGGGATGTTTGGCGAAAGTCAATGTTCCAATTCCTAAGAAACGAAAACTTGGACCGAAGACAGTGGATTGTGTCTTTCTAGGCTATGCTCAGCGGAGCATTTGCTATAGATTTTTAGTGGTTAAATCTGAGATACCTGATATGCATGTTGATACTATTTTGGAATCTCGTGATGCAACATTTTTTGAGAACACGTTTCCTATGAAGGATATGCATAGCATTGCTAGAATTTCTTCTGAGATATTTGCTGAACCTAGTACATCTGTTGATCATTCTGAACAACCACTTGTTGAGTAAGTCCTTGAGAAGGATGACAATGAATCAGCTCCCAAAAGGAGCAAGAGACAGAGGACTGAAAAATCCTTTGGTGATGATTTCATTGTGTACCTTGTGGACAATACTCCCACGTCCATTGCAGAGGCATTTGCATCTCCTGATGCTGATGACTGGAAAGAAGCTGTCCATAATGAGATGGACTCGATTCTTTCTAATGGAACTTGGGAATTATCTGAACGACCCTACGGCTGCAAACCTGTGGGTTGTAAGTGGGTGTTCAAGAAGAAGCTAAGGCCTGATGGTACTATTGAGAAGTACAAGGCACGGCTTGTAGCCAAGGGCTACACCCAGCGCGAAGGCGAAGATTACTTTGACACCTATTCACCTGTTGCTAGACTCACCACCATTCGAGTACTACTTTCCCTGGCTGCCTCCTATGGTCTTATCGTTCATCAAATGGACGTAAAGACAGCTTTCCTTAACGGAGAGTTGGAAGAGGAAATCTATATGGATCAGCCTGATGGGTTTGTAGTAAAAGGTGAAGAGAGAAAGGTGTGCAAATTGTTAAAATCTTTGTATGGGCTGAAGCAAGCACCTAAGCAATGGCATGATAAGTTTGACAGAACTTTAACTTCTACAGGCTTTGCCATTAATGAGGCTGATAGGTGTGTATATTATCGCCATGGTGGGGGCGATAGTGTTATATTATGCTTGTATGTTGATGACATACTGATTTTCGGTACAAGCATGATAGTGATAAATGAGGTCAAGTCTTTTCTGTCAAAGAGCTTTGATATGAAAGATCTGGGACAAGCTGATGTGATCCTGAACATTAAGTTGATTAGGGATGAGAGTGGGATTACGTTAACGCAATCACACTATGTTGAGAAGGTCTTGAGCCGATTTGGTTCTATAGACAGGAAGCCTTCTCCAACACCCTATGATCCCAGTGTGACACTCAGAAAGAACAAGAAGGAAACGAGAGATCAATTAAGATACTCTCAAATGATCGGTTCACTCATGTACCTTGCCAGCGCGACGAGACCTGACATCTCTTTTGCTATGAATGTCAACTATTCATATGGGATAAACATATCCATGGCTGACACGCTGCTCACTGCCTACTCCAACCGTGTACAAAGACCTATGTAGAGCTCTCGGTTCTTCATGCGCTGAAAGTACGATCACAAAGGAACAAGTTTGTCAGAAGAGTGTTTTTACATTAAATATCGGATCATCTCTACATAGTCATAACAATCAAATAACGACGATCAGTTTCATCCTAATAAGAATTCTAAACTTGCGATATGTTGCAACACAATCTTGTTTGCAGCACCACGTGAAGGATACATGTTATAAGCCACTTGGATGCCTAACCATATAAAATGTGCGAACGTGTCTTGTCATGGTGACAGAAAAACACTGTAAATTCTCCAACCAATTGTGATATGCTAGGCTAAGGATTATACATTTTCACGCGGCACTTCCGATAAAACCATTCTTGGTCGTAAGAAACAATTACTAGGAACAACAAAACCATTGGATGGCAACAATACAAGGTAGGATGAGCGTGAAACATTGCGCATGGTCTTCCGGCCGCTCAAAAGTCATAAGAAATATATATTGATCCAGTGAATGAAATTCAGGCTTTAGGAGCTAGCAGGTAGAGAGACAGCCAAACATGCTGACAGTAGCCGATCTTAGTCGACAGGCTTGCACCAAACCGGCGAAGAAAAAGCAGGGTCGTCCTTGTGCGGAATCGGCGATTGCAGAGGGCAATCGAACATGGTGAAGTAGTCCCCCTTGAAGGGAAAGAAGCCGTAGCTGAAGAGGACCCGAATCCTGACCACCAACTGGAGCAGCCCCTCCAGCCTCTCCCTGACCAACGTCTCTTCCACCACGGTACCGCTGGCGTTGCGCAGCTGCCCCACGAACGACAGTTGCTTCAGGGTGTTCTCACGGGGCTTCTGCGTGAAGGACGGCAGCTCGTCGTCGTCCACTGGTCCAAGCTTCGCATCGGCGTACACAAGGGTCGCCGCAAAGTGGCGGTGCCGGATCCTGTAGAAGTCGTGGATGCTGTGTAGGAGGACACCCGTGGTGACGTTGAAGCGGAGCTGATGCGACGGCTGGAGCTCGAACTCGTAGATGGTGGCGGCGGTGAGGTGCGGCTTCACATGCGATGGCCGGAAGATCAACCACCGGACGAAGAGGACGATCAAGGTTGACGCCCACAGCCCGGAGAGAAACTTGGCCAAGAAGGCCACCACCTTGTGCGTAAGGCCCTTCCGCTCCCTGATGCTTTCCGGCGGCTCCAGAAAGGAGGAGCAGCAGCGGCAGCAAACCGTGAGGTTAAGGATCAGGGTGGCGAAGGCATGGCAGAAGAAGAAGTAGCTGCAGGTCTCGAGGCAGTGCCAGTAGGTCTTTCCCTCGCAGAGCTCCTTGCCGACGCCCCGCATCGCCTCTGCTAGCTGGTGGCAGAGGTGTCGCAGATAGGAGAGGGACATCTTCCTACTATATGTCCTTTGCACCTCCACCACCGGCGGGGTAGAAGAAGACACCTGCTGCCCATCTTCATCGTGCCGCCTCTGCATCTCCATCAGCAGCAGAGCGGCGCTGACGTCGGCGGCGGGGACGGCTACAGATATGTGCCCATCTTCTTCTCTCTGCGTCTCCACCCCCGCCATAGATGGACCTACTCTTGCCTAGCTAGCTACGTACCTACCTCGAGGATGAGCTTCTGTGAGATGGATGTTGGGCAAGAGCCCTTTGCTGTGTATTTGTACAAGAAGAGGACAATTTTCGGGTACGGGAGGGAATGAGTCACTTTGCGGGAGCTCTTGCCCAACAAATTTCCTGTAACTTGACATCTTTAAAGGCAGCAAGCACAGTGGCACAGGACAGGAACCTGAAACATGAGCTGAACATATACTTGAAAACAATTTGGTTGCAGAGAAATCACATACAAATTGAACGAAATGTGCTTAGAAAAAGTATGAAGCAGATGATTGATAGCTGATAAATCTTTTACATTCCGTGGTCACTGAAGAAACTTAGATTTATTGATAGTCTACTACTATATCTAAATTATGATCCTGGTTTTTTTTCTTCTGAAAACTGTAACAATGCATCATCTGTTAATATTTCAGACAGGTATAGTGGGGCTAGGGCTCTAGAATCTAGATTTGTATGCTAATTTCCCACACTACGGGAAACCCACAAAACGCCGACGGCCTAAATATACACCGACGGCCAAATGTCGGGGCCATCGGCGTATAAGGCGAGCGAGAAAAGCGGCGAACGCGGCCGTCGGCGTAACAAAACCGTCGGCGTAGCCCGACATACGCCGACGGCAGCCGTTGGCATCTTCACTGCCGTCGGCGTATACTTTTTCTATTTTCTCTACATTTCATACGCCGACGGCCGCCGTCGGCGTATACTTTTCTCTATTTTCCATTTTAATATGAAATAATTCATATCTTTAAATCCGTAAATCGAAATTTAACAAATTAAATGTCTAAATCGATTAGAAAAATGAGAGGAATCCAAATATGACATCCATAAAATCTTTTTCACCGTGCACATGATATTTTATAACATATGTTTGTTACTTGCTTAATTAAAAAGTCATTTTTTACACTTAAAATGGAAAATGATATTTACTAAAAAAAATTGGAAATTGTTTTTGGCAACAATGTTTTCCATACCAAGACACCCCTATTTGCCAAATATGGATACATTATCACAAAATATGGCATGGGGATGGTCATACCTTGGTCATTTGACACGAAAGTTATACATGTCTATAGATGATAGACCTTTTTGTGAAGCATTTTTTGAAATATTTGTCAAAACTCAAGTTTACCATTTTTCCTAGCAACTAGTACATATAAAAGGACTCCATCTCAAAGGAATTCATATTTTGAGTATTTTCTCAATTTCTTTTATTTTCGTGAAAAATCGGTCAAAATGACCGTCGTGTCTATTCATTGAAAGGGGTCACATTTTTCAAAACTATCAATGTTTGTGTGATAAACTCACTACTTTTGTACATAGAAAGTATTTTTGTACAAAAATTAGACCAAACTATCACACACTTGTAGTTCAATTTCAATTACTTTTGGAAAATCGGCATAAAGTTATTTAAATAGGAATAATTAGGTAAAAATCGAGAAAATTTCTTATACTTGGGTGTTGTCCATAAAATATGTAGTACCCTTTGTGACAATAAGATGGGTGCCTTTTGCAACATATTTTTGGTATTTCCTCCATAAGAAAAGTCATTTGTGGAACTTAAAAAATGGAAAATGATATTTATAAAAATAATTGGAATTTGTTTTTGGCAACAATGTGTGCCATACTAAGGCAGCCCTATGTTTCAAATATGGACACATTATCACAAACTATGGCATGGGGATGGCCATAACTTGGTAATTTGACACGAAAGTTATACATGTCTATAGATGATAGACCTTTTTGTGAAGCATTTTTTCGAAATATTTGTCAAAACTCAAATTTATCATTTTTCCTATCAACTAGTACATATAAAAGGACTCCATGTCAAAGGAATTCATCTTTTGAGTACTTTCTCAATTTCTTTCATTTTTGTGAAAAAATCGGTCAAAATGACCGTCGTGTCTATTCATTGAAAGGGGTCACATTTTTCAAAAATATCAATGTTTCTGTGATAAACTCACTACTTTTGTACCTAGAAAGTATTTTTGTAAAAAAAATTAGACCAAACTATCACACACTTGTACTTCAATTTCAATTACTTTTGGAAAATCGGCATAAAGTCATCTAAATAGGAATAATTAGGTAAAAATCGAGAAAATTTCTTATACTTGGGTGTTGTCCATAAAATCTATCCAAAAGCGAGGAGGGTTACCTATAATTGCCCTCCATAAAATCTAACCAAAAGGGCATAATATTTAACATAGTTGTAATTGAATCTATTTAAATGACTTTATGCCTAATTTCCGAAAGTAATTAAATTTTGAACTACGTGCATGTGGTAGATTGCTCTAATGTTTTTGCGAAATTCATTTTAACATACACCAGTTGTGGTTATATCACAGAAACTTTGATAGATTTGAAAAATGCAACCCCGTTTGATGAATAGGCACGTCGATCATTTTGACACTTTTTTCAACAAAATAAAAGAAAGTGAAAAAATACTCCGAAAATGAAATCGTTTGGCACAGAGTATTTATATGTGTACTAGTTGCTAGGAAAAATAATAAACTTGAGTTTGGATAAAAGTGTGGAGCAAGTACAACAAATATGGTGCGAAATGGAGAGATACATGATCACCGTCCGTTGGAGAGATCCAACAGCTGCCCATCATCCAAAACAAGCACACGATCCGTGGGAGTTACGGTGATTGGAGAAAAATAACAAAGCACGCACAGCCACCCATCCCTTCCTTCCTTATCCCTTTCCTTATCTCTTCCTCCATCGATCCATCCTCGCGCGGCACCTGCCCCAGCACAGGCCACCCCCGCTCCAGCACCTGCCCCCGGCGTCAACGTCGACGACCAGGCCCCGGCCATGATGGAGGTGAAGTCCGGCACCGTCGTGGACGTGCAGCCGGTTGACGCGGCGGAGGCCCAGCGACGCGAGGGGATGAGCGGTGGGAAGAAGACCGGGGTCGTAGTGGCCGCGTTCTCGACCTCGCCGCGGAGGCGCCACCGCCTCTACCCTCCGCCGCTTGCGCGCCTACACACGCGTAGTCCGCCTCCTCCATTCTCGCCTCCTTCCTCGACCGGACGCCTACTCGCTGCTGGATTCGAGGAGCAGGCCCGACGACTTCGTGGCCGCGCTGGTCTCCTCGCCTCGATGGTCGCCGGCGAGCTCGCGCGCTCTGGGACGGGCTGTTCTACCTCGCCGTGAGTGCACGCGCCGTCTCGCCGTGCTCGTCATCGACCTCTGTCGCCGGCGAGCTCGCGCGCTCTGGGACGGCCTGTTTTAGTTCTCTGCTGCCCTCGGCCGTGGCTTGTGCTGGCCGTGGCCTCCCTCACCATGGCCTCTGTCGGTGAGGTGGGAGGCTCGGCACGCCGGTGATCCGGCGGCGGTGGCTCAGCTTTTTTTTTTGACTTTTCCCGGATGTGTACACCGACGGCTAGAGCTCCTCCCAGGCACGCAGGAACACTCCACGTGTCCTCGATATGCCGACGGCGTCCGGCCATCGGCGTATTGTGGCATTCCCGTACTGCCAGATTATACCGCACCATATATAGTAGTATCTTTGTTATGCGGATAATGAAGAACCATAAAACTGAAAGCTCCAGCATCCAAGTTCCATTTCAAGGGAGGACGACGTGCCATGCATATGGAACGATGATGATGGCGGCTAACAAATTCTGCAATATAATAGGGACAACCTTGAAGAAACGAGCACCACACGGAAGCTGAAAGTCATCGAGCTGATCTGAGTACATTTTACGTTGACGCTTCTTCCTCCACTAGATTCTAAGGAATGACTACCAATTTGACACTTCAGGCGCTCTAGATTATCTATTTTTACCCATAAATATATTTATATTCTTTAACTCCAGATGTCTTTCTCAAGTTAGATTCATGTATACTCTAGAAGCACTATACCAATTTATATGAAACATATTTAATTTTATTCAATGAAATGGTACCATAAAAATTGATACATATACAAATGCTAGAATAGTGTGAAAAAAATTGTTTGCTCAAATTAAGGTGAAACTCATCATAACAAAAGTATTTCCCTAAGCAACCAGACTAATTAATACAACCTTTTATGCAAAAAATGCAGTTTTGGTTTTGCATTATAAGTGCATTGTAAAGATACATTCAGGACTGTATGAGCCTTTTTACCTTTAGGAATAAATGGTTGTGTTTATTATTGTTGTTAATATTTCTACTTATACCCAAAAAGTTATATATAATGTATTAAACAAGGTCTCAGTTAAAACATTGTACTACGCATATAATTAAGTTGTGATGAGGTAAAAGTGTTCAATATAAATCATTTCGCCGGTGGCCGGCGAGATCATGCATCCAGCCGTGGCAGTGGCTGAACCAGCAGCGTGGCTGGCTGATTCTCGTGGTTACCCTGGTTGCAGCCGCAACCTTCCAGATCGGGTTGAACCCTCCCGAGGGGTCTTGGCAGGATACCGCGCCCGGGCCAACCGGACACGTGGCCGGTACATCAGTGCTAGCCTCCCTGTATCCTGGTGCTTTTGCCGTAGTGAAGTGTGTATCAACTTAAGCATTACGGTGTCTATCGTGCTCATCATCGCTATATCCTGCGAGTCTTCTACCGTACGGTGCCGAGGATGACCTCACTGATTCTCGTAGCACTATTCGATCTTGGCCTCTTCCTCGCTGCCTACTTGTCCGCCACCAACCCCATGAATATATCGGGCGCACTTGTTAGCCTTGCTGTAGGTTTCGGCATCATCGTCTGCATCGTCTTATTTGTCTTCGTCGTGAGGTATGCATACCGCGAGTTTGTCTAGTTTCTAGTATTTAGTACACCGTTGATGGGGTACGCGGAGAAGACAAATTTTTCTTGTAGGGGAGGGGATGGGTCGTTGTACATCAAACTGCGTTCTCTCGTGATTTGGGCCCAAAAACACCGTTGAAGTATCTCACGGTGATATGGGCCGTGCTTATTTCCACGTTGTTGTACGTCCGGTCATGTCGGGAGCTCCTATATCACGCCTCACGTGTGCGCGAACGTCTCTCCGCGTACCCCCTCGCTTATTGGGCCCGGCCCAAATTTCCTAGCTATAACACCGGAGGCCCGTGCTTGATGAGCTAGCTCTACAAACGATCGTTTGATCAGCTCAACTTTTTTTTTAGATATGAAATGTCCATCACCGAGCCCAAATCAGGAGGTTCTTGGCTGTTAAATCTGAGAAACCGCAGCAGAGACGATCTCACCCGCCTCCGGCCTGTCCCGAACAGCAAGAACGCACATCCAACATGCACAGTAACTAGCAAAGGATATGAAGTGCTGCAACTAGATGAATACCAATGAAGGTCCAAGGATGAACCAGTGGGAGTCGACATCACCAAGCTTGCCAAACTGGTAGCATCGGACTCACACCTCCACCAACCAAACCGCCAACCAAGACCAGCAGCACCACCATCTCCATCCTCTCCCTCACCACCACGGTTGGCCAAGAGTATGAAGATAGGAATCATACCACTTGGAGCACAACGAACACGCTTATGAAATGAGCAAGCGCCCGAAGCCAACTCTTCTTTCTCCATCCTCAGGAGCTCGTCGGAGTGGTTCGGCTGCACCCGCCTGGTGCCGCGCAAAAACACCAGATCGAAACAGCTCGAAAAGAGACACCAGCCCCGTATTGTAGCTGCAGCAGAGCATGCCCACTCCCCTCCCTCGCCACCCTGGCCGGCCGAGAAGGAGCAAGCAAGCTCATATGAGCTGAATAACAGGGGGCGCCGGTGCTTGAAGAAGGGGTCGATACCGGTCTCGCCTTGGACGTCCTCCTGCCGCATTCAGACATATACCAAAAATATATATTTCAAAATCAACGTTGGGCCTACATCCAGACATTGTATATTCGCAGACAAAATTTTGTTAAAAAGGTAAGAAAAAAATTGGTCTTTGTAACATAGAAATTAAATGTTTTGTTTAAATTAATTTTGGAGCACTTGAATTTATCTTTTTACACAAGACACAAAAAATGTCATTTTCACGAATTATGTGTGCAAATATAAATATCTACGATTAAGCTGCCCATTTTTTGAATTTTCCATATAATTTTTAAAAATACGGTATATATTTGTCATGTAATGTTTAGTATAGAGTATAAAAATCTAATCCCACACGTGTTAAGGCTCTAAATTAGTTATTTGGTCTGGCTGCAACTGTTTAGACAAAAACATGGGTTTCCTGCAAAAAGTGTTTTGATTCTGTGTTTTGTGCAACAATGTCACCAAACATTGGTGTTATGTGCAATTTTCTCTCTTCCTGTACTAGCGAGCGAGCTTGCGCCATCCAACTATCTATCAAATTTTTCGCGTTTACAAAAAAATCAAATCAAGCATCTGAACCTTTTTCAAAAAAGAGTATTTTCTAAAATATACCAATTTCAAGTGCAAACATTTTTAAAACCTAAATCTGGTTTCTTACATTACAATATGCATCGCAACGGTTGCTGGTAGCACCAAGTAATTAATTGCTCATGTTGTAGCGTTGTTGTGAGTACTGATCTCTAATTTCTTCTTATCCATCTACCCGAAGACTCGAAGTGTATCGCTAGTGAAAGTTGAAACTTCAGGTCACGCCGGAAACGGCAACATTTCCTGAAGAAATTGCGTGTGGGTTGGGTGCTTGACGATCACAGCACCCTGAAGGATTTGCTACTGCTCACGCAAAGTCACGCCGACCAAAGTTTGGCTTCACACGGACATGATGGAGTAGCTTTTGTACTTGAAGTCTGAAGAAGAAGGTCCAGCCGTCTCCATCCACCACTATGATCATCGATCCATGTTTCTTTCCTTCGGCCAATCAGAACGAAGATAGGGATTACGTGCTTGTGGATCTCCTGTGTACCGTGGTCATGACTCTACACTGTTGTGGCCTTTCCAACATGTCCGTGTCAGCATGTCAGCCGGTGTGTTTGCTCAGTTAATACATGCATCAACCAGTTGCTTAATTTGTACTAGTATGTGCACAATGTAATGTCTTCTAGATTATTTTGCTAAAAACACTTACATAGGGGTACAATAAATACAATAAATAAGAGATCTCGGTACTACTCCTCTTGGTTCAAAATTTGATAACTTCCATTTGTTAACATGTGGATGTATCTAGACATGTTATAAGTATAGATACATCCACGTATTGACAAATGAAAGTCGTTTAATTTGAAAAAGAGTGGTACGTGTTTAATTAGTTCATGCTTTTTAATATTACCACTAATAAAAAAGATTCAATTAACAATCACCGTCACATCATGCAATATAAACAACATTGTTTAGCAAACGCGGATGAGCAGTATATAACTACTTGTACCATGTGCCCGAGACACACGCTACCAGTATTTTAGTAGTGGTAGCGCATCCGGTGAAAGATAGCGCTAGTAATACTATTACTAGTTGAATCGGCCGCGCCCTTGATGTTGATTTTAAGTAAAAGATGCTCTTGTATTTCGGTTCGGAGTGTTAAAATGCGTCGAAATTTGAAGTTTGGATTTTCTCCAAAAATTGAGCAATTTTGAATGTTCAAAAATATGTAGGATTGTGCGTGTGTCGTGGCATATTTAATAAAGCTGCATAATCAGTGGAAATTCAGTATGTTAGTATTTTTAAATTGAATCCATTTAATTGTAGGGAATGTACTTCGGACGTTTATGAATATTTGCCAGGTTAAAAAGGCAAAGGAATGTTTTTATTTTGGTGTAAGTAGTTAGCACGTATTTTTGAGTTTGAAAATTATTGGAATTCAAGAGAAGTTTGCGTTGTGGAAATGTTATGATTCGAAATGTTGTTGAAGTTGGTATGTTTGAGTTTGAAGATTATTGGAATTCAAGAAAAGTTTACGTTGTACAAATGGTCTGATTGGAAATTTTGTTCAAATTGGGTAGGTATTTAGAGCTGATTTTTTTTTTGATGTTCATAGAATGGTCAGATTTGGAAGAGTTTTAAAATTCTAGAATTCTCAAATTTGGAAGTTGAATTTAAATGGTCCAATATGCTTGGATTTGTCCATAAATTTGTCCAAATGTTAACCTATTAGAAATATTCGAGCATGTTTGTTTTATTGTCATAAGTAGTTAGGATTTTCTTTCTGAGTATTTCGGGCATTTTTTTTTTTCGGAGTATTTATTTATAGAGAAGTTTGCGTTTTCTGGGGTTTTAGTTTAAAAAAAGTGGACTGACAGGGTGGGCCCACCGCGACGTCAGGCTGACATCAGCAGTGGGCACGGCGGCCGTGCGGCCGCGGCGAGCACGCCGGCGACGCGTCCGTGGGAGGTAAGACGCGGCGCTAGCCGCGGTGGACGCTGGTGGACGCGGGGCAGCCGGACGTGGCGGCGCCGCCGCGTCTGGGTCGCCGGAGCGACGCGGCCGGCATCGGAACGTGGCGGAGGAGCAGGCGCACGGCGCGGACGATTCCGACGCGCAGCGGCCGTCCCAGCACGCGTTGCTCGTCGGAGACGGAGAGGACGCGGGGCGGACCTTCCCGTATGGCTCGATTTGATCGGAAAGCAGCGGAGCGGCGGGATGCAGCGTCGGCGGCGCCGGCGACGGCGCGGTCGCGCGAGAGGGAGAGAGGGAGGGGGGATCTGCGGAACCTTTTGCAAAAAAGCCATTGTGGTTTCCTGTAATTTGAAACTGGTCCTTCTCCTCGTAATATCGTGGGTTGCGGAGCTAAATCTCGGTTTGTAAGGGGCGTTTTTAGAAATCTGTCGTGGAGGTGCTGCTTCGACCGTTGGATTGAAAACGGACGGTCTGGATCAGCTTACTGTTCATAACTGTAGATGCTACAGTTATGAGCAGTGAGTGGAGCGCGGAGGGGCCGAGAAACTCTCCGTCCTTTATATATAGAGGTAATAGTGCACACTACTTCTGAAGTCTTACTAGACATCTGAGCGCGGCAAATGCCGCGCCCGTGTTTTTTGAATTCTAATTTGAAAATGGCGACGTTCTGAGATCGTCTAAGCTTGGAGATCATTGAAATTGGGTAAAGAATGTTTAAAAAATGGTCGGGTTTTGCAGATTGCTCACATTTGAAAATGGTTGTAATTCCAAAAAAGTTTACGTTTTAGGAATGTTTAGATTTTAAAATTGGTTAAAGTGGAACTGTATTACGGTCTGAATTCTTTTGTCGTCTATAAAATTATCGGATCTGAAAGAATGTTAAAATTTCTGGAGGTCTTAAATTTGAAATTTGGATCTAACGGCATGCGACGCGGTCGTTTGGGTAGAAGGGAAAATACCGCGGAGTAAAATATTCAAATCTAGAGTGGAAAGTTATTAAGATTTAAATTGTGTTTAATTTTGTAAAATGCTCAATTTGAAAGGCATTCATAATTTTGAAATGCTGAAATCTGAAATCTGATCGTACGTCGTAAGCAGCTACTGTTTCTTTTTGTGTTCATGTTCTTATATTTGTCATAATTGAACTATCTTTCGTTTGCTAAATGCTCGGTCCTGAAATACATTCCAAATTTTGGAATATCAAAATTTGAAATTTGTTCATATGCCGTAGGCAGTCAACGTTTATTTTTGCTATGTTTGTCAGATTTTTTCGGACGGATAAAGCTGAAGTCGCTTGTATACTTGACATTTCACATTTCTCTTATCTTTTTTTTTCCGCTCAAATAGTACTCCTAGTACCTGTGATTTTTTAAGACAAATAGCTTAGTCATTATAAATTATAACGTTGCCTGTGGTTTTTAGACAAACGATTCCATTATCAAGAGAGATGCGAAATGTTAAGGAATGGGAGCACTGCGTAAACAATAGCAGGACGGTAAGGAATGGAAACATTGCCTAAACAATATCTCCTTTTTTTATCTTTTTTCTTTGCTTGAACAATTTTTGGATTAGTTCATATTTCTCTAATCCTTTGTAAGTCATGGAAAATGGTCGTCTAAATTAGATAGAAGCAGTTCTTATATTCCATTAGCTAGTAAAGCCCACAGTGAACGTTGTGTTTCGAAATGCTAAACATCGCCGTAATTTGTTGTCTGGAATATTTGCACGCTTTTAGCAAATTTAAGTGTTCACATATGTTTGTACTTAGTGATTCAAAATGCTAAAATTCGTCCTAATTTGTCGTCTGGAGTATTTGTAAGTTTTTAGCAAGTTTAAGCGTTCACATATGTTTGTAGTTTGACGGTGTAGTCATGTGATTGCTGACTTTGTTCGTCAACGTGGAAATATAATGATTAAACTGTCGTTAGAAAAATAAGTACCGTCTTGTTGTTGTGAAAAATTGTTGTTTTGAGGAAGTTTCAAATCGCAATTATATTTTACAGTTCCGATGTAAAATATTTTGGGGAAGATTTGAATAGTAATAAATTCTGGAGAAACCAAAAGAATAATATATCTATACTGAACATAGTGTGGCGACACGCCGCACGCGTGTGGTTATTAATATCGAAACAAACTGTTATCAGGAGAGAAAATGTTAGGTGGATGTTCATGTTTTTTTTTTCTCGCCAACAGATGTTTCAACTGGTAGAAATGAACAGGTGCAGCAATGTAGTCCGTGTAAACAATAACAAATTTGTAGATCAAATGGAAATAATCGTCAAAATTAAGTGAAAGCGTCGCATCCGTTATATGTAAGAAAGAATAACAAATTTGTAGATCACGGGAAAATAATCGTCGAAAGTAAGTGGAAGCGCCGCGCCCGTTGTATTTAAGAACGCTGAAATCCGGCGGAATTTATCGTTTAGGGTATCTCGAAATACTTAGAAATTTGGGATGGTTAAATATGCTTGTATTTTGTAATGAATGTGTAATTTAACTTCCTAAATTGAGCTGGCCAAATATGTTCGTATTTAACTGTAAGTACGTAATTTAATTCTTTAGTTGGAGGAAATGTAATGTATCAACATTTATTAAATTCAATCCATATTTGGAGGGAATGTTTTTTATTTATTAGCAGCTTGACATGATGTAATAAGCTTCTATTTGTGCCTTACAAATTTGATTAAACTCCATAATCATAGGAAAATACATTATAT
This sequence comes from Poa pratensis, assembly GCA_947311845.1. NCBI lineage: Eukaryota > Viridiplantae > Streptophyta > Magnoliopsida > Poales > Poaceae > Poa > Poa pratensis. The sequence goes on along the minus strand of CAMZMU010000085.1, from coordinate 412,867 downwards.
GAGCATTTATTAAATTCAGTCCATAAGTAGGGAAAATGGACTTGGGATTTTTCTAAATATTCACCGAATCTGAATCTTTAAATATGATTGCATTATGCCATAATTAGCTAGAATTTTTTTTTGTGATCGTTTCGATATTTTTTCATATTTTTTCTGATGGATAGATTCGAAGAAATTGATTTTGCAATTTTATTCATTTTCTGCTATTTTTACAATCGACATGGGCCCGCCTGTCAGTGTTTTTTTTTAAGATTTCTCTAAATATTCACCGAATTTGAATCTTCAAATATGATTGCATTATGCCATAAGTAGCTAGATTTTTTTTTTTGTGATCGTTTCGATATTTTTTCCATATTTTTCTGATGGATAGATTTGAAGATATTGATTTTGCAATTTTATTCATTTTCTGCTATTTTTACAATCGACATGGGCCCACCCGTCAGGTTTTTTTTAAAACAGAATTTCCGGAAAAAGGGGGAGACTGCCAGGCCGGGCCCACTGTGACATCTTGCTGACGTCATCGGCGGCCAGGCCTGCCACGGCGCGGACGGCGGCTAGGTCGCCGGCGGCGCTCCGACGCGTTCCGGGACGGCGGCTTTAGGTCGCCGGAGCGGCGCCGGCGGCGCGCGGACGCGGCGGAGGCCAGCGGGTGCGGCGGCGGCGATCCCGGCGAGACCGCGGCGTCCCGGGACGCGATCCACGGCGAGGAGCGAGCTGCGGCGACGGCGCACTTCCCCGTGCCCGGCGATCTGACCGGCGAGGTCCGTGGCGGCGGCGACACGCGCCGGCGCCGGCGGCGACCGCGGGCCACGCGCGGGAGAGAGAGGGGGAGGGGGGAGATGTGCGGGCATTTTTGCACTGAGGCCCCTAGTGCTCCAGAAATTGCAGAATGGTCCTTTGCGGGGGGTTTCGTGCAAATGTGCTGCGCCAAGAACCGTGCGGGCGGGGGGCGGGCCACGCGGCGCCGCGCGATTGGAGGAAAATCAAGGGCACTGTACCTGCCGCGCGCTGGGCGACGTGGTCGCATCCTGGCCGTCCGTTCGGCGTGATCGGACGGCCAGGAAATGCGGGTGACGTGGCCGACGGGATTGGGGGTGAAATCCTTCACCCTTTATATATACTAGATGACCCGTTGCGCCACCGGCGCAGGTGACGAAAGCAAAACTATAGGGTCGCCTTAGGTTTAATATATTTATTTCATATAAATATTAATAGTCATATTACATGTTATATCAAATATCATGTGAAACTAAATGTTGCCAAATAAGTTGTGATATTAACAGTCATATTACACGTTATATTAAAGATCATGTGAAATAAAATCTTGCCAATGTAGCGCTTTTATTTCATTTAGGTTTTTATTAAACAGGACAATAAACCGTCGGGTAGATAATGCAAAGTTATATTTGGTATTGGATTTTGTTATGCATATTTGCTTGATAAATGATTGATGGATCTGGTACGATGGATTTGTAGTAACATCGATAGTGGCATCTGGGAAGGAACTCTGTAGTTTATGAATGCTGTGATTTTGTGTTATTAGAAATGGCAAACTGAAAATCTTTAGTTTATGAATGCTGTCATATTACACGAAGGCAAATGGGCTTAAGTGGAAGGAAGTGAAACCCACCCAAGCCTTTCACCGGCCCAGCCACAGCAAAAGTAGCCCTGTTTCCTGTCTTCACCGGTCCTCAGCTAGATCAGCACCACTCGGGCTTAGGGTTCACACATTCCCCTTTGTCTACACAGAGGAACTCTTCCCAAGATCCTCGCCCTCGGCTTGAAGGGGCGATGATGTCAATACAATTCCTTAACCTCGCAATGTGTAGGCTAGCTGTGAAAGCCTCCCCTGTTGTCTGGAAAAGGAGCGCCCTCGGAACACCGGCGGAAAGCTCCTCCCTGGGGCTCAATTTCGCGGGCGCCCCATCGACTGCTGAGGTTGTGATTTCACACATTTATGTATCATTCTAGTGTTGTTCGTGGAATGTAGCTACATCTCCTGAAGAAAGACCTCCTAGTGCATGTCTGACTCTCTTCAGTTGCATTCATATATCTCTCACTGTTTCCTTCTTCGTTTCTACTGAAACAATCCTGATTAGCCTCAATCTAGTTTGCTTCTAATTACATTGAGTCCAAAACTAAAGAAACAACTTAGTCCATCTCTGAGAAAGAATTCCTGGCCAGAGCATTCACTACTGTAGCCAACATTTAGACACTTTCAGGTAACTGAAGAAAGCTTTCCCTCATCAAACCAAAAGCCTACAACCAATCGTACATGCTTTTGTTCGTTGGATTAATATTGACTGTCCTAATGTCTTATAGCTATATATGTTAATATATGTACTGTGTGATGTTTTTTTGGGTGGTTATAATGGCTTATTATTCTACAAAGAAGAAGTAATTTTGTTTTACTCTTCTTAACAAAAATAGGTGCGCATTCGATGGAGGTGTATCCTTCTAGATGCAGTGCATAAGCTGGGTGGCACGGAACCTGTGTATTCTCATGAGGCTATCATGGATGGCAAGTTCCAGGCGCGTGTGAGTTTCAGCCTTCCACTGGACAGCGGCCGAACCACATTTACAGACATAGATGTCACTGGCACAAAGTGCTCCTCCACATATGAGGCAGAGACGGAGGCATCGGCAGCTGCGCTTCAGGTCCTACAACATGGCCGTCTGCGTATATGCGTGCAGGATGTAAGCCGCACGCGGTGCAAGGAGTTGGAAAAAACATGCCATCAGATGCTTGCACACGCCGGTGAGGTATATCATGTAGTAAAATCACTGATCTCTTGCTGGGAAAACGACATGGACAAGGCCGAGAGGTGCTACTCACCAGATCGTCTGAAAGCAGTAGAAAACACCATCCATGAACAGCAAAAAACCAACAACAGTATGAGCCATGCCATGGCAGAGCAGCTAGCCTATCTCACGCACGAAAATCATGAGAGGCTTAAGGAACTGGATTTTAGTACAGAGAAAATTAAAATGCGTATAGAAAAAGTACAGGAGCGTGTTAAGGATCATTTCTCTGAAGCGGGCTTTCATCAGGCAAGTATATTGCAACTATTAGCCACTGTATGCGATAACAATTTTTTTCTCAGATTAGAAGGACAATACTAAGAAATAGTGCAACTAACCACTGTTTTTCCTTTCTAGGCTAATGAGTATCGAGGAGATCTGCTTGAAGAAATTGAGCTACGTATGGAGCTTGTTTTGCAGGAGATGATGATCTCTATTGGATGGGAAAATCCTAAATTTAACATTATTTCTTCAGGAATGAGCGTTTATGTGTGTGAAACGACCCTCTATCCAAACCATTTCCACTCAGGTCCAGTGACAAAGGCGATACCATCACCGGTCCTGAAGCTTCTTCCAAGGAAGAGGCTATAGAGAGCAACTGCAAAGTTGCCATTTCAACACTGGAGAGTGAGAAATCTATGTGCCTGGTTGATCTGAACTATAATGAGCGATCACATGGAGAGCTATATGTTGTGGAGACAAGAGAAGCGCTGCACTCTGCTTATTTCATGGGATCCAAAGTACTCGCTGAGTGGGAAGCATTTATTGATGGTATCCACAAATGCAAAGTGTCCTGCCAACAGCTAGCGATGGACAATCTGGAAGAAAAGCTAGCGTTATGTACAGGATGAAATCAATCATCACCAAGGATGTCTCTGACCTGTACAAAGCCTGTTTGGCCGATTTTCAATATGCAAAACGGCAGTTCAACAACGTTTAGGCAAGCAAGAAATCAGCTGGGTATCTATGTAATTCTAAGTATGTATGTAAGACCATTAGCATGTTGTCTATGTCCCTAGCCGCATAGTGATGTAAGAACTGTCTCTTTTGTACTATAGCCGACGATCGCACGCACTGACGCGCTCTTTGCACTCTAGACCTATGACCTGTGTAATGACACTGTAATCTATATTCTCTAAGTGTCTGTGAATTTGCTTGTCGTTACACCTTTCTTAAGGCATCTATATTTTCGTTCAAGCTATGAATTCACACTAAACACTGGAAAGCCCATTTCTTTTGCAACATGATATATCTGTAACAAAAAGTCTAAGCATAGAATGAAACGAAACTAACATTCCTTTTCCCTACTCATATTTGCTTCCATCTAGTAAGAAACGATACCAACATGCTAGCAAAAGCACCAACAAGAAATACATGGTAGATACACAAGCAGAAATAGATAAATCTCGATGAGTCTCAGAGGCCACAGCATATAAACTCAGCGATAGAATGCAGTCTACAGCTGAACCAGTTGACTGTGCCGAGAGTAATTTAGTAGGTCATTTTCCCTACTGGCATCATGGTCTTTTTCCCTACTGTGGCGAGAGTAATTTAGTGCCTGAACCAGTCTAAGAGTGGAAGCTATTGGTTTGTATAGTGAATGATTGGAATTCTATGGGAATGGCTATGAACTGTCTGAAAAGAAACGAAATTTGGTGGACAGGGTCTATATATTCTGGAGGGCAAGCATGGTAAGAAATGAAGCTAACATCTCAGCAAAAGTACCAACGACAAATACACGTGAGATACATAAGAAATAGATAGATCCGAGCGAGTCTAACAGCCCACAGCATATAAACACAGAGATTAAATGCAGTTTACAGCTAAAGCACTCGATTGTGCCGAATGTGTTTTAGTAGGTCCTTTTCCCTACTGCACCAATTTCCATCTAGCAGGTCCTTTTTCCTACTGGCATTAGTTTGTACTTACAAAAGCATGCTTCAGGACAAGCACACGCTTACACAAAATAACCTCCACATCTGCATATAAGCAGCAATTACATAAGGTCTATGCTGCAGCATTAAGATACGTCGAACAGCAAAGTGGAGGCAAACGGCAAGGGCATCACATCACGTCGTCAGGGCAAGACAGATCCCAGATGCAAAAGTCACTCGACAGAGTGGGAAGGCTGTATGTGTTGCTCGACGATGTAGGGGGAATGCACGCTGAGGACCAGCGGACGTCGAAGCAGCCAACAGCAGCGAACTACATAGAAACCCTTCACCTGTTTCTTGTGAGCTAAGCCCGTAACAAGAACCATACAGGAAGACAGGGCTGAACAGAATATAACCTGGTCATCACAGCAGAAAAGTAAGCATAAGTATCTGTACCGAGCACAAAAAACCAATGTAAATTAGCAGGAGATAAAAAGAATCCTCTATAATAGAGTAATTAGGGAAGGAAATAACACTGGAAGTCATCAGCTACCTTATGTACAAACGAGGTCTGCAAGTATTGCAAACAAGTCACTGCTTCTGCTTCTTCAGTCCTCCAGACCCCTTGCCACCTGTCGGCGGCCTGCCACACGAGGGAACAGTACAGCAAATGGATTTTCAACAGGCGAAATTAGTAGGTATTGGAATATGCATTGTTACGGCGCTAGAATTTAAACTCTTACATCCTATTTCCGCATACCACGTAATAAATAACAGTCAGTAAAGGGAAAACATATGTTCTATAGCTGAACCATACAGCATAAATATCGTAGTAACCATCAGCACTTAAGCCAAACCTCTTGATCCTAGGAGGAGTGGCATCAGCATTTTTCTGTTCATTGGTCTTGGAAGGATCATCCACCAAGGGCAGGGCATCAGCTTCTTCATCTCCAACGGCTAAAGAAAGATCCTTCACCACAGGTTCCACAGAGTCCTAGATCAATTACCAAAACAAGTCAAAGCATGAGAGCTATGGTTCACAGAGAAAATCAGTAAGTAGGAAAATAAACATGCAGCACCTTGGGAGATGCAGCACCGTCTTTAAGATCCTTCACCACAGTTTCCACAGCATTCTAATTGAATTCCCAATCCAAAACAAGTCAAAGCATGAGTAGCTCTGGTTTACAAAGAAAATCAGTAAATAGGAAAACAAAGATGCAGCACCTTAGAAGATGAAGCACCGTCTTTAAGAACAGTGACATTCTCTCCTTCGGAAGATTTACCAAACAAAGAACGCCTTGCGCCACGCTTCGGGGCAGCAGCGCTGTGGCAATAAACAATAATTTTATAAAAGACAAAGGAAGTGGACGAACAAGAGATATACACTTCCATAATAGTTCAAATTTAGTACCGTGGAGATGGAGCTGAAGGACTGAGGTTGGAAGCAGGAGAAAGCGTGTGTGCCTGAGGATGAAAAATGAGAATTTAGAAAAAGGTGGAAGACCTGTCAAATAACCCCAAAAACTGAAAATGTATTGTATGAGCTATACCCTAGATGCAGGAGAACCAACTTTAGGACCTGCAGAAGGAGGCGTGCTTAATCCAGGTGAGAGAACCGGTGGTAAGACAGGGAGCTTTTCGCCACAAACATCAGTGATTGATACATCCTTGCCAGACCCAGAAGCAACACCAGTGACAAAGGGAGGCAACTCAGGTTTGTAGGTTTCTTCAACCCTATTGACCTGGAAAGACAACTCCTCTGTATTTTTGACCTTCCATTTTTTTGATATAGAGACCATGAGCTTGTATTTCTGGCCAACGAGCTGAGCTATCTGAGGCGGAACACCGACGTCATGCCTGGCAAGGTTTGCCATTTCATCCACAGTAGCACAACCAGGATATCTCTGACGAAGCACACCGACCAATGGTTTCCCGATAGCACCAGCTGCTACCTTGTCAAACATCACAAATTCAGCTCCTGCTGTGCCATCGGATGCAAAGACGGAAACACAGTACCTGTAAATTAAAAGGAAATCAACCTATTAGCCCACAAGCAGTAGAAAGCAATAAACTAAAGGAGTAAATGTCAAAGCTGCTAACGTTGGGTCGGCATCAACAGAAGAGCAGGTATCGTCTGAGCATCTATACTGGTGACCATTATGTTTAGATGACTTGCGGCACGTGGCACACGATGAGAACCACCAACGCTGATCAGTGCCAAGGCTGTCAATAGTGATAGTACAGAGAAAGCGCTTGTCCTAGAGAATAGAAACAGCTTAGATAAATGAGATACTGTACTACGAAAGATAATGTTCTGAACCAGAAAACAGCAAGCACTTACCATGTCAACAAAGGGATCAAGGTCAGTGAGTTCTTTGACAGTCTTATCAGTCGGCTTATCCTGAACCCTAGACACGAGAGCATCTGGCCCTGTAGGAACATAGGAAGCCAGGGGAATGAACTCTTCTCCAAGACTGCACAAATAAAACACCAAACGGCAGCAGAAAGTTAGATGAAAGGAACATGAAATGAAGAAACAATCGACGGAGCTATGCAATATAAACCTTGCACGGAAGGAGTTAATGTCAGGAACATCTTCATCAATGTACCAGCGGCAAGCAGCACTCCCAGTGAGGATTCTAACACCTACAGCAACATAATAGAATGAGAAACGACCAATATCTAATCAATTAGGGATGGACATAGGGATAAGGCATATCTGAACACAGATAGTAAATAAAGAATTGACAAACAGCTCAGCAGCAAAGAAAACACACAGCAAGAAAGTAAGAGAAATATTAATCGAAGGCTATAAATAAAGAAGAAAGGATCCTAACAATTACCTTTAGCCACTTTAGACAGCAATCCCACAAATATAGCTACAACTGGCTCTTTAGCACCCATAGCACAGACTGCCTCTCCGTCAAATTCAACGGCACGATTACCCCAGAGAATAATCTTCATCTCCTGGCCTCTGCATAACAACATCCACAGCAATGATTAGAAACACTGACCAGCGGCACTTACATTGAGCATAAAGTAGAGTCAATAACAAGCAAAAGAACCTACAGCAGGTCAGTCAACATAATCGTCCTTGTGTCTGAAGCCGTTGTTTGATACATGGACTGAACAGATGTGACATCAGAAACCATAGTAATCCTGCCTATAACATCTGCAATACAACAAATGAGAAAACACAAGTTAACCACATAAGCTGAAAGCAAGCTATAGAAATCACAGCTAAGGAGAACATAGGTTTGGAATAGATAGCTGAATGGAAGGAGTGCAAATCAGAATATAGAACTAACCAGTGAAACGACCAGGGACATGGCTAGGCTTTGGGATATCTGTGAAAGCAGTCAGGCTGTACGTGCAGAAAGGGTAAGAGTCTTCCAACCCAGGTTTTGGTTCAACAGTGGTATATCTTGTAAACTGCACCATTAAAGGTCCATCCACAGGCATATAGGATGTCTTTGATTCTTTGCATAAGAACTTCTTAATAACATAGACCTTGCCTTCCTGCAACACATTTATTAGGCGCTCCGCCGTGCCTTTAACTGAAGGGACCTGAGCATACATGTAAGTTCCCTGAAGAAACATCAGCTGCATTAGATTGAGCAAAATCAAAGGCATGGACCCAAATGCAGTAACAGAACACAATGCTTATCGTGTGTAAAGCTATAGGACCCACCTCACTATCAATCAGGACAAGATCAGTATGGACGATGGGTCCTTCATCAGTTCCGCCACGGAAATGCCAACGGCGTGAAACAACGACGCTAATGGTATGGTGGTCGTCATTTTTAGCAAGCTCAGAAAGCTTGCTGGTCGCCATCTGCAAAAAACATGATAAGCACAATAAAAAAGATAAGTATAGTTAACAGATAGGCAAACTGAATGAAAGGCAAAATAGGTGGAATAAAAGAAAATCATACGCAAGAAGACCGATCTATACCTGGGAGGAAATGATAACACTACATCTATCAAACAGGAGCAAGATAACAAAAGTAACAAATGGTTTCAAAGCATCTGTATAAAAGATAAGTAGACAGCAGCATGCACCCAAAAGGAATTATCCAAAAGACATAGGTCAAAAGGCAGAAATAACTGTCCACAAGACATAGGTCAAAAGCCTGCAGTAGACAAAAGTATCTAACATACATAGCTATGTAATTAGAATAGTGAGCAGCATTATTTATCCACAAGAGATTCGAAAATCTCAGAGAACACAATATTTCTAGTCTCAGAACCGCAGGTACCATCTTCATTCTCAACTAATATATGGAGTGCCTTTTTAGAGGTAACGCGCGAGACAGCGACGTAAAACTGGCCATGGGTGAAGACAGGAGTTTTCAGATAGAGACCAACAGACGAAAGAGTTTGTCCCTGGCTCTTGTTAATTGTCATGGCATATGAAATTCTAATGGGAAACTGTCGCCGGTGCAAAGTAAAAGGCCACTTAGGATCTCTAACAGTCAAGCATATCCTTGGTATATAAACTATATCTCCGATATTGGAACCAGTCATTACAACAGCCTCAATGAGCTTTTGAGCAAGCCTAGTAACAATAAGCCTTGTGCCGTTACATAGACCAGTTGCCTGGCTTATGTTCCTAAGTAGCATAATTGGCACACCTTTTTTAAGAACCAGCTATGATAAGGAAAGTTATTTACTTTTATGGTATTTAAAACCTCAACAGGATAAAAAATATCTATGTTACGAGCTCCATCTGATGAGTTTCCCGTCGAGTCACAGCTTAAGTATTCCCTTTCCTCACCAGGTACCATAGAAAGAACATGATCATTGATGGTCATAGCCTGATCATTCGTCGGTGTTAGAATCGCTCTCTCTTTCAAATACTTTGGATCAGCGAAACGCTTTAGGAAATCTACATAAACAGCATCGACAATAGCTGGGATTGTGGGGCCATCAGTCTGAACCAAATGTTCGCTGGGAATGCTTATCCAAGTAGGGGCAGACTCCCCCTCCCTTGCAACAGCAGGAATGGTGCCATTGCCAATGCTTAGCACCCACTGATCAAAAGCTTTTGCCTCAGCCTGCACATTAGGATCCTCAGTCTGGACAGCTAGACGCATGTTAATTGTAAGGTGAAGAACCGTCACATGATTCCACAGAGGAGAATTTGTAATGGCAGAATTGACAACCTGAGACCGGGTTCCCCCCTCAATAACAGGTAAAATTTGTCTAAGATCGCCACCCAAGACGACTATCTTACCACCAAACGGAACATCGGCTAGTGAAGGATCATGATCAGATAAGATATCACGCAAGGTTCGATCAAGTGCCTCAAAACATTTCCTATGTGTCATCAAAGCTTCATCCCAAATAATAAGAGATGCTGACTGAATCAAATTCGCTAGCTTAGTAGACCTCCGAATGTCACACACTCCGTTATCATCCAGATCAATAGGAATTTTAAACCTAGAATGTGCTGTTCTACCTCCAGGAAGCAGCAGTGATGCAACTCCTGAAGAAGCGACAGCTAAAACAATTCTTTTGAACCCTCGAAGATACGCAGCAAGAGTATTCCAAAGGAAAGTTTTTCCAGTACCACCATGTCCTGAAACAAAAAATAACCCAGGTTTGTTCTCCCTCACAAGATCTATTATCGATTTAAAAGCCTTTTCCTGGTCTACATTAAATTTTTTCAACATAGATTCAGCAGTTTCAATAAGCGATTCAAAATCCTGACAAAGCTCATCACTAATCATGTTGCCGTCACACGAACTGCTATCGTAGACAGATTTTAGAGGCAGGTTATGATCCAAAATATTAGAACCATTCTTAGCAAAAACAAGACTCAACTCATCTAACAGCAAGTTTTTGAGCTGATCAGCAGGAACACTATATGAAGGATCATGACGATCATTACAGATCTTATACTGGATGTCGTCAGCCATATGAACCCAGTATTTTTCGAAAAAAGCATTTTCATCAATGATTCCACAAAAAAGAATCATAGTAACAAATAGCTGACGCAGCTGGTTTCCCATACCCCAATTCAAAGCCTCGTCAAATGCTTCAAACCACTCATTATCGTCACCAAGTAAACCCCTGGCATTACAAGCATCTTTAAATGTCTCATACACAACCCCATTATAACTCCTAACATCAGCATAAGACTTTGCGCCTTTCACAATCATTAGCAGCATTCGAAGAAAATAAAGTTCAGCAGTTGAAGGATGCACATAGTAAATTCTACCAATCTTCTTGCCCCGTTTTCGTTTCCTCCATTTCTTACCCTGTGCATTCCAAGACCATTTAGTGGGAAAGTCACAGTAGGTCAAGGATCTAGCACTTTTGTATTTATCATTAGCAACAAACCATTCTGTTAACATGGTTTCTTAAGCATGGGATCAGCAACAATATTCCTAAGCTTAGTCATTGCACGAAATCGAACAATGTGTTTATTTAGCAAATGAACAGCAAGTCTTTCTACAGAAGGGGTTTTGCTGTGTATGTCGTACCCATAACATCTCCAGAAAGAATCATAGGAACATACATAACGACATGCTCTATACTCTTCAATTTCATCTATTCCCTCATCATTTGGATCATCAGAATTTCTAATCCTATTAAACAGAGTTTTCGAAAAGTCAGGGCCCTTGGTAACATACTTATAAAGATATTTTATGACATGTGTTTTGTTACACCACTCAACATTTAAATGAGCTTGATATTTCTTCAACATTGCCATGTTATAGGGTACAACATGCCTGTTATCAAGCCTAACCTTGTTTTTCATGATAAATCGGCCATTATCTGGACGCCTATAGATAGGGAAACCTTTTTCATCAATGGATGTTTCTTCCTGAAATTCTTTAGGGAATTTTTTCGAGCAGAAGCCATCTTGCATACATGGACACTTAGGGTTGTCGTCCCCACATGGTCCATGCATCATGAACTCAGCAACAAGGGCATACCCAAGAGGATCTACCACGGGGTCAGGTATTTCAGCACACACGAACGAATCAATCAAAGCAGGGCTAAGCTCGCCTCGCTCGTCTTTGTCTTGCCAAGTAAGTATATGTGCATGCGGCAACCCCCTTTTCTGAAATTCCACAGTGTGCAACACTGTGAAAGGGAAGTGAAGTTAAAAAACAAAGAGCAAATAGGACTCTAAAAAGAAAGGCAGCAACAAGCTGTATTACCTGCAACAATCTTGCCGTATGCCTTTCCAGATCTAATGTCACGAAGGTAATCGTTAAGCTTCATATGGTAAACCCTAACTGAAATATCAGCCCTATTGTGTGGTTTTTGTCCAGGTTCAACAGAAAGGGCTTCTATTATCTCAGGCCACTTAGGATTACACGTGAATGTAGAAAAAATATCAGGACAGCCATGCACACGAGAGATAGCCACCGCATCTTGAAAATTTTCGATCATATAACGGCGGCCACCATTAAAAGAAGAGGGCAATATATTTTTTCTACCAACTGAACTTCCATCCATACGGCCTGCTCCAACCGCATCCACAAGTCCTTGCAAATTCTCAGCCCTCAAATCATTGTTTGATAGCAAAATAAATTTTAATCTTGCCTCATCTATGCATACACGAGAATCTACAATCGCTTGATCAGACAACAGACCACAAGACAAATATGGATTATGCTGGTCTTCTTTATAGTGTGAACAAAAACAATAATAATCCTGCATTGTCATGTTCTTTCTTTTTTTAGGGTCCGAAGGATCTACTGCCCTATAAGGTACACCAAGCTGAAACCCACGCTCACCAAACGGAAAGAGTAGAGGGTATTGTAAAGCCATATAAGCAGGGTGTAATGATGAAATTCGCTGCAAACGAGCTCCTCTACCACGGACTATTATATCACGACAAGGTTTCTCCAATGTTAACTCGCCAACAACTAAGCATGCAAGCTCATCTGTAGAAGGAAGACTAAACTGTGGGCCATCATCTTTGCCAGGAGCAACTAAACGAATAGAAACTTCAGCAAATTCATTTTCAAGCAAAATCTCCTTAGCCATGCGAAATTTTTTTACAAGAGAATTATGAGCGTCTAGCATCTGCATCAGACCATCAACAATATCTCTATTAATGCACCCAGAATTCTATCTTCCCTGCTCAAAGCCTGAATTCGATTGTCAATTTCATCTCCACCATGAAAACAATAAAGCTCAGCGAATTTTGGAGTATCCCCTTCGAGAGGCAAAAGAGATCCCATCCGATGACATATAGCGCCAGAAATTTTAAAAATGTTTGGACCACCACCATTATTTATTGATCGATCTATGGTTGCCCCCATTGAAGTAAAAGCAAATAGACAGTTATACTGACGAATTTTTTCAATGAATGCTTTGGCTTGTGGGGGGCCATCAAATTTTAGGAGGTCAAGAAGAAACTGAGGAGGTTTTTTGAAAGGCTCAATGAACACTTTCCCACCCTTGCAACAAAGATTGTAAACAAATCGTCCCTCCGTAGCCGGAGACTTGGACCGCACCCTTTCACGGTCCCAATAGCCTGACTTACAGTGACGGCACCTATTATCTTGTCCTCCATAGAAAGACCTTCCTACATAGCCAGCTAGAGCAAAGTTTGTTCTTAGATTTACACATAAGACAACAGGGTCTCCTAAGATGAGACAAGCGCAAACAAACTATCACTTGTATTACCTTTTAAAATAGCAACCTCCTCGTCTGTGAAACCAACCCATGAAGGTTCTAAGGGCGAGCTAAACAGTGGATCTGTACGAAAAACAGCAACCCAAAGGCACAAACGGTGTCGTGAACATAAGATAAGCCTAAGAAAACAAACAAAAGCAAAAGAACTAAACCGAACTAAATAAGCACCTGGTGTACGACCACACCATCTATCATGTATGATTTTGCGTTTTTTCCGGTTCACGGTTGCAGCTTCCGAGCTAAAAACAGGGAAGAAACCATCGTCTATAGCAATAACAAATAGAACAGACAAGCAAACGCATCAATAATGTAGCACATAAAACCCCTAGCATATCGCAGAAGTAAAAACCAGCAGGGTCATACATTTTCTCTTGGGAAGACCCGCAGCAATGTACCCAACAAAGTGTGGCGGTGGTGGCACCAAAGATTTCTTACAGGGAAAGGAACTTCCAACAGGCACCCTAGCACCTCCTCTGACATACGACACCACAGGTTTCTTACAGCGAGAAGCAGGAGGCAAACGCATGAGATGCACCCCAGCAACTGCCCTGCGCCGACGAGGGATAACAGGAGGACGTCCCGATGAGTCCACAGGTTTCTTAGAGCAAGAAGCACGAGGCACACGCACAACAGGCACCCCAGCAGCCGCCCTCCGCCGGCGAGTGACGGCACGAGAGCCATCCATAGCACTTACCCTAGTATATAGGCGTGAAAGAACTCATACCGAAAGTACTGCCATACACACCTACATCATAGGACCATAAAGACTGGAAAAAATTAGAGAACCACCAGATTTAAAGACCGAACAAATTTATGAAAGCAACAGAAACATCTGAGGCAGCAGCAACAAGTGTTTTCAAAGGACAGTAATAAAATAAAAGCTAACACATAAAAGGGAAGACAAGAACCAAACATTTTTTCTGAAAATAGAAAAAGGAAAGATAAGAATACTAATACTGTACTGAAACAAATCTGACATCAGCTCAATAAAAAGTTTAGGTACGAAAGCATGAAAACAGCCTTAACTGAACAAAGAAAAACAATGAAAGAACAAGAAGTACAAGCCTATCCAGGATGTTTTTTAAAAGCCCAAGAAGAAAAGAAAGCTGATAGGGCTCTTTAAAGGCTGGGCCATAGTGAGGCCTTTAGCAGGGGGCAGCGTGTTCGGACCGATAAATGCTCGCTGAAAGCTGACAGGCCTCTGAAAAGGCAAGCCCACCCAAAAATCATGGGCCACAGGAAGGCCATAAAACAGAAAGATCGCCTGTACAAACTGAATCATCGCAATGATGAAGCGAGGTAAAAAATGTCTGCACACACGGAACCAAATAACATTTTATAAAGAGAGAAACAACGGAGGAAACACGGTGAGCAAAGAAAGCAGGCGATCATTTCACCACAGCCCAGAAGTCATTACACAAGCAAATCGCTTGAATACAAGAAACAACTATAGAGACTACAGAAATAGCTGTAACGTACAGAAACTACACATTACTTATGGATGCCATTAAGCAAGAGCACAATAAATTCCAGTCTACCCTACCCTGACCAACAGGTCTTACAGAGGCCTCTCTCTCCAATCTCTCGGCGTATCTAGCAGCACACACAGCAACCAGAATAGCAGAATGCATAGTCTCCCTATAGGCCGACACACTTGCGTAGTTGTAGTCTCGGAGAACGAACCCATATATCCCCTGCAAGAACCTTATCGCCTGCATAGCAGCGTGATCGTAAGCAGTAGCGTAGCCACGCCAAGCAGTGCTCCAAAAAAACTGCCTCCGCGGCATCGGGCCGGCACCTTCGGAAGGAAGCTCAAGCTCTACACCAGCTAAAACCAAACCATCCTCGGTTACCTCACACAAGTAAAACAACGCCGGCAAAGCATAACGAACTGCAAGAGTTTCTAAAATAGGGATGACGAACGAAACAACAGCACACATCCTGTAGAGTATCGTAGCAAAACGATAAGAAAAATATAACACACGCACGGACATAGCCCGAATCAACAAAAAAGGCGTAAGTACAATATATAAACGCCTCCTTAGGAGGCACAGATCTCATATATACGCACAGCACATTATATGTGTGGAAGAAACAAACCTTGAGATGAGCAACCGACAGAGGCAAACACCCGGAACCTCCTGGACCTGTGTAAACGAAAGAGACATAAGGCAAAGAGAATTAAAACGAAAATAGTATATACGTACAGCATTACAAATTTCAACCTGAACTGAATCTAAGCGATTCAAACAGTATGGCTTGCAAGAAGTTCCAGCTAGCCACAATGCCAAAGTTAGAAGTTTTCAGGTAGCTTTTGCATAGTGATTATTCATGTGCAAAACCAACTGTAGGTGCATATAACATTTATAGGTAAACAAAGTCCCTGGAAACTAATGTTTAGTTGTGCAACGATGTATCTAAAAATGTTGCAGCTTCTTCATTATTGTACTTCGAATGCCTCATAAAATAAATCCAAATAGTGCATTTCATGCCATAAAAGACTAATTGTCAAATTTTCTATTTGTTTTCATGCGGCATCCTATAAACAAAGATATCCATCATGTACCATGACAATCACAACTCTGTCCAGGAAGGCACAACTCTGTCTCCTGAAAGTCTATATACCATGACAATCACAACAGCAAGAAATTTGCAAGAAGTTCCAGCTAGCCACAATGCCAAAGTTAGAAGTTTTCAGGTAGCTTTTGCATAGTGATTATTCATGTGCAAAACCAACTGTAGGTGGATATAACATTTATAGGTAAACAAAGTCCCTGGAAACTAATGTTTAGTTGTGCAACGATCTATCTAAAAATGTTGCAGCTTCTTCATTATTGTACTTCGAATGCCTCATAAAATAAATCCAAATAGTGCATTTCATGCCATAAAAGACTAATTGTCAAATTTTCTATTTGTTTTCATGCGGCATCCTATAAACAAAGATATCCATCATGTACCATGACAATCACAACTCTGTCCAGGAAGGCACAACTCTGTCTCCTGAAAGTCTATATACCATGACAATCACAACAGCAAGAAATTAGAGATGTACGGTTGACCAGTGCCCAGAAATACACAGGTAGTACAATAAGCTTGAACTAAACATGAGACCTTAGCTAAAGCACCAATCAATTCATCCATCATGCACGAAAAATAACCCAGAAAGCCACAATCTTTAAATAAATGGAAGAAACAACTTAAGTAGATTTGCCTTACAAACGAGTAATAACTATCTATTATATTATGCAGGCCAAACGAGACCCATATCGTTTTCGTTTCCCACTTGAGATGCGCCTCGTCTATCCTAACGTTGATCACCTAATGTGAGCGCCATCACTGTCCTTACTATCCTTTGTCGTTACTGATGAGTCCTGATTAAGGTTTTAATGTTCATCGTATTATGCTTTGCTTCAGTATACATTCAGTGTCAGTTGACTATGGTTGTCCTATTTTCTTTCTTGCTGCAGATTTAATAGGTAGAAAGGTATCCCTAAAGACCAAAACAAAAGAAGAAGGTAAAGAACCTCGGACCAAAAAGGCACACTAAACGGTAGCACAAAGGCATCCTACAAGAGCAAGACTATCCATGAACGAATAGTAAAAAAAACAAACAGGCCTACAACCAAAGCGAGAGGGACAAACCTTTGCACGGTGGAGGAGAAACAGCACACTGCTGAGCAGCAACAAATCACGGACAGGACGGTGAAAGAAGACCAGGAAAACCCGGTCAGTAAACGGCCAACACAACCTACGAAGAAAGACGAGTTAGCAGCAGGAATTTCATCAAACAAATAGCAGGCAACGTGAACCAGGCATTTCATCAAACATGTAGTGCGCAGTGTAAGGCATGACAAGAGGACAGAAGGCTCACGAGAGCACGTACCCGAAGAACGGAGGTGTACCTAAATCTGCAAGCAAAGAAGATGAAATAAGAACAAGGCAGCACGATTTCGCTGTAAAACGAGCAAGAACGTGGGGAAGGAAGCAGGATTTCGTCGTCCGTCAAACGTACCTCAACCATAAGCAAAATGGACGGAGGAGTTCATCTTTAAACCAGGCAGATCGAAGTAGATCCGGTCGGAAGAAGCAGAGCAGAAGAGAGTAGAACGGCAGACGTCCAGAAACGGAGGTGTACCTAAATCTGCAAGCAAGGAAAATGAAATAAGAAATAAGAACAAGGCAGCACGATTTCGCTGTAAAGCGAGCAAGAACGTGGGGAAGGAGCAGAAATTCGTCGGCCCTCAAACGTACCTCAACCACAAGCAAAATGGACGGAGGAGTTCATCTTAAAACCAGGCAGATCGAAGTAGATCCGGTCGGAAGAAGCAGAGCGGAAGAGAGCAGAACGGCGGCGAGAGGGAGCAAATGGGGAAAGTGAAATCGAGGACGAACCGAGGACCAGGGCCAGGGGAGAAGGGTCCAGCGGCCACTGGCACGTCACTGGCCTCTCCAGCGCGACGCGGGCCGTCGCTGTCCACCGCGCCAGTAAATCGCGGAAAAGAGAGGGCGACGCGGCGGACGTGCTGCGGGTGAGCCTCTCGCGCTTGTTGGCCCACACGTCATGGAGGCTGTGTGTAGAGATAGTGAGTAGAAAACTGAAAAAACGACCATCCAACGGCCAGGGTGAAAAGGACGGTGAAAAAAAAGGACTGCTCGGGGTGAATGGAGGGTCAAGATAACGTACATAGTGTGAGCAAGGACTCGCCGTGTGCGTGTTGGGGATTTATGGGTTAAGATAGTATCTATCTATTGTGTGCGAGGTGCATATGCGCGCGAGATGGAGCTTGCAAGACCCTTTTTGCCCGGCCGGCAGCTTCGACCGCAGGCACGTGCAGAGACGGACTACTGTCGTAACCATGGCCACGAGTCACGACGACTCGTTCTGCTCGGCAGCTTCACGCGTCAGCCAAATCAGTTGCACTTGCACGCGGAGTGTCCGGGTACTCGGTCATGCATTTATGCATGTTAACGGTCGGACACGCTTCTATATTTGGAAGCTGGCTCGCGGTTGATTGACCAGTGTAGTCAACCGTGTTCGTCTGACCAGTGGCCCCATCGAGGTTGTCTAAGATGGCTTGGCTTGCTTGTTTTGTTTAGGCCATGTTCGTTGCAAAGCCTTGTACAGCCGCTCCTCTAGCCGTATGCTGAATTTTTCAGTGCATCGATATGCTGAATTTTCAAGGAAACTGCGAAAACTCGTGTGTTTTTGTATCCTACTGTCTCACTGCCAGCGTCCGTACTACTCTATATAAGACCACTACCAGCATCCAGGACAAGCACATCGCGAACTGAAAAGAGATCCATTTGGGAGAGAAAGAGAGAGTGAGTGGGATCCATTGCAGAGAGAGAGATCAAGAGGGTAAGAAGGGGGCGAGGGATGGAGGCGACGGCGGTGAGCCTGACCAGGACGGTCCTGGACGGCATGCTGGGCAGCGCGGGGACGGCGATGGCCAACGAGGCGGCGCTCCTGCTCGGGGTGCCCAAGGAGGTGAACTTCATCCGCAGCGAGCTGCAGATGATGCAGTCCTTCCTACGGGTGCAGTCCTCCGCCGCGTGCTCGGCCGGCGGGTGCTACAAGGTCAAGGACACGGTCACGACGTGGGTGAAGCAGGTGCGCGACCTCGCCTGCGACCTCGAGGACTGCCTACTCGACTTCACCATGCACGCCGCCCGCGCGCGCTGGCTCCGTTGGGGGCCCGGCCTCGCCGCGCGCCACCGCGTCGCCGGCCACATCCGGGAGCTCAAGGCCAGCCTCGAGGAGCTCAACCAGCGCAACCAGCGGTACAACGTCTTCGTCGCCGACCAAGTCACGCCGGCGGCGGCCGAGGAGCACGACCACGCCGACGACGAGTACAAGCTCTCGCCCGGGAATGGGCACGAGGACATCCAGCGGTCCGGTGAGATGAAAGACTTGGCCGGTTTGGTCAAACGAGAAGCTGCGAGTGTCGTGTCCGTGTGGGGCATGGGCGGGATGGGCAAGTCGTCGCTGGTGAGGATGCTCTATGACGACTCGGACCTCATCGACGACTTCGACGGCCGAGCCTGGGTAACCGTGCCGCACCCGCTGGACTGCACCGCCGACCTGGAGCGCCGGCTAAGCAAGCAGCTTGGCGTGAATCCCGACGACCTTGGCGTCCCCGCGTGGCTGAAGGAGAAGCGGTGCCTCGTCGTGGTGGACGACGTGTCCTCGGGGGAGGAGTGGGAGCTGATATTGCGGTGCCTCGGGCTCGGAGTAGGCGCCGCCAATGTCACTGGCAGCCGGAGCCGGGTCGTCGTGACAACACGGCGAGAAGACATTGCCAAGCTGTGCGCGGGAGAACACGTCTACAAGCTCAAGCCTCTGGAAGAAAAGGAGGCCCGGAAATTGTTTTGCCAAAAGGTGCGCCCGCTTACTTTCTCTACTAGGGACTAAGCGCGGCCTCCGCCGCGCCCGTGGATTTTATTTTTTCGAAATGTTTTATGGAAAATTGTGTTGAAATATGAGTATTATCTGAATTCGAAAAAGTTTGTTCTTTGAAGAATGCTGAGATTCGAGAAATTGTCCGTATTGGAATGTATTAAAATTTGTGTTATTTTAATGCTCGTAAAATGAGCAGAGTTGGAAGGTATTTAAAATCGTGAAATATGTAGGTGTGAAATTTGAGCTGGAATCGTCAAATAGTTTTTAAAAATTGTGCAATATGGATTTTATTTACAGTTTTTAATACCGCGCGTGTGTTGTGTAAATAAAATTTAAATTTTGTAATGTGCACATTTAGGAAATTGTTTAGGTTTGGAAATTATTGGAATTTGAAAAAGTATGCGTTTTAAAATTACTCGAGGGGGTTTTCTGAAAATTTCCGGTCCATAACGGGATGACGTGGCCCTTTTGTGACCAAAGTGCACGCAATTGTCGAGATGTGTGACCAAAAAATCCCGTTATCCAGATGTGTGACCAATGTGCACGTACGTGACGAGATGTGTGACCCCCAGCGCAATTAACTCTTTTTTTTCTAACCTCGGCAATGCCTTTGATTGATAAAGTCGAAAAGAGTTGGACAGTTTATGAGGGAAACCGGCCGAAAATCGTACAACACAACGCACGACACCGGCCTGAAGGCCACGCCCCCTACAACGAGTTGACGACTTTGTCGCCCTAGCGAACCAAAGACGACACAGACACGGTGGAGGAAAACTCGACGCTAACCCGGAGCCGCCGCTCCGACATCCACACCGGCCCCGACGCCACGCCCCAAACCTAGTCGACGACCATGTCGCCCTAGCGACCATAGCCGACAAACCAACACGGCGGAGACGAACTCAACGCAAGACGAAATCTGGAGCTGACGCTCCGACATCCACACCGGTCCGATTGCCGCGCACCCCCCAAGCCGAAGACGAACGCCCCAGCCACCATCAGAACCTGCTCGTCCCCCTGGCCGGTGGAACATCCAAGACGAGGCCCCAAGAGGCAAGCGACATGAGAGCCACCTCGCCCGATCCCGCGAGGGATCTGGGGTTTCCCCCGGAGAATTCAACATGGGGAGGCGACACCACCACCTCGACGACGCCTTCAAGAAGGTCGCGACGTCCGAGGACGTCGCCGTCTTCGGCCCAGTCGACAACCAGGGCGGGACTTTCGCCCGACGATGGGTCGCAGACCCGCAAGTCGCCCGACGAGGACCGGCCAGCCCATCCACACGCGAGCCACAACCGCCGCAACACTTCACGCCACGGCAGACGGCACGCCGACGTCGACCCGGTCGACAACCAGGGCGGGACTTTCGCCCGACGATGGGTCGCAGACCCGCAAGTCGCCCGACGAGGACCGGCCAGCCCATCCACACGCGAGCCACAACCGCCGCAACACTTCACGCCACGGCAGACGGCACGCCGACGTCGACCCGGTCGAGCCTCCGCTCCGGGGCCGCCGTCCTAGCTTTCTCTTCATGCGTGCTACTTTTTTCTCTCTCGGACACAACATATGGGCGGCTTTGCAGACATGATTAAGTTGAAAGTGAAAACAAAGATGAGTAAATTGGGCTCTCGATTATAAAAGAATTTTGAGAATTCAAGAACGAGTGAGAGTTTGTGGCACCCGATCTAAATGGGGCTCTCGATTGGAATTTATTTTAAAACATGGTACTTTCGAGTTTTAAATAAACCCAAATTTTCTTCAAAAACTCATATGCCCAAATTTTCTACTCTCACCCCCTACTTTTCTTGATTAAGCTATGTAGCCTCGTTCCTCCATGCCACCGCCACCGTACGTATGTCTCCACGACTTTCTCGTGACGACACATCAAGCTCTAGGTATTGACCTACAATCAATGTGGCAATCCTGGCCGTGTCGTTGACGCTATTTGCCACGTCTCCTGTCGTTCCACACTTATACCTCGACCCACAATCGTGATTCGACAATCGCGGACCAGGGGACCTGACCTTGTTTCGCATTTCCAGCTGCTACGACATGAACACAACAAGAAGGAGGAGTAGGGGCTTAACCATACGAAGCCGCCAGAGGTGATGTCACTAGTCACACCGTGGAGCTTGCACATACTATATAGTTGTTGGTGCTGACGACGGTGCGATGGAGCTGCTACTGCCAACACGCCAGATCGGGACGATGGCGAGGAGGAGGTGTAGGGGCAAAATTGGGGGAGCATGAGGAGTGTACCACGCTAGAGTACGTGTGGTGGGTGCTAGGAAGCGACTGTGGTGATGGCGTTGGAATGCGTGTGTGGTGGCGGCGAGATGCAAGCGTCCATTGAAACCGATACTTTGTGTGCATAGTTGCCCTAGTAAAAACTCATTGCCGACGACCCAAAAACTTAATTCTGCAAAGAGTGCCTATGCTGGTCGTAAAAACATCTGACAAAGTTATTTGCCCTGCTTTCTTACTTTTCTTTTGAAATTTCATTTCCTTTTTCACTTTTCAATACTTATATTAGACAATTTTCGGTGCTCTAAAATGACTTTTCACCCGACATAAAATGACCTTTTCAAATAGAAGCCACTAAATGTTTTCCTTATCCGTGAGAACTTTTGTGCGAGACGTACGTTGCCGGCCGCGCGCCGTGCTACTTCTTCCTACACAGGTGCCCTTCTCTCCGACCATGCTTCTCCCGATGGCCACTACTGTAGGTAGCTAGGGTTCCTACTTACTTTGATCCTTGTAGCTTCAAGACGTAGCCTCCGGAGTTCAACCATGCGAGACGGTCTCCGGCCACGGCGCCCGCCGGCCCTGGAGACCAAGAAGAGGAAGCAATCTTCGGGGCCACGGAGCCAGCCGCCTCCGCCGGCCAAGAAGAGGAAGCTAGCTTCGGGGCCGACGGCAGGCCTCAAGAAACCCGCGGGAAGGTCGATGCCCGCCGGCATCGGCCTCAGCGACCTCCTGGGCGAGCTGCTGGGGAACATCGTCTCGCTCCTCCCTACGAAGCAAGGTGCACGCACTCGAATCCTCTCCCAACCTGCAGTGCAATTGGTGCCTCCCCGTCCCCCACAGGTGCAAGGTTAGTTCTTGCTCCTGTAGATCGATTTCCTCCTAGCGTACAACTGTAGATCGATTTCCTCTGTAGAACTACTATATATCAATTTGATTTGCTGCTGTGTAAGTGTATTCAGTCATTTGGCAATGCTTTTGTTGCTCTATACTTTTGCAAGGTTTGGATTTATAAGTTTAGTTTAAATTAGTTGTATTAAGATGATGTTGCAATGGATTTGCTGCTGGATTTGGATGTATTTTGATGTTGTGTAGTGTATAATTATTAGTTGTACCAAGATGCTTTTCCAATTGATTTGCCGCTGGATTGGTTGTATTAACATGAGTTTGATGTTGTACTGCATAATTAGGTGCTGTAATTTTTTGATGTCTTTTTGCACTTGTTTTGCTGCTGTAATGTGATGAACTGGTGATTTTGCAATGAATTTGCTGCTGTAGTAGATGAATTTGGTGTTGTATTCTTTATAATTAGGTGCTGTAATTTTTTCTGATCATTGTTTGCTGCTGTAGCGATAAATCCGAATGAGCAAGAAGGCGCGGAGGGAGTTGAACCTTATTTCCATCTGGAAGAAATAGAAGCGCAATCTGGTGGTGAAGATGGAACAGGGGATCCGATGGAGCTGTTCCTTGTGCCTCCTAATCCCTCTCGTACGAGGAACAGGGGAAAGAGGCTGGCAGCGGATGGAAGTGGACGGGCAGCACAAAGTCCTCCTACAAATGAAGCTCCCGAACAGTCTCCAGAAACATGTAGGGGTCGAAAAAGCCAAGCAAAAAAACCACATGAATTGGAAAAATTGGCCAAAGGGTTGAATCTTAAATTTGGACTTTCTCTTCAAAGTTTAAAAGACAAGACGGGAAAAACATTACGGAGTGGCAAAGTGTGTGACAAGGCTTACTCGAAGAGGAAGAGAGTGCAGCAAGAAACATTGAATATGAAGGTGATATCAACTAACTATCATATGATGCTTAATGCTTTAATGGTGATAAGTCATACTCCTTCCGATCAAAAAATAAGTGTCGCATTTTTTAGCTGGGCTTAGTTCAAGACTGCGACACTTATTATGGATCGGAGGGAGTATTAAGTTTGCCCTTTTCCCTTTGACTTGATGTTCTCTAGAAATCATGTGAACTTATTGAAGACGATTTACTTTGTACTCTGCCTTTTAGCTAAATCTCATAGTTAACTCATTGCAGGGTTGCTCTGTTGCTCAAATTACTGCTGCAAATAAGCTTCAATCAAAAGATTCGGGTCAGAAAGGTTAGTTAAATAATTTGATTTCGTTCTTAATTCTTTACCATTCAGCTCTTAGTTGATGGCAGTTACGTCATAAAGGCTTTGCTATTAGTTATTAGCAATGGCGAACGATAAATGAACATATTGCATGAAAAAGTCAGAGATGACATGACAAAGCACCTCAAGTTTTTTTCAGTTAAACTTAACTACGCAGGAGGTAGAGTCTAATTTGATTACTGTTTGTAAAATGATGTCATACTATTGCTGGTTTCATAATACGTTAGGCATGGTTACTATTTGTAAAAGGTAAGCAACTACTTGTGCATTGACTCACTCTTTGCGTCTCGTGGTGCAGAAGTTTTATCTAGCTTCAGCGTGAATCTAGTACCTTCTCCACCAGAATGCTGTTACTCCTCACCTCCATGGTAGCCAAGGCGTCCCATACTATAATTAAAAACAAGTCGGTTAACACGTGTCTTGTAAACGTGTGGGTCGACATTTTCTTTTTTGGAAATTGCAGATACTTCCACAAGAATTTGGGGCCGGACTCCTCTGTTTTGTCTCACAACAATCAGAGATGAATGTATCTGCAGTTAAGCAGTTCTGTACAAGAGTAAGACTCTTGGGAAGGACAGAATGGGCAGGGGAATAGGAACCATACATACATGCTCTCTAGGAATTGTAAAGTGTGGCTTGCAACATTAACACTATATTAACTAGAATCTCAATATGGAATTAGCTCATTGCGGTTGAATATTGCTTGTTGTACTTAAATGGAATAATGTTTAAGGAAGCCGGTTACTGATATACTGGAACACGGTATACGATGTATAAAGCCCGGACACAGTATTATAAAAAAAAACCAGTTTGTTCATATGTTGGCTATATGAATTGCTTAAAGCTTGTGAATTTGAATTACGATTCAAATTTGGCACGTGACTCACACACGTGTGCTTATGGGACATATTGTAGATTAAGACTCCTAGATGGTTACTAATGATCGTGGTTGGTTTGGTTAACCTGGAGTC
Organism: Poa pratensis; assembly: GCA_947311845.1. Classification (NCBI taxonomy): domain Eukaryota; kingdom Viridiplantae; phylum Streptophyta; class Magnoliopsida; order Poales; family Poaceae; genus Poa; species Poa pratensis. Next base: position 387,787 of record CAMZMU010000085.1, on the reverse strand, counting down.
TTTGTTTAAACAGAGTTTATCTGAAATAACTATCTGCGGAATAATGGTTTAAATAAAACCAGAATAGCACTATTTAAAGGTTTCTAACCCTAGCACTCAAGTTGATCATTGTGAGCTTCACCACGGAAAAGGATGGAGATAGGGTTAGACCGCCGAAAACTAAACATTGGTATCAGAGCTCGTTAGGGAACTTATGATCGAGACTTGATTGATTAATCGATCTCGATTGGAACTAGTACACGGGTTTGTTAGAATATTGGACCCATTAGTGGGCAGCCCATATAAAACCACCACGAGAAGGTAATAGATTCATGCTGAAGCTAGATAAAACTTCTGCACCACGAGACGCAAATAGTGAGTCAATGCACAAGTAGTTGCTTATGTTTTACAAATAGTAACCATGCCTAACGTATTATGAAACCACCAATAGTATGACATCATTTTACAAACAGTAATCAAATTAGACCCTACCGCCTGCGTAGTTAAGTTTAACTGAAAAAGACTTGAGGTGCTTTGTCATGTCATCTCTGGCTTTTTCATGCAATATGTTCATTTATTTTCGCCATTGCTAATAACTAATAGCAAAGCCTTTATGACGTAACTGCCATCAACTAAGAGCTGAATGGAAAAGAATTAAGAACGAAATCAAATTATTTAACTAACCTTTCTGACCCGAATCTTTTGATTGAAGTTTATTTGCAGCGGTGATTTGAGCAACAAAGCCCTACATTGAGTTAACTATGAGATTTAGCTGAAAGGCAGAGTTCAAAGTAAATCGTCTTCAATAAGTTCACATGATTTCTAGAGAACATCAAGTCAAGGGGAAAAGGGCAAACTTAATGCTCCCTCCGATCCATAATAAGTGTCGCAGTCTTGAACTAAGCCCAGTTCAAAACTGCGACACTTATTTTTGGATCGGAAGAAGTATGACTTATCACCATTAAAGCATTAAGCATCATATGATAGTTAGTTGGTATCACCTTCCTATTCAATGTTTCTTGCTGCACTATCTTCCTCTTCGAGTAAGCCTTGTCACACACTTTGCCACTCTGTAATGTTTTTCCCGTATTGTCTTTTGAACATTGAAGAAAAATTCCAAATTTCGGACTCAGCCCTTTGGCCAATTTTTCTGCTTGCCTTGTTTGAGCCCTACTGCCATTTTTAGAATTCCCTGAAAGTTGAGCCTTGGAATGATTGCCTTCAGCTACAGTTACTTGAGCACCAGGCCGCGAGATCTTGGTGAAGTCCTGCCACACCTTTGATTTCAGCTTTGAAGTGCTAGAAGATTGTGGTGGATGTTGTGACTGTTCGGGACCTTCATTTGTACGAGGACGTTGTGCTGCCCGTCCACTTCCATCCGCTGCCGGCCTCTTTCCCCTGGATCTGACACTCATACGAGGGGGATTAGAAGGCACAATGGAGAGCTCCATCAGATCCTCTGTTCCATCTTCACCACCAGACTGCCCTTGTAATTCTTCCGTAGGGAAATCAGGTTCAATTCCCTCCACGCCTTCTTGCTCATTCGGATTCATCGCTACAGCAGCAAAAAATTGCAAAAATGCATCAGAAAATATTACAGCATCTAATTGTAAAGTATGCAACACCCAAATTCATCTACCACAACAGCAAATTCATTGCAAAATCACCAGTTCATCACATCACAGCAGAAAAACAATTGCAAAAAGACATCAAAAAAATTACAGCACCTAATTATGCAGTACAACATCAAATTCATGTTAATACAACCAATCCAGCGGCAAATACATTGGGAAAGCATCTTAATAGAACTAATTATACACTACAAAACATCAAATTCATCAAAATACATATAATCCAGCAGCATATCCATTGCAAAATCATCTTAATACAACTAATTTAAACTAAACTTATACATCCAAATCATTGCAAAATTATACAGCAACAATTGCATTGCCAAATGACTGAAAAGACTTACACAGCAGCAAATCAAATCGACATATACTAGTTCTACATAGGAAATCGATCTACAGTTCTACACTAGGAGAAAATCGATCTACAATAGGAGGAAATCGATCTACAGGAGCAAGAAATAACCTTGCACTTGTGGGGGACAGGGAGACACCAATTGCACTAGTTGGGCCTGTGGTTGGACCTCTTCTGTGATGAACAAATTGGAAATGTAGATCCTTAGTAAGACAAGGTAGGTGTTGTAAAGAAAAGTAAGACAATGCAATTAGAGTTCATTTAAGGAGTAAAAGAGTGATCATAATTGATTCATTATGTAAGGACTCCTCTTGAACAATAAAATGAGAAATCATCCTATTATGTAAACTAAAAAACTTGCATAACTATTTGCTTTCCACATTTTCCCAAACCGTATCTCCTTTTCTATCCTACATCCCAACCACACAGCCCAAACTTGCATAAGACAAAGCATGTCAAGTTACTCATTGCTGATTATGATGTATATAAATTCAGGCTAATGAGAGTTGTTGCTAAACAATAAAAAATCGCATATAAAGATTGATTGTATCTCCTTTTCTATCCTACATCCCAACCACACAGCCCAAACTTGCATAAGACAAAGCATGTCGAGTTACTCATTGCTGATTATGATGTATATAAATTCAGGCTAATGAGAGTTGTTGCTAAACAATAAAAAACCGCATATAAAGATTGATTGTAGTTACTCTGATGACATTCACCCCAAGGATCGATTAAATCCAGATCACGGACGTTTCTTATATCCCAAAAATTGGGGCCAGTGCTCTTTTGAAAATGAAGCCGATCAGCAATCAGAGACTCGTTCTCTAGCTGAAGCTTCGAACGATGCTTCGCCACAGACGCCCTGGCTTCACTAACCACAAGTGTCGTCGACTCTAGAGCTGGAGCGTTCAGTAAGATGTATCTGACAATACCAACTTCAGCCTTTCTACTGTTATAACCGAGCAACACTACTTTCTTCAAACGGAGGTCAAGACGTTGCATAGGAACCCGTTTCCCCGCACTTTTTGGTCCCATTCGTCTATCGACCTGAAAAGAAATGGACAAATATTAAGATCAACAATTTAAGAACAAGTAGATCACATGAGCAGCTCAGCACTATGAACTATCAATTAGAGATGAATCATCACCGGAAGATACACCCAGATATACAACTTCTCCAAGCACGGAAAGCATGTGAGCAATTCGATAACCATATCCAAACTGAGGTTCCTATGAGATACTCCGAGAGTCAAACTCGTGAGTGTGCACACCGCCGGGCCATCAACGTGAAATCCCTATATCAAACATGAAAAGCACCATTATATTTACATATACCGTATAAGCGTGCAGATGATGTGTACTTGGTAATTGCATAAAAATGATGTGTAATTCGTGTGCAAATAGAAAAGCGCAGAAACTGTTAATTACCTGAAAAATTGTGGAACCAAACACTATCTTGGTGGAGGAACAACAGGTTAAGGTCTCCAATTTAGGGGCGTGGAGTAGGGATACGTGCAAATCCGCATGCTGCTTCCATCCATAATTAAGATGGAGCAACGTTTCAAGAAGAGGGGCGCTCTTGATGACGAGTTCCTCAAACTCTAAACCAACTTCTTTATCTATTAACTCTAAACCAACTTCTTTTACGATATTAACCTTGACTGCAATGCTTTTAAGGGTCAAGGAGTTGACAAGGAGGCGACGAAAGCCATAGGACCCGGTGATGAGCAAGCACTCGAGAGTGGAGCACCCAGCAAGCATGCTGTGCAACGAGCACTCTGAGATGCTTACACTTTCAAGACCGAGCTGCTTGAGCAAGGGGAAGCAAAGCCCCTGGGTGGTGCCCTCCGGGAGGTGGCAATGCCCGATTGTGACAACACGCAGCGTGGGCAAGAAGCGGAATGTGGACTGTGGTGGCGGCGGCAGCTCCTGGCGTCGAAAGTATGATTTGAACCACAGGTCAAGCTCCTCTAGCTTGTCCAGGGTAGGGGACATGAACCAGGAATTCATGAGGTCGTCGAGAGCCGGCGCGTGGAGTGCGTAGTCGGAAGCGTCGACGGAGAGGCGACGTCCTGGGCACCTTGCTTCGGGGAGGCGTCCTCCTCCTTGTGGCGGTGGCGGCGCACAGTGGGAAGAGAGGATGGAGGAGACGGTGTCGGGGTCGAGGCCACGGCAGTCAAGGTTGAGAGGGGCGGAGCAGAGCCAGAGGTTGCGCCAACGGTGCGAGAGGATCCGAGTGCGGGCACCTTGCTTCGTAGGGAGGAGCGTGACGATGTTCCCCAGCAGCTCGTCCGGGAGGCCGCTGAGGCGGTCGACGCCTCCATCATCAGCTCCGGCGCCGGCAGGCATCGACCTTGGTTGTGCTCGCTTCATCTTCTTGGCCTTTGTTCCCATGGCAGGCGGCGGAGGCAGCTTCCTCTTCTTGGTCTCCAGGGCCGGTGGGGGCAGCTGGCGCCGTGGCCAGAGACCGTCTCGCATGGTTGAACTCCGGCTTGAAGCTCTTGTGCTACTAGGAAACAAATCGTGGATCAAAGTAAGAAGGAATCTGAGCCAGCAGCAGAATAAGAGGAGGAAATCCATTAATACCTCCAACTCGACGGCCAAATCAAGCAGAAGATGGCTTCGAGGAGGCTTGTGAGCTTGAGCTTGTGGGGGTCGCCGGTGGAAGGACAAATCTGAGTTTTTCACACACATTACTTATGTAGGCCAGAAAAAAAATCATTATATTTTGGGCTATGCAAAAAAGATAAATTTCTGACAGATTCAACACACTAAATTCCCCTTTTATGCCCCCAGCTTTTGTCATTTTTATGTGGCTCGAAATACGACTTTTTTGCACCAAAAAATGTAGGAACACATACATGCATATGTAGTATAGGAATTTGTTTGGGATAAATCTGAAAAACAATCTTATAGGGCTCTCACCGGTGCCACAAATCTGCATCCCCATTATTTACCATTGTTAAGCATGGGTGCACTATTTGCAGACATGCGACATTCCAGATCTAAAATACACACCTCGACGGTTGATAAAACAAGGTCGCTCGAATGGGATGCCGGATGCAGCAGCGATCTAAAATGCATACCTCGACGTGCTGGAGGGCGGCCAGGAAGCAGCTGGAGGGCGGGCGGCGTCGTCGGCGGCAGAACACCAGGCGAGCTGCAGCACAAGCTCCCTCCTCCTCCTCCCGTCCTGTCCTGGCCTAGCGGTGGAGGTCCCTCGTCCGGCGTCGACGAGCGGTCGCGGTGGAGGGGGTCGCCGCTCGCCGGCGGGGAAAGATTCAACTTTGACAGCGGTGGAGGAGAGTGAGAGCGGCGGCAAGGGGTCCCTCTTTTACTGATGTGAAGCTGCTCACAAGTTTTTACTATAAAAGTGTGTAAGAGATAAATCCCGGTGTCTTAAAATGACTTTGTACGCCACATATTTTTGTCTTCCTATACACGCCACAATCAAATGCCCTCATTTCGTGAAATTTGTATAGATGTTCACTCGATTTTTTTTTAGATTTCTGATATTAAAAAATGTATTTAAAAAGGTTTTGCATTAAGGGGGCATCTACACCTATGATCCAAACAGCATGTCCCTCTCTTCACACTCTTTACTACAATGTCAAAAAACAGCGTTTCGATCTTTGGGAGTTACATTGGTGTATGGGTGGTCATCGATCTCGTGGTCTAGCTCCAAAGCATGGCGTTTAGTAAGTCTCGCAAACACCAAGTGACGACGGCGAGAGTCACAGTCGCAGGGGCGAGAGCTTCCAAATGAAAGCGAGAGCGAAGGCCCAACACTTGTCTACAGTGAGTGCGCAAGGCTGCGGCGGAGGCACATGTCTACAGCCCGAGCACCACCTGGGACGACAAAGATCCTAGGTGGAACGATGCGTGGAAAAACCTCACATTGTGCACGTTAAATTCTCCAAGCGTCTGAATAATCAACGCACCCCCCCCCTCCCCCGCACTAAACGGCTAAATATGTGCCGGCCTTTTGGAGATGGTATAAATTCAGCGTCGCGTCCATGAAGAAAAAAGGTTGGCTGAGGTGGCGTGGCCAATATGGTTGAATAACACATTTGACCGGGCGTCATATTGTCTAGCATGACTAAGTTCAAATTTGGGTCAGTTTTGTGTTCTTTTCACTAAATTCAAATTTGTCTGGCACAGTCAATTGAAGCTAGAAAGATATGGACATAAATAGCCAACATAAAAATACGAGTAGAAAATGCTAGTAGTAGTACTCGACCCTAGGCAGCTAGCATCGCTGCAGCACGAGTAGTATCACCTTGCTGAAGATTTGGTCCGCCAATTTGACATCGGGAAAATGCGAAAATTTTGATGGCGTCAGACACTTGACCCCATGAGTACCCGGCACTACGCATGCATGTGAGTAAACTTTACCTGCACCACCAATGTGAATGTGAGTTTATACAAGAAAAAAATATGCCATTCTCGGGGCCAGCTTGGACGCAAAAACGTCTCCAATTGTTCCGACGGCAGAAATAAGTTGTTAGGCATAACCTATGTTCATCGGCACCCTCTAAATGCCCCACTATTGGAGGTCCGGACGCTAAAAACGCATGCGTCACTACTAAAGATCGCCTCGAGCAAGTTAGGAGGGCCTCTCGGGGTGCCGGACATGGTGGATATGGCCTCCGACAGGTGTGGCCCATTCGTTATACATACAACGCGTCGCTCCCATGTTAATGAGGGTGTTAACGAGGACGCGCAAGAGGCCGTTTCGCCTGCTCATGGCGTGCAGTCGCCAAGCGCGACACGACTGGACGGGAGGCGGGTACACGGCGGCAGGTATGTCACCACACGTCGGCGATAGCGTGCGCGACAGTCCACGCACCAACGTTGCCACCCGAACGGCCGAGGTCAGGCTTGCCGAGAAAAAGAGCCGCCCCGGCATCCCGCGCCCAAAGGGCCTCGCCGCCACCACATGGAGGCTGCTGGCTCGAGGGGCGCCACTGTCGCCACCACACGGGTACGGGGGAGACCGGCGCCGCAGTAACCTCCGAGACTGCAGCGCGGGGCCACGCAGCAGATCCCCACCGCCCCTTCACCGGCGGTGCATGGCTTTGGGTTGGAAATCGCCTCCGGGGACAGCGAGGGAGGGTGGCGACGGTGCGGGGCGGCTAGGGTTTCGCCCCTCGAACGCGAGGGGGTCGTCGTTCTGAGTGAGCTCTAACTTACTTAAGAGAGAAATAGGAAAAGCCGTAAATTCTTAGCATGTGCATAGATAATAACGGTTTCGAGGAAGCTTTATCTATGCAAACAACACTATGGCCCAGCCATGTACTAAGAATAGTAGTTCCTCACTCCCAAAGATTTCCATTGGCAACGAATTTTCAGATTTCTTTTATACCCGTAAAGATTGCAATTCTTCATCTCAGGTATAGGTGAGACAACTGTCGCTTCACAAATACTCTCAAACAAATAACAAGCAAATAAATGGAAGATTAAAATGAATCTCTCAATTGTCTGCTATATTACACCAGTGATATGTCTGACGGGGTCACGAAATCAACCGGTTCTGAATACATGGCAAAAATAAGCGATTCTGACTGAAACCGCATGCAGTCTAGACGAAAACAATCCTAATTAAGCGATGGTGGCCGCTGCTCCCACTCCTTGGCGGCGGCACTGGGTGAGCATGTCGAGGTAGAACTGGCACCGGCTGATGTCGCTCTCGTTGTGGTTGATGCACTGCATACACGTACGTACACATCAGCATGCATGCGTGTTAATTAAGAGTATATCAATCTGAATGTTTAGTTCAACAGGATAGATGGATGTAAGTAGCGCGCGGTGGCGTACGTACGTCGCTGAAGGCCATGTTGTGGATGCTGCACGCGTCAAGAGGAGCCGCCGCCGGAGCTGCGGCAGCGTTCGCCGGAGCCTCGTTGCCATTTACGACGCTGATGGTGCGCGGGCCCCACACGTAGTCCACGGCCCTGTGCGCCACGCTCGTCCCGACGCCCCACCCGAGACCTGATCGACCAAATCGTCGTCATCATCGTCACGTGAGATTTTGATTTTACAGGCGCGCGTTTATCAGATCTGATTCAGTTTATATATATACAGGTAGAAGATCTAGGTTAACTGAAAGCGTATGACGACTAACCGTATGCAGGTACTGAAAACATGGATCCGCCGCCGTTCTGGGACGTCGCCGGCGCAGGAGCAGATGACTTTGTCGCTGCAGGTACGCCATCGACGAGTTGATCAAGGATTCAATCACGCATGCACGTAGATCGAACGATCTAGTAGTACGTATATAGGAATATGCATTAATACCTGGCTTGGGAGCGGAGGTCCTGACCTTGGGAGCGCTGCGGAAACCACCGCCTCCTGCAATTGAGATCAAATGTTATCGAGATGAATTACCATGGCATGCATATATATAGATGGGGGGATCTATCGACCGGTAGATAATCGGCTTAATCGTCGGCGGTTCGGAACTCGATCTAATGTCATGCATGGTTGGTTTGGATCGCAGTGCATGCATATGAACCAGCCAGTCTACCCTAGATCGTCGGAGCACGGACGAGCTGATGAGGTACCTGAGCTGCGGCGTCCCATGGCGATCGATCTGCCGGAAGACGAAGAAGATGGGTCGATCGACGATTGCTGGTGACGATGGGGATATGGGGTCGACGAGGCAGGGATCGGCCGGGGAGCCCGTTTATATGGGCGGTCGTTCGTCTGGCCCGGTATTAAGGGACTGATATTATCCCTTTCCGTTTACAAAAAGAATAGTAACTCAGTTTGCTTCTTTCGTCTCCCGCAAGATCAATAATGGAGAGCAGATCCAGAATCATCGAGAATCTCGTCACTGATCACCAACAAGCAGTTGACGGACTCCTGCATGCATGCATGCAAACTGCAAAACATGTAGGTTTGCCACGTATGTATGTACGTGTCACATCTCGTACGTGCTATTTTTTCCTTCGCAAAAACAAACAGCACTGGACACGTTTCGTTGGCAAAACAAAACATCCCCTACTGGACATATTTGGACGCCTTTTGCCTGCTTTGTGATGCCATGAAATGAGCCCATGCTGGCCCAGTTAAGAGAATAAAACCTATCTACAGTGCAGCTGATGTTGCGACTTCTCGCCGTTCCAGCGACCGGGGTCGCTCCGGCAGCTCGCCGGAGTGCATGTAGGGTTAGCCGCCGTGCCCGGGGTGACGAGACCGAAAATCCGCCCTGGGTGTAGCCGTGTAGGCCATCCCCCAGGCACACATCATCCTCATGTCAAGGTCAGATAGCGGGTCCACTTTCATCTACTCACCGCGCCACGGAGTATTTCTGTTTCTGGTACATGCACGACATGTGGGCAAACAAACAGTGGATCATGCCATTTCATCCATCATCCGTAACTAGGCAACTGAGCGCGGCAAATGCCGCGCGCGTGTTTTTGAATTTGAATTTGAAAATGACGACGTTCTAAAGTTGTCTACGTTTGGAAATCGTTTTAGAAATGGTTGGACTTTGGAGATTGCTCAAATTTGAAAATTATTGTGATTCAAATTCAAATGTGTTTGCTTTTTTACGTGAAAATACTCTGAAATAGTTAGTATTTTTTTCAGCTATTATATATAGATCTATTATATTCTCATTGCAATCATCCTAACATGATTAATAGAAGAAAATCAAAAAAAATTGTACTGCCCGTATTGGTCTTTTTTTAGAACATGTAAACGCTTTTTGAATGACAATCATGATATGTAAAAAAAAAGTAGTAGCCATATATTTGGAATTTAAACATGTGGTACATGCATGCCGATCAAAATAATTTGATATTCTGCCATATGGACGCGTACCAAGAATGGAGTAGCCTTTGGTTGCACTACTTCTACTAAAGTATTTTGGCTTGAATTTTCTACTGCTGGTTGCGGCAGAACAATAATATTAGCGGCCAACGGCACCTCTGACATAAGATCCAGAAACCTATATATAGATCTCTAGAAAAACTTACCTTGAATGCACTTTCAGTTTTCCGATTCTAGTAACTTCAAATGCAAGAGATTAGGTAGATAAAGGTAAATCAATGTTTTGAGGCTGCTGGAAAGCTAGCAGCAAATGCTTAACAAATTAGCTATTGAGATACTCACTGCATTTTTTGCATATATAACACAAAAATTGCAAGAAAATATTGGATAATTTATGTAACAAATATTAAGCATGTGTGTTGTGCCCACCATATTCTACTTTGCATTTGCATGTCCAATTTTATCTTCTTAACACATCCATGCCAACTGAGCCGTGCATTAACAGCCAAAATATATGAATACATAGCAGAATAATAAATAGTCAGAAACACCAACTTAAATAGAATTAATTTTTATCAGGAAAAAAATTATAAGCACCTTACGACGATTACATTTCCCTTTCAATGTGGAGGAAGTGCTTCCTGTAATGAGCGAATCAGTTTGGCCAGAGATCCTCCTCTAGACAACCTGAAGAGGCATAACATTACCACAGAGGCTGCAGGCTGCAGAATATATAACTGATTTTATCTGTACCGCTTTGAGCTAATCTATTAGTGAACCTTGTGTCCTAATAAACGAAAAGCTTCAGCTTAAACAGATTGTGCAACAGTATGCATAATAGTATATCTACCGTACCACTGAAGGTCAAGAGAATTTGAAACAATACCTCGACACCTGATGCCAAAGATTTAATTTTTCAAACACCTTACATGCAACAACGTACAGAGATTCATCCCTCTATCTGTCGCTGAACAAAGAATGTGGTACGCTGGTACTTCAAATTCAAAAAAACATGCAGTTGTAAGCAAACTCAGAGTGACTTCAAGAATAAGAATATGGTATTGATGATGTTTACATCTCTTAGTAGGTTGCTGGAGAAGGTAGCGTATAAAGGAGCACGGAGAACTGGGACAGTAGAAGGTCGACCTTCTGCCAATCAACCATGAACACCACGGGCCAAGCTGTCCTTCTCATCTGGCTCTCTATAATAGTGGTGAAGGTAAGAAAATATTTTCTGTGGTTTACGAAAGACTACCAAGAACCAATGAACAATGATGGAAGAAAATATAATTAGGTCATGTAGTAACAAAAATAAATGTAAACTTGCATATTAGGACAATCTGACGAAATCCATATGATGAGCTGACAATGTGATACTTCTACAACTTATATGTATTTCTTTTTGCCTCATTAGCCGTACTTGCATTACGGTTGTTCGAGATCCAAGTTTAGTTAAATCATAGGTATAATACAATGAAGGAAAAATGATATCTAAACAACAGATTTATTGGTCAAGTAGAGAACATAGATTGGGCGAACTATTTACACGGTCATAATGAAAATCTAGAGGATAAATGTTGTACCACGGTGTTTGGTTCCATAGTCTTTGTTCACAAACACATTACTACCCGAGCCATAATAACTTTCAACCTTGATTCCGTTCTATCATTTAGCATAACATCTGAAAAATGCAACTTTCTTAGTAACCGTACAACAATGATGCATTTCAAACTAAAAAGAAACTAATGCCATATAATCTAAGGTCCAGGCTATTTGAAATTTAGATCTTAAAAGGTGGAGGAGGTATAACCAATCATGATTCAATTATTGGTGCTTGAAATCTAATAAAATATAAGAACATGCGCCAGGACCTAGAACAGCCAGCAATAATTCCGATGGACTTCCATGAGTACGCCTTATAGCTCGCTCTTGTGTCCTACTCTGTATCGGTACAACTTGACATCAGTTTGTATTGTATATAAATTAGTAAGCAGTCAAATTTTGGAAGATAAAAGAATTTAATTGCATGATCTTACCTGGCGAAAAAAGGAATAACATAAATTCTGATTTTCTGAGCATCATTATTGTGAACCTATTAACTCTGAAGAAAACAGTACAGACTCAGAAAGGAAAAATAACATGAGAATTGGCCATTTATATAGTACAGATTCGCGCTCTCTAACCAAGAATCGCCAAAAACTTTAAATAATCTCTATGCAGAAAAATTACATTGAGTTTTTACTTTTTATTATTCGCAAATATCAAGTTCCAAAGTTGTATTATTGCTATGAATTATTCATCATCACAACCAAGTTCTCATGTAAAAAACCGAGAGAGAGCAACCTTTAGATTTATACAAAATATCAGTATTAGCTTCCAGTATGTGAGTAATATAGATCCTAGTATTCATGTAGGCCTTGGATAGCATGCATACCATCCTTCTAGCCTCATATTTCAATCCCATCTCTGGCAAATTGGCAAAGTAGGTGGCTGTTCAGCTAAATGCAAACATGGCAAATAATGATACTGCAGAATAGCCATATCATATTACTGAAACCTCCCTCCAGGGATGCAACAACACAGATTAAGTACATAAGAGTTACAATCATCCAGTTTGCAGGCCTACATCAAAAGAACACGTGAAAAAATATCAGGACACAAAAGTCAGGTTAGTTCTAATAGATTTCGAACATAAGAATTGACGTAAGCAACAAACATGGATAATCTCATTTGTACGTCCTGGCCTCATGGGTAGCAACTGAATGCCACGCGATGGTGCCGTATGCCTGCCCCACCTTGCTTTGAAGCCAGCACTCTTTTTGTATTTCATCCTCCCTGATTTTCAGCTATCGTCAACACATATATATCAAGACTTCATATAACTCTGTCTAAATTAACGGACCTGAAACTTTAATCACACGGCTAATGAGCCCCATAAGTTTTACAACACATATATATCAAGACTTCATATAACTCTGTCTAAATTAACGGACCTGAAACTTTAATCACATGGCTAATGAGCCCCATAAGTTACATCTCATATGACTAAATTATCTTTCATGCCAATGGAAAGGATAGTGTCACACGGTTTAGTAAGACTGAATAAAATCAAAATAATGTAATTGACCACAGAAAGCCCACTCCAATCTTACGGAAAATAAAGAACTATCACCACACATAGCTGTGTGTAATTAATTGAGGAATTTTTTATACAGTCAGACTTGTTTATGGATTGATAGAAATAAGGAGCTGCTTCGGCGGATTGCTTACAGTGAAGACGCCTCTACACTTGGATCTCCAGGGAAGCAGCGTCGTCGATCAGCTAAAACAACATGATGCAAGACATACCTTGCTAGAGTAGGAGAACCTGTGCGCTGGCTTTCTACTGAAACTTGGGATCGGCAAGCTGATGCAAGACATACCTTGCTAGATTAGAAGAACCTGTGCGTTGGATTTCTACTGAAACTTGGGATCGGCTAAAACATATATCAGTTGTTGTTGCGTGCTAGCTCATGAAGCTAAATTTCTGGCAAGAAAGATGAAAGAATCAAGATTAAAAAGGTATCGTATATATTGTAGATTCAAACTGCAGTCAATGCCTTCCTCTTCCCTTGCTTCAACCATCGTGGAAGGCCGTGTGGTCAGAACCTGCAGAGATTCAAAGAACCTCAAATCCTCCGACGCTGCATCAACTTCATGGATCGTTGTGTGCTTGAGGCCAAAAATATTCAACGATTAAAGAGCAAAGGGGGTGGAGAGGCTGTAACTTCAACTGCTTCCCGTGGCATGGACATGGCACAGGCGAGGAGGAGGAAAGGGCAAACCAGCGCTAGGGATCTCGAGTTCTCCACGATACAGTGCGAATTAGGGCGCGGGGCTGGGCGCGTTCGACGCGCCTGCACGCGGGGCGTCCGTACGTGGCGGCGGCGCCGCCTGTGGAGCGACGCCCGCGGCGTGCGGACGCGGCCAGGGACGCTGAGCGCGGCGGCAGCGATTCCGGCGCGCCTCGGGCGGTCCGGCACACGGTCCTTGGCGAGGACGGGGAGGAAGAGGCGGCGGAGCTCTCCATGGCCGCAGATTCGAGCGGGGAGGACCGAGGCGGCGAGACAGAGCGTCGATGGCGGCGGCGATTTGTGGCGGCGCGGGAGAGAGAAGGGGAGGGAGAGAGATGTGTGGACGCTTTTGCACGGAGTTCCTTGGGGTTTGACTAAATTACAATTGAGTCCTTTTCAGTGGGTTATGTGTGAAAAGCGTGCGCCAAATTTCGCGAGGAGCGACGTGTCGTCGTCTGATCGGTAGAAATTGCCCTGCTACAGTTCTGTGGGTTTTGGAGCGATCTGGGACGTCCGTGAGCTCGATCGAACGGCCAGGGTTTAGGGACGACGTGGATAGCAGCATGGAGGCTGAATCTGACGTACTTTTATATATAGTAGGGATAGGGATAGGGATTCCTACTCCCGCCATTTTGAATTATATAAATTTGTATGGATATTTTCATGTGGGCTCCATAGAGGAGATATTATATACTCCTACTGGAAACTTGGATTTTTTCGCCTCGAAAAGAAAAGAAAGTGACTCTTGGGAGTTGGCAAAATAAATTAGTTACATGTGTCTAGAGGAAATTATATAAACCACCACTTATTGATGTGATCGTTGTGCAAACCACTCACTATATATGTGTTTTGCGGGCAGACGGCCAAATTTACCTTTAATGTGTTGCAACCAGGTCTAAATCTTAACTTAAACTGATTAACAACGAATCTGACAATCAAGGTCATGTGTCAAAAATGATGTGGCGTCCACGTGTCATTAGCTACCTTTTCTGGAATAATGTTTAGACTACTCCCTCCATTTTGATTTACAAGTCCTACGCATATCCCTGTATCGTTGACTTGACCAATGTAATACGAAATTTATATATGATAAAATATATACTATCAGAAATACAATTATAACATTTGAAGTTTCTAATGATATATTGTTTATAATATACATTCTATATTGCGTTGCTCAAATTAACTATATAGGGATACGCATAGGACTTGTGATCCTTAATGGTGGGAGTAATTTACTTCTCTAAATAATGTGAGATTTATCAATATGAGCTACTTCATGCTGTTTCATTTACTAGATTTTTGTCCGATTTACTTTCGAAGAGTCTAAAAATGTCGCCCAAAATATTGTCTGACCGCAAGCATGTGGTACGCAGTGCTTCTTGTAATTAAATGCTCAAAGACTGTGCAGAGTAACCTGTGTCCTGCACTCAATTTTCTCGACCGTTTCTGACCTGCCGCATCTGCATGCCACGGTTTGAAAACACCTTTGTTTGCTCTAGTTTCCAAGAAACCTGCATGCCTGGTCTTGAGCACTGTGCATGCCAAGATTCAGCCATTTATTCTTGGAGGATTGTGCATGCCTGGTTTTCGAGGTAGCATGGAAGAATGCAGCCATTTATTCTTGGAGGATTGTGCAGGATTCATGGCGAATATTTGGAGCCACTGAGCAATGTGTACAGTAACATGTTCCCTAAATAAACTACTCAAGCTGTCACGAGGCTAATCATCTCCTAAACTATCAGAAAGAAGTTGACAAAGGTGACAGTAGTAGTATACCAATCCTGAAACAGAGTGTCTCAAAGCGCAATGCTTTTCATCCCTGTATGTGGTGATTTCGTTCAACTGGCCATGCAGTCAAAATGATCAAAAGAAAGAAAACAGGTCAAGCGAAAAACAGAAAACAAAGGGAAAAATAATCAAAGGTCTCTATATGTACAGGCGATGTTTGGTCTCTCGGTCCCAAGAAAAACCAACTAGGCAGTTGGCACAACAGATGAGGAAAATGTCCAGCCACAAATCCTACAAGTTCATCCCCATATCTACAAAATTTTGCTACTTCCTGATCCCGTCACCGTGATTCATGCATGAGTAGTACTAGTAGCACAACAAGTGCCGTTGTTACACTCACACATTCGTTCAGAGCTCCAGGTGCTGCTCGTAGTATAGCTCGCTGAGGTTCGGCGGCGACAGGATCTCCTCCTCCAGCATCTTCAGCACCGCGCTCATCGACGGCCGCTGCCCCGGGTCGGCGTCCGTGCACATCGCCGCGATGTCCAGGATCGCCTCGACGGCTTCCACCTCCACGTCGCCCGACCGCTCGTCCACGATCTCCTCCAGCCAGTGCTCCCCCGTCAGCGTGTTCAGCTGCAACAAAGCAAAAGCTCAAGTGTTCAGGCTGCTTTGTTTCAGGATTATACAGGTGGCAACTTTGGAACAAGAACTACTTACCCAGCCAACAATGTTGAGTCCCTTGTTGAGGAAGCAAGAATCAGTAGGCCTCTTTCCGGTCACTAACTCCAGCAAAAGCACTCCAAAGCTATAAACGTCTGATTTCTCAGTTGAATGGCCATTTTGCAGGTACTCTGACAGTAAAAGTTAAACATAAGCTTTGTTAGTTTGGATGGGAGGTTACCAATGGTTGAGAACAATGGATGTATCTAAATTTATGTCACTATTACTTCCAACTATAAATAGCACATGAAGTGACGCAAATATTCCTTTGATATGTTAAAGAATGACAATAACATCTTTTCCTCCTCGCATGGAAATGCTTAAATATTCATATACTGTGTTACAGTGTCGACTAGTATAGAGAGAAGAAGTACCTGGCGCTAGGTATCCGAAGGTGCCCGCCACGACAGTCGTGACATGGGTCTCGCTGTCCACAAGCAGCCTCGCGAGGCCGAAATCAGATACGCGGGGCTCCAAGCATCTGTCTAGAAGGATGTTACTGGCCTTGATGTCCCTGTGGACGATCCCCGGCGAGCAGTCATGATGCAAATACGCCAGGCCCCTGGCAGAACCAAGGGCGATCTTCATACGTGCATTCCAGTTCAGTGGCTGGTCCTCCTGGGCATCTCCTGCAATTGGTGGTCACTGAGCGTCAGGTAACGTGAGACAGCATTGCGCTGGCAGTAAAGTTGCTGCAATAACAGTCATGAAACAGTATACAGCAGGCCTTACCGTGAAGATAGCCATCCAAGCTGCCCAGCTCCAGGTAATCGTAGATGAGCAGTTTCGCCATGGAGAGCCGGCAGTATCCTCGCAGATTCACGAGGTTGATATGCCTAATGCTGCCCAGGATCTCGAGCTCCTTCTCGAAGGTCTTGTCTCGCCTCTCGCGGTTGAGGTCAATCCTTTTGACGGCAAACGTCATGCCATCTTCCATTATCATCTTGTACACCGTACCAAACCCGCCACAACCGACCACGTCCTCCTCATCGAGCAGCTCCAGCCTCCTAATGATCTCACTCGATGAATACGGGAGGTTCGACTGGTAAGTCACAAGCTTTGCACCTAAGTCATGCAGGACAGAAGTCACATAACAGAGGGTAACAATAGTTAGCTTCCTTCCATTCGGTGAGTGTGGACAGAATTTATCATGTGAATGTTGTCTGTGTCTGTCGTTACCATCCGGGATAGTTGGCTTGTTCATTTTCACATAGTCCACACCGTTCTTCTTCCTGGACAGTAAGCATACCCAGAGGAAACCCATTACCGCGATCAGCGCGACGGCCATGGTCGACATCGAACCGATCACAATGCCATTCAGAAAGTGCGAGGTTTTGTTACTGCTGCTGATCGGGGAAACGCCTGTTTGTTGAACCAAACCAAATGAAAACTTCAGTTAGCCACACCATACATGCCGAAGAAAAGTTGCTTCCAATATTGTGAAGGTGGCATTTGAATCAATGAAATGTAAGACTTGCCAGATGAGGAGAGGGGATCAGAATGTGGCAGCACCGCAGGAAACCCAAGGGTTCCACGGCAAGGTTTTTGTATGGGCAGCCCGCATAGCTCAAGATTTCCGACGAACCTGCAATTATCAGGTGCCAGTGAAGAAATGCACTAGAAAACTGGCTGCTCTGAATTTCTAATGCATACATTACTACTAAGTGATACTACAAACTAGAGAGATGTCATTCTTTCATATTTGCAACATCTAAGCTATCTCATTCTCTCATCATAAAGAACACTGTGACTGAAGAAATTAGGGGAGCTTACGAGCTGCTTTTGAATGTTCCGAGGACGCCGACGTTCGGGATCTCTCCGGAGAAGAAATTGGTAGACACATTCCTGATAACACAATCAAGTTTTGCATCAGCATTTCTGTCAATGCAAAGTGCTACTCCAAGAAGATTACATCACAGCACGGAAACTCACAGGAACCGCAGATTGGTGAGGCTCCCGATGGACGCAGGTATGGTGCCCCGCAACAGGTTGCTCGACAGGTCCCTGCATTCAGCATACATGTCACGTCAGACCACAAACCACTATTTGGAGTACAGCATGAGCATTCGGTGGAAGAGGACGATGTCTGAAAAACCTACAGGATGGTGAGGTGGACAAGCTCGCCGACCTCCGGCGGGATGCCCCCTTGCAGGTAGTTTGCTCTCAGGTAACTGGAAAAATACAGACAACCACATTTTGGTTCAGCATCGCTCCTGATTTGACTTAGTTCCCAAACAAAATCGAATGACCATATAAAACCAGATCGTATACTGGTAGCGGTGGCATACATACATCGCTCTGAGCTGGGTGCAGTTCTTGATCTCGGCGGGGATGGGCCCGTGCAGGCTGTTC
The DNA here is from genome assembly GCA_947311845.1 of Poa pratensis. Taxonomy (NCBI): domain Eukaryota; kingdom Viridiplantae; phylum Streptophyta; class Magnoliopsida; order Poales; family Poaceae; genus Poa; species Poa pratensis. The sequence goes on along the minus strand of CAMZMU010000085.1, from coordinate 369,407 downwards.
TGGTGCAGAGCTCTGAAGACGAGAGGAAATGTCAGTCAGAGAGCATGCTGCTGCTGCATCCTGCACACACAAAATCAGGAATGGCAAAGAAATCTCACAGCCTCTGCAGCTTGCTGAGCCTCCCGATGCTGGGCGAGATGATGCCTCCGAGCTGCATGTACGGCAGATTTCTGCAGGCCACACAGACAACAAATAGATCAAAATGCATTTCAATCTCGGGGAAGGAATCCAAGAACGCATCGGGGACCGAGCCAGGGAACAGTAAAAATGGGGGAAAAGGTGTTGAATCGAGATTAGAGAGGGGGAGCTGATCTGATCTGACGGAGAAATGCGGTGGAGGCAGGTGAAGAAGGGAGGCGTACATGGACTGGACCCTGAGGTCGGGGAATGAGCAGGAGACCCCCTCCCAGCCGCAGGGGTCGCCGTCGGCGGGCCTCCAGCTGCCGAGCGCCCCCGGCGTGGCGTTGAAGGCCGTCTTGAGCTCCAGCAGCGCCTCCCCTGCAACCCAAGCAAGAAACGTCTCAGTGGGGGTGGTTTGAGAGACCGACGGACGAGGAAAATGCGGGCGGCACCGACCGTCCGGGGTGAGCGCCGTGGAGAGCGTGCAGCAGAGGAGGAGCGCCGCTGCGGCGAGGGCGGCGTGGTTGCAGGTGCGGTTGTTCTTGGTCCTCCCGAGGAGCTTGGCGGCCATGGCGGCGGTGGGGGTTTGGGAGGGGTTTGTTTGAAGTGAGCTTGGGCAGTGAGCCTGGGCAGTGAGAGTGTGAGACTGAGGTGTGGAGGAGAAGCTTTAATTATTTGGTCACTGCGGCGGCGCTGACTGGCGGGTCCAAGCTTGTCGGCGGTCCCGCCGCTCGGTCAGAGCTTTTTCGAAAAGTGAGCAAGGAGATTAGACAAAACAGAACAGGGGCTTCAGCTGTAGAGAGCAACTGGTGGAGTCTTTGTTCTTGATCATTCTTGGACGAACCCGAAACGGATGCAGAGCAACTCAGTTCAAATGGATTATGGATCTAGCTCAAGTCAAGTTTCCTGGGAATTGTCATATTCACAATCACAAAGACCCATCCTCATCTGAAAATTCAACACAGAAAGATATTGGATCTAATTATTTCGTAGAGAGGTGATTTACTCTCCGCCTTATATTTTCGAACACGGAGGATTGTTGATGATGGAGACACATCCCTTAGCCTAGAGTTGTCTCGGGAAGAAATCCGAAAAGAGTTGCTTTACATCGCATTTACATTCGTGAATGTTGACGATTACGTATACTCCTAACTTCTCTCAACTTATGAGACACACAAACCTTATAACATTTATTATTATCTACTAATATATCCATCGTCATGCAAATCTATGTGTTCATATTAGATGGGAGGCAGTGGTGCCATCGTCGTCCCTGTTGGGTCTAGGGGCGAAGCGTGTGACATGCAGCCTTGCACTCATCGAGTTTGACATAACATTTGTCAATGTATTCACAACAGAAGAAGGTCAACCGCATGACGCACCGAAAACGGATGCCTATGGAACCGAAAAACAATAATATTCCCATTAGTCCTCTATTTATCAACTAGTAAGAAGTATCTTACACAACAAACAAACAAACAAACAAATACACAATCACGTGTAGATAGTACGTTTTCCGAGTGGTACATATCTTGGTGTGGTGTCATATGTATATATACCTAACAATTAACATGACTTAAAAGGAAAGAAGTAAATTGTGCAGTCTAAATTTGGTCTGAACATTGGGAAGGTGGCATATTTGTTAATGAAATGCAAGACTTGCCAGATGACGGGAGGGGGTCAGAATGTGGCAGCGCCGCAGGAAACCAAAGGGTTCCACGGCATGCTTTCTGGATAGGCAGCCCACAGAGCTCAGGATTTCCGACGAACCTGCGTTTTTTCAGGTGCCATGTGAAGAAAAGCAGTGGATCACTGTAAAATGCTGTTCAAAATTTATGATATACATGCATTGCTGAGTGAGACAAACTAGATATTTTTCGTTCATATTTTGCCAGAGCTGAGCACACGAGATGATTTGGAAGGTTCCGAGGACGCTGACATTCGGGATCTCTCCCGATAAGAAATTGTTTGACACATTCCCGCACAGAAAACAACCAAGTTTCGAATCAGCATTTCGGTCAACACAAAGCGCTAAGCAATGCCAAGAAACTTTCTTTTTTCGAGTTTCGAATCAGCATTCCCGATAATAGATTGGTAGCCACGTTCCTATTCTAATTCAAAGGTTTGCTAACTTCTGGTAAGTAATGCCAAGTTTCTTTTTTCGAGAATAATGCCAAGAATTTACAGTGCACAACAGAAGCTTACAGGAACCGCAAACTGGTCAGGCTTCTGATGGACGCCGGTATATGGTTCCCCGAACAGCTTGCTCGACAAGTCCCTGAATTTTGCAGACATCAGACTAATGAACCATAAGGATTGATATAACAAAATAAATAAATAGCATAAGCAGTATGGCAACGAGGATGGTGTCTGAACTCTGAAGAACCTACATGATTGTGAGGTTGGCGAGCTCGCCGACCTCCGGCGGGATGCCTCCTTGCAGGTAGTTAGCTCTGAAGAGACAGACAAACATACAAACTTAATCGAATGACGCCGGTGTACAGTGTACACCAACATTTTGTTTCAGCAGCCTGCCTGCCTGACCCAGTCTACCAAATCAGATCGCGTATACTGCTAGCTAGTGAGTGGCATACATATATTTCTCTGAGCTGGGTGCAGTTCTGATCTCGGCGGGGATCGGGCCGTGCAGGCTGTTGTGGTGCAGCGCTCTGAAAGAAGAACAAAAATGGCATCAGGGCAGTGCAAACTGTTTCAGGGCTCGTTACGGCCAGCACAAGCTAAATTAAAGTAGGGAGGTAAGCAATGTGATTACAGCCTCTGCAGCTTGCTGAGCTTGCCGATGCTGGGCGAGATGATGCCTTCGAGCTGCATGTACGGCAGAAGTCTGCCACGCAAAATAAAGCTCAGTTACAGGTTATTACAGTAGTAATCAGGTGCAAGGAATGCAAGAACACATCGCCTTGAACGCAGAGCTGAGTTGATCTACTCCTTCCCCGACCTCAGGGTCCAGGCCATGTATCTAGGAGAAGATGTACATTCACGATTATTTGTCCACCACTCACTTTTCATCTAGTTAGATCTGAAGTGCTTCATTTTTCATTTATCCATGTTGTTTACTGTGAAAAGAGGAAAATAACACGTGCCGTCGACGTAAAATCAAGAGATTTCATAAATATTTTGATTTCAGCGAGAATACACCTACGTTGGAATGTCATTTATTGTTGCAACGAGGTGAGTCTCATATAGCTGTTACAATTATTATTAGGCGAGCCTACCGTTGGGCGACTGATCTTGGGGAAGATAAATTGGCCGCCTGGCCATTCGATCGAGCAGATGTGGCCCATACATCATCCACAACAAACAACTCATGAGTAGAAAATTAAATTAGTATTGCAACAAATCGCCACAACTATTTATTAGGAAGTAGTTAACCTTTGAATTTAGTGCAGTGATTTTTTTCATGAATCTTTAAATTTATGACAAAAGTTTGCAAGATTTCAAGCATGCTCTTGAAGAAAAAAATATGCATGCAAACAAATCTCCGTATGTTTGTAGCAAAATATACAAGTCATTTCGCCATTCGCAGAAGAAAATCAACGCATCCAATTTTTTGTGAGTTCAAACATTAGGAGATTGTTAATTCATCAGAATGGTTGCATTTACAAAATCTGCACATATAAAAAATATCTATGATATTTTGCCAACATTATAAAGTCGTTAATTGGCCTTTAGTTTCTTCTTCTCACAGCTCGTCCATTAATGGGCCGTTTTGGGAGAGCACTACAAGAAATATGCTATCCTATGACCCTCCATATTGGTCACTATATATTCATTTGTGACCTTTTTGTGACCAAAAACACTTGGTCACGTTATGAGCGTCACTAACGATCCAATATGACCTTTTTTGTGGATTGGTCATAGATCTCTATGACCAAAAGAAAAGGTCACAGATTTTATGACCAATTTTTTGGTCACAGGTAATCTAGCCATGACACGTCAAATCCAACGTGACAAAATTGACGTGGCAAATTTGTGACCAAATGAAATGGTCGTTGATTAGAACCAGCCCGGTCCGGTTTGGTCGTCTACATGGGCTGGGCCCAATAAATCCGCCCATTTATTTATTTTTTACTGTTCATTTTAGGCAGGCCCAATAATTTAGGCCTTTTGATTTCTGAGTCTAGGCCTTTTGGCGCAACAATTTCATATTCCTATATTCTATTTTAATAAGAGGGGTCCCAATTGTCAGGTTGCAAAGTACGAGACCCAATTGCCAGGTTGCAAGGTATGGGACCCATTCGTCAGGTTTAGACCAGTGGGATCCACTGGTAAGGTTCTGGGTAATGGGACCCAATTATCTGTTCCAAGTATTTAGATATAATATTCATATTTCAATTCTACAGTATAAAATTAGCAGACTGAACACGTAATAATCCATATAACAGCAGCAACATATAATCAAAATAATTCAAATAACAGCACCAAGATACAATAAGGAGAATCTGCTCTACAAATACGTAATACAAATATACAATGGTAATCACAGCTACAAGCTCCACAAGTGTAATAACTGATGCTTTAATGCTCTACAACTGCTATCTTCTTCAGCATGGAGCTTCTTCCAGAGCGATCACAAACTAGGCACCTGCTCCTGTCATATGAAGCGAACAAACAAACGCATGTCAATGTTAAATATTACAAAGAAAATATTCATCAGGTAGCAGGCACACAAACTAAGATACTACTACATAAAAGGTTTAACAAAATCAGCATCATTACATCATAGTTTAAATAGAATCTAATTATGTATCAGGTGATAGTCATCCACCTTCTTTACTTAGTAAATACATCAAACATGACAAATGCATGTACTAAATACAATGGCAGCAGAATCATAAGACAATATAATTGATTTATTGTGTGGGTATATAATAATAATCTTGCCAAGTTAATAGCAGTACAGAATCTTCAGTGAAAATTAATACATTCTTTGACCAAACAATAAAAGAGGAGCTTTGAGAATCCCTGTCCTTTTTGCTGCCAACCCAAACATGTTCTATATACTGTAGCAATGATCCTACAAGATTACCAAGAGCTCTTCAACCATAATAGCATACTGAAACATTCAAGGATAACCAACAAGAGCTCTTGAACCAAACAATACATATTCCAGAACTAGCATGATTATGTCCAGCCGGCAGCCACTGTACAATCTAATAAAATCGAATCTATCCAGTCAGAAGTATAACGACACATTATAATCTTGATTCGATCTAGCTCGAAAAAAAATCCAGGGAGATCTAGCGGAATGAGAGATTACCAGGATGAGGTCAAATAGGGCTGCCTGGACGTGCTTGCTGCAGCACCTGATGACCTTGCATGGGATCTCAGAGATGCTCCAGCCGCTCGACTCTAGCCACTCCACGCACTGGAGGACTCCCTGACACTAAAATTAAATGGTCAGAATCAAACTTAAGAGGATGAATAGCAGTTTATCACAAATAACTTACATATTAGCACCTTCCTGTGAGTAACCATAAAAATCAACTTATACACAGCCACTACGGGAGAGCAGCACTTTGCCGTGTGCCGGGCTCTTTACCATGTGCTGGATGTCGGCCACACGGCAAAGACAAGAAAAGCACACGGCAAAGACAAGCACACGGCAAAGACAGAAAAACCACACGGCAAAGAGATGCACACGACAAAGATTAAGCAAAGCACACGGTAAAGAAGAAGTACACGGCAAAGAAAAGAGAGCAAACGGAAGCACGACAGGCGCAGCCATCTTTGCCGTGTGTTTGCACACGGCAAAGACCCATTTTTGTTTTTTTCAACTTTATCTTATCTATTTGTAACAACGCGATGACCATTCCTGTGGCATAGGTTGTTATAAATTTTCCATATTTTACACATGGTTATGTATTGGTATGGCAAACAATGTTGCAGAAGTGAGTTTGTTCAAATAATTTTTATAAATATCATTTATTTTATTTTTTAAGTGTCAGGAATGACAATTTCTGTGAAGCAAGTACACAAAATATGGTGCAAAATGGTACCCATCCAATTACCACACAAAGTAGACCATGTTCAATGAATAATCCAGAAATATTAGAAATTTTCTCGGGTTTTACCGAATTTCGCCTATTCAAATGACTTTACGCCGATTTTCCGAATAATTCAAATTCGAACTACAAGTGTGTGATAGTTTGCTCTATTTTTTTCCAAAAATCATTGTAAGGTACACAATTTGTGGTTATATCACATAACAGTTGATAGTTTTGAGAAATTCGACCCGTGTAAATGAATAGACACGGCGGCGATTTTGAATGTATTTTTTTAAAATAAAAGAAAGTGAACAAATAACCAAAAAAGGAAATCCTCCGACACGGAGTCCTTTTATGTGTAGTAGTTGATTGCAAAAATAATAAACTTAAATTTTGACAAAGTTTTCAATAAACTTATCACAAAAGGATCAATTATCTACCAACATGTTTAAGTTTCGAGTCAAATGATTTAGATACGATCATTCGCGTGGCATAATTTGTGATAAATTTTCCATATTTTACAAATGGGTCTGTCTTGGTATGGCAAACAATGTTGCCAAAAAGAGTTTTCAAAATATTTTTTCTAACCACAATTTTTTATTTTTTAGTGTCAAAAGTGACCCTTTTTCAAAAACAAAACAAATAAAGTGACAACTTACTCAAAAAATTATTTGTATAATATCATTTTCCATTTCCTAAGTGCTGAAAATGACTTTTTAAGCAAGTACAATAAATATGGTGCTTTTTGATTGGCCAGAAGGAGTTTCACGCGGATGAAGCGTTTGAACCGTTGGATCCAGGATATTACTTCGGATCAATATGACACGTTGAGAGGAAACACACGATCCTGTCATCCTGAACGCAGTAATCTGATTGGTTGGAGGAATGTTTTGGATCGATTACGTGGCATGCACGTGCTACTCTATTTTTTTTTGGGATCGAGCTGCTACTCTCCTTATCTCTTTATCTCTGGATCGATTGGTGTCTATCTCCTTGGGCAGGACGCAGCGGCGACGAGAGGGCGCCGACCTCATCGCCTTCCATGGCCACCCTCCTTCGACCTCAATCCATGGCCATGGCGCCTCCAGGCTCCCGAGCTCCTCTTCCGTCCACGGCGCGGACGAGGACACGACCTCAACGCCTCGTCGCCCCCTCCGCGCGGGCGCTCGCCGCGCTCCATGCCGAGGCCACCACCGCCGTCCATGCTCGCCGCGCTCCAGCCCAAGGCCGTCTTCTTCGACGCGCAGCCTTCCGTCGACCTCCGCCTCGCCAGCGACGACCTCCGTCCAAGCCATGGCCGCTCTGCCGTCGACCTCCGCCTCGCCAACGACGACCTCCGTCCAAGCCATGGCCGCTCTGCCGTCGACCTCCGCCTCGCCAACGAGGCAACCACGACCTCCGTCCGCGCCATGGCCGCTGCCGTCGACCTCCTCCTCACTAACGATGGCTTCCGAGCCGCACCCTGCTCGTGCCGGAGTCCAGCCTCGGGGGTCTCGGCGCTAAGCTCTACCGCACGGAGTGGGGCGGCCACATCACCTTGCACGCGGAGCCTGCGCAGCGTGTTGGTCCCAGCTCCCTGCTCGTCGACGGCGGCGCCGCCGCCGGGGACGGGGATTTTTTTTTGTTGACATCCTCCTTCGTTGCCGTGTGCCACCAGAAAGAGCAATGGTGTGGACCCACTTGTCAGAACCACGCCGTCACCGTCCGTCGGCGGCGTCAAGCGGCAGTGGGACCCACTCTTAAGCTTTGCCGTGTCCTCGACATCCGGCACACGGCAAAGAGCTCTTTCCCGTGGAATTCTCTCCCGTGTCCTCGTTGCCGTGTGCGGCACACGGCAAAGCCTTCGCCGTGTGTTTTTGGCTCTTCACCGTGTGCTTTAGGTACACGGCAACGATGCTCTCTCCCGTAGTGAGCTACAGAACATGGAAGCTTATAAAATACCGGCAGAGTAGTTGTAGTGCAACTAAACTGCCGTGTGTACCATAGACTGATTGCGTCTTGCACCACATACAAAATTTATGTTTGTAAGTACATATAGGACAAGACAAGCAATACTAGAAGTCTAGCCCATGACCCTGATACACGAATTTCTCAAAGTCATCAAAACTCGTCATTATCGGCCATTTCTGGCTATTTTCCTGGGCTATAACCCACTGTTTTGGGTTCCGGGCTGATTTCAGTGGTCCGTGACTCCAGTACACGAATTTCCCGACGTCGTCAAAATTCGTCATTTTTCGGCCATTTGTGGCCATTTTCGTGGGCTATCAGCCTATCACCCACTCTTTTGGGATCCGGGACCAATTTCGATGGCCTGTGACCCTGATACACGAATTTCCCAACTTCGTCAAAACTCGTCATTTTCGCCATTTCTTGCCATTTTCGTGGACTATAACCCACTGTTTTCGGGCCTGGCACCGATTCCAGTGCCCCGTGACCCCAATACACAAATTTCCCGACGTCGTCAAAGTCGTCATTTTCAGCCATTTCTGACCATTTTCGTAGGCTACCCACTGTTTTGGGTTCTGGAACCGATTTCTGTGGCCAGTGACGCCAATACATGACTCGGTATGGTTCCAGAGCAGTACTAATCTACTTGTACTACAACTAGAACTAGAGTCTATGACACGGACAACATCACCGCATGAAAGCTAACCAAAACTAATCTTCTATCTATAAAAGCCAACCCCTTCAGCCCTCCCCTCACGTTGCCACGTCGTCGGTATGTTCATATGAACAGTACCCATGCATGAACAGTGTTCACACTCCTACAGTTTTTATTTTTATTTTTTTCTCCCAAAATTATATACATGAAATATATGGACTATCTATAAAAGCCAACCCCTTTAGCCCTCCCCTCACGTTGCCACGTCGTCGGTATGTTCATATGAACAGTACCCGTACATGAACAGTGTTCACACTCCTACAGTTTTTATTTTTATTTTTTTTCCCAAAAATTATATACATGAAATATATGCACGCCGACGAGTAGGTTCCATCAAGGTTTCGGTTACCGGCCGGAATTCCGCGGTAACCGGCCGGTAACCGGATTTCTCGGACCCCCCCCCCCCCGGAATTTGCATATCTCGGATGAAAAATCTCGGATTAGTCAATTTGAAACAAATTTGTGCTTGAAAAAATAAAATTTCAAAAAAAATCGATATTTTAAGTTTAAATCAAATTCTTGCCGAAATATTGGGCCGGTTACCGGCCGGTATTTTTCGGTAACCCTGGTTACCGGAAATATCGGCCCCCTCGGATTTTTTTTTGAACCGGTATCTGAAACCTTGGGTTCATTCCCCTGAACGTTTTCGAGTTTTGACGACTCTAACTCTCCAATTTTGGATCTAAATTCGCACAAACATTTGACGAATTTTATCAAATTCGCCGCACCCATTCATCCGTTTGAATTTTACTTTCACGAGTATATGCATATCACCCTTCGAAACAATTTCATGTTTTAACCTTTTTATTTTGACAGACATATACATATTTCTCTCTAATCTTCAAATTCGTGTATTTTATGCTGTAAAAAAAGACAAATTTCTGACTACACGCATGTTTTTCTCAGAAAAGTCCCTCCTTTTCCAAAATTCTGAATTGGTTCTCCGGCATAAAACACACGCGCGAAACCTCTGTTTTTTGCAGAAAAGTCCCCATGTTTCCTCCTATTTTTTTTGCAGAGAAGTCCCCGCATTTTCCGAAAATTATGAATCTGTCATATATCAGAGCGGACCATCTCAGCGGCCTGCCGAGACGCCCACGTCGCCCCGCACTGTAGAAGTGCAATATCAAATCTGAGTGTTTCAGCCTTCCCTGAAGGCGCCCACGTCACCCAGCGTTGTTCCTAAGTGAATTATTTTGAGGCTACAACTTTTATATTAACAGATTTTCTATCCATTCAAAGACATTTAGAATGTTAGCACATTGTTATATGCAAGGGGTGCATGGTTTGTTTTGTGACATTGTTGAAACAGATACTACAAGAAATTGAGATATCACCTTTATGTTAATGCAAGGAAATTATGCCTCCTTTTTTTCTTGCCAAGCAAAGTCAAGTAATGTTATTTTGATGGCAAAGATTCATGTTATTTCTATGACAAACACAGTTTATTCATGTTATTTTGTTCCTCAAAAAAGATGTCGACGACCTATAAAAAGCCTAAGCATGCAGATTAGTTCATTCCAATTATCTATTTATTTTTGCTCCAAATACACTTCTCATAGAATCAGGATGATGAAATCTTTAATAGTCCTGTAGTGTTCACTTTGTTGGTTTTGGCATGCCGTCTATGTTGCTGTTGAGAATATTTACCGAAATATCATTCGATTTTCCCTAAATTGTAAGGTGCATTTGATTGCCCAAAATGGAGACTCATAGAAGAACTGAATACCCATCCAGATTATTTTCGTACTACCATTTAGATTTACACAAAATGATAATGTTTCCATCAGTGTGATTTGCTAACACTATAGTTGATGTTACACTTCTACAATAAGATGTAGAAAGTTTAGACTACTCACAAGAAATATACTGCATTGGCATTAAGATCTATGCAGCTCTGATATGTTTTCCTAAGTCACTTTATGATACTGTACGTGTTACTGTCTTCTTCAAGGTAAGGTGAAAAGAAACTAGCATCAAAAGATGGGTTATTTATGTGTTTTCTTCACCATAAGTTCATCTACAGAATGTTATTTCAGTTCACGGTAAATAAACATCAAGTGACGAGTCCCAGAGTGCAAGTAGTGCATTCTTCATCTTCACCTTCGTCTCTGAGTTAATATGATACCACTTTTGTGCGTCTTTTTCTTTTCATAATCCCAACACGCTCCTCGCTTATCCAAATTTACTGCAAGATTGACTTCTTAATACCTTCACAACCAGGTGGATAGTTTATCGCTAGACTCCACACCCACAAACTATTACAGCTATTTGTTTTTTTGTAACTTACTGTAATTAGAAAAATTGCTTCAATATTTACCATCCGCTACTTTTTGAATTAAACTTGCTACTTTTTTAATTAAACTTCTATATGTGGAACGAAACAATTACATAACCTTCTTCAGAATTACAGCTATATGACCATAGTTTAGAAGGAACACTTTACGAACTGTCATAAAATACACTTCAAATTATGCAGCAAAATTAACACCACGGGCGCGGCGTGCCGCCGCGTCAATTTTCCTAGTCACACATACTCCAAGAAGCACTATATAATAGCCTAGTTCGTCGCAGCTAAACCGCACACACCAAGAAGCATTCACACACACATCATCTTGGTGGTGTCCGCAGCGATCTCATCACATCGTCGTCATCGAGATGGTTGGAAGCAGCCCGATGCAGGCCGTGCTGCTGGCACCCGGCGTCAAGGACAAGAAGGTCATCGCCTTCAAGCGTGACGTGCACAAGGAGAAGGACGCCGTGTCCGCGCTCATGCGCACCATCGCTGCACCGGGCAGCGGCGTCCGGAGCGCCTTCTACGTCTTCGACCTCGCCCGCGTCGTCGACCTGCACCGCGGCTGGCACCGCGCGCTCCCCGGCGTGCGCCCCTGCTACGCCGTCAAGTGCAACCCGGAGCCGGCCCTCCTCGGCGCGCTCGCCACGCTCGGCGCGGGCTTTGACTGCGCCAGCCGCAGGGAGATGGAGGCGGTGCTCGCGCTGGGCGTCCAGCCCGGGAGCATCGTCTACGCCAACCCGTGCAAGCCCGAGGCGCACCTCGAGTACGCGGCTCAGGTCGGGGTCAACCTCGCCACCTACGACTCGGAGGAGGAGGTGGCCAAGGTGAAGCGTTGCCACCCCAGCTGCGAGCTTGTCCTGCGTATCAAGGGCCCCGACGGCGGCGACGTGAGGGTGGACCTCGGCACCAAGTACGGCGCGCACCAGCACGAGGTGGTTCCACTCCTGCAGGCCGCTCAGCGCGCGGGGATCAACGTGGCGGGAGTCTCCTTCCACGTGGGCAGCGGTGCGTCCAACACGGACGTGTACCGCGGCGCCATCGAGGCCGCCCGCGGGGCGTTCGACGCGGCCGTCGCCCTCGGCATGCCGCCCATGCGCCTGCTTGACATCGGCGGCGGGTTCATGGCCGGCCCCGCGTTCGACGAGGCGGCTGCGGTCATCAACGCCGCCCTAGAGCGCTACTTCGGCGAGCTTCCGTGCGTGGAGGTGATCGGCGAGCCCGGGAGGTACTTCGCCGAGACGGCCTTCACGCTGGCGGCGCGCGTCATCGGGATGCGCACGCGCGTCGAGCTTCGCGAGTACTGGATCGACGACGGCCTCTACGGCACCCTCAGCTGCATCCCCATGGACCACTACGTGCCACACCCGAGGCCGCTCGCCGCTCCGTGCGCCGGGGAGAAGACGACGTACACCTCCACGGTGTTCGGGCCGACGTGCGACTCTCTCGACACGGTGGTGACCGGGTACCAGCTGCCGGAGATGAGCGTGGGGGACTGGCTCGTGTTCGACGACATGGGCGCCTACACCACCGCCTCCGGCTCCAACTTCAACGGTTTCTCCACGTCCGACATTAAGATGTACTATGCATACTCCAGCTGATAAGTGGAAAACATTTGTGACGTGGGCATTCAGATCCCCATCAATTGATGTATCAAGTTATTACATTTCAATTATCTCAATAATTCACGTATCAGCTCGATATCAAGTGACCGCCAGTGCAGATGGTTGCACTTGCATCACATATATATACTCTACACGCAGTAACAAATGTTGATATTTATCTCATGCTCATTATTAATATTTATTTATTTATGCTATATAATTGTTGTGGTACTTGAACGCAGATTAAAAAGGAAAATCACATGCATGTGTAGAGAGATAAACTACCAAGTATTCCTAATCAAACATCTACGACTAGCTATCTTGTTGTCTGATGATCAAAAATTTCTTATCATGGGCATCTTTAATGGGCAACAATCGTGAGAGTAATTTTTCCTAGAACAATGGTACTGAACTACTGTATACCATGGCATGGAGAAGAGCATCTCTATACGGGCATCCAAACAACATGTGAGGCAACCATAAAGATGAACCACTAAAGATGCTCTAAGAAGATAACTGAATAACATGTGATACTCAAGACGGCATATGCTAATATCAAAAGGGATACTAATTAATCAATTGTTGGTGGTGCAAAAATCTTCTAGTATCCACAAGGGTTCTTGGTCGAAGAAGAAGGCTAAGTTAAATGGAGGAAGTTTTTCAGATTCATCTCCAAGCACCGCCTTAGAGACTAAGTCGGCTTAGTATTTAGACCAGAACGATTTCTTCGCATTTAGCACACAAGGGCCTCTTTCAGGTGCGTCAACTTTCTAAATTTTCCCGAGCAACAGATATATTTGGTAGATGAGGCGAATAGGGCAACACACAAGCGACACAACGATGTATACAGGTTCTGCCCCCCTCATGAAGACAAGTAATTAAGAACCCTACTCCTACTAGCAAAATACCCGTGCGTTGCTACGGGCTGATTAAATAATTTAATGATTTTATGTATAACAAAAACTTATACGTTGCAACAGGCGAAAAACACTAACATCTACATCATAAATTTATAAATACACGGGCAGTACTACAAAATCTGTCACCTATATATGAATTGTGTTTTTGTTTCCTCTTAATCATAAATTTCGCGAGGTTCCATCAATCATCGGTGTTTGCTTTCAAACGTTTCCTTCAACATATCAATTCCACACGTTACTCGCTACATGAATTTTGTTGTCGCGATCAACGCACACATCCGCCTACGCCTCGACGCACAATGTCGTTGAGGCTGGCATAGCTGCATGTATTGTATCGCGCGAGCACCTCCTGGTGCTCAACATCCTTCACTGCAAAGGTTCTCAAGGCGGTGTTGTTGACCTAAATTTCTCCCATAATGGATCGTCCCACATGAGCTTTTAAACTTTTTTATTTGATATATTGCTTTATAATATATTATCTTTTTGTTTTCATTTAATCTACTATTATAGACCTTTTTTAATGATCTAAATTCAGCAGACTATTCAGTCAAGTCCCCACTGTAAATGTCATGAAGAACTGGTAAGAAGCACTTCCATCATTTGCTCTGTCATTTAGATGTTTGCTGAATGTGAGCCCTAACTTTCTTGTCTTGTGGTGTAAAAAAAAAAAAAATGGCTGCCGCTCTAAAAGAAATGGTGGCTCGAACCTGATAGCAACCACATATGTATATGTACGTGTACATGTATTTATTGATATAATTGATTGATCGCTGTCGTTCGACTTTTTCTGGGCTGCTCCGACACAACACGATTGATCGAACTCTCCTTGTTGTTGGATGTAATCAAGGCTCCGATTAAACTCTCTTTAAAAAAAGCTAAGCCAGCTCCGGTTTGTAATGAAGAGTTTTGGCTGTTCCGATTTTTTTACCGAAGGACAGGAAACGGACACTGCCTGGTCTCTTGGCTGACCACGTGTGGCTCCGCTTTTTTGTACCAATCGGAATCCTGCTTTTGCTCTGGTTGATGGAATCCAATCCGGGCTTAGACCTTTCTGGACGTACTGTGCCGGTTAGTGCTAATGTGCCGGTTAGTTGTAGTCGGGATTGGATCGTATTGCGATTAGCGATTTGGTTTCTTTTAGATCGTAGGCCAGCTAGGACGACGTACCACGAACACAGTTAACGATATTATATAGTAGAAATTTGGTGTCGTGTTTGATTGATTCATGAAATAAATCATGGCTAGATGGGTGAATTTGTGAGGCTCACAAAGAGCAGATTGAGATGTAGACTAACAAACACCGCCCCAGGAAATCGCATGCCCATGCATAGCTTGGTGTATCCCTCTATACGCAATGTACATTGTGAACAGGTACCGGATCTGCATATGTACAGCAAGCTATGCATGTGTACCAGATCTGGCCGGTCGAGCTGTATCTAACCTACTCCCGAATATGATGGACCGGCCATCCCTGCCTTTCTGTCAGGCTTACCTTCAACAGTACTTGTCAGATTAAAATGTTCAGCCATCTGCGCATAGTGCGGTGGCCAGATAAGCTAAGCCAACTTCCAAATATGACTGGCAAGCCAGGTAAGCTAAGCCACATCGATCGATAGTAATGAATGAATCCTTCTATACTCCACTCTAGTTTTTTTTTTCGAGAAATACTCCACTCTAGTGCCGGTGACAAGTAATATAACTTATCTCTTCTGCCATATCAACGTGCTGAAGATACACACCACATGCAGGTTACTAATTTCGTCGTCTCACTTGAACGTTTACAACATGCTTGCCAGAATGGCATGCCTTAAGATAGATAGATCGGATCTCTAAGTATGATAATAAAAGAGAGTAGAACCATATATGCTGATAGAATCAATCTGACCACGTTACCAAATCACAAACCCTGATCGTGTCTTGCGAGTCATTGTGGTTAGCTAATCAGCTTGCTGTAAGGCTCTTATTTTGTTGAAACCATATAGAAGAAAAATAAGAGAAGGTGTGCGACTTTTTGATAAAAGGCTAAAAAAGCCCAGCTTTAAATTAATAAATCTCCAACGGCCAAGTTATAAGTGCAGAAAAACAGCTTACAAGCAACTGATACAACAAGCACAAAAGAATAAAAAAAAGATGAAGTACAACTTGAGTGTTGAGGCTCTTTGTCCCGCCCTGCGATCCGACTCAAGAAGAGGTTAACGAAGTTGATGAAGAAGCACGTAGCAAGCTCACGCTATCGTCAACCATCAAGGGCCAAGCCATGTCGCAGTACTATCCATTTCGACCTTTGACGAACGCGCTCTGCCTTCTCGCCCCGGATTGAAGGGCACCGCACTTGTCAGAAGGTGGAGCAGCTCACCTCGAGCGCGCATGGACATTGACAAGCATGCTTCCAAGGGTAGGAACTCCGAGCACTACCGCCAAGAAGATGCGGTGAAAGAAATGTGTCAGTGACAACCTTCCAAGTAGGGCTCAGTGTCTAGGAGGTAATTGCTACCGGAGAGGAAAGCACTTCCCCTCTCACCCAGGTTTGAGGGTGTCAAACCGCAGATGAGCAGATATCTTTGGAGAATAAGAGCACCACGAACACCAGCCCCGCAACACCACAAGGAGATGCGGCGCCTCCATGGAGGTAATCCCGCCGGAGCGGGGCCGCCACCACCCAAACCGGATCTTTTGGGTTTTCACACGAGACAAGGAGTCAGGGAGGAGAGATAATCTCGGTGTCGCCTTGAAGAAGGAGAACGACGCCAGATACGCCGTCCATGTCGTGGCCGCCACAGTCGGCCAAGGGGTCCCCCAGTCCAGAGCTCCGCATCCGGCCGCACTAACCAGCCACACGAACAAGTCCAAGGCCAGGGAAGTGAGACGAGATGGAAGGGGAGGGGGCAGGATCTTCAGATCTACACGGATTTAAGACTTGATATTTTGACATGTTTTGTTCTTTGTATTGGCTACAAGAATTCAAATGTTGGATTAAAAAATCACATTGGTAGATCTCGACATCGTTGGTGTGTAGGATTTTGTTTTGAATTTTTTGAAACACAGAAATTCCGGTTTTGAATTAAGAAAGAGCTATACGTCTACCTCAGCTCATATAGAACTTTGTATAGAAAAGTGACTTTCGTTGTGTATGAATACTATAGGTATAAGCTTGTGAAAATAATGATATGTTATTTAGATATGTATGGGTTTGTAGCTGGTGCAAATCCTACATGCGTGGTCCTCCAAATTAAAAACATGTTGTTTTTCAAACGCACACAGTTAACTTGATTTACAAACGTGTGTGATGGCATAATTTTCTTTCACCGGGAATGATTTTCTTTTACGTGGCAGTGTTCGTGGTTTTGTTTGAAAATCACCTAGTTTTCGCTTCTAAAAGGATATTTAGTATTTTCATTTGCTCCACGGCCTAACCTAGCTAGTCTCTAGCTCTCAGTAAACTGTTTTTTTAATAAAGATCTCCCAGTGAACTGTTGCCATCAAATGAAATCTCCAAATTAAGACGACGAGACATTTGAGGCCCGTGAGAAGGCTGATCTCATTGCCCGGTGAAAGAACCTATTTCCTATATTATAGTATGCTTCTGTCAGCATCCTGAGATGTGGGAGTTCAGCTATAAAAGCGGCTTCATTCTTCTCCCACCAGCACGACGTAGCCTAGCTAGCAGCTCGTCGTCTCCCAGCTCCACCTGAACGCCGGCGCTCGCCGTCTGCTCCGGCGTCGGCGGCTTTCTAAGCCCCTTTCCTTACAACAGGATACCAAAAATTCTGTCATAGATTTCTTATATCTACGTACCAAAAGAAATTTCGATTCCTATTATTTTTGCTAATTAATTTTCTTCATTTTATGCCGCTAACATCAATCAGCACCACCAGAAACACCACACAAATTGTTACCGTCAGTACAAAAAAGATTTTTCTTCGTTTTGTGAATATATAGGATCGAGATGCCTGCCCTAGCTGTGGAATCGTTCAGCGCGGCGCCATTTGCTGCGCCGCTGCTGGGCGTCTCGGCGTCGGCGGCGGCTGAAAAGGCCGCCTGGTCGGCCGACCTCTCCTCCGCGCTGTACAACGTGGACGGCTGGGGAGCGCCCTACTTCTTCGTCAACGACGACGGCAACATGGCCGTGCGCCCGCACGGCGCGGCCACGCCGCCCGGCCAAGAGATCGACCTCGCCAAGGTGGTCGCCAAGGCGGGCCTGCCGCTGCCGTTGCTGGTGCGTTTCCCCGACGTGCTTCGCCACCGCGTGGAGTCCCTCCACGCCGCGTTCAACTTCGCCGTCAGCTCCACCGGCTACGGCGGGAGGTACCAGGGCGTGTACCCTGTCAAGTGTAACCAGGACAGGTACGTCGTGGAGGACATGGTCGAGTTCGGACTTCGGCGCCCCCTTCGGGTTCGGCCTGGAGGCCGGCTCCAAGCCGGAGCTTCTGCTCACCATGAGCTGCCTCGCCGCGCGCGGCAGCAGCCCCGACGCCATGCTCATCTGCAACGGATACAAGGACCTCGAGTACATCTCGCTCGCGCTCATCGCCCGCACCATGGGGCTCAACACCATCATCGTGCTCGAGCAGGAGGAGGAGCTCGACATTGTCGTCGAGGCCAGCCGCCGGCTCAGGCTCAGCGTCCGCCCTGTGCTCGGCATGCGCGCCAAGCTGCGCACCAAGCACGCCGGCCACTTCGGCGCCACGTCCGGAGAGAAGGGCAAGTTCGGCCTCAGCGCGGCGGAGATACTCGCCGTGGTGTCTAAGCTCAAAGCCCTCGGCATGCTCGACTGCCTCCAGCTCCTGCACTTCCACATTGGCTCCCAGATCCCGACCACCGCTCTGCTCGCGGACGGCGTCGGCGAGGCCGCGCAGATCTACTGCGAGCTCACCCGCCTCGGGGCGGCCATGCGCGTGATTGATGTCGGTGGCGGCCTCGGCGTCGACTACGACGGAACTCACTCGGCGGAGACCGACATGTCGGTTGCGTACAGCTTGGAGGAGTACGCGGCGGCCGTGGTCGGCGCCGTTGGCCGGGTCTGTGACCGCAGGGGGGTGCAGCACCCGGTGATCTGCAGCGAGAGCGGCTGAGCGCTGGTGTCGCACCACTCCGTCCTCGTCTTCGAGGCCTTCTCGGCGTCGGCGCCGGCGCCTGCTGCTTGCGACATGGACGACTGTGCTGCCCTGCTCGACGAGCTCACGGACGACTATGGCAGCCTCATGGCCGCGGCCGTGCGCGGCGACTCCGAGACCTGCGCCCTGTACGCCGACCAGCTGAAGCGATCCTGCGCCGAGAAGTTCAAGGAGGGAGTTGTCGGCCTGGAACACCTTGCGGCCGTGGACGGGCACTGCGAGATGGTGAACCGCGCGATGGGCGCGGCGGCGGAGGAGCGGCCGCGGACGTACAACATCAACCTGTCCGTGTTCACCTCCATCCCGGACATGTGGGCCATCGAGCAGCTGTTCCCCATCGTCCCCATCCAGCGGCTTCAGGAGCGCCCCGCCATCGACGGCATCCTCGCCGACTTCACCTGCGACAGCGACGGCAAGGTGGACCGGTTCATCGGCGGCAGGCAGAGCCTCCCTCTGCATGAGCTCCCAGCAACCGGCGGCCACGGCTACTACCTCGGCATGTTCCTGGGCGGCGCCTACTAGGAAGCCCTCGGCGGCGTGCACAACCTGCTGGGCGGACCAAGCGTGGTTCGAGTGTCGTCCCAGCGCGAGGACGGGCCACACTGCAGCTTCGCCCTGACAAGCGCCGCTCCTGGCCCGTCCTGCGCCGACGTGCTCCGCCCTGGCCCGTCCTGAAGAAGATTCCTTCATTGGTGCATGCGACGCGGCATCGTGGGCCGTGGCCAGTGGGCTTCACGTGTGTACTGTTCCTAGTGCAACTATTTAAGTACAGTCGATCGTTCCATAAAAATAAAAAATTAAGTACTGTACAGAAGATATGATCGATGATTAACTAAACAAGACCATCAGGCGACTGGACACTTGTACCTACTGTCACTACACGAATGGCCACCTGTGCCGACGGCACACACCTATGCCGACGGCCACCGTCGGCACAGGGTGGTCGGCATAGGGCCCTGTAGGCACAGGCCACCTGGCCGTCGGCACAGCTATAAACCATCGGCACAGCTTTTCCGACGGCCAGAGGCGCACTGTCGGCACCTAGTTTGTCGGCACACGACGGGTGGGGCCCACATTGGCCGGGCGAGGTGTAGGGGCCTGTGCCGACGGCCGGCCGTCGGCACAGAGTTGCCACGTGGAGGCAGCTGGGCGCTCCAGGGATGGGCCTGTGCCGACGGCTGTGCCGTCGGCACAGGTGTGACCATTTGGTCAATTCAAGGGGTCTGTGACAGGTGTGCCAGATTTTTTTATCCAGCGCAGCTCGTTTTTTGCAAAAAAAATAAACAAAAATAATGACAAATTCACAACAAACAAGATCACACAATGGCTCCTCCATATATCATCAAGCAAAATGCTATATCATCAAGTAGATACACACATAGGACCATCATCAAGTAGATACATGTCTAGACGCCCAAATCCCTACATCTATTGCGGCGACGGCGACGGGGTGAACCCCATATCTCCCCGGCTGATAATAGGTGAGCGTCGGATCGCCGCAGCAGAAGCACCGGAAGTAGGAGAAGCACCAGGAGAAGCTGAAGCACCGGGAGAAGGACCACCGCTATGTAACGGTGTGATGCGAGGCGAACCCGTCGAGGAACTAGGAGAAGCAGAAGGATCAATGTGTGGGTTCTCCGACGAGCATCCCGTTTCCTACATGTTTGAGCAAGAGTTAGCAACTGCGAGGCAAAGGAAAGCAGTAACCAGTGGTTTGGGATCAAACTTACCGGGGTACTTTTGTAGTAGGAGAGATCGAACACGTCCCTCGATGGCATCCGTGGAGTCGTACCCGGCTCCGGAGGCTCGTCCATAGGAGGGGCTACCCGCACTCCAGTGGTGAAAAAGTTCAGCACCGACTGCAAGATAGTTTAGATGTCAGGTGTTGCAAAAATAAAGGTTCAAACTAGGGAAGTGGGACTTGTCATATTTGACAAAAGTAAAGGTTAAAACTTACAGCTCGGAACAACTTTTGATACTCGGTCCAAGGCTTATTCATCTCCTCCCACTTGGCAAAGGCCACCTCATACTCCGCATGAGCGGCAGCGTAGGCTTCCTCAAAATCGGGCTACAATTTCGAAAAGAATGAATCTCGTCAACTTAGCCATGCAAGAACGAATGTCGGAAAGAGGATGCAAAAAAACTTACATCGATGGAGTGGATCGACGAGGCTGTGGACGAGGCGGGATCAGTGGGCTGTTGTCAGGGAGAGTAGCTTTTGCCTGCGTGAAGGTCATGGCAGGCCTAACCACCTTATTAAGAGTGCGATTACGGCCATGCGGCCTTCCGTGCCCCGAGAGGACCACCACCCTGCATCGCGAAAAGAATTGTTATTCATACCAAGTAGAAACATGCGGTGAAAATAAATGCACTTTGTTCCATGTATATATATATATATACCGACCTCTCGTCGACCTCCTCGCTCAAGGGGTCATCCACCTCCGGGTGAAAACCTGGAACGTCGTGCAGTAGCTGTCCACGGCCTCCTCGGTTCTGCCGTAGTACTCAGGAACCTGTGGCTGAGGCTTCGATGGATCGGGCTTCTTTTCCCTCATCTTCTTCCACGCACCGATGTGGGAGCTTACCGTCCCAGTATCGGCGTCCTGCATCACGAAAAGAAATGTTATTCATACCAAGTAGAAACATGCGGTAAAAATAAATGCACGTCGTTCCATGTATATATATACCATCTTATCCTTAAAGAGGAAGTGGTTGCGGTTTCCCGCACTGTGTGTTCCCTCGGAGCCTCGGTTTGCCTTGTTCCGCTGGCTCACGGCGCCGAAATCCGCGTCTTCCCCGACCCACCTCCTAACCAACGCATCCCATGCGTCTTCTTTGTCGGCCCAGTCGGGCATAACCTGAAAATGCAATTCAAGAAGAGCTAAATGCAATGGCAACTTAGCAGCAATATAGAATTCCATTGACAATTTACTTACCGAAATGTACTCCTCCTTTGTCATCTCCGCTGCATTCTTGGCATTATCCGCCTTCTTGGCCCTCTTGCCCGTCTTCTCATACGTAAAGTCATTGGCGGATGTAAACTTTTGGTTGTAGAATTGCTGCCGTGTCAACCTCACACAATGAGCATGCAAAGTGCTATCCGCAGCTTGCTGGTCCAGCACACGATAAAACCGCTTCAACCATGCATAAAAAAATTGTGAGTCATGAGTTATCACGGTGGGGTCATTAACTATGAACGGAATTCGAAAAATATGTGTTACCCAAAAAGTGGTGATCACGGCGTGAGCAGCTGTCTCGAACGGTGGGGACGGCGCAGCCTCATAGTCCGCCCATTTCGTGGCTAACTTCAGCTCGTCGTCGGGCCCTGTAGTGTACAAGCCTGGCCAATATTTCCTAATCAGAGCTCCAAGCAAGCTCCCAGGAGTGCGTGGAATCTTAGGGCCTGTCCATGTCCATGAACTGCACAATAAGCAAACATTAGTACATATGCCAAATTGTTATGACCAACATGAAATTTCATGTTCAAAATTAGAAAACTAGTACACTTACTCAACGCCATGAGGCTCAATGAGGGTTTTCGCCTCCTCGGTCTTAGGCCAGTATTTTTCCTCGGGGACTCCTGCTTCGCCACGACTCTTCTTCCGCTTCGGCGCCGCCTCCACCTCGTCCTCCACCTCGTCCTCCACCTCCACCTCCAGCTCCAGCTCCATCTGGTTCTGGGAAGCCACGTCGCCTGAAGCGGAGGGCAACTCGGAATCCACGTCGCCAGAAGCGGAGGGTGGGTGCTCCACGTCTCCTCCACCTCGTCCTCCACCTCGCCCTCCACCTCGTCCTCCACCTTGCCGTCCACCTCGTCCTCCACCTCGTCCTACTCGTGCACCCTCGTCCGCGGCGTAACGCGAGGTGGTAGGTCGTCCACTCCGTGTAAGGTTAGACTTCTGTGCCTTCAGCGTATATGCAAGGTAGCTGCGCTTTCCTTGCCCTGGCTCATCTGAAATGCACAGAGACAATTAACATTAGCACAGATGTATGACAACTAAGCGATGGACTGTATAACAAATCCATGTACATTGTAAAGAAAAAAATAGCTAGGACTACCTTCTGTTGTGAGGAGGTCGCCGGCGAGCAGCAGGGTCAGTCGGAGGTGCAGGTCGCGGGAGAGCAGGCCGGGCGGTGTTGGCTGGCTGGAAGCTACGTCATCTGAAAAAGCACAAACAATAAATATTAGCACACAAGTATGACAACATTAATATTGAAGCAATATAAGACGGTCAGATCAACATTAATATTGAAGCAATATTGTAGCTTATATTTTTGTATTTTTGTATACTTCTAGCATAACTTCTATTTGGCCTAACAAATTTGTCGATGGCTCCCTTTTGGGATTAAACGCATTATCTCTCTTTCTCTTTTTCCTCTTTTCATGTCTAGACTTGCATTTTCTAGACGACATCTCAGATTAAAGCAAACAAAGACTACAGAAGATTAGAACATATGACATGGGATTGAATGTGGAACAAAAGAACCTAAATCTGGTTGCCTCTGCTTGCAGTTTGCCCCCAAATAATCACCAACAATCGTGCATCATCAGTACGTTAGGACCTGCAGCAGCGACTCGCCAATGCCGTTTTCCCCCAATCCCCCTCGCTGCCGCCGCTAATCCCTCTCCTCCCTTTATTCTACTTCACCGCTATCCGCTAATTCTTCCGTAGTACTCAAAATAAGCATCTGTTCGGGTCAGAATACCTGAGACGCGGCGGCCAGCGGCGAGTAGATCGACGGCAAGGCGGAGGAGGAGCTTCCCGACGGCAACGCGGAGCAGGAACGAGGAGGATGCGGAGGACGACGCGGTCCTGCGCAGGTGGCGGGCGGAGCTGCGCTGGCGGCGGGCCGGCGGTCGGAGCTGCGCTGGGGGTAGCGGCGCTCGGGGAAGGATGGAGGCGCTGGGGGGATTGGGGGTGGCGGCGGGGCGAGGGAAGGATGGAGGCGCCGGGGGGATTGGGGCTGTGGCGGCGGGGCGGGGGAAGGATGGAGGCGCCGGGGCGATTGGGGTTGTGGCGACGGGGCGGGGAACGACGAAGTGGGGTGTTTTGGCCCGCACGCGCGCGGGCCTGAAAATTTAGCCTACCCAAGGCCTATGCCGACGGCAATGCCGTCGGCTTAGGTGTTTTAATTTATTTACGTAAATCATCATTTCTATGATTTATTTATTACTCTAAATTAATTTTAATAAGCTCAATATTAAAAGAAATCAAATATTATTTCCTAAGTTTTGTAATACAATTATAATAATTTATATAATGTATTATACATATATCTAAAAGAAAGCCTAGATAGGACCTATTACAGCATAGGTATTTTTTTTATTTTTCCTATTATTAGCTATTTTATTAATATTTCAAATATTATAATTTAAAGTGGGGGAGTTATAGGGCCTGAAAGCCTAGTCTACCCCAAATCAACACAAGATTCCATCCGGTTCGTCCGGAAGGGGAGTTTTCACTTCTAAGTGCAGAAACTCACTAGAGAGAAAGTGATGCCGGTGAACCCGCTCACATCCCGGAGTGGGAACTTGGACATCCACAGCACCCAACACACTTGTATACACATGGTATGGCAAAACCTAGGTTTGGGTGGGGTTCCGACGCTCTGGGGCCTCGCTTCACCGAAACCCTGAATCCGCTGGCAAAACCCTAACGTTTTCGTCTACCCCCATAGACGTGCGTCGAAAGGGGGTAGGCCAGTGGAATTTTTTGCTTGGTTGTGTTAGGTTAGGCCATAGGAAGGTGAGAAACCAAGGTCTACCTCAAATCAACACAAGATTCCATCCGGTTCTCCCGGAAGGGGAGTTTTCACCTCTAAGTGCAGAAACTCACTAGAGAGAAAGTGATGCCGGTGAACCCGCTCACATCCCAGAGTGGGAACTTGGACATCCACATCACCCAACATACTTGTATACACATGGTATGGCAAAACCTAGGTTTGGGTGGGGTTTCGACGCTCTGGGGCCCCGCTTCGGCGAAACCCTGAATCCGCTGGAAAAACCCTAACGTTTTCGTCTACCCCCATAGACGTGCATCGAAAGGGGGTAGGCCAGTGGATTTTTTTGCTTGGTTGTGTTAGGTTAGGCCATAGGAAGGTGAGAAACCAAGGTCTACCCCAAATCAACACAAGATTCCATCCGGTTCGCCCGGAATGGGAGTTTTCACCTCTAAGTGCAGAAATTAACTAGAGAGAAAGTGATGCCGGTGAGCCCGCTCACATCCCGGAGTGGGGACTTGGACATCCACAGCACCCAACACACTTGTATACACATGGTATGGCAAAACCTAGGTTTGGGTGGGGTTCCGACGCTCTGGGGCCCCGCTTCGGCGAAACCCTGAATCCGCTAGAAAAACCCTAACGTTTTCGTCGACCCCCATAGACGTGCGTCGAAAGGGGTAGGCCAGTGGACTTTTTTGCTTGGTTGTGTTAGGTTAGGCCATAGGAAGGTGAGAAACCAAGGTCTACCCCAAATCAACACAAGATTCCATCCGGTTTGCCCGGAAGGGGAGTTTTCACCTCTAAGTGCAGAAACTCACTAGAGAGAAAGTGATGCCGGTGAGCCCGCTCACATCCCGGAGTGGGAACTTGGACATCCACAGCACCCAACACACTTGTATACACATGGTATGGCAAAACCTTGGTTTGGGTGGGGTTCCGACGCTCCGGGGCCCCGCTTCGGCGAAACCCTGAATCCGCTGGAAAAACCCTAACATTTTCGTCTACCCCCATAGACGTGCGTCGAAAAGGGGTAGGCCAGTGGACTTTTTTGCTTGGTTGTGTTAGGTTAGGCCATAGGAAGGTGAGAAACCAAAGTCTACCCCAAATCAACACAAGATTCCATCCGATCATTAGTTGGAAATGCAGAGATAAAGAATACATTTTACACGATCGTCGTCGTAGCTAGACCAGTATTATGGAATGACAACAATCTTGGGTTCATAGACGAACTCATTTGTCCTAACCAATGATGTGGCTCAGGTTAGTCATACTCCTGCCTAGGCCTATAATACTCGTCCTTGTAGTCGTCGTAGTCGCCGCCGTCGTCGTCGGGCGGCGCTCGCCTGGACTGCAAGTGAGGGTAGCGCAGGCGGGGGTTATCGCCGGCCGTGATGTCGTCCATGACGCTCTGGAGTGTCCGGCCGCACCACCACAGCCGACGGCCGGCCTCGTTGAAGTTCGAAGGAGGCGGGCCGTCCTCCTCGTACCTGGCGAGCGCCCTCTCATGCCGATTGATGAAGAAGGCGTCCCAAGTCGGGCGGTAGTTGGGATTCCAGCGGGGATCCATCCGCTGCTCCGGAGTGAGCTCGAGGTAGTAGTGGTTCGTGATGGCCGCCCGGCGCTCCAAACCTTGAGGGACAGGAGGGACCGGCACGCCTCCGGGGCTCAGCCTCCAGCCGGCGGGGACGTCGTAGCCGGGTGGGCAGGGGTAGTTCGAGGCGCAAAGCGCCTCCGCCTCCGAGTAGGTTAGAGTCGGTACGGTGGAAGCCATGGGAGAGTGATGAGGTTGCAGATATGAGTTTAGATGTGCTATGCCAATGGAGGCCATGAATACATATATATAGTGAGAAATGGCGGGAAGAAGCACACTGATCGTGTGCTTCCTTCCAGCGCTTGTGAGCCGTTGGATCAGCGGTGTGTTTCTTTCGAGCGCTTGTGAGCCGTTGGATCAGCGGTGTGTGTTTCTTTTCAGGGCTTGTGAGCTGTAGTATGCCCAATCAGGAAGAAGCACACGGATCGTGTGCTTCCTTCCAGCGCTTGTGAGCCGTTGGATCAGCGGTGTGTTTCTTTCGAGCGCTTGTGAGCCGTTGGATCAGCGGTGTGTGTTTATTTTCAGTGCTTGTGAGCTGTGGTATGCCCAATCAGGAAGAAGCACAAGGATCGTGTGTTTCCTTCCAGCACTTGTGAGCCGTTGGATCAGCGGTGTGTTTCTTTCGAGCGCTTGTGAGCCGTTGGATCAGCGGTGTGTGTTTCTTTTCAGGGCTTGTGAGCTGTAGTATGCCCAATCAGGAAGAAGCACACGGATCGTGTGCTTCCTTCCAGCGCTTGTGAGCCGTTGGATCAGCGGTGTGTTTCTTTTGAGCGCTTCTGAGCCGTCGGATCAGCACTATCACGACCACTTCGTAAGCCATGCGACCCTATATATAGCCCACCTCGAGGACATCTTCGGCACTCTCAGTGTGTACTCATTGTAGTTCTTTTGGTATGCAGAGCATTCGGATTCCCTGCATACGTCCAACAGTGCATTTGATATGCAGGCACTCACGAGCCACCGTTGGGCTGTATGACGAGGAAACCGTGTGTTTTGTTCTATCTAGAAATCCTTCAGTTCCGGGAACCCTCCCCTCGGTCGGATCCAAGCAGCGGCAAGAATCTCTGATGATTAGCAACATTCCCAACACTTGTTCCGACGGTTGCAAATCATCAGAGACGTCTTGCCGCTCCGTGGATCGAAGGCCGATTTGCCGTCTCACGACCACGCGATGATTTGCCGATTTGCCGGTCAGAGTGTCCACTAGAGAAGGTAGGCAACTTCGAGCCGACGTGGTTTTGAAAGGGGCATGGTTAATTTAGGTAGTCGAAGGACAAGGGTGCTGCGTCATCGAAGGGCAAGGGTGTTGCGTCGTCGAAAGGCAGGAGTGATGCGGGAGGCTGCGTCGATGGTAGATGAATTTATGTTGTGTTCTCGCTACTACCGATATTTTCTTCTCTGTGTAATATATGTTGTCAATGTAATTTGCAGGGTTTGTTTAATATCAATGTGAAAAGTAGTCGAAAGGGGTAGCAAAATGAAATTTTTTGGTTGCTTGTGTAAGGTTAGCCAAAAGGTATGTTATGATACATGCTAGCCCATGCATGCGGCACCGAGGTGTCGACCCTGTTCTCGAAACGCAACACACGGCCTTGTTGGATATTTAAAACACAAAACACACTTGTATACATATGGTATGGTACAATCTACGTTTTGGTGGGGTTCCGACGCTCCGGTATAGACAATTATTCGCGACGTTATTTTATGTGGGTGGAAACCGCTATTCGGCGTAGCTATGTACATAGAATATAAATAAAACATATTAAACTTAATTGAGAGTAATAAATAGATACATAAAAAAGAAGATTAGGGTAAAAATGTAAAAAAATGGTAGAGACCTAGCCGTCGGCACAGATTGCCGTCGACGTCACCTTATCCTCTGTGCCGACGGCTTCCTTCGTCCGACGGGTGCCGTCGGGATAGAACATCTGTGCCGACGGCCGTTTCTTTGCCGACGGCATTGTGGACGGCTGGTCCTGGTATGTCCCTGTGCCGATGGCCCCGATAAATCGCCGTCGGCACAGTTCGCCATTCATGTAGTGTGTAGCTGCATCCTGCATAATCCAGGAGACCATGTATTTCCGGTAAACACTAGTTTGTACGACAGTAGTATATAATAAGCCTTTACTTATGGATAAAAGGTAAATCGTACGCTTAACTTTGAATCCCGGTAATCGACACTCTCAACTTATAGTCCCTGTCTTTCAAACCCTGTACCTATTTGGCACGCTGGAAATATTACAATCTCGGCTGGGATATAATGTGCTACTCTCACTAATCATTTCGTCCCGCATGTCATATTTATCCCTTCGTAGATCTCTCAAATTCACCACCTGTTCACCGCACAGGTGAACCGACGCACGTTGATGCTCTCGGCAGCGGAGACCCCGCCACAGCAGGATAGTTGGACGGAACTGTTGGGCAGCGGTGCTGCTGCGTGGACGAGTCCATCTTGGGAATCACCCCCCACGAGGTGCGGATACTATGCTCCGCCCCGACGACGTCGGTGCCGGCGGCGACCTCGAGGATGTCAGAGTGGATGGCGTTTGGGCTTTCCCGTGTCACGATGATTGGCGCCTTGGCCTGTCCTTGGAACCCAGCAGTCTCCATATCGGTCGCGGTACTCCAGCTGCACTCAGCCGGAACCACGACATACGAGGACGGTTTATGTTCGGCGCCACAACACCATGGCCGACGAGGACCATGCTACCCTTGTGGTGCTCGAAGCTGGAGACGCCATAGAGTCCACCTTGCATTCTAGGGTCGAGCAGTGTTCGCGGCTGCTGCGCTGGGAGGTAGCACGACGTGCCCCGAGTCCCACGAGTCAGGATGGAAAAAACCAGGCCAAACGGAGGGAGTATGAGGCTATCAAACAGCGCTGAAAATGGTATATCCCAAACGATTTACCATATCCTCGGTACCGATGGATGTTGGCAATAGGCCGCATCCCATTAAATAAACCGTAAGCCGAGGGGGGAAATACATCTGTGCCACGGATAATCATTTGCGAATATTAGGGCCTTCCAAACAACCTTTCGTACTCGATCATCTATGTTTATGCAAGATGTAAAAAATCTCATACCCACACGTGTAATTTAAAACGGCAGCATGCTTTTTGCAAACATTGCAAACAATTTTACTCTGTAGATACTCAACATTTTTCGTATTTCTAAAATATATATTTCTTGAAAAATCAACGCAGCACGAATAGAAACAATATATCAAGAGCAAAATTTCTTATATATACACCATCATGTTATATGTGCACATTATTTAATCACAATATCACTATCTTGTGCTGAAAAACGTTTAAAATTT
The DNA here is from genome assembly GCA_947311845.1 of Poa pratensis. Lineage (NCBI taxonomy): Eukaryota > Viridiplantae > Streptophyta > Magnoliopsida > Poales > Poaceae > Poa > Poa pratensis. Next base: position 340,053 of record CAMZMU010000085.1, on the reverse strand, counting down.
TAATCTAAGGATGAAGAAAAAGCAGTAATATTTGTTCCCTGTGTCATTTTAGAAAGTTTTTGTTATACACAATGCAAAACGTAATTTAGAAAATAAAAAAATGCGAGAGATGAAATTTAGAGAGAAACCAAACAATTTGAGTTATATAAATGATGATAAGTATATATGGTATGTGAGTTACTTCCTATAATCTTTAAATGTGTATGAATGTTAATTATTACTAACTTGTAATGATAAACTATCAGTATTGAACATTTTGCTGCTAACATGAGGATAAAGTACCTATATCCTTGTATATCCACCCTCTCTAGGAAAAGCATATTGCCTTGACTAGGATGTAGATGTATGAATACATGGGATTAGTTTTCTTTTTGAATATTAATTTGTTTGTTACGCATGCGCACATCGCATAGTTGTATGTCCAACAGATAAGCATATTCCCATGAGATATTGCTTGATCTGGAATCCATCAAAGAAGCAGGGATTAGGAGAAGTAGTCGTGTTAGAAAATCCATAGAGATTTTTAACGTTTATAAGAACCGTGTAATGGGGAGGAGGTAGGATGATCAAACAATATTGAGGAGAAAATCCATATTTTTTTTCAATAATTTAGATGTGTAACCAGGAGGAGGATCGTCTATAAACCAAGGATGAGGAGAAGTAGTCCTGTTAGAAAATTCTCTTGTTAATTCGATATATAAGAACCTTGTAACCGTGAGGAGGACGGAGCATAAAACAGGGACAAGGAGAAGCACTAGTGGTGTTAAAAGCATGTACTCCTTATAATTGGATCGGAAAGAGGACAGATGAATTAATTTCACGTAGCTCGAGAGATTCTTATGTCTATAGTTTGACAAACTCTTTCCTTACTGAGGCGATGCTGACAGCTGGTAGCTTCTGAAGGTATACGGATTTGCTTTGATCCATTCACACAAGCATCAAGAGGATTTTTTCTAATTATTTTTATGAACTGCCATATGCCCATATTCCTGTTCTTTGAACAACAATTAAGAGCATTCTCCAAGCAATTGTTTGAACATATGAACAACATAGAACGCCCTATTTACAAACAATGAGGGCCAGACTTGAAGTGTTCGCCCCAAAGCTCGATCGAGATATGATCCCCAGCGAGAAGAGCCAAACCGACATGTGTTGCTGCCCTGACTAAATTGAACGAAATACCCTACTTAATTTACGCAATCTGTCACAACTCAACAACAAATAAATCATGGACATAGAACGAAAGATTCGAGAAGTTTCAAATAATTCTACGAAAACTTATGCACGATATGATGATGATGTTTTCTTTCAACGTGCAAAATCTCAATTCGAAACACTTTGTATTTCGAGCCATACAAAAAAGACAAAATTTTGAGATTCAGATCTGTATATTTGCACTATATTCACCGCCCTGGTGTCTCTCGGATTACAGAAGCATGGCCGTTTGCTTGCTGCTGCAATGTCAACATCTTCTAGCTAGATGGACATGCGCACAACATGGAAGCAGGATATCTGACACAATCCATGGCATTTAATCCTCGGGGATAGCCACTCACATGGACAATTTAAGTGAGATCTCAACCATATGCCGTGATAACCAAACCATCAACGAAGCACGCTGCAATTTATTTATGCGAGCTAGGTCCTTGTATGCTGGCGAGACCATAATTAAGGTCATCCGCCACCTAGCTACAAATAGAGCACGTACTCGCACTTAGTTACCGCACCCAAAACCCTCACACAATGGAAGCTCCACTTCTGGGCGCCGCAGCGCGCTTGAGCATCGACGACGCGCTGTCGCAGCATGCGGGGGAGTTTGGGCGGTGGCAGCTGCGCCACTTCGTGCTGGTGTCGACGGCGTGGGTGGTGGAGGCGATGCAAGCCATGGTGATCATCTTCGCCGACCGCGAGCCGGCCATGTCGTGCCCCGCCGGGGACGGGCGGTGCGGCGACCGGTGCACGGGCGCGGCGGCCGGGTGGGTGTGGACCGGCTCCTCGACGGTGGCAGAGTGGGGCCTCGTCTGCGGAGAGCGGTACAAGGTGGCGCTCGTCCAAGCCCTCTTCTTCACTGGCTGCATGATCGGTACGTACAATGTCGTCAATGTTCATATAGGGATCGATGTACCTCGATCGAGCAGCATTTTTCCATTTCTACCCAATCATGTTTACCTCGAGCAGTAGGATATGCAATCGCATGTTTCCGGGTTAGTGTGTACATACGACGACTTTCATCATGTGACTGTTTTCTTGTGACGGATGCAGGCGCGGGCGTGTTTGGGCACCTATCAGACTCATTCCTGGGCCGAAAGGGAGCCCTTCGTGTGGCCTGCTTTCTCAACACGGTCTTCGGCCTCCTAACCGCAATGGCCCCTAACTATTGGGCCTACATGGCCCTGCGCATCCTCACGGGCTTCAGCACCGGCTCTGTTGGCCTCTGCGCCTACGTGCTCGCCAACGAGCCCGTGGGCCCCAAGCGCCGGGGCGTGGCTGGCATGTCCACCTTCTACTTCTTCTCCGGCGGCATCGCGCTCCTCGCCGGAGTCGCGACAATGTTCAAATCTTCCTGGCGCCTCCTCTACGTCGTCACCTCCCTGCCGGCGCTCGTCTACCTTCTTGCCATCCTGCCATTTGTCTCCGAGTCCCCTCGATGGTTCCTCGTGCGCGGGCGCGCCGATGACGCCATGAGAGTCCTGCGCGACATCGCGTCCACCAATGGCAAGCACGTCCCGGACGGTGTCACGCTCAAGCTCGACGACGATGATGAAGACAAAAACAAGGTTGAGGAGGCATCCATCCTTGACGCGTGGCGGTCGAGGACGACGCGGGTTAGGCTGGTGCTTTCCGTGGTCATCAACCTCCTTTGTGCGTTGGTCTACTACGGGCTAACCCTTAACGTGGTGAACCTGAAGACCGACCTCTATGTGAGCGTTGTCGCCAATGCCGTCGCTGAGATGCCCGCTTACTTGCTCACCACGCTTCTCATAGACCGCTTCGGCCGGAAGCCACTTGGCATTGGCACCATGCTACTCAGCGGCGTCTTCTGTACATCCGGTAGCCTCATTTCTGGCATAAGGTACTTAATCCATATGATTCATATTAATTGTCGGTTCACTGAGTAAGTGGTAATTAATAAGGATCTTAGGGAGCATTATTTAACACCGGCAATTTCTAGACTCGTGCAACGTTCTCTTGTTCTAATTAACTAGCAAGGTGGCCCTCGCAAATGCGAGGGCATCTCTTCAATGTATTGAATATATCTATGTACTAAATTTGCTTTTTATATATATTGGAAATCGGAATCTGAATAAGACCAACCCGTGACCACGGAAAATTCCGGTAGAGAAATTCAACATACATGTAACATTGAATTTATGGAGAGTAGGGGTTTTGATATTCCAAAAAAAGTCAATGCCCCATATTCTATAAGCTTGTTTATTTTTAACCGGATTTATTGCTATTTTAATATAGTATATTTTACTTTTTTGAACTGTTGTAGTTTTTATTTTTATTTTGTATATTTGATATTTTTATTTTTACTCTCTTCTGGCAATCCCTCATTCTTCATTGTACTCTCTCAGTGATACAATGTTTTACTTCTCATGTAAAAAATGACTAAATGGACTCACATGGCTCATCGTTTCATGTAACATACCAATTTACAAATAATATCTGGATGGTACATACTTTCAACATTTTAGTCAATCATCAACTTATTTTGAGTCATCTCACGAATAATGCCTTAATTTGCACCAAAAATTCTAGTCATCATGTTATTACGCTCTTTGTCGCACCTTATAATAACCAGTACTTTTGGTCAATTATTTGATTTGCATGATGTAACTTTCTCCCTACCAAACCAACTTTGTAACTCAATAATTGTACTATGTCGCCCACTTACGTATGACGTGTGATGAAACATCACTTTGTTGTTATTGAGAATGTTGTGTTGGCAACTTCATTAGTCATAGTTTTTCTACAACTTGTTATTTCCAGTGATGTCTCCTATTAAATTTAAGAATATATACCCAAAGGTGCTGAGGTTGAAGTAAAGCAATAAAACTGTGGTTGTGAAGAGATTAAGTTATATGTAGTATGTGCTTACTTTGTAAATTTTTAGAAAGATCTATCAGTCGGTATAATTACCATGGTGTATATACCCAAAGGTGCGATTTTGTTTATACAACCATGAAAATCCTTTTCCAACACAATTATGATGATATGTGGGTATTGATCTTGTTTGTTCACAATTATGAACATTTGTTGCGTATGATCTACAAATAAAAAGAGGGTGTTCTCAATTGGTGACAAAATGTTTTGTTTTTGTGGAAACTTCTGACATGTCTATATTTCTCTACCATCTTGTGCTTATCTAACATATTTTTAATTCAAAGTAGAAATTTTGGATTATGATCGTTAAAATTAAGTGTTATAAAATAGAAGTCTAGTTAATTTCAGAATTTGCTTGCATCAAATCTCATCTCTGGTGTTCATTTTCACTATAAGAAATTGTGAAATTGTTTCAATTTCTGTCAAGCTACATTCACTCTCGACAATAGTAAAAGGCTCTTAGAGATGTGAAATGCACTAATCGATCTCCTAAGTATTTTTAGGTATGTTATGTTATCTTGTTATTCATGAACATATCATAGGTTGAGATGGTGTCATACGGAATAACATCTTATCGGATCCGTCCAATCCTTTGCGTTTTCAAATGAATGGCCGATACCAGTTGTTTTGGTAGGATGTCGTTTTATTTTATTTTTGTAATCAAACCTTGCGCTTTGCACCATGGGCCAATAATGGTAGTTTTTTCAATCTTGAAGCTACTCGACTCAAGTCGTGAACAGACGACGTAGAGTAAGGATCATATATATGATCGTAGTTCAGTCATGAATAATCATATTCGAAGTTTCTAAAAATGTATAAGTCTTCTCAATCATGCACATATATTGATCTATACTCCATCTGTCCGCCCGGGAATATATAGATTTGCGTAAATATGGATGTACATGTTTTAGTATTAGATAGATCCGAAATTAGAGAAATGCGTGACAAGTATTTCTGTATGGAGAGGAGTGTAAGGGAACGTTTGGTTCCGTTGCCTAGACTGGCCATAGCTTCGCTAGCCAGCTAGCCCAGCTCGGCTTAGCTAGCTTCGACTTGGCTGAACGTTTGGTTGGTCTGTTTGCTTTTGCTAGCAAGTGCAAGGGGCTAGTCATTTGGTTGGGCTACTACCGTTGCTTTTGGAGGCAAGAACTAACAGATCGATCAGGAGGAGGAGCGGACGTGGGTAGTTTTTTTACGCGAAATTGTTTGCCGTCGAGAGCGAGCCGATTCGGCTCTCCGCGCCTGGCGAGGATTTCCTGGCCCCGTAAGGCTAGCTTGCCCTCAAAAGCAAGAAAAAAATTACTGTACCAAACGTATATCCTAGCCTGGGGAGGCTATAACTAATTTTGCCGAGGATCCAAACGTGCCCTAAGTTAGTGCAATTTGTCACTACGTTCAAAGTAGGGTGTTTATCGATCGCTAGCATCTGCGTGCTCGCTTTTTTTTTCCTATGGATCCCTGATTGTGTATTAAGCTGCGCCTGCTGCCTTATTTTTTTTTGGATTTTCCACAGTTCACCGCTCCGTCTGCCGTTTCGTGCCGCTTTTGTTTGCTAGTTAGCTTTATACAGTTTCTTTACCGGATAGAGTCCTAATGGGGATACGACACGGTCATGCGTTTAAAAAGAATAGCAACACTTCTATGGGTTCGCACCCTCCATTAACTACGTTACGTTACATTGGATTTTTTAAAGCTGGCCGATCAGGTTGTTTTGCACATGCAATACGTGACAGCATAATCGGGCTGGACAATGCTTGTCATGAACATGTCATATGGTTGAGATGGTGTCAAACGGAATAAAATCATATTGGATCCGTGTCTAATGTGCTTGGAGTTTTTAAATGGATCAACATGTAGTAGTCCAGTACCAATTGTGTTCTCGTGTCTTGTCTTTTTATTTTGTTTTCTAATCACACATCTCTCTTTGCATTATATTGGTATGATTAAAGACGATTACACTCTTGATTCAGAGTCGTTGTTTCTGTCGACAGTGAGCCAATAATGGTAGTTCAATCTCAAATACTCGACTCCAATCGTCAACGGACGATGTAGTGTAAATATGTCCATATATAGGGTGTAGTGTGCTCGTGAATATATCTACATCATACTCAATGTTTGTTAAAATTTTGTCTTGTGATTATTAAGTCTTCGCAACATGCATGTACATATATTGATATATGCTACCTCAAAATATTAAACATAGATTTGTCTAAATACGTGTGTAGATATATCAATATTTAGACAAATGTGTTACAATTATTTCCGGACAAATAGTGTATAGGTTAATATACTTTGTAGTGTGTGCATTTGTTTTACGGGCTGGAAGGAGAAGAGTCACGCCCTGACACGATTAAGCTGAGTACAATGAACTCTATCTCATCGCTAGCTGTTGTTCTTTTTTTTTTCCTATCGATCGCTAGCACCGGCCTATTTCCCTTTTTTTCATGGGTCGCTGATTGCCCGACAAGCAGCGCGTGCGTTTTATTTAGCATCATGCCATTAATTACGTGACAACTTAATCGGTTTAGTACAAAGAAAAGCATCGGGGCAATCTTTTTTTTAGCTGACCGATCGGTGGCTTTGACCATGTCATTTAAATACGTGACAGAAGTGTCGTGTTGGACAATGATAATTAAAAGGTTACGTTGTTACTAATCTTTCATTAAATCTCAACCACAAATATTAGATCTAACTGTCAAAATTAATTAAAGATGATGTGGCTTAACGTGGTGACTCCGTTAGCTAACTCATTTTGCTTTTAGTATATAATAGATTGGCTTTTTCAGCGTGGTGAGAACAGCGTGCGGCGTAGTGGGGATTTTCGGAATGGCGGCCACGTCCAACCTCCTGTTCATATACACGGCGGAGCTTTTCCCCACGGTGGTAAGGAATGCGGCAATGGGATGCATCGTCCAGGCCACACAGATGGGGGCCATACTCGCGCCGATGGTGGTGCTCCTCGGGGACCGAATGCCGTTCGCAGTGTTTGGTGTCTCCGGGGTCATTGGTGGCCTGCTAGTGTTCTACCTCCCGGAGACGATGGACATGCCTTTGTATGACACCATGGACGGACTAGAGAAAGGGGAGAAGACACGCTTGAAGTGAACAAACATTGCTGCAACGGGAAGGATTGTTTTGTTAATTAATTAAAGGGCTAATTTGTATTTTTAAGGACCATTTCATTATTTCACCACCATTGATCATACCGTCAGACTTCTCAAATAATAAAAATAAGATTTTGATAGTCTACTTCAAACTCTTGGCTCGTAAATTTCACGGAATGGTGCAAAGTAAAAAATGACGAATTACTTTAAATTGTATATATTAAGTTCTTCAGAAATTGAAAGAAACCTTTCAATGATATTTGGAGATTAAAAAAATATCTCATTTCCATATGTTCTTATGAAGAAGCAAAACGTCACTGATATTTATATAGCCCATGCGCAATTCGAAGTGTGATTTTCTCTAGTACCGCCTCCCAAATTCTAATTAATTTGGAATATTAATCGAATTCAAATTCGCCGGCCCGTGATCCAAATCCCATGGCGGACGCGGAAGCTGGTTCCTGTAATCGTGGATATAGGCCACCCGCGGTGGCTGCAGCCGGTCGTCCGCCCTTTGGATCTGTGCCGGTGGCCGACGATCTTGCCAATCTCCTGGTTTACCATTGTTTAATTTTCTATAAACGTACACAGCTGGCCGAAAGTAAACATTATCTCTGCTCCTTACTTTACCCCGACCTATTTTCTAGCACATGCAAATATATCTGGCCTTTGCATTGTCCCATGAGACACAGCCAACAAATCTGGCGGTGCAGGCTCTTTCATATTTTTTTTTCACTCAGCTATATCGAATCTGTATGCAAATCGGTCTCGCCTCACAATGTACTAGTGGAAATGTCGCGCGTCGTCACGACGCGCCTTTGTTAATATTTAACTTTTTATTGGCGATATGTTGTTGCAATATTTCGCGAACAATGATTTAGTAAAGTATTGCATATGTCCAAAGCGTATTAAAGGAATGGCGATTATGTAGAAGTTAACGTTTTTATATAAAACAATAAGGGCGACCAACACAATTGTGTGGCAAGATTTGGCGAATAAATTCGAATTTTTGTGGGTCTATGGTATCTTCACCAGGGAACGAGGGGGCATGGTGGGGACATGCCCCCCATGGTTGATTTTATTTTCTGAAACCCACCTAGTTAATTTGTAGTTTGAGCCCTAAATTTACTCAAATTTACCTATAGGTCCTGACCCTCCTTATGCTGTTTTCTTGGTTCCGTCCTTGATCTTCTCTATGATTTTATTGTTTGAATTGTAATTGTGCAATGTGGTAGTGAACATAAAATTATGGAAAATCTTGTACAAAAACAATTAATCTGAAAAATTATTTGTCATTAGTTCGTTGGAAATGTATTGTGATGACAAGGAATTTTGGTCAAACCTCATATCAAAGAAATTTGTAAATATCGAAAGTCATAATATGTATTCAGATTTACATGTGATTTCTCCGACAAATATGTCGTACCGGGAGATAATCACACAAGGAGGAACCTACAGCTCGACAAGACCTGCACCCGGACCATCTGAAACATTTTCAAATAGAGGACTTTAACTTTCATAAAATTGTTTTATATACAAAGTAAAAAAATGACGTATTAGTTTAAATTGTGTTAAATTCTTCAGAACTTGAAAGAAAACTTTTAATGATATTTTGAGATTACAAAATTATCTCATATCTGTATGTTCTTATCAAGAAGCAAAACGTCACTTATAGTTATGTAGCCCATGCGCAATTCGAATGTGATTTTCTCCAGTACCGCCTCCCAGATTCTAATTAATTTGGAGTATTAATCGAATTCAAATTCGTCGGCCCGTGATCCAAGTCCCATGGCGGACGCGGAAGCTGGTTCCCGTAATCGTGGATATAGGCCACCGGTGGCTGCAGCCGGTCGTCGACGTCCGCCCTTTGGATCTGTGCCGGTGGCCGACGATCTTGCCAATCCCATGGCTTACCATTGTTTAATTTTCTATAAACGTACACAGCTGGCCGAAAGTAAACATTATCTCTGCTCCTTACTTTACCCCGACCTATTTTGTAGCACATGCAAATATATCTGGCCTTTGCATTGTCCCATGAGACACAGCCAACAAATCTGGTGGTGCAGGCTCTTTCATATTTTTTTTTCACTCAGCTATATCCAGATGCGACTCCACCTAGAATTCCTTGTGTTCTCAGAGCATTTTTTAGAGAAAAGGCTGTAAAGCCCTGCTGTTATAAACAAAGATATTACCGACATCATCTCATATCTTTGCGCAATATTTTTGAGTTTTTCTAGCATCACGTCCGATCAACACTTGCGCGCGTAGGCTTTCCCGGCAAAAGCGCCTTGCACTGCGACGAGTAAGATATGGTTTCATAAATGTTAGTTAGTGGCAAGAACGGATTTTGCGATTGAAGGCAAAGATCGTTTCTGGTATTCCAAATCGACCAAGAAAGCGCTCCCTAAAGTGGCCAAACCCTCAAGTTGGACCTCGTTCCCTGATTCTCACAAGCAACCCGAAGATATCCTAGAAACTGTTCTCAAAGCATCATGTTGTTCAACAATCTCCATCAGATCTGGCGAGTATATCAGGCCACTGAGTTCGAAGTGAAAAAGTGCTTTTAACAAGAATGTGTCAAAGAAGAAGAAATTTGTCTTCGTGCATAGGTTTAGGGAAAATTGATTAGCCACTACTTACTGCGTTTGCAAATAAACTACTTTTAAGGCTGACCACAGTAAGAGTAACTTAGGTGGTAACATCACACATTTTAATATAAGTTTACTTACGTGACATCTAATTAATGAGGATAGATTTGTTTGTGATAACTTAGCTAGTTACTGTAACGTCACACTTATGAAGACAAAATGAGTCTATAGCCTAATAAATAAGACAACACACATATGTTACTCCCCACCGTGGAGGTGGTAATATAGACTAGTAAAATAACCATGTTACTACTCTATTTTACACCCCATCATGAATAGTCTAACATTTTGTTTTAAGTCCAAATATCTTAAAGTTTGCCCAATTCCATAGGGACAGTAGCAGCATTTATGAAACTAAATTATTAGTATTACTAGCAAAGTGCCCGTGCGTTGCAACGGGTCCAAATTCGATTCAAATTTAAAAGTTGGCCGTGGAATATCAAAGAAGAACAGAGATCAAAAGGTAGTAAAATAATGCAGAAAACGAATAAATGTGTAGACTATCTGTAGAATTATTTTTCACTCAGAATAAATGTGTAGCTTTCTGTAAATATGGTAAGAGTGGTACTATCTTTGCGAATATATAGTTGCATCTGCAAATGCATACATCTCATAGAAGTGTAAGATATAAAAGCAGCTACATGGATCAATACGGAAAAATCATCAGCAATTCAAATATGACCTAGCAAACGTGCCAGTGCGTTGCAACGGGCTGATTTTTTAATTTAAGATCATGAGGCTCATATGGTTGAAATGGACAATGCAACTGGTTGTCATCTTCCAACTGCCCACTTGACCATGATTGGATCGACATAACAATGTAATGCAGAAAAAAGACCAACGTCAAATTAATCAATTCTTCTAACTTCTAAGATGCACATATCAGATCACCTCGTTTAGTAATCATCAACCACATACAAGAACCACACACTAATAACCCATTGCTGCTAAATGCTATATCTAGTTATAGTAGCGCTACTACTAACCACAAGCAATAAGGAAAAATCAATAGGTAATTACAATCAATGATATATGTGTTGTACTAATCAGTGGTGGCGCTTGCACACCACCAGATCGCAGGACACATGAAATAATAATAAATTGGCAGCATGTCAATGATCCAGAACGGTTCTTGCGTAGACCTACTCATATTTTCGCACAGGCAAACAAAACTGAAGTTGTTACCTCGCACTCCACTGCCTACCATATCAAAGAGGAGCCTTGCGACCTCACTTTAGTCGGTTAAAAAATTCTGATACCCATACATCATAGTCGATCTACTCCGTACGAACTTCTCTTGGGAATTTTATCGAACGCGTTCCTTGCATCTGAAATCTCATGGAACCTTGCAAACGGCGGAGCAACGCAGTGAAGGATGGGTGGACAAGATGGAGCATGTGAGAGGCACGGCAGAGTGCAGGGGTAGTCGTTCCTATGCCCAGCATACACAAGAAGGTTACATGCTCCGGAGATCCAAAGTAGAGGAACTGCCTGTCCCACGCACTCGCGCCATGGTGCCGTGGAGGAAGCTCTCACCGTTGATTTGCGCTTGAACTGGTGGGTACGAGCTGAGCTCCAGGATCTCGCGACGGCCGTACTCGAGTATGAGGCCATGAGGGCGGCGAGACTCCTTCCAGGTTTGTGCGGCGAGCGCCGCTGGCCGAGGGGCCACTGGTTGGCGGCGAGGCGCGCGGAGGGATGCGCGCCGTGGTTGAGCGCGTGCACGGCCGCGGTCAGCTGCACCTGGAGGTACGGGCGTACGGCGCCTCGTCGGCGTGCATCCATGGAAGCCGTGCGTCCATGTAGCAACCCAGGCGGACAGGTCGGAGCGCGCACCGCCGCCGACACTCAGTCCAGATCGGCACTCGCGTCGTTCCCCGCGCCGCTCCTCCAGCTCCGGCAAGAAGCGCTCCTCCTCCGACCGCTACGACGACCAGCCCCTGCCACCCCCGCCGCCACCTGCGTCGCGGCACGAGGCAGAGCACGCGAAGGCCGCAGCTGCTGCCTCCGCGGCAGACCAGCGGTCCAAGGCGAAGGCCAGCGTTTTCTCCCGCATCAGCTTCCCCGGCGACGCCAACACCTCCGAATCCAAGCGCAACCGCAGATCGTCCTCCGACAAGCCCCCTGCGTCCTCATCTTCATCCAAGAGAAGTGTAGCTGCCGCCGAGGAGAGCGACGCCCGTCACCGCCGCCACCACCAACGGGAGACGACGGCCGTGGCAGAGGAGGAGAGGCGGACGCCGCCGGCTGCCGACTACGACGACGAGGAGCAGTCTACGTTTGACTTAGCGGTGGCACAACTTGTAATATTTTCTACCTCGGAGGGGTAAAACCGGAAAGTGAAAAACGGACCATCATCTGAAGACATATTATATAGTAGAGACTAGGTCCGTCTTCAAATATAGTTTCAAAATATACAATTTGATGTGATACATGTTGTTACGGTTTCCTATAAAGCTGCTCAAAGTCGAAAAGATTGACTTAGGTAAAAAGGTAGCAGTATACTAACTAAAAACACCAAAATAGGTTGTGGCCCTGGCAACAGATGTTGGAAGAAACAAATCATGTCAAATTAACGAAGCTTCCTTGGATACCGGAAGGCCTCAAATCGTGGATCGTTTCCAGTCGTCTCCCTGCCTTGACTGAAAACTAAACACCGTTTGGATATATATAACAAGCAAACTCAAGTACTATAGCCCAACCAGGCTAGGTAGGTAAAGAAACTGGGCGACAAGAGATGGCGCCGCAACGGAGCCGGAGCGCCGCCGCGGACACGGCCGTCGTAGACGCGGACCAAGCCCGGCTGCACGCCCTGGGTACAAGCAGGAGCTGAAGCGTGGACTGAGCATGGCGTCCAACGCCGCCTTCTCCTTCTCCATCATCTCCGTCCTGGTGGGCGTGACGTCCACGTACAACACGGGCCTGCGCTACGGCAGGCCGGCGTCCATGACGCTCGGGTGGCTGGTGGTGGCGGCGTTCAACGGCTGCGTCGCCCTGTCCATGGCGGAGATCTGCTCGGCGTACCTGACCTCCGGGGGGCTCTACTACTGGAGCGCCAAGCTAGCCGGCAACAACTGGGCACCTTTTGCCTCCTGGGTCACTGGCTGGTACACACTCAACTCACTCAAACGTTGGAATTATTGGAATAGGCTTGTGTTTCAGTCGACTTCCCGGCCGTGGGAAGCCGGCATCTGTGTTTTACTTTCAAAAATATTCGCTCCGTATGTCTCATGATCTGTTTTACTGCAGGTTCAACATCGTGGGACAGGTACCTCGTAGCTAGGATCCTTTCATATGACAACAAAGCATCCATCCTTGTAAACTATTGTCTCGTTGCTCACGCTGTCTGTGTTGACCCTTGATTATTGTTCCATCCATTCCAAGCACGCAGTGGGCCACTACAACCAGCGTGGACTTCTCCCTGGCTCAGCTTATCCAGGTGATCATCTTGCTCGGCACCGGCGGAGCCAACGGCGGCGGCTATATGGCCTCCAAGTACGTCGTCTTGGCCATCTACGCGCTCATGCTCTTCGTGCATGGGCTAATCAACAACCTCCCAGTCCACTGGCTGTCCTGGTTCGGCCACCTCTCCGTTTACTGGAATCTCATAGGTATATCTATATATATATCGTTTCATGTCTATATATTAGTAACATTTTAGCCCGAATTATGAGAAATTATATGTAGGTGTCTTGACACTGGCGATCTTAATTCCGACTGTTTCCAAGGAGAGGGCGAGCGTTGGTTTCGTCTTTACACATTTCAACACTGACAATGGCATGGGTATCCATAGCAAGCCTTATATTCTAGCTGCGGGGTTGTTAATGAGCCAGTACTCACTGCTCGGATATGACGCATCTGCACACATGGTACATGCAAGATGATGTTCCATTACTTTTCTTAACTTATCCAATTATATTCTAGACTCCCTTGTAGAATAAGTATTCTGGTCAACTTTCGGAACTTCCGTTTAAATAATATCTGAACTTCCGGTCGGAACACTTAGATTCGGTGAGTTTTTCTATCGTGGTTTTCAAACTATTTGTCGGATTGAAGCAAATGATACGCCGTTGGAAAGGTATGGAAAATGCGCACCTTTTTCACTTCTACGAGATTTTGAAATTAGTTACGGTTTTAAAATAATTTTAAATATACGAAACACTGTTTTCACGTATTTTCCTCGTTTTCGTACTGTTTTGGACGCCATTTTCAAACCGTTTGTCGGATTGAAGTAAATGATACGCTGTTGGAAAGATATGGAAAAACCGCACCTTTTTCACTTCTACAAGATTTTGAAATTAGTTACGGTTGTAAAGTAATTTTAAATATACGAAATACTGATTTTCGCATATTTTCATCGTTTCCGTACTGTTTTGGACACCATTTTCAAACCGTTTGTCGGATTAAAGCAAATGATACGCCGTTGGAAAGATATGGAAAAACCGCATCTTGACTATCTCAGGTCAATTTTTGTAATTCATCACGGAATAAGAGCAGTTTGAAAAATTAACAATTCTGTTTCTGAATATTTATGTCCAGCGGACAGTATTTTTTAAATTACTTTCAAACCACTTATCGAAACGTAACAAATGATATTGCGTTGGAAAGATATTGACTATACGCAACTTTTCGTATATAAATTGTTTCCAAATTCTTTATGGTTTTTGATTAATTTTAAAAATACGAAAAACAGTCAAATGAGATTACATGGGAACGATTCAAAATTGACTCGATTGTGGTGCTCGGACTGGGCGAGTCAGTTGGGAGAGTGAAATTAGACTCATATACTCGACAATTGAATGCGGCGGCGGTTGATTTGGACAAACGGAAATCATAATGATAATTTTAACGCGTAAGAATCCCGTCTTCGAAAAACAGAGTATATGAACTCTCTGAAATACGTGTAGTGAACCTCTGTTTTATGCCTAAGTGAACTTCTGGTAACACTGCTCGTAATTTTTTTAATATTTTTTCTAAAAAATGAATGCCTGCCGTGTGAACTTCCAATTAAATACAAGGTGAACTTTTCATATCGCCGTAAAATATGAAATGAATTTTTGCAGTGTTAGTTTCCAATTTAATATGAGGTGAATTTCCGTGATTTGATATAGTGAAACTCCGTTTTTGTTATTTTTTTCTAAAATCCAAACTCCGTTTTTATAATTTCTTTCTAAAAAGTGAACGCCGGTTGTGAACTTCCGTTAAATACAATGTGAACTTCACATATCTTCGTATAGTATGAAATGAAATTTTTGAAGTGCTAACTTCCGTTTTAATTTGTGGCGAACCTCCCGATTTGATAGTGTGAACCTCTGTATTTCCTTATTTTTTTTAAAAGCGAACTCTCATTAAATACGATGTGAACTTCACATTCGTCACGGAGTGTTAACTTCCCCTTTCGTAATTGAGACGGTTAACCTCTTTTTCAAATTCTTTGTAATTCATACGACTTAATTTTTTCAAATTCTTTGTAATTTAGTGTTGATCATTTTTCCAAATTCTTTGTAATTTATACGACTTAATTTGTCCTACGAATATTGCATTGGATGCAATATGATTATGGTTCACTAAGCAACCGAGATAAACAAAACAACCAAAACGACAAATCAATATAGAAATATTTTTCCGTACTAGCAAGTTTACTAACTAGGATAGATGATTTTTCTAATAGCAACTTTTATGAAAGGATTTGCACTTTAATCTTCCGGCACCGATGAAACAAGCTCCATCTTGACAAGAAAATGAACTTCGTTCAGCCATTCCAGTAAAAGAAAATAAACAATCTTCCCCGCTGCTAACAATGATTTTTGGATGCACAGATTGATATAACTTCACGGATAAAATAAGTGATCCTCCAAAACATTCGGGTTAATTAACTTCCACAAAAAATATTCGGGGTAATTAACTTCAGGGGTTAATGAACTCCCTAATTTTATGTACTTCCATTTTTACACTAAGTGAACTTCGAGGGATAAACTTCCGTTTAATACGAAGTGAACGTCTGTGTGGCGAACATTGCAGCTGAACTTTCGTTTTAATACGAAATGAACCCCCGAGTGAACTTATATTTTCCTTATTTTCTTATAATGATTTTTTTCTGCTTATGCATTTTATTCTTTTGGTTTCTGAAAAGTGAACAACAAATATTCAACGAACTGAACTTCCCTTCTAGTTAGAGAGAGCTTCAGAACCATACGTTTTCAACGTTTGTATTAGCCCACAAAAATAGAGGGAACTTCACGTCTGAAATAAGTGAATTTATTGGCGGACCGTCTCTGTTCTGAACTTCTCGCGATACCTAAGTGAACTTTCTATTAATTTCACAAGTTGATTTATTGACATACCATCTCTTGTTCAAAATTTATCAAGATACACAAAGTACACTTGCTATTAATTTCGCCACTAAAAGAGTAAAAGGTAGCCTAATTCATTTACAGATCCAAAGAAATATGAAGATTATCTTAACATGGGTACACTAGAGGTGGCTTAATTCATTTCTTTAGCCCAAAAGAAACAAGCAACGTATACTGTGCCATGTGAGAATACGGTGTTCATTTCTCAGCCACAAGCTTCTTACGTTTTCTCATCAACTCATCATCGCATATATCCACTCACCCCTGTAAAAAAGCAGAGAACAATAAACAGAGAGAGAAGGGGTCATTTGTTGTAAAAAAAAAAAGAAGAGAAAGGAGCAGCGATGCAATAGTTTTCTGATTCATAAGTGAAAAAAGGAGCCGCGGTTCAGAAACAGCCTCTTAGGTTCAGTATTAGCAGAAGCTGCAATCAAATCGCCCCCGTCTCTCTGTGATCAGCACCAGACAAGAATGGATCAGTACATCCTGGAGTAAGGCAGGCGGCGGTCAACTCGTGGGCAAACGGCGGTCCACTCCCTGGCCGGCTGTCGTCTCCATCACGGGAGTTCAGAAGCGCGCGGAGCAAGCTGCAGGGAACGACGGTCTGGCCGGAGAGGCACAAGGGTAATGCTTCCTCGCCGGGGATGCGCACGGAGGCGGCTTGTCTTGTGGAGGTGCACGGAGACGGCTTACTCGCCGGGGAGGCGCATGGGGCGGCAACCGGGCCGTGGACGTGCATGGGGCAGAGACCTCGCTGTGAGGAGGATCCCGACGAGAGTTGAAGGTTCGCGTGATGGCGCGAGGTGCAGGGCTACGCCCAGCTCGCCGGCGGGAGTTGGTGGGCCGCCCTTGGCCTCCCAGGGCAGCGGCTGTGAGGGGAATTCGGCCCCCGGGCCAGCAGCGCGTCTGGGATGCGTCGAAATCCGGCGGCGCGGTAGGTGGAGGCAGGCCGGCGGCCGTCGCGCGGGTGGAGAAAGGCGAGCGGCGCGTGGCGTGGGGGCAGGCTGCCAGCGCGTGGTGGGGAGCATCTCCGCCGGCGACGACCGGAGTTCTCGTCGCGGCCGGCTGCCGCCGGGGAAGGATGCGTGATGATGCTGTTGTGTGCTTGCGGGAAGAAGGCGGGGGTGGTTGGGGATCGGGAGGGAGAAGGTTGGTGGGGCTGGCGGGGTTGACTAGTTGTATGGGCTCCTTAAACAAAAAGTTGACTAGAATAGTTATTCTAGAAACACTATAGAGGATCTTGTTGTGTATGCATTGCAGACCGAAGAGACCAAGAATGCCGATACAAGTGGCCCAACAGGGATCGTCACTGTGGTGGCTGTCTCGTCCATCTTCGGGTGGATTTACCTGGTGGCCCTCACCACAGTTCTGAAGGACATTCCCTACCTGTTGAGCCCTGACAATGACGCCGGGGGGAACGCCATTGCCCAAGCTCTCTACACAACCTTCCATTCTAGGTACGGAACTGGTGTGGGAGCGCTTATTTGCCTCGGGGTCGTTGCCGTTGCCATGTTCCTCTGCGGGCTAGCGTGTGTCACCATCAATTCAAGGTTCATCTCTTCTTCCCAATTAATCAACATCACAAGTCTCTAAATGTATGGTATTATACCTATGAGGGCCATCTCTAAACTCTTGCGGCAGGATGGGGTATGCCTTCTCCCGGGATGGGGCAATGCCATTCTCGCATGTGTTGCATAGGGTGAGCAAGCATGACGTGCCGCTCAACATGGTTTGGCTCTCGGTCATTGTCGCATTCGTCATGGCCCTCACTGTACGTGTCAATTTTCCTCTTACTACTCATTTATAAGGATCATTCCACGAATACTTACATTGCTTCGTGCCTTGGTATGCATGTATCGCAGTCATTGGGAAGCCAAGTGGCATACCAGGCCATGGTGTCGATTGCGACATTGGGGTCGTACGTCGCCTACGCCATCCCCATTTTCTTCCGGGTGACCACGGCTCGGAGGTCCTTCACTCCGGGGCCATTTCATCTTGGCAGATATGGGGTCATTCTCGGCTGGATTTCTGTTCTCTGGGTGGCCTTCGTCACCGTGCTCTTCTCTTTACCGGTGGCGTACCCGGTGACAAAGGATGATTTTAACTACACTCCGGTGGCTGTCGGGGGCGTATTGGTCCTCAGCGTTGGCTGATGGGTGTTACATGCTCGCTTCTGGTTCAAAGGGCCAATCATAAACGTCGACATGTAGTTGACGTATTGTAATATGAAGCGCTACAAATTGATTCATATATCAAAATCATATTTATTTTTAAATTAAATTTGTATTTCATCATGTAATGTGTTGATTACAATCATACTTAACTAGTTAAGCCAAGCGAAGAAGTGAGCCCAGCTCACTTGGTTAGGAAAGTGGATGTACAACCCAGCCACTCAGGTTCAAGTCCTCACGGACACAGATTTGGGTTCTTATTATTTGAAAATAAAAACTGCTGTAGGGGCTTCCCTTACCGCATTCCTTTCAAAAAAAGTTAAGCCAAGCATAACACACTAATGCATCACACTTTTGTAAGGCACAATCAACTTCTGAGAAACTTACTTGAGGGAGATTATCAAGGAGTCCCCCGATCTCTGTAACCATGCTCGATTTGACTCGGTGCAGATTGCTCAATGTCAAACTTTCCATCTCCAGAAATT
The DNA here is from genome assembly GCA_947311845.1 of Poa pratensis. Lineage (NCBI taxonomy): Eukaryota > Viridiplantae > Streptophyta > Magnoliopsida > Poales > Poaceae > Poa > Poa pratensis. The sequence goes on along the minus strand of CAMZMU010000085.1, from coordinate 321,185 downwards.
CAAAAACAAAACTTTCCATCTCCAGAGATCATGTTATTTTTCTAATACGAGGGTCACCACCTCATAAAAAGAAGCTTCACGCTCATTGTTTCACCACATTGGCTCCACATGGCAAGAGCTCAATCCTTTCCAGTACACCGGAAAACATTTTCCTAACCAAAATCAAGCAGTCTTAGATATCAAGCATTTTCTAACCTGATGTACCAAGACACCTATTTATTGATCCATCTTGATCCCTAATACTCCTATGTGTATTTATTGAACCATCTAAACCTTTAATGTGTGTGAGCTCACGGCATCAGCATGCATGACTCAGTCTTAACGCGAAATTAGCTCGATCATTGTGATCTCGATCTGTAGCTAAGTGCAAGTCAACTAGACAGCATATATTTTATTGGATTCAGGATGAATTCGCATGTGAATATAATTCACAAAATAGATGCATATAGTTCTTTGTAAAAATCAAACTTTAAATATACAGCTCAGCTAGGTAAAAATATAAGTGTCAATATCTATAATTTCTAATACATATAGCATATAAAAAGAGATTTCGTGTTGGTTCCAACAAAACAGATTTAACACTGTAGATATTAATATATTTCGTGTATAGCTTGTCAAAGTTTACGAAATTTAACTTTGGTCAGAAATTATGAGCAATGTACATGTTATAAAGGAGTGCGTACGGAAAACGTTAGCCCAAACTTAACTAGACTTGCGAGATGGAGGATAGGCTACAAGACTTGAGGATGAATGCATATCCTTATCAAGGATCTCATTGGAATGACTAATTAATTAACTAACAGATCAGCCTCTTGATTCACGTTAAGGAAACGTATCTGTAGCTAGTTACATTTAATGCAATGCCAGCTAGTCCGATCCTCACATCAGCTAGCTAGGTGATTAACATGCGTTGAAACAAGTGTACTGTCTCGATCAATATGGAGCATGTTGCAGGCCTGATGTTTTCCAGAAAGAATTGCAATTGTATTTCTATGACATACTACTAACTGGAAATGACGTTTAAGTGCTGCAATCAGTCAAAGAACTATTGGAGGAATTTCTCCATGGAACACTTCGCTTGGACGGATTACATAATCTATAGGGATAGATCAAGACGGCTCATAGGTTTGAGTTAGAACACATATTTTGACAAAATATTTAAAACATTCAGGGGTCGTTTGGAACATGGGATTTTCACAGGAATTTCAAAAGATAGGAATTTCATAGGAAAAAATTCCTTTGCGCCCTTTGGAACGTAGGAATAGGAAACAGGATTTCATAGGATTGGATTCCTATCCTTCACGGTTTCACAGGAAAATAAACATCCAGTCTGACTCAATGGAAAAATTCCTGGCCGGAACACGCTGCTTCGAGGCCTTCAGCTGCCTTTTTTTCTCTCGCACGGCAGATTTCCCCAACATAAAGGCCAGTACGGCACATAAGCAGGAAGAGATGGACCACGTGTTATGTTTATGCATGGCTAATCAGATTTGGACTCCTATTTGTAAGTACGGTGATTCAGTTGCACAACTTTCTTGTGTAAGATTAATACACCATATTTTTTAGGCAAAGCACGTCATGTTTGATCGAGTAATCTGTTGAGATATTCTTGCGTGGGATTAGCACAGTTATCTTTATTAATCCTCTATAATTGTTAAGAATTCTCAAGAGACCGTCCAGATTTTTATTCTTACGTGGAATTTGATAACAGCCGTATCAAGATAATTAGGCTTGAAATTAAAAAAGTTTCCTTTGGTTTCCCTATCCTACAATCCAAACGGCCACTCTTTTCAATTCCTGTGTTTTCCAATTCCATAGGATTTGTGAGGCATGCCATCTCAATTCCTATATTTTTCCTATTCCTGTATTTTTCCTATCCTATAATCCAAACGGGGCCTCAACATGGAGTCGCCTAAGATTAAGTTCTTACCTATGTCACATGGAATCCGGTTTAGATTGCCAAGGGAGGGATTCTTCTCCATTGGTTTGTACGAGCGCAATCCTCAAACCCTATGTTTAACATGGTATCAGAGCAAACTACGGGTAACTGACGGAACACGTAGTATATCAAGAAGACGTAATTTTTTAGAGGTGTGTGAAAGAAGAGATGTCTGACCAACATGTGAGATGTGCATACCTGACCCGTTGTCGGTGCAGACCTGATCATGTCCATTGTAGGGCTGGTGCGTAGCCAGCTTGTCGAGTTGGCTTGTCAGATGGTCTGTGGCGCCTGTGTCCATGTACCATGCAGGATCCACATGATAAGAGGGAGTAGACCCAGACTCCTGTGTCGCCAGAGCAGCCTGCTTCTCGTTTCCTTTCCCATTATTCCCAATGCCGAGGAAGTCGCGCTTGAAGCGGCGATGGCAGCGAGACGCCAAGGGACCCTTGATGCCGTAGAGCTGGCACTCAACCCCACCACCACACGCCTGGCAGGCGAGCCGCTTGCGCCCAGCTGTGGGAGGGGCAGCAGCGGACAGGCGGGGTTGGGAGGTCAGCAGTGTTGGCGGAGCCGGTTTGGCACCACGAGGACCACCACGGTGAGCAGCATTAGCCGAGGAGCCGTTAGTGTAGGCACGGAACGGCGAGCGGAGAGACGCTGCTCCGTGCTCAGGAGACGAGCATAGAGATTCCGTGAGGGTATCGGTATGTCACGTCCATTGATGTTTTCAACCAGAGAGTTGTAGTCCTCATCAAGTCCCTTGAGGTTGTACGAGGTGAACTCCTCGTCACGAAGAGGCTGCCCAATAGAAGACAGTGTATCGGCCAAATTTTTAACCTTGTTGAAAAAGGCCGTGACGGAGAGGTCATGCTTCTTGATCTCACCCAGCTGATTACGAATAGCAGATGAACGCGCCAGAGACTGCGAGGAGAAGCTGGAGTCAAGTGTGGTCCAAGCGTCCCTCGACGTCGCGGCAGAGCTGCCACTCAACCCCACCACCACACGCCTGGCAGGCGAGCCGCAGGGTATAAAGACACAGCTGCCGAACCCTCAAGGGTATCGAGCACAATCCTCAAACCCTATGTTTAACAGTTTGTGTCTGCGAAGAATTAACTCGAATCAAGTACATTTCAAATCCGATTCAGCTCACAAGTTAGAAAAGGGAAATTACAGACTGAACAACTGAAAAATATCAAACTTCAGAATTTAACCGAGAATTTCAGTTTGGGGCTGTTCGCTTGGGACGGAATCACCAACAAAAATACTATATCATCGTCTTTCGAATGAATCATTCCCTCGTATATGATTACCGTAACAAGGCATGGTCATGGGAAATCAAATATAAAGCCAAATCTCGCTTCCCCCATTTTTCCCTGCAATCACTTCACTTCAGGCCTCCAGCAAACAATATGCCGAAGCAATAGCATGGCCTGGGTGCAATGCCGTTGTATGTGATTGATGGTGATAATGCAGTTCTTCCTCACTTTGTATCACTAGTTAATATTACAACATACAGGCTGTTGGTAGCACCGACGACATGTGGTGACAAACTGACAACAACACCGTCTACACACTGGAAAGGGATTTGCGTCCTCACGCTCTGATGGTTGACGGCTTCTCGACGATGACAAGAGTAAGTAACAAGAACGAGCCAAAAGAGATGAAGAGGGACGTGGCCATGAAGATAAGCATGGCTTGCAGTGTGATACTTGGGCTCAAGAAGAAGATAACTGCCATGGCACCTGATTGCCAAACCATCAACTGTGCAAAAGCTGCCTCCTGCATTTTTCGTTTTTCCAGACATATTTAGTATGTTCTTTTAAGATAACTAGTTATATCAGCAAACAAAGCGTAGGATAACTAGTTATTTCCTGCATTTGTGATTAACACATTATACAGTTTCTTTGTTGACGGAGAAAAAATATAAGAGACAGTTGATGGTATTTTTCATTGGAGGGACAAGAGTAACCCAAACAAAACAATATCCTGCAGTTGTGCACATTGAAATACTCAGAAAGCAACTCTATATAGTAATATTACCTTGACATCCCTGAACAGCAGCCCAAGTAATGCGCTTATCTGTGTATTCAAGACTCCGTCACCAACACCCCATAAGGCAGCTATAAATAGTGGAACGGCTGCACCAAGTAGGCTCTCAGTTGGACTGCATGCAAGAAAAAGCAGTCAGATAATAGCAATGATAATCACTGGTAGAATAGCACAGCGAACCAAAAAATCAAACCTGTAAAGAAGAAGTAACCAGCAGAGAACCGCAGCCTGAAGAATAGCTCCAACTGAGACTATAAATGTAGCTGAATGGAGCCCGGAGGTAAAACGTCCAGCAACCAATGAACACTGCAATACAAAGAAAGCTTTAAAACTCAACTAAGCATATGGCATGGTATCCTAGTACTCCCTCCGTTTCAAGATATAAGTCGCACCACCTACTTTGCAAACACACACGTATCTAGACATGTTTTAGTGCAATGTTCATGTGAACCTTGCATTAAAACATGTCTAGATACATGTGTGTGAAAAGTAGGTGGTGCGAATTATATTTTGAAACGGAGGGAGTAGTTCAAAATGATACACTTCAGCTACTCTAGCGGTCTAGCCTAAAGCAATTGCAACAGAAGGAGTGTTGGAAAATAGAATGCAGAGCTCACTAGGTCATCATGCCCATTTACAAGATAATGTTAACATAAAGTTAATAGTTTCACTTACAACCGCATCAGATGCACCATAAATTGCCATGGTGCCACCGACTCCAGATATGCCAAGCACAGGTGTCACAATACTCTTTGTGAATACAGCCCTAAGAAATTCACAGCATATTCTTAGAAAAGCACACTAAGGAACCACCAATGATGCTTAAATGATGGTTTTGTTACTCACCATACAAATGCCTGTTGTAAACCAGAATATGCTATAAGCGGAATCAAGAGAATCATCCTTTGGTCCTTGAGAGGGGCAACAATATACTTCAACATAGCTCCAAATGAGGAGTGCGTTGAAGCATTATCTCGTTTCTCCTCCCTCTTGGACAACAAACACATCAATATGATTCCGATAAGCATGCAGCCAAGGAACACAACGAACAGCAGATATTTTCCCGTTACAACTCCTCCATCCTTATGTGATATGAAGGTGATAGGACAAAACAAAGATAATTACACATGTTCAAATAAAATGGCAGTCGGCAAGATTGTAATAGGAAACTAACAAAAGTCCAAATGAAGATACTAACCTTTCCATTTCTCAAAAGAGCAAGTGAGATCAAATTCCCAATGACCTACATTATTCAAATGTAGTACAAGTCACCATGTTAGATAACACTCAGAAAGCTATATATAGAAGCTACAGTTGAGGTATGAAGAACAAATGCTAAAATAGGTCTTGGCAATTTTTGGTAGAAAATAGATATTAAGCAGTTGTACCTGAGTGCTAGCATAGGCTCCCCAAAATTCTCCATTAAAGCTTCCTAAAGTTGGACCCTCCGGTAAACTGTTGTCTCTTGCATAACTTAGGGCAGCCGAAGAAAGATATGTGCCCTGAATCATTGCGGACGGGAATGTACGTAAAATGGATAGTAGATAGTTTACTGGAAAGGAATAGTATTACCTGTCCAACCCAAATGATGGACGCAGTAAAACCCAGGTAGAGTGAAGCTGGTACCATGGTATACCTGTTAATGTTTGTGTTTATCAAAGGATTCTCATTACTGCAGCACACTGAGTTGAAAAGAAGTCCCTGGATTTTATTCGACTGGACCGATTATGAGCTAAGGGTTTATTCCTGATAGACTATTAATTGTTTCCCTAGCTGGCAGAAGATTTGCACTAGTAGGTACATTTTTCAGGTAATTAGTTTTTTTGGGCTAGCTATCTGAGACTTTTACTCATAGATAAACAGGGCATTTGCCTTGTTCGATATCTGGGATGCACGACCGAGTGGATACGACCATAGTATTATACTTGACGCAGGAGCTAATCAAGGTTATGTGTAGAATGTACTAGCATTTTGAGTATCAGAACAACTAACTAATACAGATACATTTTTCACTGATTTAACTTTCTGAATGGAGTCAACGCCTAGTAGGCAGGCATTCCATCAAGCAGGCACCACGCAACGCATCCATCAAGCGTGAAGAAGAGGTTGGTTAATTACCATGTCGGGACGAGGTTGGCGAGGATGAAGAGCGGGTAGCCGGTGGTGCCGACGAGGAGCGCGCGGGTGGCGCCGAGCCAGCTGACGACGGGCGACGCGGCGAGCGCGAAGAGCGTGAAGGAGGCGTAGAGGACGCCCATGGAGACGGTGCCCAGGTCGCCTTCCTTCAGCCATCAGGAAATCAATCAAGGTGTAGGGGATGAGAGATGAGAGTGTGCTCTGCAGGACGTACGTACGGTGTTGAGGGTGCTCTGCAGGTTCTGGGCGGCGCCGTAGGCGGAGAAGACGAAGAGGAACGCGGCGGAGAGGACGTGCACGTCGGTCCGCGAACGGCCAGCGGCGAGGAGGAGGGGCTCGCCGCTGCTGCCGTCCATGGCAGAACTGCAACACTACTCTGAAACTCTGAGCTCGGAACTCTGAGCTCGGAACGTTTTTCTTTTTTGGGATCTCTAAAATAAAATCCATGGAAAATCCCGGAAGACAGTGATTGACACGCGACCACTAATATATTCATTGCACTTGATTATTTTTAACAATTCTCATTTTCTTTTTTTCTTCACATCACGAGAGCTTCTGTTGCAACTCATCGTCAGCCACCAAATTCCTACGGCTAAAATCCAGACACGCGTCCTCACAAACAAACACACGTTCCCATCGAGCTCATGCACACGTTTATTAAAAAAATTCCCGATAAGATGACCACAGCTCATATTTTTTTGCCCATAATGATCCTTACAAAAAACTTTCAAGCAACCATGGCCCTACTAAATACGCCAATCCCTAGTGTGTACAACACCATTTTCTTCTCGTTTATTTGAAACTATGTGGGGCAAACACGGCCAAGCCTGTGGGAAGATGGTTAGGAGGGTGGTGGTACCCAGCCCACCAGAGTTTAAACCTCAGATTTGACGCTGGTTTTTCTCATTTAGGCGGATTATTCTTCAGTGGGAGGCGACGTTCCCGTCGATAGCGAGGCGCCTATGGTGACTTCGTCAATCTCAAGCCCGACCGCCGGCTCAATCTTTCGGAGGTGCTCATATGGGTAGGGTGTGCGTGTGTGTTCATAGGGTGAGTGTGTGCATGTGTATGTGAGCGTCTGCGTTGTACTGTGTTTCACAAAAAAAACATGGCCAACTCCTTTGAAACCGGATCCAGATTACGCTTTTGCCCTCTTTGTCTAAATTTTTAATTATTTAATTTTTGCACACCAGTAGAGCTCATCACGACCTACATTTAGAACAAGCAATGATTTCTTGGGAACTTATGGATGCCATTTCTGAACATTTCACAAAGCAAAGTTTCATAGAGCTCGAGCGAGCGCCAAAACAACGCACTCTGATCTGGATCTTCCTATATCAATTTAGTGAATATAATAATAGAGCAATTTCCACTAGGTTGCATTACTACATATGGAAGGGAGAGAAAAAATAAAATATTTTCTGGTTGGTGATATTTTTAGGAAGGGTCCGAGAAACTCGGCGGCAGCTGACTATCTTGACTTGCAAGGAAGTTGCCGTGTCTCTTTTGCACAAAACCCCTCCGGTTCCCATCCTCCTCACCAGCCACCACCACCTTGTTCCCCACCGCACATCATCCCGCCGCCGAGAGAAAGAAGAGATCTTTCCGGCGGCCGGATCCGAATCCGCCATCACGCCGCCGACAAATTCGGGAGGCCTCCGCCGCCCAATTCAATCTTGCGTTCCTCCTCCCTCTCAAGCTTCTCCCACGGCCGCCGCCGACGACGACTACTGGAGTGATTGATTGAATTGGGAGGCGGCGTCGCCGGCCACGCGGCCCAGCCAGGGCACGGCGGCGTCCTCTCTCGGACCTTCTTCTTCCTCTTCTTCGTATCCCAAGGTGAGCGGAGAAAAAGATCTCTCCTTTCTTGCTGCGCTTCCCTACGCGTGATACATTGGCTGTAGTGGGAGGGAGTTTGTAATGTTGGGTTACCTCCGCCGCCGCCGCCCACCATGGCCGTGCCCTACGCCCCACGTTACCCAGTCCACCGGGCCAGCCGCCGAGACGGAATCCTCCTCACAAGCCTTTACAGAGAGGGGCCAATTTCTGTCTCCAACAACAAGAAGAAAGTCTTCCCTTTCTCCCTTTGTGCACCGAACCATTTTGGAATTACTGCTGCCTCGCTACAACTAGGCATTGTTTCAGCAATTCATGGACCCCAATGCGCTCTATGAGTATTGCTGCACAACTTGTGTTAATTGAGGCCATTAGATAGATGCATGTGTAGGTGTAACGCAACAACAACAGCTCCTGTTAATCTGGAAAACAATCTTGGATCCAGGTAGTAACAGATTCAACCAATGACTCTGTTTTCTTTTCCACGCGATCCACCAGGATCGAATTTCATTACCATGGAGATAACGAAATACAGCAAGAACACAGCATCTGTTGTGCAGATGTTAAAATTTAAAAAGGTTCAGGCCACACCTCCCAGCAATACCTAAACTCTGTTAACTAAGCTGACTCATGATAGACCATTTGCCGTTGCCACTAAATCCCCATTTCTGAAGAAAGCATCTCCTAGGCCAGAGAAGCTGCCTCACAGCTGCTTCTCTTTGCACTCTACTAAAGCTTGAGCACATTTGGCCTGTCCAGTTTATGATTTGGCCAGTATTGTCATAAGAGTGCAGAGATAGACTTGCTTCGTGATTTAATGATTCGGACAGTATTCCTTTAATGATAGTTTCGTCTACAAAGGTAGTAAATTGTTTTGTCAAAGTGTGTCATATGGTCAGGGTACTGCATTATGGGCCCAAGTAAACTTGTTTCAAGTGACTCTGAAAGAAATGTTTCTGTTGGCAGTGTCTCCTGGTAGGTCCTACCTATACGCTGTTAAGTTGACTCGTGGTAGGTCATTCGGCTGAACAAACGGAAAATCCCATGGGAACTAAATCTCCATTTCTGAAGAAAGCATGTCCTAAGCCAGTGAAGCTGCCTTGCAGCTGTTTGCCGGGCAAAGGAGCATAGGTCAAACAAATACTCGCAAGTTAGAGTTAACTATATAAGGCATTCCCTTCATTGTACGCAATAATCTACTAGCTGACTGAGTTCACGCGTCTAATTAAACATTCAGCTAGTAATACATCATATAACAGTGGAATAATTTTAACCGCTTTTTTTGCAGGTCTGCCATCGACAGGCCACATGGATATCCGTGGTTGGTAGAAGTCCACATTTATAGGCATTGTTTCAATTGTAGATTGATTATTTGTTAACCAGTACGTCTCCCCATCCCCTCTACATGTTTATCTGTTATATTTATTGAACACTGCCTTGTCTATCTAATTATATGCTATTATGCTTATCATTTGAATGATAAGAGCCTTCTCTGATGCTATTCACAATGAAATGAAATATATGCATCATATATTAGGGAAACAATTGCTAATTTATGCAGTTAGATTGGTATGGACAAATATTTTTCAACATTTGTGAGTTCCTAATCTCCAAAATGGGAGCATCATAATGTGGTGTTTTGCATATTCAGTTTGGGCCAACTGCAGGGAAAAACTCTTGCAATTTCCGTAGCTAAATTAGTTTTAACGAGTAACGCTTAATGTAATCCTCAAACTTAATCACTACTTTATTCAGCCGCAATACTTGAATGAGCTGCGTGCAAGTAAGCACGTGCTATCATTCAAGTATTGCTTACTGAATAAAGTCGCAATACTTGAATGAGCTGCTCTTAATGTAATCCTCGAACTTTAATCACTACTTTATTCAGTCGCATACTGCTATCATTTATCCTACAGTATTAAAAAATTCCTGCTCTGAAACTTGTAAATATTCATTAGACTTTAGTTTAGACGGTTTAACTTTCGTGATGGGATCGCAGGAAAGAAATAGCAAGCTATCCCCATTAGCTTAATGATATTATTCTTTTCGGTTCCCTGTAGCCTATTCATTGTGCCCTGATACCATTTTTGTGATTCTTTTGCCTTAGATGATAATAGATCGTCCAAGTAATGTTATCATGACCTTGTATATTCTAATCAAAATGTGTAAAGCAGTACACTTTTATATGTCATAACGATAACACTTTTAACTTAATATTGCAGTTCATGTTGAGGGCAAAGCAACTCGGCACTCTAAGCCAGTGTGCACGATCCTTCTACCTCAGTGGGTCAAGGTGTGGTAGTGCTGATGGAGCCTCGTGCACATGCCCTGACGATGACACTGGTGGTTCAAAGAGGCAGTCTGCGAGTGGTATTGAGCAGCAGTTTAATCCGCCCCACAGATCTTCTCTGAATGCTCAGCCCCTCCTGCACAGCGTATTGCTGGCTCTATCGGTGGTGCTGCTCGACACCCAGCTCAAGCTGCTCATGCTAGTCCTTCCACCTCAGCTGCAGACAAGGAGCCAGCATGTAGCAACAGGAGTAACCCTCCTAGTAATCCTCAGGTTCTAGGAAATAATCATGTACAGTCATCTAAGCAAACAGCCAGGACCATTTCTCAGTCTGGAATTGCAGGAGCTGGTGTATATACAGAGTTGGTAAATTTGAGGTCCTCGAATAATGGACACGTTAAGCAAGCTCCACAGGCTGGTGCCAACTATTCTAGCAAGCCTTCATCTGGTGGCCAGCAGTATAATAACAAGGCGCATAGTCAGCGTAGCAATGCGGAGGCAAATATGCCTTGCGCCCCTTCGATGCAAAATGATTTTGGGAAGGGGGTCTCAAGATCTGGATATGCGAAGTCAAAGCAGAACTTCTCAGGGCCTTCTGCTGTACTTTCTTCTAGTTCACCGTCACAGGTGAGGAGTCAAAGACATCCTGGTCAGGGCCAAGCACATCACCATTCTAACAATCCCAGTTTGGATGGCAGGTGGGCTGGAGTTCAAACTCGAAACTTCTCGGCTCCAACTGTTTATAATGGTCCTGCTGACAAACCTCAGGGCCCCGTAGGAAAAATAAAAGCTCATGGTGGAGGACCGCAGTCCAACTTAAGATCATTGAAGTCATTGCGTGCAGTTGAGCAGTACTACCATACCCTGCAGCAAATGAAATGGGGTCCCATGACGGAACATGTTCTGGATGGTCTCCGTTGCAAGATAGATGCGTTCCAGGCTAATCAAGTACTCAAGCTGCTCCGTGACCCGATATCGCGCTTGGTTTCTTCGATTGGCTAAAGCGGCAACCAGGGTTCAAGCATGATGGTCATACCTACACGACCATGATAGGCATCCTTGGACAGGCCAGGCAGTTTGATACGATGAGGAAACTTCTCGATGAGATGAACATAGTCCGCTGCAAGCCAACCGTGGTGACATACAACAGAATAATACACGCATATGGCCGTGCAAATTATCTCAGGGAAGCTGTTAAAGTTTTCGAGGAAATGGAGGAATCTGGCTATGAGCCTGATCGGGTAACATACTGTACATTGATTGATATCCATGCTAAAGGAGGCTATCTGGAAGTAGCGATGGATCTGTATGGCAGGATGCAACAAGTCGGCCTGTCACCCGACACTTTCACCTACAGTGCCATGGTTAATTGCCTCGGAAAAGGTGGTCAGCTGGAGGCTGCTTATAAGCTCTTCTGCGAGATGATTGAGAACGGCTGTACGCCTAACCTCGTCACTTACAACATAATAATCGCGCTGCAGGCGAAAGCGAGAAACTACGACAACGTCGTGAAGCTGTACAGGGACATGCAGGTTGCCGGGTTTCGGCCCGACAAGATAACGTACAGCATCGTCATGGAAGTTCTCGGTCACTGCGGCCATCTGGACCAGGTCGAGGCTGTTTTCCTCGAGATGAGGCGTGACTGGGCTCCCGATGAACCTGTATATGGTCTCTTGGTGGACCTGTGGGGCAAAGCAGGCAACGTCGACAAGGCGCTGGGGTGGTACCGTGCGATGCTTCAGGACGGTCTGCAGCCTAACGTGCCCACCTGCAACTCCCTCCTGAGCGCTTTCCTCAAGATGAACAGGTTTCAGGATGCCTATATAGTGCTCCAGAACATGCTTGCACAAGGACTTGTTCCGTCTGTCCAGACGTACACCTTGCTGCTCAGCTGCTGTACCGATGCCCATGCACAGATGGGGTTATGCTGCCAGCTGATGGCGACCACCGGACATCCGGCGCACATGTTCCTGTTGTATCTGCCCGACGCGGAACCTGGTGGACAGAACGTGATGGAGCACACCAGATATTTTCTGGACATGATGCACAGCGAGGACCGAGAGAGCAAAAGGGGCTTGATGGACGCCGTGATCGACTTCCTGCACAAGTCTGGCCTCAAGGAGGAAGCTGGCCTCATATGGGAGGTTGCTGCACAGAGGAACGTGTACCCGGACTCTGTAAGCCAGAAGAGCTCGTCCTACTGGCTCATCAACCTCCACCTGATGTCCGAGGGAACCGCGGTGACGGCACTGTCCCGGACGCTCGCGTGGTTCCACAGGCAGATCACCGTCATGGGGTCCTGCCCCGAGAGGATCGACATCGTCACCGGCTGGGGAAGGCGGAGCAGGGTCACCGGGTCGTCCTTGGTCAGGCAGTCCGTCGAGAAGCTCCTGCACCTCTTCCAGTTCCCGCTCTTCACCGCACGCGGCAACACTGGCTGCTTCGTTGGGTGCGGCGAGCCGCTTAGTCAGTGGCTGCACAATCCCTACGTCGAGCGCATGCATTTGTTGTAGTGGCTGCTGCTAGGTTATCGTCAGGAATAAACGAAACAGGTGCAGTTTTGTGGAACAACCATCAGTTTGGATGAAGCACCTGTTCTAGTTTCGTCTCTAGCTGTGTCTGTGTGTTAAGGGTAGCGGTGGTCGAATTTTTATGTGTCTAAACTTATTTGTGAGAAATTTTAGGGGTTGGAATTGAATTGTCGCATTTTAAATTAGCAATGAGGATCATCTTATAATCTGGTGCATTAGCTGTAGGTTCTGGCGGTATTCATCCTGTGATAACAAAACCGTGGCTGGAGTACATCTGCAGTTAGTCAGTGTAGATCCTGCATCTTGGTTACCTTTGCTTGTTTTTGAATTACAATGCTATCAACTGGCAGCAGCTGAGCTACTCTCTTAGAAATTTACACAAAGCTTGTCAGCCAATGTTTGTGAGGAACTTACTTATACCCTGAATCTTGGCTATCTATATTATGTTTGTGAGTAACTTGTTTATTTGTGAGAAATTTTAGAGATTGCATAGTCCAATCCTGATTGTTCGATGAGAGTTATTTATGTTTAAGCTACATGAGGTGATGTAGCCGTAAATTCAGCATGGCCTTATCAAACCAATGCGCTGTGTACAGTTCAGCAGTTGCTGGACCAGAGAAGTGATCTATGATATTTACAAGAAAGTGATTTATGAATCTTGGATATCTTTGATTATTGTTGTGGACTAGAAGCTGAGCTATCCTCATAAAACGCAAAAGGAAAAACAATAAAAGTTCCTTTTTTATCGGGCCACTTTAAAAGAGGTCCATGATATTCTTTTTCCAGATGTGTGTGATCTTATATGTCTAGGTGCATCTTGACATGACAATGAAGTTTTCTGGAAACAAGTAATTAATGGTTCATTCCTAAAGTGAGTACATGCAAAATCATTCTTATTTGGATACATCGACCATTTTTTTGTCGATCAAACGGGTTCGAACTTTCAATTGATGTCATTCATATTTGGATACATCGACCACTCTTGCCTGATCACGTTTTCGTTTGACATCATTCTAATTTGGATACATCGACCACTTCTTCTCAATCACATGCATCAAACTGCTCGTTTGACCATGTAGTATATCCGGGTTTAAATCACTGCAGTTAAGTGGGCCAGTTGTGGACAAATGGAGGGAAAGAGACAGAGAGAGCACATGATGTGTTGGTTTGCTTGTTAGACATGCAGTACCTGAGTAGCACTTGTGTTAATTAATCATTTTTTTGGTTCTCTATCCTGCTGATCAATTATTAATCCAAGAAGAGTAGTTTATCATGTATGCACGAGCACGACCTATCGATGCTTGCCAATGTATACGATATCGGATCATCAACTAAAGATAAAGAATACTAAGAAATATCATCGGGATGACGAACAGAGCAGAGCACGCATGCATACATCTCTGCAATCTGAGTCGATCATTGACCTCGGGAGTTTAATTTTACTCCTAGTCCTGATAAATACAAGATCAGAGGAAAATCATTGTACAGTATATGATTAGTTACAGTTTGCTAGTCGGAGCTGGAGCAGCGTACTTCTTGAGCGCGTCGCCGGCGTGGTGGAGGTTCTTCGGCACGGCATGCACAGCAGCGTCACCCTCGACTCGGCGATCTGCGTCTTCGTCGTCTCCGGCGACGACGGCAGCTTCCACAGCTTCACCTCCCACACCAAACCATGTTGTAAAAAATCAAATAGTATAATGCAAGTTCATGCATCATGTACATGTCCTTTAATTTTCTCCATCAATAACTCAGCCGCATAATTCGGTGGTACCTGCGTGGTGCGCCCGACGTGGACGGGCACGGCCCGCGCCTCGACGAGGTCCCCGACGGCGGCGCTGCGGAAGTGGTTGATGCTGAGGTGCACGCCGGCGACGCGGCGGTACCCGGACGCCATGTGCGCGCCCATGCTGGCCAGGCCCTCGGACACCAGCGCCGACACCCCGCCGTGGAGCACCCTGAAGGGCTGGCAGCACCGTGCCGTGACGGGGAGCCGGCCGGACAGCAGCGCCGGGGACACGACGTCGAGCTCGAAGCCCATCGCGTGCAGCACCGGGTCCAGCTCCGCCGTGTCCGGCTTCTTCGCCTCGCAGGGACTCGCCATGGTGCCAAGAAGAAGAGCAGAGCAATAATTTAGGACAAGTAGGAGTAGCTAGCATCTCTGGTCTGGTGGTTGGATCATCGTCATCATCTATCGACTTATCTGTCTAGCTATACTACTATAGAACAAACGTCATAATCATGGAATTATTCGGGATGGTTATTGCTTTTTGTTTGTCCTGAACGTAGTAGGTGCGTGTAATTGCTCACCAACAACCATGAAACGCGCTACTACTTTCCTAGGTAATACAAGATTATTATTGCTAACACGATGGATAATCTTTTTAATCTTGAGTTCTTTTTAATTTTAAACCGCACTATATTAGGTCAGCAAGCCGCCACATTTTAAATTTTGAGTTAGTTTAACTCATCCTCTCACGACAGATGCAACATATTGCATTTTGGACTCATTCGCTCCTCCCCGCTTCAACTGAGCTTCTCCGGGCCCACCAGCCCAATTGGCCACGAGATTCTAAAACTGGAACACGATGTGCAGCGTGATGTGCCGAAAGACTTGTTCCTAAAATGGTCTCCTTGGTGGGAGTTAAACGTGGTTGGCTCAAAAAAAAATACGCGTCCAACAAGGATGACCATATGGTACCAAACACACAAAATTAGGAAGACTTAGTTTTATTTGTGCAAACTTTCATATACCCTCGTTCAGCTGCCATCCTTCCATCCGGATTCATGGGCGGTTTAATCCTCTGTGGGTGTTGGGCAATATGGCAGGAACGCAATGCCAAGAGACACGGGGAAGTAGCCGGTCAGTAACTGAATCAGTTCGCTGGGCCTTTGATACTACGATCGATCTAGCTAGAATCGGCAAAGAGAAACAGAAGAAAAAGGTTAAACTGAAGGAGAGATGGAAGCCTCCGGAGTCGGGTACGCTCAAGGTGAACACTAATGCTAGCTTTAATTTAGAGACCTTTTCTGCAAGTACATGAGTTGTTGTGCGTGACAACTAGGGAAGAATGATTCGAGGACAGGCTCTGTGGTATGATCATATTACGAATGAGCAGAACGACAGATGAGAGTTAAAACCTATATGCCAGGAGATCAGAGAGATTATGAGAGCTTTTCCTAGCTTTAGAGTGTCCTTTGTTGGGCGAGAGACTAACCAAGCTAGACAAGCTAGTTCAGTGAGGACTTGGTGCTTATGAATAAACTTTACCCCAGCGGCACTTGCTAACACTCTTACGAGTGATTGTAATCCTATCATTTAATTAATAAAGCTCTCTTTGAATTCGCAAAAAAAAACTTCCATCGACGCTAAGTGCCCCGCCCCTGACCTACATAATCCTTACCCCATGGCATAGGGCACCCTTTGCTAGAATAGCTTGGACAAACGAGTTACATAAACATAATTTACACTAAACTTCTATAATTTGTTATAACTTATTTCTTTTATAGTACAACCTTAATGTGTGTATCTTCTCCATTTCATAGCTTACACAATTAACTAAACATGACATGCTAATAATGCTAATTTTACCATTTTTTTTATCATACTACACAATCAAAAGCGGGCAGAAATTTTTGAAGCCCAGAGAAAACAAAGCTAGATGCTATTTTGTCGAACAAATAAAATTAGCATGCTACGACTAGAGCGTGCTAAGTAAATGTACTGTATTTTGTAAGAAAACAAAGTTAGATTTCCATGGCATGGACATGCCCTAAAAAGTTGACAGAATTGTAGGTCTTCTACTTTTTTTTTTCTTTTGGGCTAATCTTTAAGTATTTTTATAGACATATCTAAGGCTACATTCTAACAAATATCTTAATAATAATTTCTTCCTATACCATCACGTAAGAAAAATTATAGACAGTTCTAGAATAGAAATTCAACCGTTAGCTTGAAGTGGTTGATGGCTTGATGCTGAGCTGCACGCCGGTGACGCGTATAGTTTGACCGTCCTAATCATAGAATTTATCAGGCTAATTAGTGCTTTTTGGTCTGTAGTTGGTGCGTAACAATCTTCTCTTTTAGTTTGTGTTCATCTTTCTGCAATCTTATCAAACCTGCTGACGTACGGCAGATAGTGACGGCCAAGTTTTGGGAGGGCCATGCGGAGGCCAAATGCCGCTTCTTTGCATGGATGGCTCTCCATGGCAAGATCCTCACGGCCGACAACCTTGCTATCCGTGGATGGCCACACGACCCAATTTGCAAGCTTTGCATAATTCATCTTGAGACGGTGCAACATCTTACTCTTGAGTGCAGTTTCTCGACCATGGTGCGAGAGCGCGTCTTCTTGACGCATTGGCAGATTGGGGCGGCTCCTCCGACGAATGGGGGCAGCCTCAACGCTTGGTGGGACAAGGCTTTGGCCGGCCTCCCAAAGGACAAGCGGCGGGAAGCGAGTGGGGTGATCATGTACTCACTTTGGGGAGTCTGGAGGGAGCGGAACAGACGGGTCTTCCAGAATGTGGCGCTTCAACCGGATGCCGTCGCGGCGTTGGTGAGAGAGGAGATGGCGCAAAGGGCTTTTGCGCACACACATGATCCTGGAGATAGCTAGTTTCTCTCTTTTTTGTGGTTTACCTCAGGTCTTGGTCTCTTAGGAGACTGGATTTGTGGCTGTATATAAACACTCTATTTCTATCTAATCGAAAGGCAAACGGCTGCCGGATCCTAAAAAAAAAAAAATAGTGACATGGTGGCTGCCACTAGAGCTGTAGACACGCACGGCTGACGTCATGAGAACTCCTCTCTCGTCACTTCCGGCTGGTACTCGTGGGCCTTTTCATTATGACGGGCCGACGGCCCACGGCCTAAATTATCTTTTCCTGCCCCTCACCAGCCCACGGCCCACAGAAAAAACTGTGGGCAAAATGAGATCTAACCGTACAACTTTGAAAGTAATTTTTTTTTGCAGAGCACAAATAATGCAATTTCATTTTGAAACTTTGCAGGTGTGTTAAACCCTTGTATATGTTTATCTCCAATTGTTTTCATGATTTTTTGATTTGTGTTACTATTTTCATAATTATGGTTAACATAAAGGGAGCATGGGTACGATCACAAGGGATGCAGTAGTTCCCAGCACGGCGGAACACCTCCAAGCGGCGGTGGATGAGCATGAGCTCGCGTGGGCGGTGCGTGGGATCTACGAGGAGAAGCTCGACTTCTAGATTACGGAGACGTGCTCGCCAGAGAAGAAGTGGTTAGTTTAATTTCTGGTTTTAGTTGTATTTGTTAATCGGCTATGCAAACATTCTCGTGTTAGGAACTGTCTTTCATTTTCTCTTTGATGATTCAGTATGATTTCGTGCATTTGTTATGCGCTTGTTCTTCTGGTACCAGATAATCAATATCCAGATTACCGGATACAATTTATCTGGTACCAGAATTTTTGATATCTGCTGAAGTTTCTCTAAGACGGCGAGTGTGGAATTTTGCAACTAGTTGCGCCCGCAATGCATTGTCGGATATCCTCGTCTTGGGCTTGGTCTTCCTCCACCTCTCGCGCCTTCCCGCTCTGCACCGACGTCTTTATCTTTGATTTGTTAAATCTTTAGGTTTAGACATTACTTCGGGAATTCCTATTCCTTTTTCTTCCAAAAGCATCTCCCTATTCAAGCCATCACTGCAGCGGTCTCCTCGGCTGAACGAGCTCACTAGCTGCCTAAAGCCTTGATCCCCAAATAGGTTTTCTTGGAGAGTTGAAGAACGTAAACGGGTTGAAAAATCCAACTAGGATGACTATGAGGTACCAAACACACATAAGTAGGAAGACACAAGTTAGGACATGTAACCGTACATCCATCCTATGTGCTCGGACGTAGTACCTTCTATGTTATCCTGATCCCAAGGCACAGGAACGTCGTTGCGATGACAGTGAAATAATCATAATTTACACTAAACTTCTATACTTTGTTATAACTTATTTTTATTATACTAGAGTCTCAATGAGCGTATCTTCTCCGTTATGTAATTTACACAAACTAAATATGACATGCTAAGGATGATAATTTTAGTCTTACTTATCATATTATATACTAGCAAACGTGCCCGTGCATTGCAACGGGAGAAAAAAAACTACCACGGAGGCATTAAACTCTTAAACTAAGTTCTCGATGGCATGGTGGGGGAGGCGGAATGATCATAAATAATCAACCAGTGACATGTCTTTTCCTCCAATAAATCAGATGAAGATTTCCATTCCACAGCCAAAACTTTAAATACAAAAATGTACAACATCAGCGGCAAGCTGACATTGCAACGGGTATGCAGGGGCAAAAGTAAACTGCGATCCAGTCCCAGTGACAACACAACAACACCTTTGCAAAATCAGCACTCTAGATCTCAGGAAAGAACATAAAGAATACCTAGTAGAATAACACTACTCTCGCCAATCCAATTGGATGCAAGAAAACACATAGACCATCAAAAACAAGGGCTGGAGAGCTTACACTTTGCGATGGCCTAGATGAAGCTAACTTCAATTTTACTCCTTGTAGATAAATTCTCTTTTGCCAGGGCTGTGGGTTCTGCCCATCTCTCGAACACAAATCCTTTTCCGGTGCAGAGAAAGGGTAAGATTCCGCTAAGTGAGTCTTAGGATCATATCAACCAATAGTTGATGAATCTAGTATATTCAGGCAAGACAAAACTCTGATCGTATGTTACTGTTTGCGGACGGCCACTCGTTGGAGTAGCTGGTTTGTTTTCATTCAGTTCCTGAATGCCATTTCATGCGTAGCATAGCAAATAGACTACCATATCAGTCTAGCTACCACATATATCCCTTCAACGTCAATTGAGTTGCAAGTTCTAAAACTGAAACTCTTTAACTTATACGGATCTCGTGTGAGTATCTAGCACTGCGCTTGGCGTCGGGAACAGGCCTGCTTGCCATGGCCTTCAGCGCCGCCGCTACCGGGTCCATGTGCTTCCACGATTTCTTGTCCTTCCGTACCGTCCCCATCTGCCAGCGCCACCCCGGTCGAAAGCGCCGCCACCACTGCTCGTTCTCCGACGCAGCAGAGTTAAATCAGCCAGCTCCGCCATGGATTTCACCCGTACGTGGTTGCGCCGATCGTACCGATCGTACGTCGGGAGGAGTGACGATGTGGCCGAGGACGCCGTGTGCTCCGCTCCGCTCCGCTCTGCCCTTTGGTCACTGTTCTCCTGGCGCGAGTCGTCCGTGTGCTAACCCTGACCGGCTCGGGGGCGCACCATGGAGGAGGTCGGCGAGGTGCCGGTCCACCGACAGCCACGATGCTGATGCCTATGCCGACGACCCGATCTGAAGGTCTCCAGAACCAAGCACCCGTTATTTTTTTAGCTGGGCCGGTCTGATCGTGGATGGGCCGAAGTTGATCTGAGCCAAATCGACGATGGCTGATCGTATATCGAGTAAATCGAGTCGGACCATCATGAACCGGTGCGTGTCTGAAGCGAACTCGTACTCGTACCAGGTGAACTTGTACAGGTTTTAGTTTTCATATTTCACTTATAGGTGGCATAGTGCGTAATTTGTATCAACTCTAGGGACGATTCTACCATGACCTACCATCATCACCACCTTTAACGATATTATATAGTAGAGATTCATAAGCTGTGCTGGGGGGAGGTACACTGAATTTTTTAAAGCCCAAACAAAACACAGCTAGCTGCCTTTTTGTCGGAGAAATCATAGTGAAAACTATCAACGTTAAGTGTCATGCGGCCGTCAAGAATAGTCGGCTGCCCAGGCGGGAAGGATGCTACGACTAGAGTGTGCTAAGTAAACGTACTATGTTTTGTAAGAAAAATACGCTAGTTTTCTAATGCATGGACTTGCTCTAAAAATTGACAAAATTGTAAGGTCTTCTACTTATTTGCTTTTGGGTGAATGCTTAAGTATCTTATTATATTTTCAGACATATAGCTAAGGCTACATTCTAACAAATATCATAATTAATAATGATTTCTTTCTATACCATCACGTAAGAAATATTTCATAGATAGCTCTAGAATATAAATTCAACCATTAGCTTGAAGTGGTTGATGCTGAGGTGCACGCCGGCGACGCCGCGGTACCCGGACGCCATGTGAGCTTGCTCACCCATGCTGGCCAGTCCATCGGACACGCCGCCGTGGAGCACCTAGAAGTTGAAGGGCTGCCAGCACCGCTGCGTGACGGGAAGCCGGCCGGCGAGCTCGAAGCCCATGGCGTGCATCACCGGGTCCAGCTTCTTCGGCATCTTGGGGGGATTCGCCATGCTGCCTTCGATCGACCAAGGTTGTCGGCGTATAGTACGACCGTCCTAATCATAGAATTTGTCACGCAAGTATAGCTTTTTGTTCTGTAGTTGGTGCGCGGCAACCAGGTTCTACTAACACAACTGGGCAATCTTCTTTTTTTAGTTTGTGTTCATCTTTCTGCAATCTCGTCAAACCTTCTGAGGTACGGCAGCCAGTGACACGGTGGCTGCCGCTAGAGCTGTAGACACGCACGGCTGGCGTCATGAGAACTCCTCTCCCTCGTCACTTCCGGCGGGTACACCTGGCCCGGCTGGCCATGACGGGCCGACGGCCCACGGCCCAAAACATCTTTTCCTGCCCCTCATCAGCCCACGGACCACAGAAACAAAACAGTGGGCAAAATGAGATCTAACCATAATACTTTGAAAGCAATGATTTTTTTTTTGCAGAGCACAAATGATGCCATTTCATTTTGAAACTTTGCACGTCTGTTAAACCCTTGTGTATGTTTATCTCCAATTGTTTTCATGATTTTTCGATATGTGTTACTATTTTTATAATTTTGGTAATCATAACGGGGGCATGTGAGCTCGGGATTCAACGTAAATTTCTCTAAGTGGACAACTGCTTGGTTAGGTGAATATTTAAACCGAAAAGAATTATTTCGTGATGGAGAAGGTAGGTATCATAGCGGAGTAGTATTGTATGATGAAATTTGATATCTTGGAAGAGTTTGGATTTAGTTCTTTTGCCAAATAAATTTAATATGTAGTGGTCGGTGTATTGGAATCCAACGGGCCGTTAACACCGCGTAGGTTCTATACATTGGATTTAGTTTTTTGTTGTTTGTTAAACTAGTTAAAGCGTAGGCATGTCATCTTCGATCTCCTCGTTGTTCAAGGTTTCAACAGTTCACATATATTATCATTTTGTGAAAATGAGGACGAACATAGACACACAAACTACCATCCACAACAGACATATACTGACGTACAGAGCTTATTGTAATTGCAAATATGTTACCATAGTGCCTTGGCGGACATAGAAAGATGTTTGCAAGACAAACCATTTTCAAAGGAAACGCTGCTCATACATTATTCCATGACAATGATCACATATAGTGGCATGTGACAGTTTATTAGTCACCGATGGAAGTCACATTATCAGTAATAGCCATCGGCCATGGAGATCTTGCAGTCAAGCGGGGCCATTTTGCACATGGCGGGTAGACTCTTGGCCTTCTCCATCACTTTGGACATCCGAGTTGGCTGGAAGCGCAACATGATGTCGCCTTGGATGATTTGCTTGATAGCCAAGCATCGAGACTCCTCCTGCATCTTCCCCAACTGTTGGCAACACTTTTTCTGAACCTGAGGGCAAGATCTCATCCCCCATTTCAAGGGCTCCACATATTTCCAGGGTTGGCTCCACTTCCAGGGCTGGGTGATCGGAAACTTCATTGACCTGCACCGATCCTTCACGTAATCCCTACAGGAACTCAGACTCACCTTTTCTTGTTGGCTGCCCGGCCCCTCACCTTGGACCCCAGTATCTTCGAGGGAGACCTCCGCATACTGCGCAAATGCGGTGCTCGCTACCAGAGCAATGAGAGATATGAATAATATGACCTTCATGTTGGCAGTTTGGTTTTGCCAGTGGTGAAGAGATAAGAGCACCTATATTTATAGATGAGGTGACACAAATTATGCAGGTGCCTTTGATTAGTGCCTACAAATATAGTTGGACATAGATCAAAGTTATATTGTGGCTGCACAAGAATGTGTGCACACTAATGTGATAGATGATGTTTCTATACTTTACTCATGACAAATTGTTGGCAATGTTCTATTAAAGCTTTAAACTTTACACCTTTTGCAAAACTAAACTTGTAGTGTTGTTCGGGTTGTTCATGGACGATCCAAACCATATGGTCACATTTTTTTTACAAGATAGTGGCACGTGATAAGTAATGCACCTAACACATTCATATTTACGTATGGTTTTATTTTTATTAGGTAGTACTAAAATCATGTGGTACTGAGACAGTTGTTGTTCCGTGGACTACATATGCTTCTTTGTGAAGACATACCATGGATAAACTAAGCTTGTCGTGTGGTGCAAGTTGTTCAGGAAAGGTCCAGTCCAAACGGTTAGAGATTTTGTTTTACAATGTAGTAGTACATGATAAATAATGCATTTAGACAGCATTATCTTCTATCCCTGGTTTTTTATGTCATGTATTAAAATACATGTGGCGTTGATACAGAAGATGTTCTTGTACCAATCCACTCCTTTCTCAACACATACCATGCGCAATGTTCATTGGCACATCCTCTACGGCTTTCGTTTTGTATTATACCCAAGGAAAACCATTGCGTAAAGCTTTGTATTTTGTGTAAGTAGACTTGTACGGTTGTGTGGGTTGTTTAAGATGGTTCCAAATGTTCATAGCTGCAACTTTGCTAGAGATTGTGTCGTACAAGATAGTGCCACATGATAAGTTAAACTTGTACCACATAGGATTCTTGCAACGCACTAGTGGGGTCAGGTTAGGATGTGTTTCCCAGCAAATGAAGTGTGAATCCAGTACATGTTGCATGTAAATTTAAACTTTATCCCTCTCTATCTTGTAATGGCTTGCCGGCTGGTATTGGTGCTAGCCACGGTGAGCAACATTATGGAAGGATATTCAGTAAAGACCCATAACAATATATTAGAAATCATCTTACTAGGAAGTACTATATTATAACAGATGCATTACCCAACAAAAAATTAATGCGTCAAGATGTTTCCTATTCGAGCTATAGTTTTGTCTTAACCTGTATTAAGGATCATGCGGTTCCGTCGTAGATGTTATAGATTATTTCCTTTTTCTGAAAAATATTTTTTTCCGTCGTAGGATAGACCGAGGCTAATGATGATGATTCTTTGATATTTGTGTTGAATTAATCGTACAAAAGATACATGTGTGTATATAAATCCATCAGCTCCTTGAACACGTGAGATACCACCTTGTAGCTATTTGCTAAAATAAAAACAAAGCATCTCATATAAATTGAAATACCACATGGTACTGTTTTTTTTTGTTGAACATGGGACCGCATATACATAATATTTCTCTTGTATTACTTGTCACATCATCTTCGCTTCCTAGTTTACTAAATTAAATGACTCCATATGTTATTATTTGTAAACTGAGGTCAAATTTACACATGCCACTAGTAAGAAGACACATTCACACAACCCATTATTGTGCATATGGTAACGTACATGTAGTGATAATCATATACACTCATATGCTTGCAAAATAAACTTGTATGGAAGGGAAATTTTATTCATATACCCTTATTCCATGACCAAATTTAATGTCACATGTAGTCGTATGTGACAATTACTACTGAAAGCCACATCATCAGTAATAGCCAGTAATCATGGGGATGTTGCACTCAGGTCCCATGTTGCACTTTGAGGGCAAGCTCTTAGCTATCTGTAACCTTTTGCCTATCAGAAATTTTTGTGTTCCAAAGAAGCCACCGAGCTCGCCTTGGATTGATCTCCAAATGGCATCACAACGACACTCTAATGGAATCTGGTTCAAAAGCTGGCAGCACTCATTTTGGAGCTCATCACAACCACCCTTCCACCATTTCCATGGCCAGGTGATCGGAAAATCCCTCATCGTTGTGCACCTCTCTGCCACGTACTCTCTACAAGAGTCCAGCTTCATCTGATGTTGTTGGCATTGCTCAAGAGAACCAGTATTTTCCTCGTAACTACCACCAAATTCCGCATATTGCGCAAAGGCGGCGCTCACTACGAGAGCAAGTAGATCTAAGAGGAACAAGATCTTCATGTTGCAATGTTGTTTTAGTGGTGTATGGGATGAATAAATGAAACAGAACGCGATTTTCTTCTATTTATAGATGAGGTGGTGGCACAATTTTTGTATAACATTGTCTGCTGCTTTGGATAATTGAAATTTTGTTTTTATTCATTAAAGTTACTTTCTAAGTGCATACAAATGGTGCAGTTTGTTGAGAGATAGGTGGTGTTTCGTGCACTGAATCTACCATTTTCTCAGTAGCCCACAAGTAATGTTGTCACAAATCTACACACTTTATGAGTTTTGAGAAACTGAACTTGTAGTGTTGTGGAAGTTGTTAAGAAAGATCCAAATAAATTGTTAGATATTGTCGTCTACAAGGGTTGAAGTGCATGATAATTAATGTATCTAAGTGTCTTCGTCTTCCAGCCATAGTTTTCGTGTTGTATTTAGAGTCATGTGCTATTTAGGATATATAGATGTTGTTGCATTATTGTATATGTCCCTTTGTGAAGATAGACCATGTGTAGTGACGTGTGGCACCTACTCTCAGTTATTTTTGGTTTTGTATTGTACCAATATAGGGCTATGGTTCAAAGCATCATATTTTTATTTTTAGTGATGCTAAACATATGGGGTTGCATATATAGGTTGTCCAAGAAGGATTTAAAAATCCTGAAATGTACATAATTTATTTTATATTATCATTTAAAGGTACTAGAACACTGTAAGTAAGGATTCATCAAGATTTCAACAAATTATATGCATATTTTCATTTAAATTATGATTGGGTAGAACCCCAATGCAAAATTAAAGTAGTCATTTTCTTTAAAAAAAATTATAAGCATGTTGGTAGTCCAAATAAGTGGCCCAATACCTGTCTAAACAAAAAAATTAATTTTAGGGTGATAATAAAAATCAAGTCAAACTTGACACGATATAGATTAAAATCATGAACAAGTATGGAATTTCATAATCCTACATCTATGTTGAGAACCTCCACAGCCAATGTTTGAGGCCTAAATTTATTTCAAGTCGGTACTTGTTGAGCTTTTCCTTGCCATTTATCCACTATGGTTAGCTCCTTTCTGCATGATGGAGGTGGCGATATGCAGGACAAGTTCACACAAAAAATCAAACATTATCATCCGATTCTTGAGAGATTACCAACTCAACACTACTAATCAATGTATGAGTTCGTGCTCTCCATGGGAACATACTCACGAACTCTCACTTTGACACTGTTCACACTGACATATAATTAATTCTCCACTCACAACTTGAATGTACTCCGTTAGTGCAAATCCTCCACACGCACGCCAATATGAAACATTATGCGCTAGAGAGGGTGCTTTTGTGAAGCCAGTAATAAGGGTAGGAGGTCAAGCAAATAACTTTAAAGGCAAAATAAATTTCTTGAATCCATCCAAGATAAGTACTTCTATCAGACCATAATAAACAAGTTGTTGGAGATTTTTACAGGTTCGACGGTTTAAACTAAACGTAAGCGGCAAAGCCTAATTTAAATTGGATACCTCCGGTAATATAAATGCTATTCATACTCAGACACCCATAATCCCATATAAACTTTCTCTCTATAAACATTTTGACCCAAGCTGTGACCATATTAGTCTTGAACCCACTTAGTAAAATATTAGGGTTGGTAGTCAAGAAAGCGCACTTGATCCAAGTTGATAACCATATATCCTAACAAAATTGAGTTGGTACTAAAAAGCGCAATGATATCAAAGTTGGTGATTGCAAAAAAACATCAAAAATCATATCATTCTTGTGCATTTTGTGCCAAAATAATCCCGCGAGACCCAACATGTCGGCAAGAAAAGTTGGACCACTTGTGGGCCAAAACTAGAACGTCCCTGGTATTTGTCCTAAATATCAGCTGATATTTTACCACATCACTGGTAAAAGTTGCCCCGAAGCGAACACGGAAAAATTTACTAGAGGCGTGGTTTTTTGACCAGTTGAGTCGCTTTATAATGGTGCGCCACTAGTAATTATCCACCTATAATTAAGTTCTCTCCTACTAGAGGGAGACACAAACAACCATTGAGAAGGTGAGAATACACGTTTACGTAGCCGAATGTTGTGTTATATGTTTACATAGGTGTTTTAACAACATATGCATAATCATACATTTGCAAGAGATACACGAAAATATTATCCGTATAATATTACATGCCATTATTTATTGGTCACATATGGTCCTATGTGACAACTTTAGTCACAAATGGATGCACCCTCACCAATAGTAGCCAACCTATGAGTTTTATAGAAAAATATACATTATAAGTGGTTCATTTCACATGTTAGAGCCCAACGTCGATTAATTTTAGTTGTTTGATAAACTAAAAGAACTATTGAAGACATGTCAACTACATAATAATTTTCTTTTAGGGCCGCTTCATCGTTTCTCTTGCTTTTGTATGACTAAACAAGTTAAATCTTTCTTTAAAAAGGGAGACATACATGTGACACAAAGCACCACGAAGAATAAACATTAACACAACTATTGTTTTAAGGCATGCTGGCATTGGTGCCTTGATAACATATGCATGTATAATCCGATTTTTGCAACAACAAAATGAATATAGATGAGAATGAACTTTATTTTTATCTATTATTCTCATGACCATATTACTGGCCACGTACACAAGTGCTATGTGAAAATTTATTATCCACCAATGAATGCATCACCAGTAATAGACATCGGTGGTCGGGATGTTGCATGAGCTTGGGCCCATGTTGCATTTGGAGGGTAGGCGTTTGGCCGTCTCCATCACTCTGGCTTTCATACCTTTCTGAATACCCAAGACACCACCGAGCTCGCCTTGGATTGTTCTCCAGATAGCCTTGCAGCGGCACTCCGTTGCCGTCTTCCCCAACTGCTGGCAACATCGTTTTCGGGCCTCCTTGCAACCGCTCTTGCCCCATTTCCATATCCAAGTGAACGACATCTCCTCTGGTGTGCACCAATCCATCAGGTAATCCCTGCAAGAGTCTAGTCTCGCCTCACATTGCTCAGAACCCCACATGCTAGGAGCTTCTGCACCCCCTTGCTCATGGCCACCTGCGCTGGGAGCTTCCCCTCCCGCGCTTGGAGCTTCCGCGCATCCTGCAAAGGCCGTGCTCGCTACCAGAGCAAGGAAAGCTAGGAGTAAGAACGTCTTCATGTTGTCAATGTGGTTTCGGTAGTGATGATATGAGTATATGAGACGATGATGGTGTCCTTTATTTATGGATGAAGTGACATGCTTTCTATGTGCCATCGTGCGTTTCTTTGTCTAGTGCATACAAATTTAGTTGGACATTGATCAATGCAAGGTCATCTTTGGAAGCACACTTAACTTATTTAAGGCTTTAAAAACTGGCGATGTTTCTTGTAGTGATCACTTGCTACTTTCTCAAAACAGACTATATGTAGTGTTGTTCTAAATGCTTGAGACTTTATGCTTTTGTGAAACTGAACTTGCAATTTTTTGTAGGCTGTTCAAGAAAGGTCGAGATCAAATTGTTAGAGATTGTGTTGTACAAGAAAGAAAGATCTTTTTGGCATGAAGCAAATCTGTTAGGGATGAGTACATGACTAGAAGGTAAGCGTTCGCTTTGCCGCGCCGGACTTAATTGTTTTCGTTTAATGTATTTGTTTCTTTATTTTTGTTCTCTTGTTGTGGTTTTGAACTTCATTATAGCAATTTTGTGAGTGCTATGAGGATAATCTGCACAAAGTTTATGACAAAAATATATTTCAAACTCATAAGTCATATCATTTATTTTCCTCATACTAATGAGAAAACTACCCCTACTATTATTTGAAGTATTAACAATTTAATTGAAATGTCATGTATTTCTAGAAAAAACCCAATCTCCACAGTAGAAAGATAATCTATTATGCAGTTTCAGCTACCATGTTTCATTATGACCAATCTCGTCAATCTATCTGTAGGAGTTTTTTTCCGTTAAACTCCATTGTTGTATTAATTTTTTCTGCATCTGGAGAAACGTAAAGGTGGATTGTGTGGTTTTGTACCGCGTTTCGCGTACTCTCACCACTTGGTTAAGAGTTGAATTTAGGTCACACCAGCACATATGAACAAATTTGTTTAGCTGACAGTCACGTGAGGAGCGGTGAACGGTATAATGGCACGGTGCGGCGACAGTGCAGCTGCCGGAGCTGCTCGGGCACAAACAAAGTTTCTTGCGACAATGGTCATATATGTACATATAGTATAATATTTATATGAATATGTTTGTTGAAATAAGAAAGTTATGGGGAAAGGTGAGATCGATCTAGTTGTCGAAGGAAATTTCAAACTATTTAACAAGTGCGACAAATTTGATAAAATTTGTCTAAAAAGCTATGAACTTCGGTCCAAAAATAACAAGTTACAATTGACGATATTCGAAACTGAGCACATGAATGAAAACTACTCGTCGACATGCTATATTTCGTTTATATCTTTTCTCAAATCAAAATACTGGTGCGTATATTGATGGGATTAGATGGAGTTGATTTTGCGGGATTCAAAACTTGATTCCCTGTGTTGTACTAACATATATTAAAATATGGCATAAAGTAATTACATGTATATGGACCATCAAAAATCTAAAGGCATAAAGTAATCACATGCATGTGGGTCCATACAAGATCCAAAATGCATGATGAGGTGGAGTCACCACAAGCCTTAAATTCTTGTGGGATTGTATATTGTAGAGATAAGCAATGAGTCATCGTGCCCTCTTCTATCCATGGTTTTGCTTTGCCTTGTATTACTCAGAACCAAGTGGTTCATGCCTTGTTTGCCATTGATTTTGTAGTTCCGTAAAACTACATTTGCGTCTTACTCTATTTGCTTACATAAAATTAATCAATCTGAGAAAATCTTGCAAAATTCAAACTTCCATTCCTAATTTGGTCATGGAAATTAGAGTAGGTACGTTGGTGGGAGAAAGAAAAGAAACCGGGTGATTGCCGCGCTAATTAACCACCTGTATGTATGCCGTAGCGCCGGTCAAAGACCGCATTTTTCCCATCCACCGGCGTCCGGCGATGAAGCCGATGGCCGTGGACCGGCGGTGGCTGCTCCCGCTGGCCGCCGGCTCCGCGCTCTCGCTGCTCCTCCTCGTCCTCCTCACCACCGTCCCGCTCCCCTTCCCCTTCCCCTCCCCGTCCCCCTCCGCCTCCCTCTTCGTCGAGCACAGGCTCGCCCCGACCCCGCCGTCGCCCTCCCTCTCGACCACCCTCCCGCGCATCGCCTACGTCATCTCCGGGTCCGCCCGGGACGCCGCCGCGCTCCGCCGCGTGCTCCTCGCGCTCTACCACCCGCGGAACCTCTACGTGCTCCACCTGGACGCCGACGCGCCGGAGGCCGACCGCCGGGGCCTCGCCGCGCACCCCTTCATCGCCGCGGCGGGCAACGTGCGCGTCGTCGACAGGGCCAACCTCGTCACCTACCGCGGGCCCACCATGGTCGCCGCCACGCTCCACGCCGCCGCCGCGCTGCTCTGGGGCCACGCCGGCGGCGGCGGCGCCGACTGGGACTGGTTCGTCAACCTCTCCGCCTCCGACTACCCGCTCGTCACCCAGGATGGTTCGTGCCGCCGCCGCCGATCTGTTGAGCTCGTCGACCATAGAGACTAGAATATGCATCTCACATTTTCTTTGAGCGTGCTGCAGATCTGATCCACGTCTTCTCCAAGCTGCCGCGGGATCTCAACTTCATCGACCACACCAGCAACATCGGATGGAAGGAGTAGGTGTCACTCACACATACCTTCTTCTTCTACCACTGATTGATTGATTGTTAACCACCCACTGAGGGGCAATGCAATGCACTTGTTGGTTTGCCGATGAATGAATGAATGAATCTCTGTGTGTGTGTGTGTAGGTTCCAGAGGGCCAAGCCCGTCATCATCGACCCGGGGCTCTACATGAAGAAGAAGGCCGACGTGTTCTGGATACCGCAGCGACGCAGCGTGCCGACGGCCTTCAAGCTCTTCACTGGTAAATTCATAATAAGGGCACTGCTTTTGCTTTTTGGTTGGAGTGAATGTGAGTGTTCAGGGTTTGATACCAACACATGCTCATTGATTTGTGCCATATTTTCAGGCTGAGAACTCCATGAGAAACTGAAATTCATTTGTTACTATAATATAAGATCTTCACTTGTAGTGTTCCTGAGATATTCTACAGAACCCTGCATAATAAATGCGGTGCTTTTGTAGCTTAATTGCCATTTTGGTTGGGAACACAACATATGTAGCATCAAAATAGATAACTCACCGTGTTCAAATTTACCTGTCATGTGTGACAATAATTTCAGTTACATCTAATTGGATGTAATCGTAGCATTTAGGTTCACCACCTAACCATACATGTTGTGGTGACCGGTTCACCAGCTGAGATTGATTATTTACAATTATAAGCTCTTCAAAGTATTCCTGAAGTATCAGGGTTGCAGAATGCAGAAACCTGCATGATAGAGTGTAGCTTAGTTGCCTGTTTTTGCTGAAATAGAAAAATTCCACGGGCTCAAATTTACCTTTCCCGTGCGGTAGTAACTTCATTACCATCATGGTATTTGAGTCGCTGTATAGTCGCTGTATAGTCGCCGACTATACAGCGAGTCGTTTCTCAAAAATCACGGCGACTCGCGACTATACAACGACTTGCCGCGACTATACAGCGACTTTGCTCGACTATACAGCGAGTCGGAGGGTTGGCGACTCACCTGCGACTCGCGACTCAATTATCATGATTACCATATTCTTCAATGTTATTGTAACTTTTAAGTTCCAGTTCAGTTATTGAGCTGTCTAAGTATACAGTATACTTGTCCTAAAAGTCTTGTTTTTCCTCAAATGTTCTATTCCCTACCTGTACATCCTCCTGAAGCTTTAGTTTTTCTTATGTTGTGGTCTAATTCACACCTATTAGATGCTCTTAGTAGTAACACCAAAAATTCACCTAACTGCTTCTCTTTTAGACCAAGAAGATTATTTTTTTTCCAACTGGACTAGCCCCTTTCTATTACTTGCATAATAGAAATACCATGTTCTTACAAAAGCACCAGCAACATAGACAGAAAGGGACAGGAGAAATCCAGCTAGGAACAGAGGTACTTGCAGGAAACCCGCTGTGAATGCTCATCCTCGAACATCCCTACGGGGCAAAAACATGCAAGTAGTCATCCCCCCTAACCAGTTTCTCATGGAGTTTTCAGCCTGCTTTGGACACTCCATGTTTCACCATCTCAATTAGATAACTAGAAGATGTATGATTCAGAGAGCCTGCCCAGCAAAACCTTAGCATTGTTAGACCAATTACGTAACTCTCACTTTATTGTGTAACAGCTAGTAACATAGAAGTGTCATATTCTTCCTAGCTCAAACCCAACAAATCTTGTGTTTCGCGAGCTTCTATATATGGAATGACCAACCTTTTCCACTTTGGTCCTTTGAGGAGGAGCAAATCTTTCCTTTAAAATATAATAAATCTTTCATAATCTAATAATCGGTATCGTGTTACAGGTTCAGCCTGGATGGCGCTGTCCAGGTCGCTGGTCGAGTACAGCATATGGGGTTGGGACAACCTACCCCGCACGGTCCTCATGTACTACTCCAACTTCATCTCGTCACCCGAGGGCTACTTCCACACGGTGGTCTGTAATGCGGAGGAGTTCAAGAACACGACAGTGAACCATGACCTGCACTACATAGCGTGGGACAACCCCCCGAAGCAGCACCCGCACTACCTGACGCTGGACGACCTGGACCGGATGGTGGCCAGCGACGCGCCCTTTGCGCGCAAGTTCCATGTGGACGACCCTGTGCTGGACCGGATCGACGCGGAGATCCTGTTCCGCACCGGCCCGGATGCGCCCACCCCAGGGGGCTGGTGTGCAGGGTCGCGGGAGAACGGGAGCGACCCGTGCTCGGTCGTCGGGAACTCCAGCTTCCTACAGCCTGGGCGTGGGGCTGTGAGGCTCCAGCGGCTTGTCGAGTCACTCCTGTCGGAGGAGAAGTTCCACCCGAGTCAGTGCAAGTGAGAAATGTGGTTCTGGGTCTTGAAGATATGGTAATGTGTAGACTCCTGCCAACCGGCGAGCTTTGACCCGCGGTTCGCCATTTTGTCGGGTTGCAGACCACGCAGTGTAGTGTTGTACGACCAGGTAGGGTGAGTAAGGTTTGTTGCAGCAGTCACCCACCCACTTGTAAGATGTAAGAGCACAAAGATGATGATGATGATGTAGCACATGTGACCACTACCACGGTATATGAAACTGAAGAGGGGAACCTGGTGACGATGTACACTATTTGTGTTAGTTGACTGACCCCCTGTGCATCTTGTAAAAGTTACTGGTCTCAAGAGGGGAATCTGGCGATCATGTTGTTACTGTCAATTGCTGTTGTTGTTGAGTTGAGATGTCGTTGCTCTTATAAAGACTGCATCCTGTGCTATCCGTTCTTGCTTGGTTTGAAACTGCAGAGGGGAATGTGGTGATGTAAATATGTCTTTTCACCTCAGCATCTTTAAATCTCACTGTCGGAAATGCGATGTTTATGACTTTATATAGACTGGAATGGCTCATTGATATGGAGAAAGAAAGTGTTACTGGAGAATCATGCTGTCAGATTAAAATTCGCTTTGACAGGATTGCATTGTAAACTGTTGCTTGTTATTATTCAGTCAAGAATTAATCAAGATGTTGCGGCTCTTCCAGGACTGCATCCCGTGGTATTGATTCTTGCTGGTCGCATCCATGTTTGATCTGTAGAGGGCTAGCTGCCTGCGATTCATGTTCGATTTTTTTCAGTTATGTTGATTGGAGAAGTTGACGGTTGGATCTGTTGGACCTTGTTGTTGCTTAGTTTTGTCTGCTCTGACCGGCCGATGACAAACAACAACGTTGAATGTTTGTCTCCTGTTTACCAGGCCAGCTAGAAGTACCAACAAGGATGGCTGGTCATCTACTAGTGATCAACGCCGGAGAATCTTGTCCGACAAACGCACGGCCGAGATGTGTTTTCTTGGTGCATTGACGAGTTCCTTGTTTCAACAACGACATAGTAAACACCATCAAACCAAACCAAACATTGTTGAACATTGTCTCCTTCCTCCCTCTCTCCCTAGGCAGCGCTCCGTCTCATATCTTCCTCCTCACCGTCGCCGTCCTTGTCGTGGTGATTCCGGCCGAGCAACCGATGGCGTCGGAGGTGATGCTGATATACGCAATGGTGGCGCGGGGGACGACGGTGGTGGCGGAGCAGACGGCGTACGAGGGCAACTTCCGGGACATCGCAGCGCAGTGCCTGCAGCGGCTCCCCTTCGCCCGCGACGACCGCTTCACCTACGCCTGCGACGGGCACACCTTCACCTTCCTCGTCCACCAAGGCTATGGTATCACCTAAGCCTCTTTACTACTTATTCTCGATTCCCAAGCAAAATTAGTTTTCGTATGCTGAAAGCATTGTAACTTCTTATGCTGCTGTATCTACAATACATATACATATCAGGTCAAATATTTTGCTTGTGATCATACACAAACAACACCTAGTCTTGTTTCTAGTTTTGGAACTACTGGAGCAATATTGATTGACGAGAATCATCATGTCATCCATGAGGGATGCAAAAAAAT
Source organism: Poa pratensis (assembly GCA_947311845.1). Lineage (NCBI taxonomy): Eukaryota > Viridiplantae > Streptophyta > Magnoliopsida > Poales > Poaceae > Poa > Poa pratensis. Next base: position 286,635 of record CAMZMU010000085.1, on the reverse strand, counting down.
TCTCTAAATATTCTCTGTCACATAAATAGTTCAGCTCATGCCAATATTCAGAGCCTGGGTCTTTTCTCTGTTGTTCTGCTTTCCAACCATACCTTGTTCATGCATCTTCATCCCAACATCATGTCTATATACCTTACCTAGTAACCGAAGCTGCATCCAAAGTGACAATGAAAATGTGCGTGCAGCATATTGTGTGGTCGCGACGGAGGCGGCGGGGCGCGAGGTCCCCCTGCCTTCCTGGAGATGATCAAGGACGAGTTCAACAAGCGATATGCCGGAGGCAAAGCTGCCACCGCCGGGGCCAACACCCTCAGCCGAGATTTCGGGTAACACCAACTGATTGCACTTTCAAATCTTACTACTACCTCTATCATCAAGGTTTACATCTGATCGACAGAAGAATCTGAGCCTTGTGAAGATGTAAAATTACAAGTGTTGATTGTAATCAAAATTGTTGATTGCAAGAGCAGGCCTAGGCTTAAGGAGCAGATGCAGTACTGCACGGAGCACCCGGAGGAGCTGAGCAGGCTGTCCAAGGTCAAAGCCCAGGTCTCCGAGGTCAAGGGCATCATGATCGAGAACATCGACAAGGTAATCAATCAGTCAAATCTCAATGCTACCCAGTAAGCTGGTAGTATCCTAAAGTGTTGATTAATGTTTGGTGCATGTTGTTGGCAGGTAATGGATCGTGGGCAACAGATCGATGGTCTGGTGACGAGGACAGAGCTGCTCCACGAGCAGGCCAACGATTTCAGGCAGGAGGGCACCCGGATACGCCGCAAGATGTGGTTCCAGAACATGAAGGTGAAGCTCATCGTCCTCGGCGTCGTCGCCGCCCTCGTCCTCATCAGCGTCCTCTCCGTCTGCCACGGCAAATGCCACTAGATACTAGTCGAAATAATAGTCATCCGTTTATGATCCATTTTTGTTAATGCTACTACTACTACGACTACTAACTCATGCGTATATTCCTCACACAGCAAGACCAATAAATAATGATCACATCACAAACCTAGTCGTACGAAAATCACACCTTTATTACATCGATCTTGGTTTGATTAAAGGAATCAACCCTACTACATGATTGACGACATGAATTTGGAAAGTAACATGAAGATTAAACTCGCTTAGGGATCCTCCTCCTATTTGTTTGTATCAGAGGTGTAATCGTAAACGATGTAACTCTTGTTTCCAGTTACTAAAGTAGGCGCGACGACTTTCCCTCGAAAAGATCATTCGCGGGCGAGCTGTCGCGGTGGAGGGTCTGGCCCCATCGTTTGCTAGGCCCGGCAACGGCATGTCAAGGCGGTTCAGAGTAATGAACGGCGGCCCGTCGTGGCGGCGCGGGCTGTCAAAGCTGGGCACTCCGGCAGGCTTCGATGACATGAAAGCGTGGCGGGAGATCGAACGGCTCCGGCGGCTTGATCTCGTCGTCCGCCGCCGGCGCCTCGTCCAGCTGCAGCTCCGCGGTGTCGCTAACGACACCTATGTCGAAGATCTTCAGAAGCTGTTCCATCGACGGCGGCGACATTTGTGCTGCGTAATTGGTTTGATGATTCGCATGCAAGTCGATCGTGGCTGGGTGGAGTTTATAGGCAGGAGCGATGGATCGACGGACGACTCGGACGGGGACTCCGATTCCGACGCACGCACGATCTGTGATTCGTTTTGCTTGCTTAAATCTGAGAAATATATATCAACTACGGAGTAGAAGTTTGTTACGGAGTAGAACCTCTGCGTAATTGGTTTGAAGAAGGGGCTGAAGAGCCTCGTCAAGTCGTGCGTCACATCTTCTTCTCTCGTTCGTTCATGTACATGTAGGAGTACATGTTTTGTGAAATTTACACCTACGTAGATGGATTGTGAAGTTTACACGTACGTGTAATATGTACGTATATATCATGACCCAAGAAACTTAATTTGGGCACTGCCGTGTACTTTTTTGAGAGTGCGCTAAGTGTATGTGTGCTTTATTCTGAACCACATCTTCTTCTCTCGTTCGTTCCAGGGAAAAGAAAAAGGCGCGTATCTAGCGCGTACGGATTTTTCTCTCTCTCTCTCCTCTTCACCTCTCACGATACGCTCAAGATCGATCCATCTACAAGACGCACGTACCTAGGGCGACGAAACCGATCCATTGACCAAAGAGTAGCTAGCTAGTCGATATACATACATCGATCATCGGCCGGTGCTACTATGTACATGTTTTGTGAAATTTACACCTACGTAGATCGATGGATCCATGACATACAAATTTCTATGCCAAATCAATCGAGATCTTACGAGGTATGGAATAGAATGATTACCTGCTGCTGCTGGATCATATATAGGAGCTCGCCGCACGCCCGACAAGCCGGAGATCCGACCACCACATGGCGAGATCACAGCTCCTCGCCTAGCCACGTCCGTTGACTTGGATCCTGTGCGTAAACAAGGCATGTACAATCTAATGATGATAATAGGCAAGGAAAATTTCCCTATCATTAAGCCGGCACCATAAAAGGTACTCGTAGTCAACAGATCTTGCCAAGCGCTCCGGATTCTGTTCCTTTTTTTCTCTTGCCAAGAAGCGCTTTCGATTGTACATGCGGCAACAATTCAAGACAACGGGACTGCGCGCATGAGGTTGAGCAAGGTGGTTTCGGAGAGGATAGGAGCGATGGCGTTGCTGCTGGATCGCGAGGTGATTTTCACGATGACGCTGCTGGATCATAGGAGCTCGCCGCAAAGAATTTCCTGCGATGACGGCACAGCCGGCGGCAAGCCGGCCAAGTCCAGGACGCTCAGCCCGCGCGGCTTCTTCGGCTTGCTCCTCATCTGCTTCTTTTGCGTCGTCACGCTCCTCTCTTCCTTCTCCTTCCCGGGTACCGGTGGTGCAGCCTCGGCGCAGCAGCAGCGCGCGCCTTGCTCCGGGGTCATGGGCAACGACACCATCTGCTGCGATCGTACATCGAATCGTGCGGACTTGTGCTTCGCGCGCGGCGACATGCGCATGCACTCGGCGAGCAAGTCGTTCCAGCTCGTGTCCCCATCGGCGGCGGCGCGGGAGGAGGAGAGGATACGGCCGTACACGCGCAAGTGGGAGCCGCATGTCATGAAGACCATCGACGAGGTGCGCCTCCGCCGCGTGACCCCCGGCGACGCGGCGCGCTGCGACATGCGGCACGACATGCCGGCGGTGCTGCTCTCGACGGGCGGGTTCACGGGCAACGTGTACCACGAGTTCAACGACGGCCTCCTCCCGATGTTCGTGACGGCGGGCCACCTGAATCGGCGCGTGGTGTTCGTCATCCTCGAGTACCACGACTGGTGGATCACCAAGTACGGCGACGTCGTGTCCCGCCTCTCGGCGTTCCCGCCCATCGACTTCACCGCCGATCGGCGCGTACACTGCTTCCCCGAGGTGATCGCGGGGCTCCGCATCCACGGCGAGCTCACCGTGGACCCGGCCCAGACCCCCGATGGCAGGAGCATCCACGACTTCCGCCGCCTCCTCGACGACGCCTACCGCCCCCGCATCCAGTACCTCGAGCGCATGGAACGCCGCAAGCAGCGCCGCTCTGCCGCAACTACAAGACGACCCAGGCTGACGATCGTGTCTCGGACCATCTCCCGCATGATCGAGAACGAGGCTGACCTGAAGGCGGTGGCGGCGGACGTCGGGTTCGACGTGCGCGTGGTGGTGCCAGAGCGGGACACGGAGATGTGCAAGATATACCGGGAGCTGAACGCGAGCGACGCGATGGTGGGCGTGCACGGCGCGGCCATGACGCACTTCCTCTTCATGCGGCCCGGCAAGGTGTTCATCCAGGTGGTGCCGCTGGGCACGGACTGGGCCGCCCACGAGTACTACGGCGCCCCCGCGGCGCGGCTCGGTCTGCGGTACGTCGGGTACAAGATCGCCCCGGAGGAGAGCTCGCTGGCGCGCGAGTACCCCGCGGGCGACCCCGTGCTCACGGACCCCGCCGCCGTCTCGCGGCGCGGGTGGGACGTGACCAAGAAGGTGTACTTGGACCCGCAGAACGTCCGGCTCGACCTCGTCAGGTTCAGGGAGGAGCTCGTCGAGGCCCACCGTTACCTTCTCGCCTCCGTCGCCGGCAACGGCAAGAGGAAGCGTCGGCCGGCCGAGGAGCAAAGCCGCCGTGACGTGACCGATCAAGTCAGCTTTGACCGGTTGGGTCAACAAACATCTCCCGTATAGCAGCAGTACATTACCATAGATCAAAATTACTTTTTTGATCGTAGGTAGTGACTCTCTCCTAGCATATATACGATAATAAGCGAGACAAACAAATGGCACTTAAAACAATATGTAATACTCCTACATCCTAGCATGACATAATAGCGCGCGGCGAGAGAATGACACATAAAATGGAGGGCCCACTTACGCCAAAATACAAAGGGAAAACGGAAAAAGAGAGATTTTAATAAACCTAGGACCAGAGGTAGGATAACGCCAAAGATACGTCTCTTTACCGTTTGTCTTTTGTAATAGAGCATGAGAGTTGGGTTGGAAATCCCAAAGTGGTGTGCTATAAACCTAAATAATAGTATTGTGTTATAACCCAAGAAAGGTGTAGCGAAGGTTAAAACAAAAACGGGCGGAAAATGCCAAAACCCCACAGTGACCCCCACATTACGGTACCCACGACAACCTTATTTGACACAAAACTACACCGATAATTTCAGTAGACGAATGCATTTCAGCACGCATGTGTACAGCCGTATGCAACGCACGTACAGTGCTCAATACTGTATTAATGTTGTACATATTTCATCAAGTCTACTGACCAAAGTTATTTTGCTTACTACATCACCGTATATACGTATAGTGAACCAGGTTTTTCTTGGAGATTAGTTGCCGCACTAATGGTTCAAACTCGGCGTGGCGCTTGCTGAGTGGTTTCGCTGAAAGAAGAACAATAATGTGCTAGATAACCCTGCAAACCGTACCCCAAACGGAGACATTCCTGACGGCCGGAAACCGTCAGGAAAATGGAGAAAACCGTCAGGAATACGTATTCCTGACGGTCGCCGTCAGGAAACAGCCGTCAGGAGCAGACTGTCAGGAAAGATCGTGATTTCTGACGGCAGCCCGTCGGGGAAGACTTTCCTGACGGAATTTCCTGACGGGTCACGTGCACCACGAAAGCAGACATACCCGACGCTATAGCCCGTCAGGAATCGCCGTCAGGACTCTTGCCGTCAGGAATATTTGAATGAGCCTGACGGGAAGGACACGTGTCAGGATTGCAACACCGTCAGGAATGGGTGCTGACGTCAGCTGCACATATATTTAAATATAAAAATAACAGCAATATATTATATATCTTTTATACCAATAAATTGAAGACACGGACATTGCCCCAAAACACAAATCACATAAATATGTCATTTCACAAAAAAACACACAATAATCATTTAGACAATACGAGTATTCATAACAGCCACAAGTCACTACTACTGGAGAACATCAAATTGTTCATTCAATCTAGAAATACTAAAATTTCACTACTTCTGATCCAACAAGGCAAACTGCTACAAAGTAGCTACATAAAAGCAACAGTAATGCTTCTTAGTCACCAATGATGGGTGAATCCACCTGACGATCAACATCATGTTGGCCTGATGGGGGAGTACCAGTTTGGTCTTCAACATGGGACGATGGCGTCAACGGAGTTCCACCATTTTGAAAAGACGGGGAAGATAGGTGCACCTACAATGACATAGATATGAATCTCAAATATAGTTCATCAAACAGGGTAGTGCAAACAACTAGACAGTGGCGTTATATTCAGCAATTAAAGCAAATAACAAATATACTCATGGCACACGCATCATGTTACAAATGACAACTACAGTTTTGTTGCACTTACATTATCTGTGTCTTCCATAAAGTCGTCTTCAAGGTCTACCGGCACATCAAGTCCAGCATTGGAAAATAGTACCTTTTTTCAAGTACAAAGCTCAGTTTTTGTGCAAGTAGGAAATTCGTAGTATAGAAAAATCTGAAAACTTACTTTGAAATAGCTATCATATTTCTGTTTTCGTTTTCCAAGTATTGGTTCCTCCTCAATAGAGTTTGGTAGGACATGGAGTTTGATGGCTTTACGTTGCTTCTTTTAGCAGCAACAACAACTTCTGACTTTTTAAAAGCACCATCACCTATCGCAAGCCGTCCATGAGGCATGCCGCCACTGGTGGAGTACAGTACCCGTGCATCAAAATCACGCTCCTGCCAATCTTCTGGATATGCTTCTTTAAGACCAGTCATGTAGACATCCTTCCAACAAGTTAAACAAAGTATCAAATTTCAGATTGCTAATGATTTTCCTTTGGAAGATACTCCAAAGTTTTGTAGCAACTTACAAGACGGTCTTTAGACTTCTGGTTGTCGATAGTGACGCTGCTTCCACTCTCTCTATATTTCTTATCTCCTACTTTCATGTACCTGTAAGTGTTCATGCTTGTTTCGTGTTCAGGTCCAAATGTCTTCCCCTACATATGAAACCATGAGCTTTTAACAATCTGCGACAACTAGTAGTCTAACAAACACAAGAAACGTACTAAATGCAACTCACCATATAATTTTTGGTGCACAGGAAATTTCGAGATCCACCCTTGTTTTGTGCTATTTCTTCAGGTGGTGTTTTGTTGCGTGAGAGTTTGCCTAAACCACGTTTATGGAAGAATTCATCCGAGCACCAATAGTCACATAGGCTTTCCCACGCTTCAGCATCTTTGCACCATTCCAGCCTACCTTGTACATATTGGGATTTTTTAAGCAGTCTGTGGCATGCTATAGAATCTGTGACTGGCTTATAAGCTGGGTCATCACAAATTTCATTGTAGTACTTCTTCACAACATCTTTCCGAGCTTGGTACATCATTTGCCTCAATTGTTTCCTTGCCAAATTCTCAAGAACACGATCAGCTTCTACTCTTTGCTCAGGAGTATCCTCAACTAGTTTGTAGATGCTCTGCAAACAGCACAAGTTAAATATGGCTTGATTGTACTTCATATGGACTATGGACTGAAGTTTATATCTCCCTTACCCAAAACTGTTGCTTGAACTGGTCTGCAGCTGATGCACTTTCTTCCCCGGTTTCCTCATCAGGCGGGTCAACAATACAATAATCCTCCCACTCAAATGCATGACGCTTGGTATCCACACCAGTAGGGATGAAAAAGGAGCGGATACGGACGGAACTGGGTGGTGCCATATTTGTTTTCATATTTTTTACGGAAGCGGAAACAAATACAGAAACCCCGGAAACAAATACAGAAACAAATATTGTCGGAAACAGATACAAACCGAATATGGTGCGAACACGGAACAGAAAGCAGATGTTTGCCGGAACCAAGCGACCCCTTGAATAATGCAGGAAAACTCAAGCAAGCCAACAAACTTATCAATTTAATTTGATGAAATAAACTAAAGTATAATATAGTGTTTCTAAGTTATCAACTTTGGCAAAAAAAATACCTACTAATCGTCCTTAAACCTAGTGCAAAACTGAAATGCTGAACCGGCAATGCCTCGAGAGGGTGATAATATGCAAGTATGTAGGGCCTAAACATGGTCACTTCATATATTTATTTATTTTTGTTGAGATCTTGGGTTGCGTCTCAGTGTTCCCACTCAAACTGTTAGACCTGCTGCATTCAGATAGCACTGCGTAGCAAAAAAACGGAAAGTTCCATATTGCCGGAAACGGATATTTCCGTTTCCACGGTCGTTCCGCCGGAATACGCTGTTCCGTTTCCGTTTCCGCTTCCGCATAAAAGTTTCCGTTTCCGTTTCCGTTTTGCAAAATTCCGTTTCCACTTCCGTATTTCTGTTCCGTTTCCGTTTTTCCGTGGAAAAGTCGGAAAGTTTCCGCTCCGTTTTCATCCCTACACACCAGCGGCATTCTTCTCCTTGATTATGGACGGGTATTCATATTTCAAAATTGCTGTAACCTGACCCGCTATCCCATCATCTCCATCAAAGTAACTACATTTCATAAATATGCATGGGTCATATAAAGTTAGAAGTAGCCAATTCAAGATAACAAAAAACATTACTGTTATTATTAATTATTGTTATAGCCTTGTCTAATGGTATTCCATATTTAAGCTGAAGTTTCAATCAGTGTGACAATATCCCAACAAAAGAACTGGTCCTGGCACATGCGCTAACACAAGGATACATAGAGATGATTGTACATTCGATTTATAAACTCACCGATCACCGCGGGGTACAATTGGGATGCGGTCACCATTTGGTGGCCTCTTCAGCTTAGTATTGGTACGCCCTTTCTTTTTCTTAATTGCTTGACCATTCCCACTATTGTTCGAAGCTTCAGCATTGGTGTCCTCTTGCGACACATCTTCCCTGGCTTGTCTCCTACGCCGGGTATTAATGCGCCCGGTTGCCACATCCTACAGTATCACAGAAATATAAGAAGCAAAAAACAATTAGTAGTTAACAGTATTAATGCGCCTGGCTGCCACATCCTACAGTATCACATAAATATAAGAAGCAAAAAACAGTTAGTAGTTAACAATAGGCAAAGAAGGAAAAATGTGTTATTTTATAGTTAAACAACTTGTAGTATAGCAAAACAAGTAATTAACTAGGTATAAAGTCACATAACCATCATAACACGGTTGATATAAATTTGATAACACATTTCAAACTAAAAGTAAAAATAATCAGAGTTTTTCTTGAATCTCTTTCTTCTTCCACTTCATCCTCTTATTTCTTCTTCCTGTTCTTCCGCTTCTTCCTCTTCTTCGTCTTCTGATTCTGCTGATTCTTCAACAAACTCCTCTTCGTCCTCGTCAAGTTCCTCCTCCTCCAATTCCTCGTTTTCATTTAAAGAGGGAGTTTTACGCTTCTTTGACAACACCTCTATTTCATTCAGATCGGTAATTTCATCTAAACCAGTAGGGACCAAATTATCCAAGCCATTACCCATCTCTACCCCAAATGTCACCAACGACATGGTCGGTTAGACGGACACGCCCCTCACCATGTTCTGTCCAAACACTATAATTCCGTTTGAAACCAAAGCCACAAAGATCTAACTCCACCGCATCTCTATCCTTCGTAATGTAGTTACGACAATCAGCGCAGGGACACTTAATCTTTCCATTATGCACTACATTTGCTTGGGCAGAGAAAGCAAAATCTAAGAATTCCTTTGTGTTTTCATACCACTCATCTGTTGGTTTACCACGTTTCCAACCACTATACATCCAACCTCTATCATTCTGTAGTGCAATTTAAGAAATAATGTAAACAAAAATCTCACACCATAGTGCATCAACGACATTGAAAGGAAAATGCATAAAAAGAAAGGGAATGACATATCATGTACATACCGAAGTTTCATCCCTGCCAGCCATGTTAGGTCAAGACACTTGGATAGATCTTCCTATACCCTGCAACAAACAGCAACGAAAAACATGTAAAGTATACAATCAGCAGGATAATAGGAGCAGTGTACAAGTACCAGATCGAAGCAGTACACCTTCATCCAAAGAGGTAGCAGTCCGGCCGGCGGCCGGCCGTGGAGTTTTACAGCGGCAATAGGAGCAGACCGATTTCTGCGGGATGAAAGACAAATTGAGAAAGAGAGGAGATATTGGGAGCAGAAAAATATCAGGGAAGAGGAGAGGGTACCTGGAAACGGAGGATTGCAGCTGCTCCGTTCAATCCGAGGGTTCCGGCGATGGGTAATCAGAGGTTCAGAAAAGAGAAAGGAAAATTAGATAAGAGATTAAAGATTGGGATCAGAATATTGCAGAGAGGATATTTACCTGGAGGCCGAGGTGAAGCCGGGAGAGAACAAGCAGGCACGAGTTCCGCCTCCGAGGGTGGGGAGCCGGGGAGGCGACGGCGGAGACAGAGCAGCGTGGGGAGATGAGAGAAGGAGACTGTCGAATGGCGCACCGGCTACCTCGACGAGGGGAGGCAGCAAAACAGGTGGGCGGCGGCGGCCATTGCGTCTGCTAGATCCATCGGTGGAGGCGGCGAGCTGTTCTTACTGTGGAGATTTATTTTTGCGGATAGATCGATAGAGTTAAGGAAGAAGACGCCCACGACTACGCCTAGGCGGTTAGCGACGATCTTTCCTGACGTTGGGCCGCTCCACGTCGCGAAAGGCCCGTTCTTCGCGCGAACGCCAATTTTTTCCCTCAAGCTTCCCGCGTAGACGGCCCGCGCTGGAGCCAAAAAAGAATCCTGACGGCCCGCTAAGGTTCGTGACGGCTTGATCAAACTATCCTGAAGGCTGGAGCAGCCCGTCGCGATCCATTTCGCCGTTCGTGACGGCCCATAAGATTCCTGACGGTTATTCGAACAACCGTCAGGAACGTTTCGATCAGTCGCGACGTCCAGCCATCCACGTCAGGGGAACGCTTTCTTTCCTGATGGGAGTGTCGGGACCGTCAGGACTTGATATGGCCGTCAGGAATGTCTCCGTTTGGGGGTAGTGGGGTGGAAAATGTCCGTGACCTCTCTATGACCGTGTCCCGGTGGGTACCCAAGTTCCAGTGAAGACGTGTGAGGCCTTGCCCAACATCTCAGAATTCTACTTTATTGTTTGGTCTAATCTTGTGTGGCGTTCTCTCTAAAACCGTGACCTCTCTCTATTATGATATGGCTTTTATTTTGGGCATTCGACTAATCTAAACCTTTCCACCTCCCTTAAAATTTGCACACAAGTGGGACTTTTCATTGGCCTATTGCACTCGAGCAAGACAGGTCCACAAAAAACACCACGTGATGACGATATATAGTTATGAGTGTGGATTACCTTTATTTCTGCTCATCGTCTCAAGCCTACCACTGACTATGTGACCACCATAGGCGCATAGTCCGATGTGGCGACACACCAGTAGGTACATACGATGGTACATCACATACATTGTCCCCCACATGACTTGGAGAGTAAGTTGTACAGAATGACTGTTTATTTTCCCCTTATGACCTGGAGAGACGGTTTTGTCATTATAGACGATGCCAAGCTGAATATGCTTCCGCTACTAGATTCATAGTTTTCTTGGAGGAAAGGAGGTACATAAGTGACGGCTCCGATCAAAAAAGGTTGTGGAGTGTTGGCTCAGGACCTACGACAAAGAGCCAGGCGACCAAACCATATTGGGTACCCCCCACACACAGACAAGTGCATGTATCCTTGATCCGTGTGATTTGTGCATGGAGCGATTGATTTTGTCAACCTTGTAAGTTGTACTCCCTCCGTTCCAAATTACTTGACTTTGGTTTGTCTAAATACGGATGTATCTATACTTGTTTAGTGTCTAGATACATCCGTATTTGGACAAACTCAAGTCATGTACTCCCTCCGTTCCAAATTAGATGACTTCAATTTGTCCACATGCGGATGTATCTAGACATGTTACAAGTATAGATACATCCGCATGTGGACAAATAGAAGTCATCTAATTTGGAACGGAGGGAGTAATTTGGAACGGAGAGAGTAGCGGTTATGGAGGGCGATTTTGGCAACCCAAATGCTAAAAAATGCACGGATGCCATCGTGTCTTACCAAGCAATCTCACGCTGACCGTCCGATGGAAGCTATGGCACCGATCCGCTACCGACTGCGAGCGTTCGTCCCGACCAAAACCCACCTGCCTTCCAACGTGCACGTGCGATGTGTGCCTCGTGGACCCCACCCACGATGCCTCTTCCTCTATCCTCAGAGAAATCGAGGAAATCTCGATCCCCTGTCTCGCCTGCGGCCAGCGCCGCTGGTTCTCGTCCGCCCCCCACGCCGAGCTCCGCCGCGCCCTCACCTGCGGCTGCCGCCTCCTACATCGACCGCCTGCGCCGCTGCGTTCGACGTCCTCGTCCGCCCCCAAGCTGAGTTCCGCCGCCCTCACCTGCGGTTCTGTGGATCTCCGTCTCGGACTCCTCCGCACGGGCGCCACCTGCATCGACCGCCAGCGCCGCCGGTCGCCGCCTCACCCACACGATTCCCTCCGCAGGAGCTGTCGGCATCAGCGACCTCTTCCCCGACCTGCTGGCTGCTGCTGCTGCTGCCGGCCACGACCCCGTCTCCCTGCTGCTGCTGCTGCTGCTGCTGCTGCTGCTGACGGACTCTCCAAACTGCAGCTGCACGGCCAGCGTCGTTCCTTTTACGGCTTCCTGCGGTGCTCCTCCCCTTCATCTCTAGATAAATTGCAGAAAGGGCAAACCATTTGCTGCTTGTGCACTGTTTTGTTATCTGATCTGTTTCTCTAGTTCGATGGGCATCTTTTTCCTGATACTAGATTAATGGAACATGGATGAACAACACAGTCTTATTCTTGATTGATTATCCTGTCACATGCCGCTAGTGACCACAAGTTCAACCTTGCCAAATGAAGCGACATGTATGGATGCTACTAGTCTGTCAACGAGAGTACACTTAAGTGTTTTTTAGTAGTGTAACATATACTAAGTTGCTTTAGTCTGGTGGTCGCCTGCTCGAGCTGTTGTTGCTGGCGGCGTTAGGGAAGAGTCCATCAGCGGGGCGGTGGCGACGTCACAACTATGCCAACGAGATGATTTCTCCAGTTGGAACCCATTGGGGATGACTACAACTAAAACACAACCAACAACAACTTATTTCAAGAAATGTAGCAATTGTGTCTTCTCTAGTTGCAACCTTAGTAGGGGACGATTGCAAGTAAAACACCACCAACAACTTACACAAATAGTGCAGCAACTATAGACTGCACCAAATATCATTTAGTTGTTCCATAATATCATTTAGTTGCTTCCCAGGTTTATCTTTAACATAATTGCTCTCATCTTTGGAAAAGTTGCTCCCTATTGTCATTTAGTTGCTTCCCAGGTTTAGCTTAAGCTAATTGTTCTCATCTTCGGAAAAGTTGATCCCTAATGTTACTTAGTTGCTTCCCAGGTTTGGCTTAAGATAATTGCTTTCATCTTTGCAAAAGTTGAACCCTAATATCACTTAGTTGCTATCATCTAATCTCCAGCAATCTCCTAGCGCGTGATTTTATTTTGATGGTGGATTTAGACATCTATGTCCAGTTCGTTAGAGGAAGTTTAGATTCATATCAAGCCCTATCTCTCGCCCATAGGTTATTTTTTGCAGCAGCTTCTGATCTTAGCTGCATATATTTCCCAACTAGGTTGCACTTGGAAAAGGCAAAGTTGCATGTTATTTGGTAGTAATGACTGATTTGGTATTCAGGTGTAAAACCTAGGGATTTTTCTTGTTTCCCCGCCTTGTTTTATACACCAAGCGGATTGAAATGCTGACCAACGAGAAGGTTCAGAAAACCAATACATTCGGCACGCACTTGGGAACGACACTTGTTCTGCAGCTCAAGGGGCCTAGCCCGCAATTGTAGAGAATAGCAAAATTTGGGAAATAGGACATTTTATGTGTTCTTCAATTTTCTATAGCAGAACAATTAGCTTGCATACATATGCTTGGTTTAGGATCAATTAACCTGCTCCTTGTATTCACTGTCAGAGCAGAAATTAACATCAAGTTGTGCTTTCGGACAGGCCATTTTTTCAGGTCCAAAATCTTTTGTTACGTGAGAGCTGCACCTATTGCTTGAGCGTTGCCGTTGGGGGTATGGCATAGTTGTTCGAATTTAATTCGTAGTTGCTTTTTGGCTTAGGCTTACAGGTTGCTGCTAGTTCTTCAGGCAGAGGGATAGTTGCACTTGCAGCTGCTTTGTGATGGTTAATTTTTTCCTTCCACCATGAAATTGTGTTGCCATCAGGTTGCTATTCATGACATGAGTTATATGAGACATATCACTAAGTTGCTGAAAACAGTGGATCACCTAGTTGCAGACTAGGGGCCACTAAGTTGCTGAATAGGAAGTATTAAGTTGTATTTTCCTGTGGGCATAACACTAAGTTGCTGAAAATAGTGGATCACCTAGTTGCAGACTAGGGGCCACTAAGTTGCTGAATAGACAGTTTTTGAGTTTCATTTCTCGGTTGGCATATAACTAAGTTGATGACAAATAGCAGGGTCAACTTAGTTGCAGACTACGTGTAGCTAAGTTTCTGAATAGGGTAGTACTAAGTTGCATTTTTCAGCAACTAGGTTGTGTTTTGTACACCCATAAGTATTGCAGAGCAAGATTACTAAGATGGTGTGGTGTGTGGGATAGAACTCTGGACAAAGCAAGTAAAGCATGTATTTTTTTTGCCAGAATATAATGCAGGTCTAGTGCCCACTAAGTTGCAGGTCTAGTGTGCCCCAAGTTGCACATTTGGAGTTTAACAAGTTGCTGAATAGATTTGTTTCGTCATTCTAAAATGCAGGCGGTGGAGTAAACCATATTCAGTTAGTTGCTTGCACCGTCCACTAAGTTGCTGGCTATATTTTTCAGAACTCAAATTCATGTTACAACTAGATCCAAGTACAGAAAATAGCAACAAATTTCGGTCCTATCGGAACACACATACGTACAAAAGGCAAAATGTAACACATGGGTCAGGAAAACATTAAGTTGCCTGCATTATTCTCACAGATGAAAGTACCAATTTTGATTTCTACCCAACTAATGATGTTTTTTGGTGTTCATCCCATGTGCAGTGACAGATGATGAAGCAGCAGTAATTGAAAGGGAGGAGCACTGTTCTGATCAGTTCATGGCCTCTTTTTATGAACTGTTTAGCAGTAAGAACATAGTACTTTTGCGAAGCCCAAGCGAGGAGTAGAACTACTCAAAAAAAAAAAAAAAAACTGCTAGGTTGCATCTAAAAACTGTTATGATCAGTTCAAGGCCCCTTTTAATTCATGCACCAAGAGCAGCCCAAGGTGGTATTTTTTTGTACGATGTTTGCTTTTCTGGTTCTGCATTAAGTTGCAGCTATCCCTTGTACTAACATGAAGACAAATCTGGTATTAGTACTAAGTTGCTTCTGGGATCTAATTAAGTTGCATCCATGTCCAGTACTTGATGTAAATCTAACACATGTTGAAGATCTACAGTAGTTCTCCAGCTACATCCAGTAGTTGTCTGTTTTTTGAACTAAGTTGCTTCTGGGGTCATTAAGCTCTACCTCAAGTTATTCTTTGTTGCAGATCCCTCACACAAGTTGAAAACCTACATGTTTGTTTTGCCTACCTGAAATCCTAGAAGTTTTGATATGCTTTAGCTACACAGTAGAGAGACAGAGAGCAGCAATTGAAACGTACCAGGACCGCTACAAAAAAAATCCGTTCTTCTAATAGCTTCAGAAACTAGG
Source organism: Poa pratensis (assembly GCA_947311845.1). Taxonomy (NCBI): domain Eukaryota; kingdom Viridiplantae; phylum Streptophyta; class Magnoliopsida; order Poales; family Poaceae; genus Poa; species Poa pratensis. Next base: position 271,390 of record CAMZMU010000085.1, on the reverse strand, counting down.
ATTCATGGATTTCTGTGCTAGAAACTCAATGGATTATTCTTCAAGATCTAGCTACAGAACAGGGAAAAGAAATTCTTGCTGCCAGCAACAATGGATTTTATTGTGTTTTTGTTCAGATGAGGAAGCAAAGGAGAGAGAGGTACGCAACTGTGGCGGCGTCTGGTCTAATTGAAGGAGGCATTCGGCGGGAAGGGCTCGCGCCAAAAACTGGACGGTACGCGCGGGATGTTGACCTGGTCCGGATTTCTTAGCTGCGCGGGTCGTACTTTCCTATCCTGGTGATTAGCGGGACAGTACTTCCCATTTATGGCGATTGCTGGCGGGTACTAACCAGCCACCGATTGCTACCTAGACATGGCCGCCTTTTGGCAACGATTCTGTTGGGAAACCAACGTACGCACCACGTGCGGGTCCCACCCTTTCTTGGGGTGGGGGTTTTCTCTCTAAATTGGTTCTCAACTCTAGCTCCTCTCCCCCCTATATATACCCATGTATTGTATTGAGAGAGACACACCATTGATAATAAAAATCAGTCCCGCCTATATCTCTGTGTCATTTTACTTTTCGCATCTGTGATTGTGCCGCGTGTACGACTCCTTCGACTACGCTCTCGCTCCACGCCCTTGGACCGGACTCGCCGGCAAAGGTTGTGGAACACGTTATCAGCACGAACTGCTCCGCCAACTGATCTGCATCGAGCCTTCATCAAGCAGGCTCTCGTCGTTCATCGCGGAGGTATAATCCAGATCCGATCGCAACAACGGTTTTGCATCTATTTATGTTTCCGTTCTTGCAATACGTTTTATATTACTTACGGTGTCGATTTTCCTCCCGAGAGTCGAGCCGACGAATACGTCGCCGACCAATGTCGATACTCTCGGATTCATGGGGAATTTGATGATGCCACCGTAGGGAGTCGGTACGGACGTGATCCTGATGATCACGGTACCGCCGCGGCGCACCGGCTGTGCGACGCGCCGTCTCGATTCCAGATGAACGGACGATGAAAATTGACATCCGAAGTGTTTTCTGTGTCGGCGTAAAAGACGTCGTCGGCTGACTGTCGTAGAGCCGCTCGTCGTGTGTTGCATAGGTCGGCAAGCCGCCACGCAACACACCGAGCCTCGCACTACGTGGCGCCATCGTCGCTCTTCCGCGCGAGAAGGTCCAGATGACCATGCTCGCTGCGTACCCTGCTGACCCCACCTGCGCGTCGACAGCGCCGTCTCGCCGACGACGGCCCTGCTGGCCGTGCCGTCCGAGCACACACGCCCGAGTGGCGCCGCCAACCATCACCTGGCGTTGCTGGCCTCGCGCTGAGGCCGTCGCCGCTGGACCCCTGCTGGCCGCGACCGCGAGCACCTCGTCATGCGTCGCGTCGACACGACCATGCGCGTCACGCCACAGTCACCATGGTTGAGCAATCGTCGCCCCGCTGGCTACCGATGCTCCGCCCGACCCTCGCTCATGGCCGTGGCCGTAGCATGCCTCGCCGCTGGCCCCGCTGGCTCGTGCTCGCGGTGCCCGTGCCCCGCGTCGGACGCGGCTGAGCTCATCGTGGCCACGGGCGCCGCCGTCCCCTCTGGCTGGTACGAGCGTCGTCGTCGCCCTCCGCGCGTCGCCGACAGCCGCCTGCATGCCGTCCGCCGCCTGGCCCCGCTGGCCCGTGCGCGAGCGCCTCTGCATGGCCCCGCTAGTCGCCGGAACGGCCGCCGTGGCGTCCCCCACTCGGCCCCGCTGGCCTCCTGCCCCGCCGCCTATGTGCGCCGCCGGCACGGCCGACTGCCGCCGCCGTCGTCTCCCGGCGCTAGGGAAACCTAGCGCCACTCCCATCCAACAGAGGAGGCGAGATGGGCCGGCCCAGGTAGCGCTACGGCTGCTGGGCTGCAACCGGCCTGTTTCGACTTACCTTAAAAAAAAAAAAAAGAGGGCGTGTGGGTCGGTTCTGACGGTGGGCCTCGGCCCAGTTTAGGCCTGCTGTTTTTTTTGGGCCGGACCAAAAGCAGTACGCGTGTGGAAAATTTGCATTTTAGCCCTCGGAATTTCCAGTTTTACGTAATTTAATTCACGCTGAATTATTCTGCGTATAAGCCCCTGGAACTGTCTGTTTTTGCTGAAATTGCATGTTGAGCCATAAAACAACCTCGGAAGGTCAATTTTAGGGCCAATTTTTTTTTACGTTAGTGATGCGCTTAACATGCTTTAGTCATTACCATGCTTGTTTATATGTTTTCATTGCTAGAATTAATTGTTTAATTACTTTTAATCGCTCTGAAATTATTGTTAGCATGTTTTTAAATATTGGAACGTCATGTTAATGAACAATTGTATCTTCATCGCATTTATGCAATGGATTACCTGCTGTAATCGGGATTACCTGCTGTAATCTAAGATGATTTGCATAAATTGCAGATGACCGGAATCGTCAACCGTGAGTTCACCGAGCTAGCCCAAAATGGGCTCAACTACCTGACGTGGGCATCGGACGTTGAGATCTTCCTCACGTCCAGGCTTTGCATTTTCTGTGTCACCACCTCTGCAGTACTCTGATAACGAGTACATGGCTGAGCGGAGTGCTTTGGACCTCTGGAATGCTCTTAAACAGCATTTCGAGCGACTGAAGTACACTGTTCGCCCGCGGCAGAGGCGGGGTGGATGCGTCTGAGGTTTCAGGACTTCAAGACGGTGGGAGACTATAATTCGGTTTTGCACCGGATTTGCACCTCTCTTCGGATGTGTGGTGTCACTATCACTGACACTCAGAAGATTGAGGAGACCCTCTCTACTTTCCACCCTGATGTTGTTCAGTCCTCGCGGAATTACCGCCACGGGAAGTACACGCAGTATGCAGAGCTTGTGAACATACTCCAGGTGGAGGAGGCGCAGGATGAGCTCTTGCGAAAGAACTCTCTCGCGCAACCACTTGGAGCGAGTTCTCGTCAGGAGGCCCATGCTAGCGCCTACAAGGTCCGTTTGCCTCTTAAGAAGAAGAGAGGCAGTAAGGGCAAGAAGGCGGCTCACCCCCCTCGCCAGGCTCAGCAGCATCAGCCAGGCAAGGGGGAGCAGAGGCCCCAGGAATGCTACCGGTGCGGCTCTACAGAACACTTCTCACGCCAGTGCCGTGCACCTAAGGGCGTTGTGGCAACGTACAAGGCTAGTAAGAAGGTGCATGAATCGCACCTCGCCTCAGTACAGGGGGAGGCACCTCCGGCACCCATGGTGGCGCCCGAGATCCTCCCGCCGCCTCCACCTCTGCCTATGGCTGCACCTGCAGCTGCGCCCATGGAGATAGCCCCTACGGTCTCAACGGACGTCGGCGTCTCTATGGAGGTCGATCACTTGGTGCTCCCTTTTGCACCTCGTGTAGGCACTGATGATGATCCGAGGAGCAGTTCGCTCAGTTGGACATTGAGTGTGAAGTGAACAGCGCGTTCTCTATGCCTGTCTAAGCTTCCACTGTTTAACTTATCATGATTCCTTAGGCTATATGAGATACATTTGGTTTGTAAGCTCTATAAGAGCAAGCCATATTCATTATTTCGACGCTTGAATGACATTTGATTATCGTTCATTAATTCCTCTATTTAAATATGATGGCATGTTATGTTCTCAGATATATGCATTTGTTTTGTAATGTCGCTACTTCCTCGCTTCATTATTTTAATTACATGCAAATGTCTTAGAACACGTGTGGCACCCCAATGGAGTAAACATGTCTCGTGGAAAACGATACACAAATACCATCTTCAGGGAGATTATGTGCTGTGAGTCTGATAAAATTCTCGAGGTAGTGTTATGAAAATCGCCGGCTGCGATCCTTATATAGTTGGCTCCGGACGAGCCACTATGATACTACCCATGGGAACAACTTTGATCATAAACGATACATTGTTGTACCCCGAGTCATTCGCACCCCCTTAAGTTTTTAATGGTTTTCACGCTAATAGTCTCCAGCTGAGACCGGTGTTATGAACGGTATGGAATGCCTACTAATCACCGGGCGCGATGAAAATGGTAAACATGTTCTTGGAAAATTTTCCTCCATTGGACAAATGGCTATGCTACATGGTAATTGTAGCACTGCCTGTGTACACTACCTTCCGATGCTCTGAACTATTTTGCCTATGGCATGATAGATTAGGCCACTCAGTCTAAGTATGATGAGGAATATACAACTCAAACGGTCATAATGTTAAAGTGAACAACTTCCCAAATCCTGATGATTTCGTATGCTCCGCATACGCTACGGGGAAGTTAATCATTAGACCGCCCCCCCTTAATGGTGAAGGATGAAATCCATCATAAGAGTTGTACTTCGCCAACCAGATGTTGGGGCAAGCTGTGTTACACGCTGCTAAACTCATTAACTTTAGACCGTTGGCCTACAACATCCATTCTCATGTGCAGCTTGTGCAGGGGTCAGCACCGATATTTTCCCACCTTTATAGGTTCGGTTGCCAGGTGTATGTACCGATACCACCACCCCAGCGATCAGCAAAGGGCCCGCTCCGTAAGTCGGGGATATACGTTGGTTATGCGACTGTGTCCATAATCAGGTATTTGGACCCCATGACAAGTGAATGTCATACGGCCCGCTTCGCTGATTGCATTGACAAGGATCTCTTTCCGACTTTAGGGGGAGATAATCAACCCCTTGATGATAAAAGTCGAGAAATCACGTGCCAAGTCACAGAGATCCACGCTCATGACCCACGCACTGCCGAGACAAATAAAGAAGTCCAAAAGAAATTTGATTTGCATGCATTAGCGAATCAACTGCCTGATCACTTTAGTGACTTGTAAACTGTGACAAAGTCGCATATGCCTGCGCGCAATGCACTGGAAAGGGTTGAGATACCGAAGTTAACTATGGTACGCCCGCTCCCGTCCAAAGGCCTAAAAGGACGGGAAATCCGGTTTCTCAACTCCTAAGTACTCGGGGACGCCTGAGGAAGAAGGATAAGAGAGATTTATCACAGACAGTCACCAAAGCCCCTAGTAAGAAAAGGGGGAGCCAATTGAGACCTGGCACAAGTACGGAAAGTCCTGTGCACGGGATTCCGGACTTGAACGTCCCTATTGAGGGAACATCCAGCGGAGATGTGAGTACACACATCGGCGCGAAAAAGCTAAAGGACCTCGCTCCTGTAATGGGAAATACGGTGGAGCAAGAGGTAGCGCCAGATGCGCCCCATGACGAAATGGCCATAAATTATATAAATAAGGGAGAGTCAAGGAACCGAGCAATGGCAATTGTCGACATTAACTTTGCTATAGAATTGCCTCAATCATAGATCCAGGCCCTAGGCCTAACAATCCCGCTGATTGTAAAATAAGGTCGGATTGGAAAGATTGGCAGGAGGCAGTTACCTCACACATGAGGTGGATCGGTACAGAGCAAGGCTCGTCGCTCAAGGGTTCACTCAACGACATATGTCGATATTGAGGAAACTTACTCCCCAGTCATGGCTGGTATAACCTTTAGATACTCGATCTCGATGGCAGTAAATCTGGACTTAACAATGAAATTGTTGGATGTTTCAATGCTTACCTATATGGTAACCTTGATTCGGACTTTTACATGATGGTACCGGAAGGTATCCCCATTCCGAACCAAGAGAGCAAATCGGGTTCTATACAGTGTTCTTCTTTGGAAGTCATTGTACGGACTTAGAGAGTCTGGTAGGCTGTGGTATCATCGCTTAAGCGATCTCCTTCATCAGAAGGGCTACACGAGCAACGAAGATGGATTCTGTATAATCTCGGTGTACGTGGACGATTTGAATATAATTGGTACACCTAGAGATATTGAGGAAGCAAGTTCCTACCTGATGTCGGAATTCGAGATGAAGGATTTGGGTAAAACCAAGTTCTGTCTGTGTCTGTAACTTGAACATTCCCCTGCTGGGATTCTAGTGCACCAGTACACCCAGAAGGTGTTAGAGAGATTTGGATTTCATAAGGCATATCCTTCGAAGACCCCAATGATTGGGAGGTCTTTACAGCAAGATAAGGACCCGCTCAGGCCTAAGGAAGAGGGGGAGGAAATTCTGGGACCGGAACTCCCCTACTTGAGTGTCCTTGGAGCACTCATGTACCTCGCGAATTGTACATGGCAGGACATCGCGTTCGCTGTCAATTTGCTTGCTAGGTACAGTTCTGAGCCTACCTAGATATTGGAAAGGCATCAAGACCGTCTTACGATACCTGCAAGGGACCAAATATCTTTGGCTATTTTATTGGAGGAATCAAGACCTATCATTGGTAGGCTATGCTGATGCAGGGTACCTGTCGGACCCGCACACTTCCAAGTTATAGATTGGATATGTTTTCCTTTGTGGTGGAACTGATGTTCCCTGGAAATCGTCTGAGCAAAGTCTTCTATCGACTTGGACGAACCACTCTGAAATCATAGCACTATAAGAAGCATCACAAGAGTGTGCATGGCTTCGACGGATGATTCTCCACATTCCGCAGACGTGTGGGCTGAACACCGTACAAACCCCCACCATTATCTATGAAGATAATGTAGCTTGTGTTGCACAAGTGCAGTCAGGGCATGTGAAGAGTAGTCTCATCAACCCCAAGTTTTTCTATGCGCATGAGCTGTAGAAGACGAACGAGGTAAGGATCTTGCATACTAAGTCGTGTGACAATCTCGCTGATATGTTCACTAAATCATTACCGGCATCATCTTTTGTGAGGTGTGTTCGTGGAATCGGTATGATGAGACTTAGAGATATGCCAGACTCCGGGGGAGATTCTTCACACCCCCATCTGAAAATCTTGATCCGGATGATCAAGTACTCAACCTGATGTTGAGTGGATTGTACTCTTTTTCCCTTATGTGAGTTTTCCCGATGTTTCTCACATTGAGGTTTTTGATGAGGCAATTCGTGCAACATGAGGAGACGTATGCTATGTGCTCTTTCTCCATATTTTTCCCACTGGGTTTTTCGGAGTTTTTGAGACATAGACAATACGGGATGTCGGACCAAGGGGGAGTGTTGGGAAACCGACGTACGCACCACGTGCGGGTCCCACCCTTTCTTGGGGTGGGGGTTTTCCCTCTAGATTGGTCCTCAACCCTAGCCCCTCTCCCTCCTATATATACCCATGTATTGTATTGAGAGAGACACACCATTGATAATAAAGATCAGTCCCGCCTATATCTCTGTGTCATTTTACTTTTCGCATCTGTGATTGTGCCGCGTGTACGACTCCTTCGACTACGCTCTCGCTCCACGCCCTTGGACCGGACTCGCCGGCAAAGGTTGTGGAAGAGATTCCACTCCTTGTCGGTTTGTTTCCTACAACAAGCTCCTGTCGTCTTGCGCAAATTAAGCCAACCAACGAGGCTGAGTTTGAAGAAAAAACACGTGCGTGCGACAGAAGAAAAGAAAACCCGCGCGAATTGGTTTGATTCCAGCCTGGCATGCAGCAGCAGCCGTGCGGTCAAAGCTGGGCACTCCGGCTTTGATCTTGATTTGATTAAATCAACCCTAGCTACTAGTCTACTATTACATGACTTACGACAATAATTTCGAAAATTAATTACATGCATCTTAAACTCGCTTAGCCGTCATCCTTGGCGCGGGCGAGCAGCTGCGACCGCCTGCTCTTGCCCAGCGTCTGGTCCCGCCGTTTGCCTAGGACGCCCTCGTCGTCGTCGCTCCGGCGCCGGGGCACTCTGACTTCGAAGTCATGCAGGTGCAGCGGGTACTCGAACGGCTCCGGCGGCTTGATCTCGTCGTCGTCCGCCGCCGCCGTACGTACTTCAAGTCGTTTCATCGCCGGCGAGAGTTGTGCTGCTGCTGCTGCTGGTTAATTGGTTTGATGATCTGCTCGTCGATCGTGGGAATTTATACACTTGATAGGCTGCAGGAGCGATCGATCGAGGACGACTCGGGCGGGGACTCCGACGCACGTACGATCGGTGGTTGTTTCTGGTCAAACCGCAATTGCATGGGATTTCGGACTCCCCTAACAAACTTTTTTTTTTTCGCTCGACGACTCTAACAAACCTCCTGCTTGTAGTTGGCTCAAGTCACGCTCTACATACATACTAGTTTAATGCCCGTGCGTTGCTACAGGTGACGCAAGTGAACCATACCCCATATTTTCTTAATTAGTTCTCATTTCTTATGTTTATCCATATAGCTAAATGCTGGTGCATTGCTACGGAGCAACCCAAAAATATTTCGGCAGCATTGCTCGTACAATAATCCTCTTACATGTCCCATACTTTAATCCTCTTACATGTCCCATTTCACAGCAATACCCAAAAGTTGTGTTTGATAAAAACTCACCCCTTGTTTTCCGTTCTTTTTTGTTTGCGTCATGTCTATCAACCGGAATGAAATCATCATGCTGAAGATCACTTCTTGTCAAGATTTATATAACAAAACACTAAAGAAAGAATCACAAGATTTTTTCCCTAGTTCCCTTTCAACAAAGAAAAGGCGACAAAGGTTAAAGACATTGCACAATTATTACATGTTCTAGCCTCGCATGTTAAAACAATCTTTGCTAGTAGTGAAGGCTGTACATCTTATAGACAATTAGACACATCTACTCGAAGGTACCCAAGCATCTGCTACTGCATCAGGGGCGGAGCTACAGTGTATTGGCCGGTGTCAAATGACACCGACGCCTAAGGCAAGTTCCCTTGTAGCTATAGTGCATAATCAAGAATTGACCCCATTAAAAATAGTTGTAAGTGTGTGTTACTAACTGTTTTGACCCCAGCGATCACTTTTTCTGGCTTCGCCCCTGTACTGCATCACCACTGGATGTCAGTTTCTTCCAAACTTGTTTAATTGCCTGAGCTGCATAGTCATCCAAGTTTGCCTATAGCCGTTAAGTTACCATACTGATAATAAAGAAGCAGGGGCGATTTACCATCCCTACAGCCCGAGCAGCCGCCCAGACTCACCAGTTATTTATCTAATCCACAAGACCACAACCAAATTACTCTCAGTAGGAAAAATAAAAGTGCAACTGGAGCCACTTTAAGCAATTCAAACTGAACTTGTGCTTAAATGAAGTAACAAGTCAGAATGAAAAAGAGAAGGAAGGGACATGAGGCTACATGCTCGTGCAACTCTATATTAAACATGACAAAAGCAATAAATAATACATACGCATACTTTTGGCAACACCACCATGAAAAAATAGTGTAAAATGATGCATAGACCTCAATGACTGCCCTTAGGAATATTCTACCAGTAAACTACAACTTTTCCTCTATTGACTCTGTATTGTATGTATAGCTTATGTGCTTACAACCATTCCTTAGAAATATTTTCAAGAGTATTCCTGAACCGAAACATGTACATAGACTTGGATTAGCAGACAACACATATAATGTGCATATCTCAGGGGCCAAGAACTTAATTAACCTGCTCCATTCACCCAATATTTTGCCACAAGAAGGCAAAGAAAAATTTGAAATCTAAGAAGAAAAAATAATTATTTGTTGTAGCAAGATCAGTTCAGCTAACTCACAGCTGTTATGTTTTCGCAGATCATCTGATGTGATGTGCTAAGTTGCTGCACTTGTATCGCACATGTCCAACTTCATCCTGCCCTATGGCGAGGCTACATGCAACCTCTTCGCCTTGGTAATCTGGTCAAACAATCATCAACCAACTTTTCCTCGAGGTTTTCCATCTTGTTCGTGGTGCATAGCCTGCAAATTCCTCGACCTTAATCTGGCTAGACTACATATACCATACCTTTTTGCTCCATGAGTGGAGTCATTATCTTGAAAAAAAATGCAGAATAAGACTCACATCAGCTGAATTTGCGACCACGGCTGCTAATGGTAGATAGGAAGGAGTTTTACGATACAGGCATACATCTGAGGCTAGTACACGCAAGGTTGCCTGACGAAATCGATATTGAGAGCAGCAAAACATGTTTGATAAGAGGCGCTGGAGGCCGGCAAGAGGAGGAAGGATCCTGGCAGAGGAGGAAATTACGGTGCTCTCTGCAGCAAGAGACTCGATGGTACTGCACTGCAGGACGGGAGAGCAGAATAGGTTATGGTGTAGGAACGGTAAATCTGAGACTCGATGGCATGCCGACCTTCCCGTTCCCTCTTCCTCCAGCCTGCTTCTCGACCTGCGCCTCCCTTCCCCACCATGGCTGCGGCCCCCAAGTGCGCGCCGCCTCAAGCCCCACCATGGCTGCGGCCTGGCGCCGCCCTGCCGGCCTGCCCCACCATGGCTGCAGTCCCCAAGTGCGTGCCGCCTCAATCCCCGCCATGGCTGCGGGGCCTCCTGTGTCTGAGCTCCTCCATGCGTCCACTTCACCAGCGGCGACGACGGCCGGAAGCCCTGCCTCCGCCCTGCCACGACATGCCTGCGGCCCCTCGAGCCTCAAGCTCCACCATGGTCGCGGTCTGGCGGGCCTCGTCCACAGCACGAGCGGCGAGAATGGCGGCCGCCCAGATACGCTCGCAAGCAGCGGTGGCCTGAGGGACTAAATCGAGAGGTGCGTGCGCGACCACGGAGATGCGAGCGTGCGGTCACGATGACTCCAATCGTCTGCCGAGAGGGATTAGTCTGCCGTGACGTACGAACGTACCATCACCGACCGCAGACTCCCATTTAATAGTAAAGATTGTAGTTAGCTAAGTCTTGTACTCCCTCCGTTGCATGGTACATATTTTAGTTTGGTCAACATACATATTAAAATGAGTGTGCCTACGTGGACGTCGAGGCAGCGGCTTCGAGGTTGTTCTTGTATGTCGGGGCGGCAGCCCCGGTCTGCTGTGCGGCGGTGACCCAATGAGGTGGGGTTGCGGCTCGACAGTGTGAGTGGCGACTTCGTGCCACATGGGTGGCGAGGTAATCGGCTCGGTTGATGCGTCGCAGAGAGGGGCGATCTTCAGAATGTCGAGGCAGCGGCCTCGGATATGGTGTGCCAGCAGTGGTCTGCCGGTAGTTGCCCCGAGCAGTTTGGACTGCGGGCAGCTAGGTCGCGCGGCGTTGCGGCTCATGTGCGAGCGGTGGCAATGTCGGGGTGGCGGCCTCGGAAGGTGGAATAGGTCGATTGTGCATGGCGTGATGGAGAGTTGGATGTCGCCGCGGCGGCTTCGAGGTTTCTCTACATCATCGGGTTTGTTTCGCCTTGTGTCGTGTGGGTGGCAAGGTTGCTCGCGGTGTTGTTTGTCGTCGAGTCTCCCGGTGGGCTGGTCGCTTCCGTCTACGTTCGAGTGTTTCCCGTATATGTCCCATAGCAGTTACAGATTCTTCTCTCCGGCAAGGGTGGAGTGTTGGCCGGCCAATTGCGGAGTGCTGAGTTGAGCTTGCATCTAGGTGTTCTCGAGTGTGTGTGGGATTTGGCCCGTGATGTTTGTTGTGGTGTTCGTTCTATTGTTTTCGACCGGTTTCTCTCGTTAATAAACTGGGCACCTTCTTCTTAATAAATGATAAATGGATAAGACAATTCTTTAGCCTTCGGTTTCAGATTTTTTTTTGTGTATCTAGACATATTTGTTGTGCAGATTAACTCATTTTGATATATATATATATATGTAGACCAAATTAAAATGAAAAATCATACCTTATAAAAGTGAACGGAGAGATACTATTTGTCCTCCCTCTAGTGAGGACTGTGTATTGATGTTACAAATAAGTGTATGTTACTGACAAAGCAAGATCAATGATCGCATCCCATACATGCATGTAAGAACGAAAATTGATCAAGTCACATGACTATTCTTATGAAAAACACATCTTAACCTATTAATCAATCTACTCCCTCCGTTCTGATTTAGATGACATTCATTTAGAAGTATTTATACATATAACATGTCTAAATACATCCACATGTTAGTAATGTAACTCTTTTGACAGCATTTCTAATCACTTGTGCTCACAAACTCAGCTTGCTACCTAGTGCTGCCATCCTTGTTTCATACTGCCCGGTTGAGTACTAACTAAACTAGTCGGTGTCTGGTTTCATACTGTATTTTCCTTGAGAATCAAACTGAAGAAGAAAACAAGATAGGTTCATGTCGTGGTAGCTCTGCTCCTGCAATGCACTCGCTGAATCTAGCTACTGAAACCATCCATCTCATCCTTCTTTGTTGGGTGGCGTGCAGGTGCAAGATAAACTCGGTTGGCCCTCCAAACGACCGGATCCAGCTGTGGGCCGAGCATGACCTCCCGCTAAGCTCTAGCGAGGATGACGATCAGGGCGCCATCTCACGTCCGGCAACGCAATGCAACATCGAATTGGTCTCCTCGTATGACAGACAGACATGACTGTAAATTACTAGTGTTAGCTCCCCTGGCGCTGCAACATTGCAGCAAAGAGAACAAAAAATATATATCCGGGGAAGAATGGCCCCCTCTAAGTACCCATACCTCCTCCGGGAGGCATCTAGGAGTGAGACTGTGGACAGGAAAACGGTAAGGGAGAACACACACAAGCCGCAGGATCTGAATTCACTGACTTTCCCATGGCTTGTCACCACGTACCTGGCGCCCTTCTATCCATTGTTTACTCTCCATCCAACGGTTAAGAATAGCCCAAAAAGTGAAGTGAGAATTGAAATATTCCAGAAATCGAAACAATTCTACCAATTCTTATATGACCCCTTTTTGTATTCTGAAAAAGTTTCGCTTCATTTGGACAATTGGTTAATTTTTAAATAACTTTTCATATTCTGAACTTAATATGCTATTAAATAATGAATGGGTTGTCCGAATGAAGCGAAACTTCATCAGAATACATAAGAGTCCATGCACAACTTACTGGAATTTATTCAAATTATTCAAAAAAAAAAAGAGTTTAAACTTGACTTTTGTGAGTTAATTTTAATCGTCGGATGAAGAGTGAACGGTGGATAGAGGGGGTCAGGTACGTGGTGACATGACATGGGAAAGTCACCGAATCCCAGTCCCAAGCCGCAAGGGTTACGCATGCATAGGCTGCGGCCCATATGCACGTAACATGATACGAAAGCAAACGACATATTCACCCATCCATATAAATCGGCTGGATCGATCACACCCCCGAGCACGATAGCAACGTGCAGAAAACAGGTAGGCCATCTTCATTTCGATACGATCTCATAGCACTCCCCTGATCTACATCTCGATCTGATTTCACATGCATTTATCTGTTGTGACAGGAGCAGGAGGAAGGAGGCGGTCGATCGCCGGCCGCCATACCGGCAAACCCGTTACTAGCGTAAGCAAGCAAGAGGTAATCGTCATCACAAACTTTGCCTCCTACGGTCCATCTTGCACTGACTTAAGCAACGTCGAATTAATCCAAGTTCTTTTTTTCTCTCGATCCATGCATGATGCATGAGCAGCCTCATGCACCCCATGCAGGCAGGCAGGATGGGGCCGGGCGACGGGTCAGCTAGCTGCATGGTACGTAATCCATCCATTTGTTCCTGTAAATTAATTCGACGTTGGATTGGGAATCGACTTTGTCTTTGTATAGTTGCTAAACATAGAGTGTTGCTACAAAAATCTTTGGCTCGGGGGGGGGGGGGGGGGTGGGGCAGTTGCCCCACCTGAAGTTGTCGACCACGCCGACGGTCGCCTCCCCACCATTTGGCGTTTACTATTGCATCCTCCTCCACCACCAGCCATCAACCCTTGGATCATCGTCCTCATCGGGGGGGGCACAAGAAGAAGAAAAAACCGACGCCGTGGGTACAATTGGTGGTCATTTCCTTAATGAGCGAAATGACAGCAGCTTTCGCGCGGTGGAAATCGAGCATTCAGAGGGTTTCTTCGTGGAAGACCCACAAGCTGCCCTTCATCCTCGGCGTCATTGCGGTCATCATATGCGGCTTGTCACAATTAGGTCGCGCCGTTTGGATCGCCACCAATGTGCGTAGGGGGATCAAGCTGGGAAATTGGTATTGGATCTTCGCGTTTGGTACATTCCTAGTAGGTTTTGGAAGGGACGTCGCGTCGTATTACGTTGTAGGCTCGTAGAGGCACTATCACTTGGAATTGGATTGTAATCGACAATTGTTGTAATCGACACTTGAATGCACTATCACTTAAGCAACGTCAACAGACCCCAACACGCACTGACTTAAGCAACGTCGAATTAATCCAAGTTCTTTTTTTTCTCTCGATCCATGCATGAGCAGCCTCACGCACCCCATGCAGGTAGGCAGGACGATGGGGCCGGGCGAAGGGCCGGTCAGCTAGCCATGAGCTTGGCAACATGGTACGTAATCCATCCATTTGTTCCTGTAAATTAATTCGACGTTGGATTGGGAATCGACTTTGTCTTTGTATAGTTGCTAAACATAAAGTGTTGCTACAAAAATCTTTGGCTCGGGGGGGGGGGGGGGGGGGGGGGGGCAGCTGCCCCCTGAAGTTGCCGACCACCCCTGTACACCTATGCCCACCATTTGGCGTTTACTATTGCATCCCCCTCCACCACCAGCCATGGCTCTTCCTCCTCCTCCTCGGGGCACAAGAAACGAACCCCTTGGCTCGAGCTCGGCGGTGTTCGCCAGAGTGAAGAATCATCTCCATCGCGCGTCGGCGTGGAAGGGCCATAAGTGGCCATTCGTCATCGGCATCATCGCTGTCATCATTGCCAGACTCACTCAACTCTCACGGGCAATCTGGATTGCGAGGCACGCGCGGAGAGGGTTGAAGCTACGAAAGGCCTTCTGGCAAATGATCATCGTCTGTTTATTATTTATATTTTTACTTCTCCATGAATGAATTTATTACTAAGCCGTAAATAGTTTTAAAACTGATATAGTCATGAATATATATTATTATTATTATTATTATTTGTTATTTCATTTGTATCTAACAACATTAATACAACTTTGTTTGTCATGTCTATGCTCAAAATCCATTGTTATTTTGAACTAACAAGCAAACACGCAAATGCATCGGTGGTAAAACTGAACTATATTTACCCATGAAAGTACATGATCGTTGAATTATATCCGCCTAAATCTTAGAAGATGGTATAAATATGAAAAATCACTTTCATTTATAGAAAATATTTGTTAAACATAGATGTACTATGGTGTGTGTCTATATTTCAGTATCTTAAAATGTCAATCCAAGAATCTGACATATATCAGCACAGAAGTTTGTAGACAATTATTTCCGCGCTTAGTTGTAAATAATAGAAAATTTTAAAGTGTGTGATGCCTATAAAATCATATACTGCGACGGAAATTGTCCTATAAGGTGATCAAGCAGCGAGATGCGTGTGCATGCATAGCTATCCCCATGGTAGCCCACTACGATAATACCTCGTGTAGCTTGTTTCTTGACCCGCCTGGAACATATCACCGTCGCCTGTAACCATAATGGCGAGCACAAATATAACTTGACCCAAAACAAAAGTGGATCACGAACATAATAGAACATTTAGAACTACGACTTGGACAGAAGAAAAAAACCCACCTTTTGCATGTGTGTTATGGGCCGGGCCGGATAGAGTGACGAAAGAGTCGTAGCAGGCCTAGCCCAACAGAATTGTGGTTCCGTGCGCAGTGCGGTTCGTGGGTAGAACCGTCATTCGGCATTCCCCATTTGCTTTCTTTTTTAGAACTATAGGGCCTCGCCCCGGCTCCATTAAACATGAAACCAGATACAGCATCTGAAATTACAGCATCCGGGATGACGCCGATCGCGACTCCAGGTTCAGCTTATTTATTACAGGCAGTGAAAAGAAAAGAGCTACCACTACTGCAGCAACCTCAACCACACTACCAACGACAAGTTCTAAAGTTTTCAGGCTTCACAACGTTAACACACATCTAGGAGGAACACAGCACCACTGGGGCAGGCAACTTGCACATCAGCGATTCAGCATCTTCACCACGCACCCATCTCCCAGCGCCACCAAATTCAGTTGGTACCCAGCGCCTCCTATTCCTTCTGCAGTCTTCCACCCGGAGCCAGCAGCTAGATGATTGGAAGCAGCTGGCAGTGCACCAGCACCTATCTTCAAGTTCACCCAGGGTCCCAAGGTAACCGTGGAGGCGCCCGAGCTAGCTGCTCCATGATGTTGGCCGCCTTCCGCGCATTTTCCTTGTCTCTCCCAGCGAACAGAATGCTCCATTGAGCAAGGTTGAAGGCTGCACGTCTCCAGATTACCTGCAGGCCAACCCACACATCACGGTTAAAGAAACTACTGTTTCTTACAACCCACAAGGTCCATAAAATGGAGGCAGTAATAGTGTTTTCCACTGCATATTTTTTCTCTGACCAAAGGTCAGTCACATTTTTCAAGCAGCGTGGAGAACTCAAAGTAATAGAATTGCTTCTAGCCGACGCCCAAATTTCTTTAGCTACTACGCAATCAAAAAGCAGATGCTCGATCGATTCCTCTTCATTACAAAAGAGGCAAGTCAAATCATTTAGTTGTTGTCTCTTCACTAGATTATCTCTAGTGAGCAACTTATTATGCGTAATTAACCAAAGAAAAAATTGGATTTTCGGTGGGATTTTAAGATCCCAAACAGCCGCTATATTAACAGGCATGATCCCCCTAAAGTTCACTACTGCATATAGCGACTTAACCGTATAAAGGTTTTTTGAGTCCAGTTTCCACAATAGGCAATCATCTTCCTCACTAAGCTGGAGGGATTGCGCTATCTGGAGAATCTCATACCACTGTTGAAGCAGGTTTTGATCAAAGCATCTTCTAAACGTAACTTTTAGTTGGTTTCCGTCCCAAGCTTCAGCAATTGAGATAGTTTTTTCGTTTACAATTACATAAATCTCCCAGTATTGAATTGCCAGGCTGGAAGGACCAAACCAATGGTCCTCCCAAAACCTTACTTTTCTGCCATTTCCAACCTTCCACTGGTATCCCAGTTTCGCAGCCTGTGCTGCCCACATCACTCCTTTCCAAAAGGGGGATGTATCGGTAGTATTGCAGTGAAAAATATTAGAACCATTACCCATATACTTATGGTCAATGATTTGTTTCCAGAGTTTATGGTTATCTAGCTGATACCTTTTAACCCATGAAGCCAAAAGGCACATGTTTAGGTCAGCTAGATTAGGGATCCCCAGACCCCCATACTCTTTCTTTTGTGTAACTAGACCCCAATTCGCTAAGTGATACTTAAAATGGCCTTCATAATTATCCCATAGACAATGAGCCATCTGGGAGTTTATCAAGGCTATAGCCCACTTGGGAAATTTAATTACACTCATGAGATAGACAGGGATGCTGGCCAGAACACTTCTGACCAGTTCTAGTTTGGCTGCATGAGAGAGTAGCTTCCCTCTCCAACCTCCAGCTTGCTTCAGGATTTTATCAACTAAAGGTTGAACATCCTCCCTTCTTAGCTTTTTATGATGCAGCGGCACCCCCAGGTATTTTAAAGGGAACTGCCCTAATCTACAACTGAGGATTTGCGCCACATTTTGAGCCTGATCTTCATCCACATTAATAGGAATCAGATCACACTTATGGAAATTTATCCGCATTCCCGACATTTGTTCAAAACACGAAAGCAACCATTTAAGGTTTCTAGCCCCTTCCGTGTCATTCGATAAAAACAACAGTGTGTCGTCTGCATATTGCATACTTACTACACCGGTTTGATTAAAACTGGTTAGTAGCCCAGTAATCTGGCCATGTCCCGCAGCTTTCATCAACATCTTTGTGAAAACTTCAGCTGTTAGGTTAAAAAGCAAAGGAGATATAGGGTCTCCTTGCCTGACACCTCTGCTAGCAATGAAATAATCACTATTGGTGTCATTTATACGAACACCGACAGAACCATTATCTAACAGGTTTTTAATTCTAGCAACCCACTTGGGGCTAAAACCTCTTGACTCAAGAACTCGAATTAGAAAAGCCCTATCAATACGGTCATATGCTTTTTCATAATCCAACTTAAAGATAAAACCAGATTGGTTAGTTCTCACCACATCATGAATAATTTCATGGGCTGAGAGAACACTTTCCAGAATATACCTCCCTCTAATGAAGGCGGTTTGATTCTGGGAGATCAAAGTCTCACACACAGTACCAAGCCTATTGGTGGCACATTTAGAGAAAATTTTAAAGCTGCAGTTTGTCAACGCAATTGGCCTAAATTTCTGAATGCTAATCGCATCAGGTTCTTTAGGAATCAGCGTAAGCAGTGAAAAGTTTAGTCTATACAAATCTAAACTCCCACAATTCCAATCATTCATGAGGGCAATCAAATCATCTTTGATCAGCTCCCAAAAATGTTGGTAAAAGAGAAACGAAAGGCCATCAGGGCCAGGTGCACCTTCAGCATATGAGCTGAATACTGCATCTTTAACTTCTTGCTCGGTAAAATCCGCATCTAAGAAGTTGTTTTGTTCACTGGATACTTTATCATTTTGCTCCCAAAAATCATCTAGAATATCTATGCCAATCTTATCCTCTTTACCAAAAAGAGTCTTATAGTAATCAACAGCAATATCGATTATACCTTTTGTGTCTTCTACTGCACCATTAGGGCCTTCCAGAGATGTGATAAGCTTCTTTCTCCTTCTCTGGTTTGCCGTGGCATGGAAGTAGGCAGTATTCCTATCTCCCTCCAGGATTTGTTTCTCCCTCGATCTCTGTCTAGCCTTGATTTCCTCCTTTCTCCAAATATCTGAAAGTTCAGATGAAATACATTTCATTCGGGACTTAGAATTAGGGGATAAAGGTTGAGTCTCAGCCAAAATATCCAGAAGGTCATACTCAGCAACTAAATGTTGCTTCTTTCTATTTTGGTCTGCCTCCACATTTATACACCACCCTTTAGTATTTTTCCTTAAATTTCTGACTTTAAATTGCCATCTATCTAAGGCTGTGCGCAACCGGCAAGGGCTTGACCAGGATTTTATTACTACCTGGTCAAAACCTTCAACCTGTAGCCACCATTTTTCAAACCTATACATCTTTACACGAGGGATAGGAATCGCACCCGTATCTAAAATCAACGGTGTATGATCACTACCCACTCTAGCTAAAGTCTTAACACTACTAGCCAGAAAACATCTGTCCCAACAAGTAGTGATAAACACTCTATCCAGGATGGCCATAATCAAATTATCTTGATTATTAGCCCAGGTATACCTTCTACCATTACTTTTAAGTTCTATAAGACCAAAATTGTTTATCCAATCATTAAACAAATCTGCCCAATGTTGGTTTATGTTACCACTGCTTTTTTCACTCGCTTCTCTAATGAGATTAAAGTCTCCAGCAATGGCAGTAGGTCCTGCCCACCTAGAGAAAACATTGTGAAGTTCATTAATAAACTCCAGCTTGTGTTCCTCATAAGCAGTACCATAAATTGAAATATATCTCCAGACAGCATTATCACTCTTGTTCTTAAGAAGAACAGTAACACTATATTTTCCAATATCCCAGGAGATAATATCAAAG
Organism: Poa pratensis; assembly: GCA_947311845.1. Lineage (NCBI taxonomy): Eukaryota > Viridiplantae > Streptophyta > Magnoliopsida > Poales > Poaceae > Poa > Poa pratensis. Next base: position 252,001 of record CAMZMU010000085.1, on the reverse strand, counting down.
AGATCCACACTGACTCCTACTAGGATACCTCCTGCAGTACCCACAGCAGGGAGCCAATTCCAAGCATATTTGCCTAAAGGATCTAAAACTCTAAGCTGGTAAGGTTCAAACTCAGCTTTTTTTGTCTCAGAAAGACTAATTAAATCAGGATGATGAACATTAAACAAGTCATGCACCCTCCCCAATTTTCCAGGTCGATTTAACCCTCTCGGGTTCCAGATAAAAGCAACTACCATTAAAAACGTAGTTTCTTTTTACTCCTACTTTTTCTGTTGGTCACCTCTAACCATGGCGACTCAACATAGCTGTCCTCACTATTGTGAGAGCAGCTTGGAGAAACCCTATCATCCATACTTGGAGCAGGGTTTCCCAACATTTCTTCCCCAGTTAGACTAATGTCGCTGGGCAAAAACATATCTGGGTGATCAGAATGGAACTTGTCCAATCTATCAGCTTCAACATTTTTAATGATCTCAATATTGCCTTCGATCTCACTATCAGAAATACCAAGGCTAATGCCAGCATTTCTAGCATTGTGAATTAAAGACGCATTATCAAGGGCAGCAAAGGAATTCGAGAAACCATGTATTTTACCTCTAGATTTTCCGGCATCTTTAGCTTTCTTTAATTCCTGAGCCTTCTCCAATATTGTTTTGCCATCTTTCTGAATTCTCTTACTTGCTCGGGTGGCCTGTACTGGCCCCCACTTTTTTTGCGTCTTGGCTTGTGGGGCAGTTTCAATCATTACTTGATTAGTCTCGCTCACTGCTACATCTTCCCCAACTGGCTGGATTTCATCATCTGATTCCTCCATTCGAGTTAAGAGGTTGGCAGCACTATTTTCTCCCGGCTCTCTGTCAGCCACCGAAGAGAAAATACCCACAGGACGAACCTGTCCATCAGTAATTTTCTGACGTACACTCTCCTCCATTCTAGCTTCAGAGATTGGAACTTGGAAATTTCCAACAGCGACAGTTCGGGTCCCTCCTCTTGTTGAGCCACTAGCAGGCGCAGGAGTTGTAGGAGGAACATTGCCCGTACCCCTGGACCATTCTGTTCCTTACTCTGCAGCTCCTGGAAGTCATCTCCCAGATCATCCTCTTCTTGTTCTGATGGGTCATCACCTCCAGGGTTATGTCCATCACCAGTATCCATCTCCAGATCATCTTCATCTACTGTAAAGAAGATCAGGTACAGTTGCTACTCCATCTCGAACAGCCTGTCTTTAGGAACTTTTTCCCCATCTCTCACTGAGACTTTTACACGAACCACTCTGTAGAAGCTTCTAAAGATTGTGTGCCAATCAACATTGACTAACACACCCACAGTTGAAGCAATCTGGCAGATAGTTCTCCAAGAGCACCACTTAGTAGGTATGCCCTCAATATTGATCCATTTTTCTTTTAACTCTGCGAAAGGCTCAGCTTCACCGTTCCACTTGGAAAAAGCTATGCTGACTCCCTTCTTCTTGAGATTGATAGAAGGAAACTCAGCCAGATCTTCAATCTTCTTTGAAGGTGGCAAGCGCAACAGATATTTATTGGAGGCTAGCTATCTGAACTGCCAGTACCCCATTTGCTTTCTTGCCGTCTCTTCTCCCACTAAAATTTCCCCCATTCACGTCTCCGTCGCAGGCGCCGATCGCCGGCCCGACGGACTCCATTCAATCCATCCCGGGATCGGCTGATCGATCGAAAGCTGCTGGGAGCCAGTTCACCGACCCGCCGGACAAGGAGAAGAGGAGGAAGAAGAGGTGTGTGTGATCGGGATGGGTCGGCTGTTCCTGATGAGCCTGCCGCCGACGGGCACCGTCTACTGCTGCAAGCACTGCGACACACCGCTCGCCTACGCCCACCAGATCGTCTCCAGGGTCCGTCCTCTCCCATCTCTTGTTTATTTGTTTATCACAGTAGTGTTTTGTTCATACATTTCCTGTGTGTGCGTTTCTTGCTGTTTGCCAGATGTTCCGCTGCAAGCACGGCAAGGCATACCTCTTCGACAAGGTGTAAGTACACTCCTCTGTTTTCTTCATCAATCGTCTCGAGGAGATTTTGTGCTCTGTTTTCCTTCTCCCCTGTTATGTTTCACTGTGTGATGACAAACAAACAATGGAATGGATGGCTGCAGCGTGAACGTGGTTGACGGGGAGAGCGACGACCGGATGATGACCACGGGCCTGCACACCGTCTGCGACATCTTCTGCGTCGCATGCGGATCCATCCTCGGGTGGAAATACGTAACGACCATCGCTGATCCTCTGTTTTCATCCAATCTTGTTCTCCATGCTTAATACTTTGATGGTCGGTGTCGTTGTCTAAGTGCTTGGAAAATCTCTGTCTGTCAGCTGTCTGCGTTTGAGAAGGACCAGAGGTGAGGCAAGTTCATCCTCGAGAGGTAGGTCGGTACAACTTTGCTTCAAGATTAAATATATCAGTTGTCTTAGGTATTGACATTACTTGTGCTCACAAACTGAACATGCTATGCCATTATGATTGTTTTATGCTACCCTGTTAAGTATGCCTACAAACTAAAACTAGCCAGCAGTTGGTAACACTGATGCATCACGAGGAAAAAAGTTACAGCACTAAATCAGTAATACGTAGTACTAGTATTTTCGGTGAGAATCAAATTGAAGAACAAACCAAGATTTTTGGTTCCTATCGTACCTCTGCTCCTGCAATGCCATCGCTGAATCTACTGAAACCATCCATCTCCTTCTTCGTTGGGTGTCGTGCAGGTGCAAGATAAACTCCGTTGGCCCTCCAAACGACCGGGTCCAGCTGTGGGCCGAGCACGACGTCCGGCTAAGCTCTAGCGAGGACGACGATCAGGTCGCCGTCTGACGCAATGCAACATCACATTGATCTCCTCCTATGACAGGAATGACTGTAAATTACTAGTGTTAGCTCCCCTGGCGCTGCAAATTGCTTACTTGTGGTTCCAGCATTGTCCCATTAGTATGGAATTGTATCTTCTCGTTAGATGATGAAGAACCGTGCCCGCCTATCTTTATAACCTTATGAATCAGTTAGTGGTCCTTCTTGTACATATATGAATGTGTCCACATAATAAAATGTTCATGAGTTCCTGACATTGAGCTGCTTTGCAGTTTAGGACCGATCTGTTTGTTGGTCTAGTTTCTGTTGTTAGTTTTGTGCTTTGCTATGTGTACCTAAAACCATTGATCAGTAATACCCTTGCTGAGCTGTGAGCACTTAATTTTCTTGTCTGAAGCAAAATAAAAATCATATGGGATTCATCTGCAGAGTAGAATATTCAGGTGGGTTTAGAAATGAGTTAGTTACAGTGCATTGTTGTGGCTGTATTTTATTTTGATAGAAACTTCCTAGAGGAAATCAGCCGATCACAAGATCATCTAAACATCGATTCGATGGCATGATCCGTGCTTGGTTGCCAACTTGACAAGGTTTGTTGGTGCCTTACGTCTACGGCCATGGCTTGGTGTTGGGGTGACGAACAAAGATTGTAGGTCACGACATACGAATCACGGTCTTGATCTTCAATATTTTGTCATCGATACAAGATGTTTGTCTTTCATGACTTTGTTTCCATGACATATCGGCCCATTATGGCATTAATCTCACACATAATCTCCTCCTGAAAACAGGATCTTTGCAATTCCTACTCTGTTTTTTTTAAGGAAATGGACTGCGCACGTCACCTCCTAAGAAAAGACGCTCATTTCGTAGTTCATTCACACAACACTTTGAGGTGTTGTAGCAATGTCCTCACAGTATCATAAGCAATAAAAATCCATATAAACTTGAGTGCGGACTAATGGCTCCAGAGCTACATGGAGCGTGTTTTTGAAAAAATCGAAAATAACATTTTAAAGTTTCAAAAAATCAAGATTGTTTTTCCAAATATAGATAATGATGTGATATACAAGTGTGCAAATTTTTAATTCGAAATATGTTGTATCGTGAGCTGGAAAAAATGACAAATGGTAGCTCTGGGTGGTGAAAAGTACACAGTTTCAAAACTTGAAATTTTCCGATTTGTCTTCTTTTGCAGCCCCCAATATTACAACGATTATTTAGTTCAAACTTTCCAAATTTGTAGATCAAGACATTATCTACATCTCGGATTTTGTTCTTGATTTTTTGAAACTTAAAAGTACTGATTTCAGTTTTTCAAAAAACGAGCTATGTGTAGCTCATGAGATATTTGCAGTTTCCGGTATAAACTTTCCATAAACAATATATTTGTAATTATATGTTTGTACTTTGTTTCTTCTTAGCTAACATGCAGCAATGACTTATGAAGTCATTCCCACATCACCTAGAGATGTTGTACTGATCCCCTGCAATAAAGAACATAAACAAGGGCATACTTTAAAACAAAAAATATCTCAGAATCCTTTCAAGCGTAACACTAGGAGCAGTCATTTCCACTGGATTTGGCAAAATACGAAGCGATCCATCTACGTGTTGTCGCACCGAATTCATCGCTATCCTCCTCAAAGATAAAAACTCCAATGCGTATACGGTTCCAAAGCGGTGCTTCTCTCTTCTCTTCCAAAAAAACCATTATCTTCGACCTCTTCTTTCCCAAAACACCCCAATGCATTCCCTTCTGATTGCTGCCATGTCGGACGACGGGTGGTGGACGAGCGACCTCATCCTGAGCGACTCCGGCGTCGAGGGCAACCCCGTCGAGTGGTGGGAGGAGGGCCACGGGCCGTGGCAGGAGAATCCATTTGAAAATTTATTTTGGAGTATCTTAATCAAATTATTTCTTGCCAAATAGAAAGTGATTTTTGCTACAAAAAATCTTTGGCTGGGGTGGTGGGGGGCAGCTGCCCCCTAAAGTACCCATACCTCCTCCATTGCCCTGCTCTCGTATCAATACTCATGTTTTTGGTACTGATATTTTGTTTGCTATTTAAATTGCCTGCCTGATGAGGAGCTCGAGGTGCTCATAGGCGAAGCTCTAGGCAGCTTCGCTTGATCGTCTGCCCGCCTAATTTGGGACTGCCCAGTTTACCATGTTAGCACAAACTATGCCAGCAGTGTCTGCTCTGTGTTTGTTGTGGGTTAGGCTCGCTGCTGCGCCATCAGTTGGCTGTGCGGCGTCACCCGGTAGCTTCACTGCCGGCAATCGAGTAAACTCGTTTAGCTTGTGGCGCTTAGGTCGAGCTCGTGTCTGTCGACCATGTTGTAACCTGTCTGTTCTTCAAAGTGCGATGGCCCTCTGTTGGGGTTGTTGCATGTTCTGTTTTCGACTGCTGTCTGCTGCACTCCTGCGGTCTGTCTGTTGTTGCTGTTTGGGGTTTGCTGAGTTTGATTAATGGATAGATCCTTCTCCATTCTTGATTGGAACCCGCGCGGCCTGAATGCCTCGGTGCTCTGTTCTTTGCCTTCAGGAGACGAAGATTGCCGCCTTCTCCGCGGAGGCGCTGCAAGAAACGCTTGGCCCTTCGCTGGATGGCTCTACGGTGGTGCCGGCGGACGGCACACGAGGTGGTGTGCTTCTCGCTTGGAACTCCTCCGTGTTCTCTGCCGACTGCGTTGAGGTTTCCACCTTCGTCGTGTCCGCCCGGCTCTCGCCGTGCTCGGGAGGAGCACCCTGGTCCATCACCACGGTCTACGGCCCCTCCGACGATGCAGGCAAGCCAGCGTTGCTTGACGAGCTCATCTCACTGCGCGGCCGCATCCATGGCCCGTGGCTGATATTGGGCGACTTCAACCTCATCTATGAAGCGCGCGATAAGAGCAACTCCAACCTCGATCGAAGAATGATGACGTGTTTCCGCGCAGCCCTCAACTCTAGCGAGCTAAAGGAGATCAAGCTCTCCAGCCGGCGTTTCAGCTGGTCCAACGAGCAAAGCACGCCAACTCTCTGTCGCCTAGACCGGGCATTCTGTGATGCGGATTGGGACTGTGCCTTCTCCAACGCCCGGCTGCAGCCCCACACATCCTCCATGTCGGACCACTGCCCGATCATCTTGACATGTGACTCGCCAATTCGCCGACGCCTCGCTTCTGATTCGAAGCGTTCTGGGTGCACCTCGAGGGGTTCTCTTAGGTTGCTGCCCAAGCATGGCAGGGCCCGTGCTCCGCGGCTGATTCAATTGGCAAGCTGAATGAGAGGATGGCGCGCACAGCGAAGGCCTTGAGGCTATGGCAAAAGAACTATGCGGGGACACTAGGATGCAGCTCCTTATGGCCCAGGACACGGTTTTGCTACTTGACGCGGCACAGGAAGATCGGCAGCTCGAGCCTGACGAGCTGAAGCTTCGGAAAGCACTCAAGTCTCGCATTCTTGGTCTAGTGGTGATCGAGAGGATTAGGGCGCGGCAGAGGGCGCGTGTGAACTAGATTCATGTGGGAGACACCAACACCCGCTTCTTCCACTTGAAGGCCAATGCTAGACGGCGAAAGAACTTCGTTCCGTCGCTCGCCGGTGCACAGGTGATACCCGTAGAAGTGATAACCTTCAGTAGCTACCTGCAATGATAAGTAAACGGGGTTAGGTTGATCCTCCAAGTGCAGAGTATGTAGTAAGTGGAAGACGTGTTTTCCCCACGAGGGTGACTCGAGGGTTTAATATCGAACTCTCGGTGAATCAGTAGTGAAAGGTTTATCTTCCTATTCTTCTTTTGGTTACCTACAAAACAAAGTTAAATGTTTTAGTCCTCAACCTCACCTATTGTTGTCAAGCACAAGGTGTAAGAATGATATCAAGATAGTATGTGATGCAAACAAGAAATAAATATGCAATGATGGTTGTAAATAAATATGCAAGGATGATGATAACAATGATAAATGATATTTTTGGGTTTTTAATGATGAATGCAAGATGTAAAAGTGTTTTTGTATTTTCGGATTTAGTAATTGCAAAAAATGGAAAAGTTGTTGGAAAGTTGTTTCTTATGATTAAAAATGGACCGGGTTCATGGTTTCACAAATGCACTCTCTCTTTAATAAAGTGGTAGACAATGGAACATAGGAGTTGACATATGAGATTGCAGCACAAAGTTTAATGACAAGTTACTAATTATATGGGCATCACGTCCTAACATAGAGACATTTTGGTTATTAGTCTCACTTATACTCCACCAAGATGCGAACTAAATCATAACACCTTATTAATTAAGATAACTCAGAGTATAGCTTTAAGTATCATGACATGAAGTTAAAATAAAAACATGCTAGATCTAGTCACGGAGAAGTGGCAAGTCACCCACAACCCTTGTAGCATGATAGTTTTGTTTATCCCTAGTGAGGCAACAAAGTAAGGTAAAACACCTAAGTGGATCGCAGAACTATCTCTCACGTTCACTGCACTAGCTACCCCCCGTTACTCCAACTAATGCACACATCACCCCTCACGCGCTCTTATAAACATGCTTGATCATAACAAGTGAATAAGAACGGGGTACATAATATGCATCTATATTCATAACTGAAACAAAACATTTGCAATCTCAAACATATATTAACTCATAAAAAGATCCACCACATAGGAATTACAACGATGACCGTAATCATGTTCGGCAGCTCATAGGGTACTAATTAGTGAAGCTCAAAGAGAGGAGAGATACATAAGTTACTTCCACAAACCCATAGTCCAGAGGTGGACTACTCCCTTTTCATCATGGAGACGGTGGAGATGTCGATGGAGAAGATGGAGACCACGCCGGCAGCGCCCCGCCGGAGTTTTCCCCGTCCAATCTGCAGCTCCAGATCTCTCTTTCGGTGTTTCTGTCTTTCGGCGGCGCTTGTTCCAGAGAACGTCGGGGGCTATTTTTATAGTCAGTTTTAGGTCAAGACGATGTCGGTGGAGAAAAGATCGACGGCAGCGAAGCGTCGAGGCTGATTTTGGTGGGCCCCACGCGGCCAGCTACGGAGGCCACGTGGGCCCCCCTCTTTTGGGCCTCGGGGCTCTTCTTGTTCGCTTCCTTCGCCCCCAAGTCTTGTTCCTTCCAAAAAATGATGCTCGTAAATTTGCAGGTGATTTGGACGACGTTTGGGTCCCTGACACTTAAAATGAAAAAATAGGGTTTTCTGCCTACGCAGGGTTAATTCCATAAAAATAGGAAATAAATATAATATTTCCAAAAATCATTATATAACAGTGATATAACTCTTATATGATGCAAATATGATTAGAATATAAGTAATATAGTGCAAAGTTCATGTATGCATTTTACATGCATCAACAGGGCATTGCTACAGAGCATGGGCACAAGGCCGCCGTCATCAAGGATTTCTTCGGCTCCTTGCTTGGCACGCCGGCGACCTCGGCTCACACGATGGACTGGGCTGCTCTTGGGTTGCCTTCCCTTCAGCTCTCGGAGCTCGATGAAGCTTTCTCCTAGGAAGAAATTCTTGCCGACATGCCAGCTGATCGTGCGCCAGGCCCGGATGGATTCAGTGGCGCCTTCTTCAAAGCGGCGGCGCCCAACATCCACGACCTTGTGCTTGCTTTCCGACAGTCGTTTCAGCTGAACAAAACGAGCCTGCACAAGATGAACGAGGCCCATGTGGTGCTGATCCCCAAGGGCGACGACGCGGACACCATTGGTGACTTCCGGCCCATTAGCCTGTTGCACAACTTTGCCAAGCTGTTCATGAAGGTGCTTGCCTCTCGCCTCGCCAAGCGCATAAACGAGCTAGTCTCGCCGGTGCAAAGTGCTTTCATCAAGGGGCGATCGATCCAAGACAACTTCTTGCTCGTCCAAGGGCAAGTCCGCCGTCTGCACCGCGCCAAGCGGCCCTCCCTGTTGGTCAAGCTCGACATCGCCATGGCATTTGACAGCGTCTCGTGGGTCTACCAGTTGGACATGTTGAGAGCCCGTGGTTTTAGCCAGCGGTGGTGTGATTGGATTGCGCTGCTCCTCTCCACGGCTTCGTCGCGTGTTCTACTCAATGGGGTGGCTGGTGATCGCATCCGCCGTTGCCGAGGCTTGCGGCAGGGGGATCCACTATCCCCCTTCCTCTTTATCCTGGCAATGGAACCCCTGCAGCGGCTGATTGCGCTGGCTGTCGAGGATGGCGTCCTCTCGCGCCTCCCTGGCCAGGCGAATGAGGTCAGAACCTTGATGTACGCGGACGATGCGGTTTTCTTCATCATGCTAGTTAAAGAGGAATTGGAGGCTATCTGTGAGATTTTGCAGCGTTTTGGCGAGGTCACTGGGCTATGTGTCAATTTCGCCAAAACAAGTGTCATCCCCATCTGTTGCGACGCCTTAGATGTGGCTGACATCGTTTCCCCTCTTGGAGCTAGGATCGTGGCCCTGTCGTGCAAGTTCTTGGGGCTGCCCCTTAGCTTGCGCAAGCCGCGGAAGGTCGATTTTCAGCCTCTTCTTGATCGCATTGCTAGTAGGTTGGCGTGTTGGAAGGCCAAGCTTCTGTCGGCGGCAAGGAGGCTCATTTTGTTCAACGCTGTCTTGTCTGCCTTGTCCGTTTATTGGATCTCTGTACACACAATGCCGGTGTGGGTCAGAAAGGAGATCGATCGCATCAGGCGTGCTTGGTTGTGGCGCGGGGAGGAGACATGCCAATGGCGGCCACTGTAAGGTGGCCTGGAGCAGGATTTGCCAGCCGTGGGAGCTCGGAGGACTCGACATTGTCGACCTTGATTGCTTTAGTACCGCTCTACGCCTCAAATGGCTATGGCTGGAGAGAATGGCACCGGACAAGCCTTGGGCTGGCATGCCCGTGCCTTGCTCCCTCTCCGATCGTCAGCTGTTCACCACGGCCTTCACAGTTACCATTGGGGATGGATGTGCTCCACGATTTTGGTTTGATAGTTGGATGGAGGGCCGAGCTCCTTTCTCGGCTTTCCCGGGTCTCTTCCTTGCCTCACGACGCAAGCACCGATCCGTCAGCGAGGCTGTACAGGAGCAGCGATGGGTGGCCGACCTACAGGGACGCGTCACCACAGACCTACTGCCGGCGTTCGTGGCCCTATGGCGTGCGGTGGCCGAGCTGCAGCTTGTCCCGGATTCTGCGGATGCGTTTACATGGCACTTCTCCGAGTCCGGCCTGTACTCAGCCTCCTCTGCTTACAAGATGCAGTTTCTGGGATCCACGCTATCGCCACTCCAGCCGATTATCTGGGAGGCTTGGGCACCGGCTAAGTGCAGGCTGCTGGCGTGGCTCTTCGTCCAAAACCGTGTCCTTATGGCGGACATGCTGATGGCAAGATGGTGGCCGAACTCCTAATTCTGCCCCCTGTGTATGTGCAACTTGGAGACGACGGAGCATCTGTTGGTGGAGTGCCCTTGGTCCCGAGACTTGTGGTTCAGGGTGGCCAATAAGTTCAGTCTCGCTACCATGCGGCCGGACGCTTGGAGCCTCCCATTGTCGTCCCTCCTGTCTTGGCTTGCGTCGATCTCCGCAGTGGTGGGTGTCCCGGCCAAAACCGCCAAGTCGCTGGCGCTGCTAGTTATCTGGGCAATCTGGCGCGAGCGGAATTCTCGGATATTCAGGGATGTGCGCCGCTCGCCCGACGCGGCGGCACGGGAAGTGTTCGACGAGGCGGGCTCCTAGGCCTTAGCTGGTTGCCGGCACATACGATGCCGCGGGTAGTCCCCATTGTTTTGTAGGGCTTGCCCTATTGTGTTACCTGTAACTCTGAGTTCCTTGCAACTCTTTCTCTCTATCAATATATAAGCGCAGCTCTCCTGCGTCGGTCTAAAAAAAGACTTTACTTCTTTCTCTTATGCTATGTACCCTCTGTACGTATAGCGTAATGTGTTCGGATTTGTTTGGGTTAATTTCGTTTTGGTGTTCGTGTGTATTGCTGGCAAGGTTTTAAATAGCCGGCTATAGCCCAGCTATAGCCCGGCTATAGCCTTTCGAGAGGCTTCGCGCTGTGGCTATGGCCTTCATAGGCTATAGTGATAATAGCCGCTAATATCCCGGCTAAATTGATTTAGCCCCGATTTAGCTCCGTAGCCGCTAAATTTTCGGCTTAGACGCCCAAAAAGTTTGGACCAAAATTTTCCGCTCAATCATATTTGGAGCAAAACTCAACCCTATATTGTTTTTGACATGTAATATGGGTATAGAACTCTACCTTGAACTATGTTTAGTACTCTAGTTATTCGTATCTCTTATGTGAATATGTTATGTATCAGCAAATTAGTGATATTTATACGAATACACGCTCTTAAAAGTTAATTTTCTATCATTATATGTCAAAACGGTTATAGGGTCATAGCCGCGCTATGGCCCGGCTATAGCCTTTCATAGCTTTCAAAATCATCGGGGCTAAATGCAATAGCCGGCTATTTAAAACTTTTTTTTAAACCAATCTATTTAAAACCTTGATTGCTGGTTCTTTGCTGAACTCTGCTGTTGGATGGACAAGACAAATCCCAGCTGGATGTCAACGTGCTGATCGATAGATTAGGTTGCAACTAATATTTCATTACGTATTGGAGTAGCTTGCTAATTAATTGCGGCCCTAGTTGATCAGGTGGAGATGATGGTGTACGGGTCGACGATGAAGAGTGGCCTCTGCCGGATACCACGGGATAATGATGCTTGGGAGCAGGAACTAACTATCAGATTGCAATATCTTGCATAATTACATGAGAAGTGCATGCTTTCGAGACAGGGGATGCATATAAGCACCTCACAAAAATTCAGCCTCGACAAATTATTTACAATCTTGACGGAAAAACACTTGATCCATCCATCCATCCATGGTGGGATCGTCGTCGCCGGCCTAAACTTCCTCGGGCTTGTAGGTGGTGCCGACCTTGAAGTCGGCGGGCACGACGTCGTCGAAGACGTTGCGCATCCCCTTCTCGGAGACGAAGCGGAAGTTGAAGGGGCCCTTGAGCGGCTTCCCGCTCTTGACCTCCCACACGCCGTCGCCGTTCTTCGTCAGGGGAAGCCACTCCTCGGAGCCGTGCTCCTTGAGCTCCACCTCCGCCATCGAGTCGCCCTCCTTGTCGTACTTGATCGACAGCCCCAGCTTCTTTTCGTCGGAGCCCTTCTCCACCGTGAACGTCACCGTGGCCGCGCAGCCCACGAGCAGCGCTGCCAGGACCGCCGCCACCATCATCCTGTTTGAAGAAGCCATTCTGATTTGCTTGCTGCTTGGTTCTTGTGTGTCTGTGTGAATTTGATTCTGAATTGGTGATGGGTGATCGGTGTGGTATTTATGGGCGGCGCTCCGGCCATGTTGCACATCTACCTACCGGCCGGGCTTGTCGGAAGGGACCAGAGGTCCGGAGCGAGACACCCGCGTAGGCATGCACGGACAAGCTCGGTCTCATGCATGACCACCGACGTCATCGCCGGACCGTCACCACACACTGTTACCCAGCAACCATTCATTTGCAGGAAGTCATTTTGCATGATCTCCCACTGCGAACACGAAAATAATTGTTTGAATAAAATATACGGTGCACTTTTTTGGGAACGCAAGGTTCATTTCATTCGGAAGCGTCTCAAATTCTCAAATATTTTTGGATCCCCAGAAAATCAATAAAATGAGATTCAGGTGGGTGCTTTTGCACCCCCCGGTGACCCCTCAAAAAAAATTATGTTGGAGTGTGAAATATTCTTGATATAATCCGTATATATATTTTGAGGAAGTCATTTTATACATTCCTGTCGGCACGTTCGAGATGGAGCTCGACCGTGTAGCTACACGTACACGTGGCATTTTTCTGATGGACGAAATCTGTTTAGCGGATGAGAAGCAGGACACGTATCACCTGACATCAGCACATGCACAGCCGTTGCATGCATGCACGCCGCCACGTATGCACCTCGGCGCCACGTGCACCTCCACAGCAGGTCGGCCATGGCGGCTCAACAACTTATTTATACCTGCTCCGACACATATGCGTTCTACAGCTAGAAGAGCTTGTTAATAAAGATCGAGATACCTTCCAGACACGAACTCGAAGATTAGAGCGCGCACATGGCTTCGTCGGCGGTGAGCCACAGCGGGCAGCTGCACCATCCTCCGGCGGCGGGGAGCATGATGGCGCGGGTGGACCGGCTGGACATGGTGGTGGGGTACCTGGAGGAGATGCGCCACGGCAGCGCCAGGTCCTCCACCTCGCCGTCCACGCCCACCACGTTCTCCTCGTCGTCGCCGACCACGCCACGGTGCCGGCCGGCGGAGGAGCTGCTGCGGGAGACCAGGGCCAAGGGCAGCCTCGTGGAGCGCATCGCGTTCCTGGAGAACCGGGTGCTCAGGATGGAGGTGTGAGTTTTGGTGGAACGATCGTTGCCCAGTAGGGTCGATCGGATACGTGTTATATGGGCCGTGGCATTACAGAAGGCGTAATTAGGTTGGAGTACTACTCCATACCCAATACGTATTTATCAAAATATAAAACACATTACAATTCTAACAGCCTCCCTTAATCGCAACCTTCGGAGAGGTTGAGATTACGCATAAACTCATGTAGATTCTTGACTGGCAAAGTCTTTGTAAAACCATCAGCAACTTGATCCTTGCTTGAAATGAACTTGATGTCAAGCAACTTATCTGCAACTCTTTCACGAACAAAGTGATAGTCTATTTCAATATGCTTGGTCCAAGCATGAAACACAGGATTAGCAGACAAGAAGGTAGCACCCAAGTTATCACACCATAAACATGGCTTTTCCTTTAGTGCAACACCAAGTTCATTAAGGACAGCTTCAACCCACATCAACTCAGCTGTAGCATTTGCAAGAGCTTTATATTCAGCTTCTGTGCTAGATCTTGACACAGTCTTCTGTTTACGTGCACTCCAAGAGACCAGATTCGGTCCAATAAAAATAGCAAAGCCTCCAGTTGACCTTCTGTCATCAAGACAACCTGCCAAATCTGCATCTGAGAAAGCACTGAGCAAAGTAGAGGAGGATCTCTGAAATGTGAGTCCAACACGAATTGTACCCTGAACATATCGTAGAATCCTTTTGGCGGCTGTCCAATGAGCAGAAGTTGGTGCATGCAAATACTGACAAACTTTGTTTACTGAGTAAGAAATATCGGGTCTTGTTAATGTCAAGTATTGCAATGCACCTACCATACTTCTATAATTTGTACTATCATCAGGACCAAGAGGAGCTCCCTCAGTCAAAGACAATTTATCAGTGGAGGACAGAGGCGTGGGACAGGATGTGCACTTAGTCATACCGACTTTAGCAAGCAACTCGGTAGCATATTTTTCCTGAGTAAGGAGCAAACCATTTGGAGTTTTCTTTACCTCAATACCCAGAAAGTAGTGTAGGTCTCCCAAATCCTTGAGAGCAAAATCAGCATTCAGATCATGAAGGAGAGCCGAGATAGCTTGATCTGATGAGCTTGTGACTATGATATCATCAACATAAATTAGAACAAACATCATAATACCAGACTTGTTATAGAGAAAAAGAGAAGTGTCAGCCTTGGATGGATAAAAGCCAAGTTGTTGCAACTTGGTACTGAGTCTAGAATACCATGCTCGAGGAGCCTGTTTGAGACCATACAAGGCCTTGTCAAGTTTGCATATATAGTGTGGAGTTTGTGAGTCTTCAAAACCTGGAGGTTGTTTCATGTATACTTCCTCTTCCAGAACGCCATGCAAAAACGCGTTCTTGACATCTAGCTGTCGCAAACTCCATCCTCTGGAAACAGCAACTGACAAAACAATACGAATAGTAGCTGCTTTGACCACAGGACTAAAAGTATCTTCATAATCTATTCCATACCTCTGTTTAAACCCTTTTGCAACAAGTCGTGTTTTATACCTGTCAATTGTGCCATCTGCATGCTTCTTGATGCGGTATACCCATTTGCAGTCAATAAGATTTTTCGTATGATGAGGAGGAACTAGGTGCCATGTCTTGTTTTGTATGAGCGCATTATATTCTTCCCCCATCGCTTTGCGCCACCGTTCATCTTTAAGAGCCTCCGAAAGTGTACTTGGTTCCCCTGTAGACGTAAAAAGACACCAAGGAATAGTGCCATCAGTAGGTACTCGTGGTTGCTTAATACCTTTTTGTAAACGAGTTCGAGGTTCCGGAGGCGGAGGAGGCGGGCGAAGGCGTTGGTGTGGTTGTTGGTGCAGTTGTCGGTGTAGAGGAGGCCGCAGCAGACCTTGGCGTAGAAGATCCAGCCTCTGCATGGCTGGACAGAGCATCCGCAGATGCCTCCGAAGCTGTCGGTGACGTGGCAGCTTCTGGTTTGTGCGGGCTTGGACTTCTCCGCGGAGAGCGAGGCGAGGACTGGGTCCGTGGCGGGGATCGCGACAGCGACGTGCGCGGCGGGGCCCGGGAGCGTGGCCTGGAGCGGGACGTGCCATCTCCAGGTTCGTCAGGCGGAGGCGACGCGGTTTCCGCGCTTTCGTCAGGCGGAGGCGACGCGCTGTCGGACGCGGTGGACACGGAATCGTCCCCGGGATCAGTGGAGCCATCAGGGCCAGAATCAGCCTCTGGATCGGAGAGCATCGGATCTTCCTCGGGATCGTTGACAGGCAGACACCGTCTGTCGTTTTGCGCCTGTTTCTTCAGCGTTTCAGCGCCATTTGACGCCAAATTTTTTTGTGATTCTTTTTGCTGCGAGCCTGCACCTGTAGCTGCACTGTTTTCTGCACTTTGATCATTAGTAACATCTGGTATTATAGGCAAGGACATATAGTCATCAACATTTGCATCCCCATGTGTGGAAGTGATGGAAGGTAAAAGAAGAATATCTTTGCGAAGACGTGCACCGGCATTAGGATGAAGAGAGGCAAATGGAAAAACACTCTCATCAAAACACAACATCTCGTGATATATAGATACGACCGGTGGAAACTTCTAAACACTTGACTCCCTTATGACGTGGACTATACCCCAGAAAGACGCATCGTGTAGAACGAAAAGCTAGCTTGCGCTTGGTATAAGGACGTAAATTGGGCCAACAAGCACAACCAAACACTCGAAGAGATTCATAGTTTGGCTTGGTATGAAGAAGACGTTCAACGGGTGTATCAAGATTTATAACTTTACTTGGGAGTAGGTTTATGAGGAAGGTGGCGGTGAGGAAAGCTTCATCCCAAAACTTGAGGGGCATGGAGGCATTGGCAAGCAAGGCAAGACCTACTTCGACAATATGACGGTGTTTGCGTTCAGCTGAACCATTTTGTTGGTGAGCATGTGGACAAGAGACATGATGAGAAATGCCATGCTTTTGAAAGAAACTATTGAGTTTTTCGTATTCACCACCCCAATCAGTTTGCATAGTGATAATTTTTCTATCAAATTTTCGCTCAACAAGTTGTTGAAAATTGAGAAACACTTGATACACCTCAGAACGTTTCTTGAGCAAATAAATCCAAGTAAATTTACTAAAATCATCGATAAAGCTTACATAATAGGAGTGTTTGCCAACAGACTCAGGTGCTGGGCCCCATACATCAGAAAACACTTGTTCCAAGGGAACAGTGGAAACGCTAGTAGAGACAGGATATGGCAACTGATGACTCTTAGCTAACTGACATGGATCACAAACATAAGGACTAACTTCTGGAGTATAGGAAATCTTATTGTTTCTAAGAACTTGCTGAACCACAAAAGACGAGGGATGCCCTAGACGACGATGCCAAGTGGACGATGATGGCTTTATTGTAACGAAAGCATGCTTGGAAGACCCGGTGGAAAACGGCACTAGCGGGTAGAGACCACCATGGCATGGCCCTTTAAACAGAATTCTCCTTGTGCTTTGATCCTTAATTAAAAAGAAATCAGAGTGAAACTCAAAAAATATATGATTATCAAGTGTAAGCTTATGAACTGAGAGAGATTTGTGGTGGCACTAGGAACATGCAAGACATTTTTAAGATGTAAAGAAGCATGTGGGGTGCATAATGTTGAATGACCAATGTTGCTTATTTTCATACCGTTTCCGTTTGCAGTTTGGACGCGATCACGTCCTTTGTACTTGTCATGTGTGGAGAGCTTGCTCAACTCTCCCGTGATGTGGTTGGTGGCACCAGTGTCCGGATACCAGTTGGTATCAACACCATAGGCAGCAAGATTTGCGTTCTTCTCCTCCTCATGAGTATCATCATCAGAATCATCACGATCTTGGTAGCGCCACCAACAGTCACTCGCGGGTGCCCATGAATCTTGCATATCT
Source organism: Poa pratensis (assembly GCA_947311845.1). Classification (NCBI taxonomy): domain Eukaryota; kingdom Viridiplantae; phylum Streptophyta; class Magnoliopsida; order Poales; family Poaceae; genus Poa; species Poa pratensis. Next base: position 234,913 of record CAMZMU010000085.1, on the reverse strand, counting down.
GGCAAGTGACATTGACATAAGGTGTGGGAGCACGATCACGGAAGCCGCTCTTGCTATCATCACGGCGGCCTCCCTTTCCTCCATCACGGCGGTTGCGGTCATCACGCCTGTCGTAACGACCACGACCACCACCTCCCCCATCACGGCGTCCTTGGTCACCAAGAGAGCGAGAGCGCCAGGGACCACCACTGTCCCGGGAGCGCCAGGAACCTCCATCACGTCGATCACCTCCATCACGGCGACCACGTTCATCAAAGCGGCCTTGGTAACTTCCACCACGGGCAAGATGTGCTGAAGAAGTGAAGGACTGGGCAGGGATGGCATCCTCTTCATCGGAGAGCATCTCGCGGCGCATATCATGCGCGGCAATCTGGGCAAACAAATCATCAAGTGTAGTTCCCCGTTGTCCGTTGACAGCAGCAACGACATCATTGTATGTGCCATCTAGCCCGTTGAGAATATACCCAATGAGCTCATCATCATCAATGGGCTTCCCAGCAGCAGCGAGCTCAGAACCAAGCCCTTTCATGGTGGTGAAGTATTCTGAAGCGGTCATATCCTTCTTCTTCTTCGTCTTGTTGAGGGCCGTGCGAAGGTGAGTGATTTTGGAGCGGGAAACAGAGGTGAACATGGCAGAGATCCCCGCCCAAACTTGAGCCGTGGAAGTGTACTCATAGAAGTGTGGAAGAAGCTCCGGTGAGATAGTTTCGAGGAGCCACCCCATAACTTGCTGGTCACGGACAATCCAGGCAGAGTACTGGGGATTGGCAACGGTGGACTTCTTTCCTTCCTCATCGATTTCAATGGTCTTGTCCGGAGCAGCTTCAGTTCCATCCAGCAAGCCGGTGACCTGGGCTCCACGAAGATGGGGGAGCACCAGCGCCTTCCACATGAGATGATTCGTCCGTGTGAGCTGCTGGGTGGGAGGATTGCCGAGGGTGACAGCGGGCACGACAGAGGAGGACGACGACATGGCGATCTTCTTGGTCTTGGAGTCTTGATGCGGCGGCGGCGGCAGTAATGCAGCGGCGGCGGCTGTTCTTGGTTGTAGGGGTCTTGGAGTCTTGATGCGGCTGCGGCGGCAATAATGCGGCGGCGGCGGCTGTTTTGGGTCGTAGAGGTCTTGGGTCTTGATGCGGCGACTACGGCAGGGTATGCGGCAGCAGCGGCGTTTTGATCTTGATCTTGTGGGCAGCGGCGGCGGCAATGGTGCGGCGGCGGCGGCCTAGGGTTTTTCGGCGACGGCTAGGTCAGGAAAAGGTGGCTCTGATACCATGTGAGTTTTGGTGGAACGATCGTTGCCCAGTAGGGTCGATCGGATACGTGTTATATGGGCCAGGAAGAGCCCCTGGCGTGGCATTACAGAAGGCGTAATTAGGTTGGAGTACTACTCCATACCCAATACGTATTTATCAAAATATAAAACACATTACAATTCTAACAGGAGGAGGAGGAGCGCATGGAGATCACGCCGGAAACGAAGACGACGGGCAAGTTGAGTAGCAGCATGAGTAGCGCCGGCGGCGGCGGGAGCGAGAGCGGGAGGAAGAAGAAGGGGCTCAAGAGCCTGGTGAAGTCGTGCGTCAGGGGAGGCACCAAGCTCAAGACCAAAGAGTAGCTAGTCGATACACACATCGATCATGGGATGGGCCGGTGTGCCTACAGTGTACCATGTACTGTACATGTATGTGAATTATACACCTGTGAAGTAATATGTGCGTATATCATGACCCAAGAAACTTAATTTGGCACTGCCGTGTACTCCCTCATCCGTTTAATTAGGTGTATAGGGCCTCTTATGAAAAACAATACTCTGTCCATGTCTGAATTGACATGATCCATGCATTTTTGTTATCAAAATATCTTTGCCCAATTCAAAAAAAGTTGGTCGTTCTGTTAATTGAATTTTAGTTTCAGTTTTGTACTCATTAATTATTCCCAGTCGATGACGTCATTGTATTTTGTACGTATCCCTACCATGTGCTTCTCCACTCACACTAAAGTATTGTACTTTTAGGTCAATTTTTTTGTTAAGCTTGACCAACTTTATTATAATGAAAATAGCAATATTGACAACCTAAATCAATATCACGAGATACATTTTGAAAATAGTTTCGTGGTACAGTAATTTAGAATAATAAATATAGTTAACTGAATTTTCCTCGCAATATACTAGATTGTGAGTAGGAGCTGTGAACCGTTGATGCCAAGCTATTTGTGATCGACCGTTAGGCATAGACCAACACACTTGTCCCATGCAATGCTTGTTAAACGTTGCCATCGGTGATGCTTGTTCGCGGTGAAGTCGAAGTCACGTTATGAGGTTCACTAGATCTTGAAGGTGATAATGCCACTTGTATTGAATCTCGACAAAGGCTCTCGTCTTGAATCTGCATGGGTAGCCGAATAAATCGGGAGAAAATTCCTTATATAACACTCCCCTAAAATCGTGTTCCTTATTTGACACCGGTGAAATTTTTCTTCCCTATATGACCTCTCCCCAAATTTTCTTTCCCTATATGACACTCTAGTTCATTTTGTTCACCAAAGAGGCATGAAAAGACATTTTTGCCCCTGGTGCACGTGACCAAAATTCTGTACAGGACCGTAGCTGCAATATATTACATATTTGTCGGCATACCTAAACATTGGGCTATTAAAAAAATGTGATGTTCGTAAGAAAATAAAGGCATCATTATTCAACATGTTCTAAAAAGAAATTTTGCAAACTTTCATGTGATTATGTGAAGTACGTAATCTAGAGACATAAACATCGTGTTAGGAATACTAATTCCTCATGAACATCGTGTGTGCATGTAAATCTCTTGTCCGAGTAGGACTAGAGATCATCACCGGTAGGTTCTTGTGCTGTGTCGCTTGCCGTGTATAAATACCCATGTATGTACGATACATGTAAAGCACCACCGCGAAATCAGTCAAGCAAAAGTCACGATAAAGGCCTTTGGAATTCAAATCGATTATGCGTGCGTGCGTGTTGTGCTTAGCTGGTTTGCTACCAGCAATAACAATCCATCATCTGCTACCTAGCTTAGCTGGTTTGCACGATCTCGCCGGAAGGATCAGGTAATTTGGCCACCATAGTGAAGAAGCTAAGCAGGTTTATCATATTTAGCTATACCTATACCAAATATAAAATTCAGTTCTTATCCTATAATTTTTTTAACACATTATTCAACAGGGGTAAAAAGGTCTTCTCATGCCTCTGTGGTGAGCAAAATGCACTAGAGTGTCATATAGAGAAATAAATTTTAGGATGCGGTCATATAAGGAAGAAAATTTTCATCGGTGTCAAATAAGGAACAAAATTTTAAGTGAGTGTCGTATAAGGAATTCTCTCATAAATCGATGCCTCGCTGAGAGGCTATCCCACAACAACAATAACAACAATCAGTGCGTGCTGTAATGGTTTTTCCTCTGGTTTTTAATGTTATGTTCTTTTTCAACATTGACAGTATAGCTTTCACGAGATGAGATGGGGTGTCTATGATTTTATAAAAAAAAACGACTCGGGTCAAAATCACCACTTGTCGGAAATATCCCTCCTTGAACACGACTATTAAATATAAAAAAAAGGATATAGAGAGCAGTTGTGATAATGTTAAGGCAAATGTGTCCATCACGGCTTGAATCCAGACAAATGGATTTCGTAGAAACCGTGGAATCTGCTCTAGACTATTCGAATCGAAATCGATCCAAACAAAGCTAGTGATTTCGTACAAAAAATGCGGTGTATGTATGGACTGTTTCAATCCGGATCCAAACAAAGTGATTTTGGACCTCACGACGGCGACGACGCGTCCAACCAAGAACCACCGCTCCAGACTAATCGACCGACGCCGGCCGGCCGGCTGTCGCTACCGCCATTGCCGTCCTCTCCCTCTCTCCACTCCAGTGGCTGCCTACAAACCAAGTGTCGCCGAACCAAGCCAGACCCTGTAATCTTCAGCAGCCATGGGAGAAGCAGCGGCGGATGATATCCACACGGCGGGGGTGGTGGTGCCGGCGCCGCGGCCCAGCAAGGGCGTGGCCTCCTGGGCGCTGGACCTGCTGGAGCGCCTCGCCGTCCGCCTCGGCCACGACAAGGCCAAACCGCTCCACTGGCTCTCCGGCAACTTCGCGCCCGTCCAAGACGAGACCCCGCCCGCCGCCGGCCTCCCCGTCCGCGGCCACCTCCCGGTCAGCCTGCCTGCACCCCTCCTCTCTTATCTTCTCAACGCAATCTATGCAGGAGCGGTAGTTAGCTGTTGTTGTACCGATTTTGGCTGGCCGGCGGAAGGAAAAATCCATTCTTTCCGATGATGAATGAGCAAAATCTAGCTCTGGATTTCCCCCTGTAGCTCTACTGTTCGTCAGTGAAATCTTGATGGTGGATCTTAGGACCGATTCATGTCCAAATCCTCAGGTGGTGAGGACCTGGGACTGTGCTAGTACTACATCGTTAGTCAACCTGAAACCAGTTGTATCCATAGATTGAATTAACAAATACTACTCGGGAGTCGACGACAGGCCTTTCTAGTCAACACACAAGAGAGATAGATAGATAGATAGATAGATAGAGATACCTGGAATTAAATGCTTGTTCATTTATTTATAAGACCCCAGCAAACATTTTTGACTCCAAAAGCTTCACCAGCAGCAGGAGTGCGTATTCTTCTTTCCTCCTGCCTGTTTGCATCCCCTGTTCATTGGTGTTGATTTCCCCCTTTGCATCTCTGAAATCAAGTGACAAGTCTCACCATGGTCTTCACTGGCGTCAAGCCGTCACTCGAATACGTGTCGGTCATAGGCCTCCCCCCTGATTTCGCTGGATGAAAGATATGTTGGTACTCCGAAATCAAAATGGGCCGCCCCATTGTGAGAATTGAAATTACACCCTGTCAGACAACATGTCTGTGAGCATGTGTACATTCTTTGTAGTGGTCGTGAACCTATCTGTTAGTCTTACCTTATGCGTTACTCTTCATCTTCACTAGTTCGTTCGTCCTAGGTCTGTAGGCCGGGATCTGACCTTCTGATCATAGCATCTTAAATTACATTTCTTTCAGCATTCTGTAAGAACAACCTCCATGCTAATTTACTGCTTTCTTACAGAAACTGGCTCCCCCACTATTCCTTTAAGAACTTCCCTTTCTTATCAAGTCATCATCTCACTATATTGTCCTTTCTTTTCCTCACTGTGCTCCTTTTTTTTTTTGTCTACAGGAGTGCTTGAACGGAGAGTTTGTCAGGGTGGGACCTAATCCAAAGTTTGTCCCTGTTGCAGGCTATCATTGGTATTGACTCTTACTTGTTCGCAATTTCCCTTGTCTTAAGTTAAAAGACATGATTCTGGTGGCCATGCACCAGTTCCCAGCAAAAGCTTAAACATCAGTTTTCTGGTCCTAAGGGCATAAACATGGACTGTTACGTTCCTTGAAACAGTGTGGCTACAATACTCCATATCTGCTTTCATGAACACATAAATGTGCACACAGGTTAATCGTGATAGTAGTAATAATAATGCATTTTCCTTTTTGCAACACAAGTGCTCATTGTCACACCTATTGCTCACAGTAATTAAGTTTCAAATTTCGATCCATTCTTATTTTGTGCCTTTTGTTTTTGCAGGTTTGATGGAGATGGGTACGTGACACAATCTCTACTGTTTCGGATATTGCGGATATGGCTGTCGCATTGTACATTTTGAACTTTTGCTTCACGGTTACATAAACTTCTACATTGTACATTTTGAACTTTTGCTTCACGGTTACATCAACTTCTATATTGTTTCGTACAGAATGATCCATGCAATGCGTATTAAAGATGGGAAAGCTACGTATGTGTCAAGATATGTGAAGACTTCTCGCCTCAAGCAAGAAGAGTATTTTGGTGGAGCAAAGTTTATGAAGGTAAGCATAGTTGTTTGATTAAAAAAATCTGAATTTTCTTAACAATCACTCTCCATCTCCAACTGTGTTCCATTTCCCTTATTCATGCTCGCAACTTCTTTACTCTGTTAAGATTGTAAGATATACCATACATATGTCCAACTTAATCCATCATTTTTTACTTGGTGAAGTTCTCTAATCAGCTTAGTTAATGGCATAGCTGATCTGATACCAACTATAATTTCCTTTGGTATATTTTTGGTGCCTGCTCATTTTTGTCAGTTGTCAACTTGTGATATACCTGTAATTCCATAGGGGCCTGTGTTGTGTCATCTTAGTTTCTTGGCTGCTACATTGACTGTATGTTAGGACTTTGGACCACAGTTTATTCTGGGTGATGGCATCAATACGTGATATATGATGAATCATATTTAGGTCATACCATCTGATAATTCAAGGCTACAGTGTAATAATTTTAAATGCTTACTCTCCTCACCCTCAGTGGGTTTGGTGATGGCCATATACATAATCGGTTGTGCACGCGTGTGAGTTTTCCCCCTCAAATATTACAGATTGGAGATTTAAAGGGCTTTTTTGGATTGTTTATGGTTCAAATGCAAGAACTTAGGAAAAAACTGAAAGTCTTGGATGCTACTTATGGAATTGGAACAGGTACTTGTTGAACTTCTGCAGTCACTGAATGATGTATATCTACATACTTTTCATGGCCATTTGATTTTAGTGGCATTTTCTTATATGTTCCCTTTCTTTTTCAGCTAATACCGCACTTATATATCACCACGGCAAACTCATGGCCCTGTCAGAAGCAGATAAACCTGTAAGTTCTGAGTCTGTTAGCACTTTTTTTTCTGTATGTGTGTGCACATGCCATGGGAAATAGGGAGACTGAAATGCAGTCGTGTTGGCTACATGTTGAAACATTACATCTTGTTGTAACTTGTTATCATCAAGGACAATAGCTATGCTATGTGGAACATGAATTTCTGTTCTTGTTTTCAGACGTTGTTAAGGTCCTTGAAGATGGAGACCTGCAAACTCTAGGGTTGTTGGATTACGACAAAAGGTTGAAGCATTCTTTTACTGCTCATCCAAAGGTTGATCCTTTTACAGGTACACAGCTGCACACGGTGATATCGTACTTTTTTGACCATGTGATATCGTAGTATTTCTTATTTCCTTTTAAGATAATTGGTTTGAATGATGTGGTTATCCTTCCTTCAGATGAAATGTTCACCTTTGGGTACGCACACGAACCTCCTTATTGTACATACCAGGTGATCACCAAGGAGGGAGTTATGCTTGATCCTGTGCCAATAACAATTCCAGAACCTGTAATGATGCATGACTTTGCCATCACAGAGAATTATTCCATATTCATGGACCTGCCTTTGTTGTTTCGACCAAAGGTACATCATGTTCTATGTGCACTAGCACTTTCCAAGCAATGTCATCCATAATAAATGCCTTCTGTACACTATGTTTTCTTGCACCATTTCTTTTCATCCTGTTGAAGGATGCCCCAGTCAACATCTGTTCAGCATTTCCATGGGATAGGCATTTGCATCAACAATTGATAATGATTAAAACTCTTCATAATCTAGTCTTATTGCTCTGCATTCTTGTATAAAGGAAATGGTGAAAAATGGTGACTTTATCTTCAAGTTTGATCCTACAAAGAAAGCTCGTTTCGGTATACTCCAACGCTATGAAAAGGATGACAAAACTATCAGATGGTTTGAACTCCCCAACTGCTTCATATTCCACAATGGTATGTCATTTGTAACATTCTGCGTGGATTCTGAATGTTATCATTTTCATACTATCTGACACTGTAGCAGAAGAACTAAAACTGAAATCAACTTCTCACAACACGATGAATTAAGTGCAACAACATTTCCTTGAGTAATTGATCTGTTAACACCGTGTACACAGAAACCAGAAATAATTAACGGAAAAATAAGTTAACCTCCACCTGTGAATAAGGGAGCCAGTTCCATCTCTTGCTAATTTTGTTCGAGCATGTGGTTCCAATTGATGCATTTCACAGTTTATGTTAATCTTAGTGAACTGATCGCTAGAAACACCTCTCTTGTCATAGCTAATGCTTGGGAAGAGGGTGATGAAGTTATTCTGATTACCTGCCGCCTCGAGAATCCTGATCTGGACAAGGTGAATGGTCACCAAAGTGAGAAGCTTGAGAGCTTTGGGAACGAGCTGTATGGATACCTGCGGTCTCAGCCTTTGTTTTAGTTCCATGCAATCCAATGCTTTGGCCTAACGTTATATCTTTCAGGTATGAGATGAGATTCAACATGAAAACTGGCGCTGCTTCACAGAAGCAGCTCTCTGTTTCCGCTGTAGACTTTCCTCGAATCAACGAGAGCTATACCGGCAGGTACTTCTACTGTTTCCTTCTTTCTGTGATGGTCATATCATTACTGAAGCTATACATCATGAGTTAACTTGTATTTAGAGTATAAGATTATACTGAATCTATACATCATGTTCTTGTTTCTCATCTGTTACTATGTTGATGGAACACACAGGAAGCAGCAGTTTGTGTACTGCACTATCCTCGACAGCATCGCGAAGGTGACTGGCGTCATAAAGTTTGACCTGCACGCGGAGCCAGAGAGCGGCAAGAAGCAGCTCGAAGTGGGGGGCAACGTGTGCGGCATATATGACCTGGGACCTGGCAGGTTCGGTTCAGAGGCGGTTTTTGTGCCGAAGGTGCCCGGTGTGTCTGGAGAAGAGGATGATGGGTACCTGATACTCTTTGTGCACAATGAGAACACAGGGTACTGCTTTCCTTTTCCTTCCGTACGTCACCCATGTCTGCTGCTGCTGCCGCATGGTGTAATTTAATTATTTGCTTGAGAAATGTCTGTAATTGGCAATTTGTGTTGTGGATGCAGCAAGTCTGAGGTTAATGTGATCGATGCCAAGACCATGTCCGCTGATCCGGTGGCGGTCGTCGAGCTGCCGAACCGGGTTCCTTACGGGTTCCACGCCTTCTTTGTCAACGAGGTACTCCTGCAATGTTCTTTTCTGGTTGCGCTTACTGTTTAGAGAGAACTCCAGTATTTTGCTAAGCTTGAATTGTGCATTCTGTCTAGATGGTACATATTTTCAAGTTGAAAAACGAAATGTGGTTTGTGTTTTGACAGGAACAACTGGGGCTCCAAGCAGAGGGATGAGCCCAGCAGGATCGCTGTAATTCTGTTTCTGTATGTCTACACGGTTGAAAATTTATACTAGAACATAAAGTACATATATATTAATTGATATATAGGAGGTAATTAGTAATACCCTCAAATATTTGTAAAGTGAATTATTCGGTACTACATAGGAGAAACGTGGCAAATTTTATGATATACACCGTACCCATTATTATATATATGAACTCTACCAACAAAATATTGCCTAGTTCCATGCCCATGTTGGATTTTTACCAGTAAGCTCTCGACATAAATAATAATACCGATAATATTAAATTGATAAAGGCTTGTGTGCCAACATATATGCTGGAGCTACTTGGTCTGTACTGGAAGGCCTGGCTCAGTTTCATATACATGCTAGCTTGCGTGGAACCACAAAGGCTAGCTACATATTAGCTTCTAAAATAAATTAATCAAAACTTATGCACATGTACTAGGGCGGTAGCTACGAACTACAAGTACATAGATGTTTGTTTTCACCCTTAGATCCTTGGAAAATATTTATTAGTGTTTTCATCAGTTCCTTGACCACGTGTGGCAGCGAGATGTACTCGATGCAGTAGCCTTCCAGCTCGGCGCAGCCGTGGCGCCCAGCCAGCTCCATCGTGGCCAGCACGTTCCCCGCCGTGATGTTCTCGGCCAGCAGGTTCTCGCACAGCCACCTCATCCTCTCCAGTTGGAACCGGCACGCCGCCGCCAGCATCTCTCCAGCGATGACTGTCAAGGAGGAGTCTCCGGCGCCGCCAGAAGGCACTGCTGCTAGGTCGTCGATACGGGGGAGCTCGTCGGTGTAGATGAAGTGGAGCATGGCCTTGAATGTTGAGGCTTTCATGTCGTCGATATTTACGTGGTCTGTGCCGGTTGCTGATTCCACCAGCTCGTGTAGCGCGGGCGACCGTGTGGCGATGATGAGCCCGTGCGCGTGGACCTCGCTCTCCTCCACCAGGAACTTGACGTCCCAGCCCTCCTCGCTCGCCAGCAGCTTCTCGAGATGCCAGGGCATGTTTGAAGGCGGCACGCGCACCACGGGGCTCGTGGCGGCTGCGCCGACGGTGTTGCTGCTGCACGACTCCGTGGTTACCTCCACCTCGCGCTTCGTCTCCGTGTTGCCGGAGGAGGAAGAAGGTGTTTTGTTGCGGACCACCGCGCGCTTGGCTACTTTCTTTGTGATCGAGTTCCTTGTACTCCTCGGTGGCTTCCACGGCCTCGTACACGTCGGGGTCGGACGCCATGTACTCCACGCAGGAGGCCTCGAGCTGATGGCAGCTACTCCTGCGGCCGTGCACCAGCATCAACGTCGCCATGACATTATCGATGCCGATGCTCTCGGAAAGTATGTTCTCGCACATGAGCCGCAGCCTCTCCAGGTCGTAAAGATCCGCGGCCACGAGCAGGTCACTCGCCATGCCTCGTGGTCCCGGAACGCGTCGGGCACCGCGAGCTCCCAGGCGACGGGGGCGCTGGACCGGGCCGGGAACACGTTGGGCTCATAGTTACCAGAAATCCGGGTCGTCCGGGTCGAGGAACCGGGTCGCGGGTCGAGGGTCACAACTGTCGGGAATAAGGTTCGACGAAGGGTATACATTTTTGGTACCCCAATTTGGGTCGAGGATCGGGATCCACGTCATTTTGGGTTGATGACCCTGGTGCAATTTGTTGGAGTGGTTAGCTTGACTGCATGAATAACATGTTGACGTGTAGGGAAATCCGGCTTTTTTGCCTTGATTTGTTATCTTTAATTACGTGACATTCATGGAGGCAAAAATTCTGCATTTCTTTCGGAAACATTGCGATCTCCTTGTTAAAATATAAAGCCTAGCCCTTTCCATCAGTTCGGACTTTTGGGATAATTGGCTAGTGCATCAATCTAATATGGTATCAGAGCCAGGAGGTCTCAAATTCAAACCCTGGCTAACGCACTATTTAATATAAAAATAGTTGCGCCCTCCCTGCTACTCCACGTCTAAGGTCTTACCGATTGTCCAGCCTAGACGTGAGGGGGAGTGTTAAAATATAAAGCCTAGCCCTTTCCATCAGTTCGTACTTTTGGGATAATTGGCTAGTACATCAATCTAATACTCCTGACTATTATTACCTGATACTGCGTGAAATCCCGCCAGGAAATTAGGGCCTCTAGCTCAGCAATTCTTTCCCACGTGAGGTGACTAGACTAGTACTGGACTCATTCTTTCCCACGACGCACAAACCCATCTCAACTGTTGCTCTGTTTCTTCTCCACGAACCACAAATCGATTCTCTATGCCCAAATTCACTTCATCTGTTCAAGTAAATCCAGTCGAACACTGCAGTCCAGCCATGCCTCCGGCTATCCGGCCTCCCCTAGTTACTAATCAGATGGCGACTAAGCTCCGACGGCGGCGGAGGATGAATGGAGAACGGCAGGCTGCGGTGCGGCGGCGGCCTTTAGGTCGGCCGCGGACGGAGATGGCGCGCGTGCGGACTGCGGAAGGAAGCCTGGTATTTACTCCTTGATCTTTGGTACTCATTAGGTATCAGTAGCCATTGATGATGGAACAGAGCCGTGACCCGGCCAGGACCCATGGCGACCCACCGTCGACCCCGACCCTCGATTTGGGTCGATCGACCCCGGGTCGCGGAACGCGGCATGGACCCCGTTTCCGGCTACTATGGTTGGGCTCCTCGCTGCGCCACTCGGCGGTGGGCCAGAGGCCCGTGCCGGCTGGGTCGTCGATCCTGAGGCTGGCCGCGGCGACGACGGCCTCGTCGGTCTCGTTCCGGGAAAGCTCCAGGGCGATGGACGCCAGGTTGACGCGTTTTGTTAGGGTTTTGCGGAAGCGGCAGAGCAGCGTCCAGTGAAAGCCGCCGGCGTCGAAGGTGCAGGACCTGACGGCGTTGTTGTCGGCGCCGAGATGACGACGCGTGGTGTAGCCGACGATGTCGAGCTGGTGCGCGCCGCGAAGGACCACCGTCCTGTGCGTCGACGCCGTCTTCTGCTGCGCCGCCACCGTCGCCATGGCCTGTCCGCAACTGATTCGCTGGATCGATCGATCGATCGATCGTGTATATAAGAGACCGGTCGTTGGAATATGTGTGTAGTCCGGTCCGGCTGACCGATCTCAGAAAGAATTCCGATTGCATGACCAAATCGTGTGTGGGTGTTCTATTTGGTGTTTCAACCTTTTCTAGATACCATCTCTACTGAGTGTTAGCTAGTTAGCTAGTAATACGGTACTACCATCTCTATCTTTGCGTAAATGTGAGTCTGATTGGATGAATATGTGTGCAGTCGGGTCAGGCTGGAAAAGAATTGGGGTACGTGGTGCTCACGACGTTGAAAAGAATTGGGATATGTTTCATTTGAGTTTGGGAAATTTCCCTTTTGTGCCGTCGCCCCGCATCTGTATGTGGGCGATGGTGTATGTCCGTCTATACTTTACTCTAAAGGGAATTCGTCGAGCCCGATTTTATAGTTTATACATATGCCAGCAAATATGTCCGTGCGTTGGTACGGTGAGACCTTAAATCAAATTGACATCCTTTCATATGTAAAGGGAGGGTCCGAACGTCGACTGATTCCAGTTGTATGGAGGCTGCCTAGAGGTGGGTGGGGTTACAGGGAGGGTCCATACGGCGGTGGACCGGTGTAGGAGAAGTTCATGGCAGCGCATACGTCGTCCGAGCATGCCGTCGGCAAGCGGTTAGATTGGCGGGAGCTGGCAGTTCTCTAGGCAGTAGAATTACCAATGACAGAAAAGATGAGAGTAGCTAAGACCGCTCACGATTCTCCATAGCGCAACTTTCATTAATAATTTTTGCGATAATGTTTTTACAAAAAAAAAGGCCAACCCGACGTTGGGCGACTTTAACTTAATTAAAACGAATTTGGATTTATGAAGTTCCTTTTTTTGCAATATCTGAAAACGAGCCTCATGGCTCATGTGTCAAAAAAATGTAGTGAGGAAGGGGCTGAAATGCAACGTTCATCTCCCCGTTAGCTTCTCTCGAAATATGCTTAAATTTGATGGAGCTAGTATTGGAAGCTAGATCAACTATATCAGCATAAAATACCCGCCGAATCATTCCACCACGTGTCCGTACCCGTGCACGCAGCAATTGTCTCCATAGAATCTGACTCAGCTATGGTGTTGCCTGCAGGCTAGAGCCAGCCCATGTTTCATCGCCACGGATGGAATGTTCGGAATGTAAGTCAGCTCGCGGCAATACAGTTTCCTTGGTAATCACGCAAAATAGCTCCTGTAGCCCCATCAGCATGGTAGGTAGCATCAACATTCAACTTAATTTGTCACGATTCAGACTTGGACCATCTCACTTCCGACCGAGGCCTGTTGGTTTAGAAATCTTGGTGGAATTAGCAACCATTGCTAAAATAGAGCCCAAGAATTGCAGCTTGTAAGCCGACCAAAAAGAATACTCTCCTCTCCGCGACGCAGCCGAAGTAAGCTGCTGAAGATCAGTGTCGTTTAGCCAAGCGTGAAGGTTCAGTGCGTTGCGCACAGAGCGGTTTTTCTTTTTTGAGCATGAGAAATATCACCAAGGCAGTGCCCAACTTAGCAATCACTTAGGCCCCGCTTGGTTCACCTTATTTTCTCACCCCGGGTTGAAAACGACGGATTCCTTGTAATATTACGGAGCATTTAAGTCCATAAAATTAGACCGGTCAGCTAATACCCCGCATCCAAGCGGGGCCTTAAGCGGAAACTAAAACGACCTCCACGTGAACACAGCTTTTTTGATATGATCCACGCGAATACATATATCTTGGTCGCAGCTGTCCAAGTAATAACGCTAAACTGAAGGAGACCAGCTGCTTCTGCTTGCTCGGATTGGCTATGTGTGTGGATTGGCCATCAGGCTTTTTGATCCTGAAGTACTGCTTGCATGCTGACTGTATATATCTCACTAGTGCTCGACCCGTCAGTTTGGCACCGATGAGTAAAGTCTGCATTGATAGTACTAGTGCTGTCTGGTTCCAGCTTAATTTTGTTTGCCCGATATATATATATGCTGCTGCTTTTTATGCGTCGTGCATCGCGCGAGGAGCCAATTCTCAGTTTAGTACCAACGTTGTAGCTAGTAGTGCTACTACTGTTCCTTAATAAAGTACATATTGTAGCAGATTCACACTTGAGATAACAGGGATGGCAGGATGCGCCAGGCCGTGGCAAACCTGTAGGAAATTGTGTCTTGCAACATTTTATATATTTACTACATTGTCCGGAATTAAACTTCAGTGTGGAAGCATCACGGAAATAATAGGGAATTAATGATGTGGAATTGTACTTAAGAAAATATACTTAAGAAAGCCGGTACGGCTATACTGGAACACAATGTATATTAATACGCTGGAATAATACCCGGGAACAGTATAGAGCGGAATACCAGGTTGTCCATAGGATTGGCTCTATGGATTGTTAAAGCCTGCGAGTTTGATTTTGTATTCGAACTCGGCGCATGACTCACACATACGTGTTGGGACCTAATTGTTTAACAGTAATAGGCTCGGTTAATGGCTGTTAATGATAGTGGTTGGTTTAACAAGTCACGAGTCCTATCTGAAAACAATTGAGTTATCTGGAATTGGAGTCTATATAAAGGTCCCACCCTCTAGCCTCAAGATGCATTGTGAGCGGCACCACCGATAAGGCAGAGGAATAGAGGGTAGGCCGAATAGCTCCTAAACCCTAATTTCTTACAATGGTATCAGAGCCGGAGGTCGACGTCCGCCGGAATCCACTGCAAGTTAGCTGTTCGCCGCTGGGAAGCCTGATCTGCTATTCAGCCGTCGCGATCCCTGTCTGCCATATTCCGCTGCGCAGTCGGGTCGCGTCGATCGCCGCGTTGATCCGAGGGAAAGACCCGCTGTGCACGCGGCCGCTAATCTAATCCGCTGCTAAATCACGTCGCCGCCGATCCAATCCTGCTCCGAACTCTGCCGTCGTGGCCGCCGCTGCTGATCCGCTGCGACTCTATCCTCGCTTTGCTACGCTGCACACTCGTCTCGGGCGGATCGCGCATTGTTTTGTCGCCGATTGGATCCGTTGCGCTGCAAATCCTCTATTCCCAACTGGGTGTACGCGTAATTGTCGACTCCCGTGCAGTGCTCCGCCTGGGCATGCACGCTGGTGTCCAACCACTTGATCTGAACGCAAGCAGATACTCCTTGCTGGCTCGAGGAAAGAAACCAGGAAATTCGTTGGAATCCATGGAAACTTCTCTTGATTGCTGCACACTTTCCGCGCAGTCTATTGTCGGAGGCAACACTTGTTCTGGAAACCAAATTTATTTTGCGCGCACAGATCAAGGAAATACTAGTAGACAGTAGCTAGTTCAGTTTTACTACCTCGGTGGATCAATTTTCTGCTACTCTGCGTCATTGAAGGCTGCAAGTCAAAGTCTCGGCGGTTTTCTTTGTTGATTCTGCAGACCGGTAACACTTTTCTGTCTCTGGCATCAAGTATTGTTTACTGCAAGTTATTTATAACATGTAGACTGGTGGTTCTAATTACACGGTTTGGAAAAGGAAAATTATTTATTGATATGTCTAAACCGGAAAAGCTAGAGGAAAAGGAAAATCATGGAATTTGGACTAGGAAAATTGACTAGTCCACATAGGTATATCAATATTTGATTCTTTATCTGTTATATATGAGAGTGCACAGATTACATGGAATATTTTGTGTAACCTGGAAGAGGACATATATATACTTTGAAAATGTGGACTTCTTTTATTGGACACCACTCGCCTTTAGAGGAAGTTGGAATTCACTCCGAGGAAATTTATTAAACTCATTGTCAGACGGATTAATTATTATTTTTGCTACTATGTTTTTAATTGCTACGGGATTTACATTATCACCGGAATATACTGGACTCATTGGATTACTCCGAAATCTATCGGAGTATTTTAATAATTCATCGGAATTCTCTGGCGCAACGATGATGAGGCGACATGCATGAAGCATGTTTATAATGGAAGTGGCATTACTTATTATTTTGGAGGAATATGGGAAATACTCCAATGGAAGAGTAAATCGATATTTACTCAACGGTATGTCCAATGTTATTTCTTGCACTAAATATTTATTTGTCACTACTTTTCCATATAGTTGGATTTTTTACTTTGCCTCTACATCATAATTTGATGGAATACAATAGCAAATTTACTGACATGTGAACAATTTCAAAGGAATAATAAGTGTATTAATTAGTCACTAATGATAAATTGTATATACTTTGGAATTGGAAATTATGTAATCGAACTCTGTTTATGGAGGAATTATCATTTTGTCACTTACGATGAGAAGGAATTTTAATTTACACTTCTCTATCGGAATTTGTTGGTTATGTATGCTATTTGGAAAAGGAAAGTGGAATTATTGCTCAATGGAAATTAGTGCATTATTATCGAATTTAACACAATGGTGTCGTTTATCTTGATAATCCATTGGAAGTTGGTTACCAAATCGTTTATTTGGTTGTGAAGATAACTCCGTATGGAGGAACACTTGTAAAAGGAACACATGCTCGGAATTTTATTATTGACGTTATTTACGACTTGGTCATACTCTACAAACAGAATTACGATTGTTAATTCTGGAATTATAAACTTTAAGTGGGAGGACTACAGTTATGGATTTCTCTTCAATGTGACATTTGGTTTTACACTCCCATTAGAGGTACAATTATTTTATCTCATTTACAACTTGGTCACATATCAAGGAACAAAATTAGTGGATTATTAATTCTGGAATTCTAAGCTTTAGTGGGAGGATTATGATACTTTATCAACACATATTTACGGTATTTTTGGACACTCCTACTTGAGGTGGATATATTTGTTTATTTCATGATTCACTTGATATGGTTATTAATATCTTTAACAATACAAGTCGGAAGGTTTTTGTTATATTAACATCTCATACTGAAGTGGAAAATCAGTTCATCAAAGGATTACAAGGTTTGAAACTGATTGGTGGGGGAAGTACACTTCAGGAATATTAATTCAAACTAATGTGATGAGCATGGAATTATTCACCGTTGTCTTATGTTATATACTCCATGGTTGAATGGAGGAATACAACTCTTGGTTATTCACTGGATTATGAAAGCATTACATACTACTATTTGTTGAGTAAGTCATTATTTATCACAGTCACTATTTATATTTTGTGAACTGGAAAGAGGTATTCTATTTATATTTTGGTAGTATGGAATTGGAATCATTGTTTACTACAAAGCACACCAAGATTTATTTTAATGTTTTCTAGTGGATCAAATGGTATTTCGTTTTTGATCTGGAAAAGTGAAAATTGGTGGAAAGTAGGAATATGATATTTTCTCATGAAGGGTGTGTTTATTAATAGTCACACTGAAATATATGTGTTAAACTCAAAGGAAAACACCAAGTTACACTCCCAACACTAACATGCTTAGGAAAAGTGGGAGGAATTAAATTGGGCCATCATATCTTGGCTACTATTGTGTGTTATTTGAGGAAGTTACTCTATATTTTAGAGGAAAGAAAAATACTAAACTTGTTGCTAATGTTAACTATGAGTGGAAACATTGCGGGAAGGAACAAACTCAATGATGAATAATAAAAGTCTGGGAACTTGTTATTTTACCAAACAACCGCATGCCTATAGGATGTTATTGGATTTATTTACAAGGAAGTTTAATGCAACATTCTTAGTGGAAGTTACAATTCTAAGTTTGTTGTTTAATTCTTTACACAAAGGAAATATGTATACTTTGTGGAAACTCTGGAATTTAGAGGAGGTGTTGTTGTTTAATTATTTGCACAAAGGAAATGTTATACTTTGTGGAAACTCTGGAATTTAGAGGAGGTGTTGTTGTTTAATTATTTACACAAAGGAAATGTTATACTTTGTGGAAACTCTGGAATTTAGAGTAGTTGTTATTGTTTAACTATTTACCCAAAGGAAGTGTTATACTTTGTGTAAACTCTGGAATTTAGAGGAGGTGGGAACAATGACAATGTTTGCTAATTGAATTGACCAATTCATGTTTTTTGGAACAAGCTTCACATCAATGGTATGTCAGGTCATATAGATTTATTTATGATGGAAGACAATCATATATAAAGGTTAGTGTTAATTGTTTTGTGTTATTGCTACATGTGCTAACTATGTTCTTATTGTTTTTGAAATATCACATTGATGGAAGTGAAGCTTGGTTCGGTTCTAACTTTCATATGAAAGGTATGTTGAAGCTTCCAATCTTTTGGGAGTGGAATTACATAGAGAATGTTTTGATACTTTTTTCTATGGAAAAGTGCAAACTTGTCATGTACCTTTTGATTAAGGGAATGATACTCTGCGAGGAATTATATTTAAACTCGTGAGGAAAAAGGAAGAATAATTGTCATCCTCAGTTATTGTGGGACATTATTCGTGCGACCTGAACTTTGCCATGCCGTTGTAATTGTTGCTATTTTGATTAGCACGGAAACGATTTGCTGGAATTATTAGCAAACGGAATATGAATCTTATTGAAATTTTTGGAATCACTTAATGGATTTGTCGCGCAATGTCAAGGAAATATGGATTACTCATTATTCATTGATGATCTCAACCTTCACTACATGGATATATTGACGCTATTTGTGATCTTGGTGAAAGGTAATATATTTTATTTTATGTGTTAATATTTACTTTTGTAGGTCTTTATGGTGTGCAAAGGAAATATGATTTAGTACTCGTTATTTTATGAAATATGAATACTTTGATGCATCAAGCATTGAAGGAAGGTCTATGGCTAAGGAATTTTCTTTGTGAACTTAAGGTCGTGGAAATGTGCATCATAACCTGTTACTTTGTGATAATTTGACTCCAAAAGTCACAAAGGTTTATATACAACGTGAGTGCACTGAAGGAAGGAATTAACACCTAACCATGTAATAGCATGGGAATTCACTGAGCTTAAATAAAATGTTTTCAGTCAAGTGGGAGATGTAGGAAATTGTGTCTTGCAACATTTTATATATTTACTACATTGTCCGGAATTAAACTTCAGTGTGGAAGCATCACGGAAATAATAGGGAATTAATGATGTGGAATTGTACTTAAGGAAATATACTTAAGGAAGCCGGTACGGCTATACTGGAACACAGTGTATATTAATACGCTGGAATAATACCCGGGAACAGTATAGAGCGGAATACCAGGTTGTCCATAGGATTGGCTCTATGGATTGTTAAAGCCTGCGAGTTTGATTTTGTATTCGAACTCGGCGCATGACTCACACATGCGTGTTGGGACCTAATTGTTTAACAGTAATAGGCTCGGTTAATGGCTGTTAATGATAGTGGTTGGTTTAACAAGTCACGAGTCCTATCTGAAAACAGATTGAGTTATCTGGAATTGGAGTCTATATAAAGGTCCCACCCTCTAGCCTCAAGATGCATTGTGAGCGGCACCACCGATAAGGCAGAGGAATAGAGGGTAGGCCGAATAGCTCCTAAACCCTAATTTCTTACAAAACCCATGTCGAGCATTTGCAAAACAGGAGTCACTGCTCAGGATGGATGTGTCATTCATCACAAGTGTTTGTGCAACCTAGGACTATAAGATGAACATGCACGCCGAAACAGAGGAAAACCCAGCTCTTGTGATTCATGGAGCCACGGAGGAGATGAGAATGACCAAGAAGATCAGGTTATTCCCTCAACTCATGGATCCTTGTTCACGTCCACGTACTGCATTGTTTTGCTGTGCTTGCTCCTCTCTCTTATGACGAGCCCTGCTTCTTTGGAGAGTCGCCCAAACAGAAAAAGATAATACCAGCATCTCCCTGCATATCTGGAAAACAATTCATCTCATATTAAACAATGGCAGCTTCTTTCAAAAATACTAGCCAAGTGCACATGATCTCACGTTTCAAAACTCGGAAAAATCTGTATCTGTAAGTTCAGAGAATATTGTGAAAAACAATCCAATCTGTGTGGATGCTTGTACCAAAGTGCCCGGTGGAGATTGCTACAGGAAGTAAGATGAAATAGTTTGAAAGATGCATGTTCATCAGATGGATCACCTATACATCCTCTCTAGAGATCAAGAAAGCTTCAACATGAGACAACCAACAACAGCTAGGTAAGTAGAGAAAGTAAATACATCAGCCAATTCTAGAAGCGATAGAAATATAGCAGTCCCTGTCCGCACATTGCCACCCCCTACATGGAGTGGTTGAGCCCCAACTAGCATCTTCTCCAGTCATGACACAATTCCGTAGTATCAACCAAAACGAAAATAGCGTCACGGCAGTCTGCGGCTCCAGACACACTTCAGGTTACAGGATCGCAGGATGCATTACGAATTAAGGTCATAGATCAAGGTCTAATTCAGGTTACACACTTCAGCGACACACTTCATGTTAAAGTTCATAGATCAAGGTCTAATTCCTAATCACAACGAGGAGTCACATTACAAATTAAGAATTTTAGCTAGTGCTATATTGTAGCAGATTTCCACTTCACATTACGGGATCGAAGGATGCGTCTGGCTGTCAGCGCCACGACTACCACCGACTGGAGAAGAAGCATGGCTCAATCCAGCCATCACCTGCACAGCAACGGACCAAAAAATCTTCAACTCCACGTACACTTAGGCAAGGAATCAACATGGAATGTTCAGTAAGTGACTATAAACAGACAACACTACTATATCTAAACTTCAGCAGCAGCTGCATATTTATGTAGACACATAGGTGTAGCAAGACCCAGGTCATGCCAAGAGCTAGCAATAAAACCAAGCACTCCATAAAATCCTAAACATCACAAAGAGAATGACCAAAATCCTCATCTGATGTCTTCGCTTCTCAGTTCTCACACAACAAAACAACTAGTTACAACGGCAGACATACCAAGCCAAGAAGTTATACCGGTTCCCGTAATTAACCGTGTATTGTATGGGTTTGGGTCCGGTTTCCCCTTCAAAACTGGATCAATTCTTCCTTCTAATAATGAAATGGCAGAGCTCCTGCCGGTTACGGTCAAAAAAGAAGTTATACGAATGAAATTTCACTGATCTATATGTTTACGAAAGACAAATAGCATCGAACCAAATATCTATCACTAATTTCCAAGATAAATAAATAGTGCTGGAAGGACGCTAGCATCGTAAACTAGTTGACACAAAGGTGAGATTACTATTCTACTTGTTAACTGGTTCCTGAACCAGTGACTCTAATTTTTCCACTTTGGTCTGTAACTGCACACCCTTGTGTAAATTCCTGATCTACGTGGGGATGGGACAGTGCAAGTTAGCAGCTATAGTGCAAGAGCTCTCAAAAAGAAAAGAAAAATGTGGGGAAGTGCCGATTGTTTCAGAGGTCGTTGGAGGCATCCTACTCAAAGTAAAATGGGGAACTGGTTGTAACAAATCTTACAGTCTCTGCAGCAGCCTGGTAAGCTTCGCCATGCTGCTTCCTCCAAGGAAGATTTCTGCCACACAAAAGTTAAAGTTCACATATACTGTTAGGTGAGGGGCAAGGAATCCAAGAAGACACTAAACAAGCAAACACTAGTATTGGGGAAAAGCTGATGTATAAAGATGAGACGGATGTTTACTCTGCAATGTAGACGAGGGAGACGATGATGATGATGGAGACAACGACACCTGCGAGGAGGTATGTCAAGCCCCTGAGTGGGTCTTCCGGGCTGCTGCCGAATCTGAAGGCGGCGAAGAAGAAGGCGAAGTCGAGGAGCGCCATGAACAGCAGCGTGGCCCTCCCAGTCCCCGTCCCGCAGACGCGCTCGCTCGAGAGGAGCGCCATGATGATGAGAGAGGTGAAGAACACCACGGCGTTGAACCTTGTGAACCAAGCGTAGCTGTCCGGGAACCGCGTGAGCATCACCGGCTGGCCGGCCTGGTGCCCGGCCTCGTCGTGGCGCCAGAACCCGCCCGGGGGTGCGAGGACGCCGACCCCGATAGTCCCAAGTGCCACCACGCCCGCCAGAATCATGAGCCACGCACGGTCCTCGGCATGCCACATCTTGCGCGCGCGGGTTTCACAACCTGGAGTTTGTTTCATTGATCGATTGGAACAAAAATTAGTACTAGGTAGAAACAACGAATTACTTGTGTGATCGGTCTCAAGGAAACAACGAATTGGTTGTGTGATCTGAATCTGAGTAATGCAAGGTGATGGGGGAAAGGTGATAGATCAATAATACTAATTTGGAGACCAGAAAATCTATTGTACATTCAGGTTGGTCACAATGATTCAGGTGAGAAAAAGGGCAAACTGACTGGATCCCGCAAGGAACTGGAAGGGAAACTCACCGCGGCCGGCCGGCGGTGCAGCTGGAGTCGGTCTGAAGCAGAGGTGGCTGTCCTCGCTCCCGGTGCTCTTCGATCTCGTGCGCAAAGAAGCAGTTTAGGGGCGAGGGAGAAGTGAAATGAGAGGAGTAGCTAGGGTTTCACTGCACCGGCCGGGCAGCGGGGATGTATATAGTGGACGGACGGCGAGCAGCAGGGGCCGCCGGATGGAGAGCGTGGCAATGGCTTGTTTTGAGGGAGCAGCACGGCACGGACGAGGAGAGACAGACGCGCGTGCCGGCCGCGATTCCCGCGTGCCTAGCTGCTGGGACGACCAGCAGCACGCCGAGCTGTTCTCTCTCTGTCGAATGGCTATCGTGGTCGATGTGGAGACGGTTTATATGGGAGGAGGGAGCCAGAGGAGGGAGAAGCCAGCCAGAGCTCGAGCTGTCAGCGATTCCCGCAGCTTTACGTCATTCGCCAAGCACTATTCCTTCACGCAGCCTAGACGAGACACCAGCAGCACACGCCGCGATTCCTTCACGCGCCTGCCCCGTGCTTTGGTCGATTTGATTGGCTCTTGACGTAAAGCTAAAGAGAGGTCGAATATTTCAAAGTGTAATGGCTTGGTAAGAAGAAGAGATACACTTTGGCACTCTGCCATGCCACAGAATTCACCCGGTGGTTTTTCATTCAATCATTCTGCAGGAATGTTGTGGTTTCCAGTTTTTTTTAGAGCTTTGGCATCTTTAGTTGTCTCCCTCTTATTCTCCACCGTCTTGTAGGCACGCCCTTTTATTGCTATACTCTGTTTTTCCTTTGATCCTTTGACTCCTTGTAGAGAACACTAGGGCTTCTATTCATGCAAAATCGGAGAGAACAACTTTTAAATGCCACATGATTATATTAGACGATGGCATGATTACGTAGTTCCCAAGCCATCTAACCTACTCGATCAGTAGATCTATTTTCTAGGCTATACGACAATAATGCACGCTCAGCAAATAAGTCAACCGACGTTGGGATCGTAACCCAGAACTCTGCTAGAGTATGTTTCAAAGAACTGAAAAAGTATGTCTAGTGCACCTTCTTCATTCCGACCAAACACTGACAGAACTAGGATAGACGTCCGTACACGAAAATAGAGACTGATTGATCAGCTCTTGACCGCTTGACATAAAGCTAAAGAGAGAAAGAGGTGGAATATTTGAAAGATCGAGCTCTATCCGAAAATGAAAAAAAATGGTTCAAGATTTTTATCACAAAAAAAAATTACCACTTGGAAAATGAAAAATGGTTAGCCATGATTTTTATCTTAATCCAAAACACCCGTCTTCAAGATTTATGGCAGATTGAATATACTTTTATATTAGCTTTGATTTTGTAACTAACTAGACGGAAGAAACTATTATGTAGAAAATGAGTGTTAAAGGTTAAAAGGGGTCAAATAAACGAAGCAAACAACTAACTACTAAGTTGACACACTCTCTGGCATGCACCGTAGTGTCAAGAAGCAGTAGTTCCCACTTTGACTTCAAATGGTACGTGAGAGAACTTGGATAATAACAAGTGGAGCTGCTAATAAATTTCAAAACGTTTCGTATCCCTTTGAAAACGTTTTCCAATCATCACTCGTTTTTTTGTTTCCTCTGAAATTTAAAACCCAGCCCACCAGGAGGCCCATTACCTCGAAGCCCAGCCCACCAAGAGGCCCATTACCAAAACAGAAGAGCGCTCCACGTCATCCTTCTAGCTTCTCCCATATCGGGCAAAATGGGGTTGCCGCCATTGCCATTGCCACGTCGTGCATCCGGCGGCCACGAGCTCTCTCCGTCCAGCATAAAGACGGTGCAACCCTAGCTGCTCCTCTCCTCTCCCTCGCGCCGCCGCCCTTGTAAGCTCTCCACGCGCACAGCCGATCGACGCCTTCCACGTACGGAGCACGGGCCGGAGCGAGGAGGACAGCCGGCGTCTCCGTAGAGGACCTCGAACACGATCTGCTCCAGATTCACCACCGCGGTGAGAATCCATCCCCTTTGCGTCGCCTCGTGCTCTGACTGATCCAACTGTCTGAAAGTTCAGTTTTGAAAATGGTCACACAAGTAGTTTGAGCGATTCCTTGAGATCACACAAACAAAAGCATTCTCTTAATTCTGTGTCTCGCAGAGCGGACAAGGAATAAGCATTATATATGTTTGTACAGAAAGAAAGAAAACTCTCGCACCCGTCGATCGTCTCTAATCCCCCAATATTTTTGGTTCCAATCAAACAGGTTGAAGATGCGAAAGGCCCAGCGGACCTGGATGCGATGGTGCCTCCTGTTTTGGGTGAGCACGGTGGCATACATGACTTTCCGGGCCGGCGTCATCAAACCTCAGGCCAGGTTCTACAAGGCCGGCGAGCCGGTGATTTACCCAGCAAGCTACGACTGGTTCGTTGCCTTCAACTCCATGGCGTTCGTCATCTCGGTGATCATGCTGGTGCTCCTCTCGAGCGGGGACCGCCTCCTTCGGACGAGTGCCATGAGGACGGCGATGCTGCTCATCGCCCTCATCGACACGGTCTTCCTCTTCGCCGCCTTCATATTCGGCGGCATCACCTCCTGGCACCTGTCCTTGTCTCCCTCATCATCCTCTCCCTCGCCTACACTGCAAGGTCTGAAACAATCTGCACTTCCCCACACTTTTCTTTTCGTTTTGAGAGCTCTTGCACTAGAACTGATAGCTTGCACCCAACTTAGAGACTGACTATCTAGTAGTCACTGGTCAGACGCTTGATTCTTTCCACGCTGTCCTGTCTTCTTGTATATATTGTCATACTCCTAGCTAGGACTATTTTTCTTATTAGTTCAGGTCTTGTGAGCTCTCTAGATGTGCATCTGCTCACTGACTAATGCTCTTGATTAGGCTAGTTAGATTAGTATCATGTCATGTGCTCTATGAAAAAAAAAGACACTGATTCAGACATATATATCTATGTACCTTGTACCCTGTGGACGACATGGAAGGCATTAAATTCGATATATTATGATACTTTGGGATGGGAAACCCCTCTTCTTACTCTGTTGTGCCTAGACTGAATATGATCTTGTTGGTTCAAAGTGGGCTGTCTTTTCAACTTTCGTTGATCTGTATTGGTGACAACTAAATTACTAGTGTTTAAGGAGCACAAGTGTCAGCGTGTTTACACAAGGGTGTGCAGTTCCAGACCGAAGTGGGAAAATTAGAGTCACTAGTTCAGGAACCAGTTAACAAGTAGAGTAGTAATTTCACCTTTGTGTCAACAAGTTTATGATACTAGCGTCCTGCTGGCAGCACTAGATAGTACATGATTGATGCTTATTTACTTAGCTTGGTAATTTGCGATAGATATTTGGTTCGATGATATTTGTCTTTTTTAAACATGTAGATCAGTGCAATTCATTCGTATAAACCCTTGGCTTGGCATGCCTTTTTTTAAACATGCAGATCAGTGCAATTCCATGTTGATTCCTTGCTCTAGTTGAACCTTTCTTGCTCCGTTGCTGTGCAGGTGATGGATGGATTTAGCCATGCTTCTTCTTCAGCCATGTCCTGACGCGCATTCCTTGGATCCTGTAACCTGAAGTGTGAATCTGCAACAATATAGTACCTTCGATCAGGAATTAGACCTTGATCTATGCGAATGACCTTTAACCTGAAGTATGTCGTGGCGCTATAACCTGAAGTGTGTAATCTGAATTAGACCTTGATCTATGACCTTTTCCAGTAATGCATCCTGTGCCGCGGCGCTGGAGCCGCAGACTGCGGTTGGGCTATTTTCGTTTTGGTTGATACTACGGATTAGTGTCATGAGCTGCCAAAAGGAAAAGAAAAAAATGCCTGCGTACGGAAGTATGACTGTATTTAGCTAGCTGGTGTTGGTTGTCTCATGTTGAAGCTTGCTTGATATCTCCGGGAGAGGATGTATCAGTGGTCCATCTAATGTACATGCATCCTTCAAACTATTTCTATCTTACTTCCTGTAGCAATCTCCGAGGGCACTTTGGTACAAGCATCCTGATAGATTATTGGGACTCGCCCCATCTGATGTACATGCATCCTTCAAACTATTTCTATCTTACTTGGCTAGTATTTCCAAAAGGAAGGTGCCATTGTTTAATTTGATGAATTGTTTTCCAGAGATGCATTCTTTAATTCTGTTCGGGCGACTCTCCAAAGAAGCTGGGCTCTTCATTAGAGAGAGGAGCAAGAGGCTGCTTTCAGTTTTGTGCTGCTTTACATCACCTCCTAGTTAATATGTGAGAGACCTAAAGCATTTGCAAAACTGTAACGCGTCACTGCTCAGGAGTCAGGATGCGTCGTTCATCACAAGTCGTGCGACAGCGTTTGTGCGACCTAGGACTATAAGATGAACCCAACTCCTGATTCATGGAGCCACGGAGGAGTTGGGAGTGACCAGGAAGATCGATCAGGTTAATTATTCCCTCTACTCCTGGTTCACGTCCACGTCCCTCAATGTTTTGCTTTGCTTGCTTCGATGAACGAGACGTCGATCGAGGTAATCTCCGAGACTCCGACCCTGGTGCTTTGCACTATCTCGACGACGGCGAGGTACCTCTGGCTGCCACGGTAGAGCTTGGAAGGCAGCAAGCCCTCTACAGCGACCCGTTCAGTTAAGTGGATCTGACGGACGGCTTCACAGAGAGCGGATGATTTCGTCGGGCGCGTTCACCACTGAAGGGAAAAAGTCCATTCGTCGTTGCCAAGACGCAGGATGGCGGCCCTGACCTCGGCCATGGCGCCGTAGTAGCATGCATGTGGTGTACCGAAGGACGGTACCATCGTTGTAGATGATGCCGCGGGGGTTGTCGTCCTCCCCCAACTGGCCGTCAAGAAGGAGAGGCAGCTGGGTCATGGCTTTTCCGGTGAGAGCATCATGGATGGAGTTCGAGGAGAAGTAGCAGACAGCGTTGCCGTCGGATCTGGCGACCCAGTTCCTCATGAAAGTACTCCCTCCGTTTTTATTTACTTCGCGTTCTAGGTTTAGTCAAAGTCAAATTTTGTTTAGTTTGACAAAGATTCTGAAGAAAATACCAACATGTACAATGTATGATCTATATGATTAGAATCGTCATAAAGTGTACTTTCATAATATATGTATTTGGTATTATATATGTTAATATATTTCTCTATAATTTTAGTCAAACTTGACAAAAGTTGACTTTGAGTAATCCCAGAACGCGAAGTAAATAAAAACGGAGGAGTACTGGATATTGGTCGCGGCGCAGGCGCAAGGTAGCTGGACTCAGAGAAGACACATCTCAACTTGAGGAACCCGTGGTACGCCTCGTTGGGTGGGAGAAGTCATGGCAAGAACTGATCGGGCGAGAGGAGCCAGGGCAGGAACTGATGCGTCGTCTTCTTCCTCGCACAAGTTGAATCGTGTGAACTGCGCCATGGCTTGCATACGACGTGGAAGCAAACGAAGTCCAAGGCAATGTCGCCGAGCAGATCCGTTGGGAGGTAAGACCACCGCTTCTGGGGCATGGCGGCAGCCGTCAGGAGATGGATGGAGGTGCACAATGAAATCGATCGAATCAAAGACGTTAATGGTCAGCTTCCTCTATGTATGGATACCTAGTGTTTTTACCTTCGTCCATCGTTTCGTTGCATCTATATATGCTTTCGTTGCTAATTGTTTCGTTCTCATCGTGCCAAAGTGGGCTTGCAGAAAAATCGCGGGCTGGACCTCAACGCACCAGGGCAATCATGTCACACTCCAACTTCAGCTGGAAGCTACCTATTCGTACGTGTAACTACAATGGTGAGACCTGAGATGCCGGAATACCCAAGAGGTCTTCCATGGCGATCTTGTTTCTCTCATCCCAAAAGTAAAAAAACTACAGAACCACCGTCGACGACTCCTCGCTCCGTGCCACCCAAGGTTTTCGTTACTATTTTAAAAAAAATCCTGGAGGAAAGCCAGTATTTGGTTACCAAAAAGTACCAGCCGGTTACCGGCCTAAATTCCTGGCAAGAATTTAGGATTCAAACATAAAACGTCAAAACAATTCAAATTTAGATTTTGGGAGCACGAATTCGGTCCAAATTTTGGGAGCACGAATTCGGTTCGAATTCGGCAACGAGTTAAGTCTTATGTAGTTGTATCACCTTTTATAGTGCTTGTGGCTTGAATGTAGAACACACGAAGAGTCTGAATGCATATGTGTTTCATCATCCACAACTATTTTGTGATATAAATGTTTTCACCATGTCTATATATTCTTGGATTTACATTCCTGAGGAATAGCCCAAGTATTTTTCAAGGGCTGTCTAGGATGGAAAAATAAATTACAGATGCTTTTACCTGGAGAAGAAAATAAAGTAGCAGAATCAGTGACTCTAGCTTTGTCCACCCATCCCCAAAAGCCTGAAGGTACACCTGAGCTGATGCAGCAAGAAAGAAGGATCAAACCTTGTATTAGCGCCGGTCGCATTAAAGCATCATTAAGAACCTCTTTACTAAAAGATCAAGAACCTCTTTACTAAAAGATCAAATCTAGAATTACTAGCTCTAACCGAGATCGAAGCGCCATTGCTCGCATGGACCACAACACTTTTTTATCGTGCTTTCTGGCCACTTTACTTGAGTAACCTTAAAATTGTACTTGTTTGGATGATGCAAGTGTACTCACCAATCCAATAACCTTAATAACATGTTAATTACTAGGAAGCAATTTACTACTTGGATCCTATAAGTACGGACCAAAAAGACATTCCTAATAATACACCCCCCCCCCCCCCCCCCCCCCACACACATAGGCAAAAGTAACCCCCACAAAATAAACTTAGGGTTTCGCAAAAAAAAAAAAAATAAACTTAGGGTATTTATGAGAAAACATAGATTGATGTGGCTGATTCGTCGCAAAGAAGCCAAAATACTAACTGGTAGTGGTACAGTTGGGTACCTCTATCACAATATATGTAACATGCTACGTGTGAAGATACAATTGGACATCTCTTTGAAGATATGAGCACACAACTCTGAAGAAGTGTAGGGCCCACATATTTTATACATGGTAAATACGAACTAAGATGATATAGTCGTGTGGCGCCGTTAGCACCAGGATATGAGCAGATAGTTCTAGATAAAAATACAACCTTGACTCATTCTCGAGGTTATGTCACTGATTCGTAAGTAGCTTTAAACGGTTGGGTTGGTAACACCATTGTTAGTGTGTTAACTAGTAGGATATTAACAATAAAACTCGGCTGACCACATTGTACGGAAGAATAGCGACATGTCCGAGGCCATTAGGGTATCCTCGTACCCAAGTTAAACTATGAAGGACGTTAAGTTACAAAATGATATAATACATCGATGTCCTTATTGTAGACGTCGAGGAAAATTGTATGTAGTGGGGCCATAACTAACCTACTCCCTTTGATTAAAAATAGTGTTTAGTTATTTATCCTAGCTTGTGTCGTCATCAGCAGTTCAGCACATGGACAAGGCAGGCCTTTAGCTCGCAAACCAAAATAAGTAAAGAAAACAAAACAAATAATATCTGGATTAGTATGGGGGGAGCTCTTCTAGAGGAAGAAAAAGAAAGCAGCAGCATAGAGAACTGGTGAGTTGTCCCAAAAGGCCTCAAGGTACTCCTGAGCTGATTCAGCGAATAAGAACGAGGGAATCATACCTAGTATTAGCGTTGGCTTTGTTATGGGTCACTTTATAAAATATCCTGTGGTTGCATCGCTCAGAGCACCAAAGCTGGAAGAAAACATTTTTTGCTCTAATTTAATAGATTGTTGGCTCTAATTGAGATCGAAACGCCGTCGCTCACATGGAATGCATCATTTCTCGCACCGTGCTTAAAACCGTACTTTCTTTGGATGAGGCAAGTGTCACCAATAGAACAACCTTAAACAACATGTTAAGTTAAGACATTTTTGAGAAAATAGATCATTTCATTCACATGGCCGGTTGGTACCGAACACACTGTGTCATGTTCATTAGTTTTGGCGTAATTACGCACCAGGATATCATATGTAAGATGGTGGGATCAAAAGCCAGGCAGTCATTTCTTATTTCCCAATAGCTTTAATTTCAGCAAGTCAATATATGTTGGTAAGATTATACCAAGTTACTAGATATATCAGCACACACAACTCTGAACAAAGTGTACTACACACATGTGATGGATCTACCAACATATGATGAGCACACAACTTTGAAGAAAACGAACTGCTAACATGTTAAGATACAATCAGATGGCTCTACCAAGATATGAGCATAAACTTTCAATGTTATATTGTCAAAATAACACCTCTCCAGTGCTATGATATGGCATCACTTAGTAAAAAAATTATAATGTTGGATGGGTAAGAACAGGAGCATACAAGATCGGGATCCGAAGTGAATTTCTACCAATTGTTAGTTTCTTAACCAGGTTTTTCTGGAAAAAAGAGATGGCCAGTAGGCTTTCCTCGTACCCAAGTCAAACTATGGATGACTGTACGTCTGCAACGATATTCTATACTCAAGGATGTCCTCATTGCGGATGTCGAGGGAAATAGTATGGTGGTGGTGGTGGTGGTGGTGGGGGGGGGGGGGGGGGGGGGACTAATTAAAAATGTTATTTACTTATCTAATTGTAGCTTGCGTGTCGTTGTTAGAACATGGGCATCATCCGGCCTGTACAGCTTGCAAACCCAAACAATCAACAAAACAATACAAGTAAATAGCTGGGTTAGCCTGGGAAACCTCCTCTGGCTAAGTTAGACTTGTTGTCACCTAGAGAAGATAACAAGCCATTAGCAGCCTAGTGTTCTATCAAGCTTAATTTGCATTCTTATTTTTTCTCGATCTGGCACCAGCAAAAAGATTGAGCGATCGATAGATTGAGCGGCAAGAGAAGAAGAAGAGGAGGATGGGGAGGGGGAAGATCGCAATCGAGCGGATCGACAACTCGACGAACCGTCAGGTGACCTTCTCCAAGCGGCGCGGCGGGCTGATGAAGAAGGCCCGTGAGCTCGCCATCCTCTGTGATGCCGATCTTGCGCTCATCGTCTTCTCCAGCACCGGTCGCCTCTACGACTACTCAAGCTCGAGGTTTATTAGTTAACTCGAGCTCTCCCACTTGTTACTTCCAATTACTTGACTGGTCATTTATATTGTTAAGTAATCAGGTCGACTTTTGTTTGCACTTTGAAGTAAAGTTTTTGGACATGCTTATCATTTGTTGTAATCAGTGGGATGAAGCAAACAATTGAGCGCTACCAGGAGGCAAAAGGGGAGCATTGTGGGGTGTTGAACTTGAATCCAGCATCAGAGGCAAAGGTATGTACATATTCATAGTAGGTCGTAATTTCCACACCACACAGTTAGCAGAGAAGGACGATGCATGTGTTTGAAGAAATAGAAATCGTTCAGTTGCACATTTAAGTGACCAGCTTCGAATATTTATTTTTGGCATATGCTAGCCTCATAGCATAAAAAATGTAATTCGCCAAAATCAGTAGTCTATATAGTTTTATCCACATAAAATTGTGTGTTGTCGTAAGAGTACGTGTAGCATAAATAAGGGGACCTCTAGATCCTGCCAATTCCCTCACCTCAACGACTTTGTGACAGAACCCACACATGCCTCTCTAAGCGTAGTTTAAGTTTGTGAAAGGTTGTGGCTGGATGCACGCTTGCTCGACTAAATTGCGACACGAGCTAGCCAGGTGGTCGGTCTATCTCCAAACATAACTACTCCAATCACATCTAGTGAAAGGCCTTCTAAGAAAATGTGGTCAATAGAAATCCTGCCAAATATCTAGTTTGTAGCTAGATTGTTGATTTTATCATTAAGATTTTGCTATATGTTTTTTATTTATGGAAAACTTTATGACTCTTTGAAACTTCAAATTAGTCCAAATAGCTAGCTTCCCCTTGTAGGTGGCTAGGGTTCCATGGCCGCCCTATACATAAGCAAGCATGGCTCGTTCCATGCGAGCATGCTTGAAAGTCCAACATGATTTTCTCTAAGTATCATTTTTTTCTTTAAAACGGTGAATAGCACCTTGGCGTGCATGATGCAAGAAGACTTTATTTAGAGCATAATTAATAGTTTTAGAGAATTAACTATTACGAATCATTCATCAACCAATATGGCGACATGAATCAGACAACATAAAAAAGAGAGATAAAAAGCTCATATGCATCTTGTATTCTATTAGACTATTGCCAGCCACCCTGTGTGAACATATCACGAACAATCACCATTATTCGTCCGCATCCAGAATAATTATGTTTCCGTTTCTCGAGAGGAACGATAAAGGACCACATATATATCAATAGGGGGCATTTTTGGATAACATTAGAGGAGGTAGCATGAACCTGTTTATGAAAAACAACATAGTTTGGACAACTCCAAATTGCCCAAACAATGGCACAAACACCCATACATACATGAGGTTTTGCTTTCTTATCAATCCCATACAACAAACTTTAAACATATTCGTGATACTACAATATGGTGTGATATTAACATGTAAATGTAGAACTCTTCAAACTGAATTAGCAAAAGAACAAGATATAAAAAGATGCTCAACGGATTCGTCTAAGGCACAAAGGACACACTATTTGCACCCATTCTAGTTCCTTTTAGCAAAATTATCCTTGGTTAGAAGAACTTCCAGTGATATTTAGGGGAACCGTCAACTTCCATGCTATTTTCGTAAAAATGTAGTGTGCCCAGTCATAAAATCTACGTGTATTTAATTGAGAAGCCCCTCGTAGAAGTTCAAGCCTAATTAAACCAATCAGGTTCATCAGAAAGGTTAACCCACATAGTCTCACAACAAGGTTTCACAATGTAGTCTAATTTATCTCAAACCAAAGACCGTCTAAATACATTGAGAGGTGCGTTACTCGATGTTCGTTTATTAGTTGATCACTTTGCTAGAAGAAACAAGGCCTCTACAAATCTAATTGTTTTCTGACCCTTTGTGTATCTCAATAAAAGATGGAGGGAACATATTAGGGTTGTAATAATCGAATTTATTAGAACTAGACGATCCCCACATTGGAGCATCTTTCCTAACCAAGAGGCTAAATTCCTCTCGAAACGGTCCTCTCGGCTGGTTTTCATTCTTTATTAAGAAGTTATCTATAGTGATTTGGAATACCTAGATATTTGAAAGAAGAGAGCCAACATCACAACCGAATATGAATTTTACTCGTCTTTGACCTCTTTCACCTTTCGGAAACAAAAGAAATTGCTTTTGTGAAAGAGTTGCTAAAATATACACTCTCTTTTCACCTTCAGGGCCGGATTTCGGTAAGTCCGTGGTGTGTTTGTGTGATGTACTGGTGATTATACTATTTCATTTTTGTTGTTGTTGATCAGTTATGGCAGAGGGAGGTGGCGACCTTGAGGCAGCAAGTGCAAAACTTACAACACAATAACAGGTAATATAAACACCTCCTTAGTATATTGATTGTGCATATAACTAGGAACAAATTAGTCGAACTATCCATTATTTCTCGTGTCAGTTGTTCATATGCAAATTTATTCAATGAAAAGAGTGTACGATGATGCGTGCCAAGATCTCTGACCTGAAACTAGGCAGTTCTTGTAGCGTACGTAGAACATATATATAGTTAGCTCATTCACAAAAAAAACAAATATAGTTAGCCAGTAGTTAGTTACACTACTAAACCATGTGTAGTCTCTGATGGATATACAGACAACTATTGGGAGAGGAACTATCAGGCTCAACTGTTCGAGATTTGCAGTTTCTGGTGAATCAACTTGAGATAAGCTTGCATTCCGTAAGAATGAGGAAGGTACCCTTTTCTTTTGCCTACCTTGTATTTTTTGATATTTACTGAGTATGGATGGTACACTTGCATTCTGTACGAAAGAGGACGGTACCCTTTTCTTGGACTACTTCATCTTTTTAGAAAGGGACTACTTCCTTTTTTGCAATTTACTGAAATTAATATGCATGATGCATACTTACCCTTAACTGATTTCGTTAGGAGCAACTCATGGCAGAGGAGATACAAGAACTGAACCAAAAGGTTCAAATCATCTCCTTTCATTTCTTCTTTTTGCTGCTGCTATTCTTGTTGGTGTTGAAATAGCTCAAGGGTTGATTCATCGTATACGTATACAATGTCTGCTATTAAGAAAAAGTTATAATGAGATGAAACTTGCTTTTGTAGGGATTTCTTGTTCAGAAGGAAAACATAGAACTTGGTAAGAAGTTGAGAATCGCACATGAGAACAAGATCGAACTGCAGATGAAGGTAAGAAATGTATCGACTCCCAAGTACTAAAATGCTAGGTAGTCTTGGCACTGTGTCTGTCGATGTAGAGGCTGGGGAGCTTTCCCTAATTTTCAGAAAATAATCAGTAGTTGCCACCTTACTGTTTATGCTAAAACTGAAGCTAAAACATTAATTCTAGTTTGTCCATGAAGAAGTCACTAAATATCCAGAAGAAAAACAACTATGTTACAAAAAATACTCTCTCTGATCATAGAAGTATATGCCATTTTTCACATAGAAACGTCTTTCGAAGTTGAACCGTTTTGATGGAAAACATACTCTCAAATAAAAATAGTTATACTCTACTAAACATATATCCCGAGGAATTAAGTTATATAAGTTAATGCTATCAACAATGGTAAAGAAAAATTATAGTGGTACTCAAAGAGTTCATTAGTATTGCAGTGGATTCTCAATCATGTTTGCGCCACCCGTGCTTTGCCTATTTTAGTGACTCGTTATTACCTACTTATGCTAATTCCATCAACAAAATAAAAAATAACCACAAGACAACAGCTGAAAACTCATCCAGCTGCAATCATTAAAAAATATTAAATTCCAATAAAAATATAAATATCAGCTTCAGTTTTTGGTTGCAAGCATGGAACAAAACTGATACTTAATGTGTGCTCTACATAGCTTTCCGGAGCCATCAGATCGAGTGAGCCACAGGTTGGAGGAAGCAGCTCAAAAGCTAGACTACGTGAACCAAATATTGACCTTGAGTTGTGCCAGCAGGAGCATGAGGATGAATAACACCTATCACCTCGTCCACTCAGTAAGTAATCCATCTCCAATTACATTGTTATGCTTAATCGCACGCCAACCATGTATGTTACTATTCATTACATGGTCTAATTGTAAACCAAAAATTATTGATTTGCATGAAACAGCCTCGACTTGTATGCGAGTACGTTCTACTCGCCGGCGCACATATGCATTCTTAGCGCTGGTTGATATGGAAGCTCATCGATTGTTGTGCATATTGTGCAATTTGCAAGAGGAGGTATCAAACATATATGCATGGTGCGCACATTAAGATCAAAACAAGTGAAGCACAAACATGCTTGAACACTATGTATTTTCGTAGTGTCATATAGATATGGGTGCAATTGTGTTTATGTGGATCTAACTTGATCTATGGACACAAAAAAAAAGCTTGATCTATGGACACAATTTATGTCGCTTTCCCTTGATGTACATCACATCCCATACGTCTTCACGTGCAATTTATTCCTTTCAATGCACTATTTATTCCCTTGATCGCCGCTCTCCCGCTTGCATGTGGATTCCCCTAGTCGCTAATTTTTTTTAAATAATACACTAGATTAATTAAATTCCGGAAATAATACGCGATTTTTTTTTGCAAAAATAGGATCCAGTCATCCATGACGAAGACGACTGGGCCTTGTCGTCCACGACGAAGACGACAGGCACGTGTAAGCTGCTGGGTTATTACTGCTGGCGTTTATGTGTGAGTGCACGCCACTAGTAGTTTTACCAGTGGCGTGTATTTGTGGGTGTACGCCACTAGTCGTCCTCACCAAAGACGACAAGGCATTAGTCGGCTTCGCCAAGGACGACAAGGCACCTGTCGTCTTCGCCGTGGACGACAAGGCCCAGTCGTCTTCGTCATGGACGAGTGGATCCTATTTTCGCAAAAAAAAAAACGCGTGTTATTTCCGGAATTAATTATTTCTTGTGTATTATTTAAAAAAATAGCCCCCTAGTCCACCCATCGTTCTGCTTTTGGTCTCCGTAGTCCAGCCAACGCCATAATACTCGAAAGTACGTATCACCGGTTACATGAAGAGTTCTCTGTAGTCCTGGGAGAAACATATACCTTCCCCTATCCCCAACAAGGTCGTCCCAGCAGGCATACCCTACCTCTACCTTTGTTTGCCTGTCAGGCTATATGTCCTCCCTCTTCCTGACCGCCCCGCATGACATAGCTCCCCCATACCTCCACCCCAAAACGATCCTCATGCATGTATCCACCCCTTAAAACCCTAGACCTACTACCATACCCTAACTATATTGGAACCCACACAGCCACACTATTCTCTACTTGTATTGCTACTTGGCTAATGTTGTACTTTGACGGCATAAAATCCTTCTAAATTGGCGATGTGGATTAAGAGTTTCAGGGATAGTGCAACTTACCCGAATGAACCAGCCGACCAACGCTCGTCCCCCTCAAGTCTCGCTTCCATCCAACGTGGGACTAAAAGTGTATGATTGTTTGAAATATGTGTATTTTTTCCATCAAATGTTGTAGATGGATTTTAGCAGAAAGCCTCACAAATTAGTTTCACCTTTGAGGAATGTTAGTTTTAGAAGTACTCCCAATTTTTTTTTTGCAAATTCTTCTATATTGTGTAGTTAAAATATATTTAAATTTAGATGAAAGTTCAAAACAGTATCAAATTTGTTTATGAATACGGTTAATAAAAACTGAAAGTTTAATAATTTTTCAGTTGAAAGCGCATCACATGGTTCTTTTGTTGAAGACCAACGGTTGGTTCTGAAGCCTCTAGGGCGAAGATAGATGCGCTAATTAGTAATTAAAAGGGGAAAACGACATGGCTTGTTTATAGACAACTCTGGACAATGCTGATTTCGATTGTCAGAAACCCCACTAGTGATCATTCTAGCTAGCGCTGCCGTTACTTGAGCATGAACTTGTAAGATTAACTTGAGCATGATTTTCCACGCAAGGAAACTTCAGCGCGATTTGTTTTGCAGTATACATATAGACAGATAATATGCCAATCAATTCGAAAAATAAAGATTACGTGCCAAGCAGATTTTCCGCGAGTGTTTCCCTAACAAAAAAAAGTATGACTGGAAGAGGGTGCCCAAAAGAAAACAGGGGGACGGGATGAGTGACACGCGGCGTCCAGCAAGAAGCTCCTTGGACGGTGGCACCTGCGCCAAGACCTGCAGGAGCGAGGGCTTCGACAGCGGCAAGTGCAAGAACCTCACACAATGCTATTGCCTTAGGAACTGCATCCAAGGAAGCACCGACGGACGGCAACTGCAGGCAGGAGGGCTTCGTTAAGTGCTTATGTTGTAAGAATTTCACCGACGGATGGCAACTGTTGTATATATCTTGGTCGGTGCTTCTGCTATTACTTCATGCATTACAACTGGAATAAATCAAGAAGCTCTATCCCTATGAAATATGAATTTTTACCGTATAGTACTAGTGTGCGTGTCTTATTTTGGTGATGTCCAATTCTAAGCCTGATTTTAGTGGCCCCCGCCATGCAGATGTATATAGGATGGAAATACGGTGTATAATTGCTGGTATATGCTTTGTAAGTAGGTGTAATGGCATACATGAGAATACATAGAGTTGCAGTGGCGTTTTTCAAAAGTTGAAAGTTGTATACGTAGTGGTGTTTCTCAAATAGCCAGATTTCGCAGTGGCATCTATCCAATTAACCCTTGCAACTAATGTTTCCTCTGGCATCTCTGAACTTCAGGAATACATCTGAAACGAGGTACCATTATAGTGCATACCAGTTGTTTCCATACATACGGAATATTCTTCAGTGGGAGGCGACGTTCCCGTCGACAGCGAGGCGCCCGTGGTGACTTCGTCAATCTCAAGACTCGACCCGCCGACTCGGTCTTTCGGAGGTGCTCATAGGGGTAGGGTGTGCGTGCGTGCGTTCATAGGGGTGAGTGTGTGCGCGTGTATATGAGCGCCTGCGTTGTACTGTGTTTCGCAAAAAAAAAAAAAAAAAATTATAATCAAGTTTGTTACCTGGTGAAACATTGTACCCCTGCTTCCTGAGCAAATAAAACCGAAGATCCGTCGTGTGAAGATCGTGCGCTTCATCACCGTCGTCATGAATCCCACACAGCAAATCATCAATCTCCTTCTTGTAGTGATAGTCCAAACCGAGCCGTTGCAGTGCATCCACAAGCTCAAGCTTCAGAGACAGATCGGCAGAACCTGAATTTAGAACCTGAATTTAGTATCTTCGTCCTCATGAAGCCTCTAGGGCGTTTACTGCAGAAGAGGGACACTCTCCCCCCCTTCCCGTCTTCTCCTCCTCTCCTCCCTCCCTTCTCGTTCCTGCCCGTTGACCCACCAAGACCGGGCCGAACCCGAGCTAGCTCCGGCGGCTTTGCCGGCCGGAGGTGGCGAGGGGGAGGCGCTGGAGTAGTTGGTAGGATTAGTTTTAGGTGTTTCGGCTGTTTGCCGGTGTTTTGGAGTAGGGCGTCGGTCTTTTTCGGCCGGATCTGGCGCAGCTCGCGGTGGAGGTGGCTCATGGTCGAGCTCCGGTGGACGGAGCTGATGGAGGGTGCCGTCGCCGCTTGGATCTCCGCAAATAAGAGGCCCTTTTGGAGCGTTCTCTGGAGGTGGCGGCGCGAGGCTGCTTTGCCTCTCCTGGCCGGCCGAGGCGGCGAGGGGGAGAGGTGGAGCGGCAAGGAGGATGGCGTTGTGTTGATTTCCCCGGCCGGCCGTGGCGGCGAGGGGGGAAATCGATTGCGCGCCGTGCTCTCGTCATCGACATCTTCAAGTTGGCGCTGTTCCGTTTCTGTTGCAGGTGGTGGTGGTCTTCTTCGCCTGCTTCTGCTCCGGCTAGCCACGGTGGTGTGGGGAGCTGCGGCGGGTGATGTGGTGGTGAAGATGGTGGTGGACCTGGGCGTTGCTTCGCCGGCTGGTGGTTTGGCGGAATCGAGAAGCTGGAGTCGCGGCCGTGCTCGTTCAGCGAGATATGATCCCGTTGCTGGGCGGCGGGTGGCTGATGCGGCCGTCTACAAGGTGGAGCGGCTCCTCCTTCTCGCCGGTGGGTGGTACGGCGGCGTTGCGGCGGCCTAGGCTCTTGGGGCGAGCCCGTGGATCTGATGGCGTTTCTTCCGGCGGCTGAGGGTGCTTTGTGCACTTTTCCAGGGTTCTTTTGTAATTTCTGTGTTTCGTGTGGACCTTGCTGTAAAAGTGTCTTGGCCTCCTTAATATATGTTCAGATCCTTCCTCAAAAAAAAAAAAAAGCCTCTAGGGCGAAGATACATGCGCTAATTAGTAATTAAGAGTGGGAAAACGACATGGCTTGTTTATAGACATCTCTGGACAATGCTGATTTCGATTGATAGCTGTCAGAAACCCCTCTAGTGATCATCCTAGCGCTGCCGTTACTTGAGCATGAACTTGTAAGATTAACTTGAGCATGATTTTCCACGGAAGGAAACTTCAGCGTGATTTGTTTTGCAGTATACATATAGACAGATAATATGCCAATCAATTCGAAAAATAAAGCCGTCCTCTAGAACATCCCGAGACGAAAAAACGCTCCACCCCCCGTGTCGCGCCCAGGCGGCACCGGGGGCGACCCACGCGCCGCCGCCCCCCCCCCCCCCCCCCCCCCGCCTCCTGCGTGTCCTCGCTGCTGCTGCCGCCGGCCGTCGCGCGGCGGCAGTGGCGGCCTCCCCGCCGCCACACAACTGGTGGGCGCGGGTGGGTTCCTCTCCATCTGCGCGGCGTTCGTCGAGCTCGGCTGGGACAGGAACGGCGGCCGCCGGCGCTGAGTAAGCCGGAGCGGCGGTTCCGGGGGACGCCGGGCTTCGGCGTGGCGGCGGATCCGGGGCTCTCTCGCCCGGATCTGGTGGGGGCGGGCCCTGCCTGGCCGTGAGGGCGGCAGGCCAGGGTCGTCGACGGCACGGCGGCGCGGGCATCTGGGCCCGGTCGGGCGCGGCGTGGCTCATGGGGCGTCGCGGCGGTGGTGCGTCGTGGGGTGGAGCGGGGCGCATCGCGGTGCGCGGCCAGGAGGGTTGGGCTCGTGCGGGCCGCATCTGGGCCACGCGGGCCGGCGTCGGGTGGGGCTGCAGCGGCGTGGCTACAGCGGCCAGGAGGAGCAAGAGGCGAAGCCGCCCCTTGCTGCGGCAGGGGTGAGGACGGGAGGAGGAAAGCCGGGGCGGCGGCCCCGGAATTGCGACTGCGGGTGGACCGTGGTCGGCTTGCCGCTTGCCATGACATGAGGTGTCGCGGTGGTTGCAGCACGCGGAGTTTGGTGGTCTGGTCGGTCCCCGATGGGCGGTTGTTGGGGTTTGTGACACATTGCCGGTCGAAAGCCTAGCCCGGGCTGTCAGCCGGGGCCGACGACGGCGACGCCCTCGGGCGCCGCGTCCTTCTTGAAGGCGTCGTCGAGGTGGTGTTTTTGCTTCTCCACGCCGGGTTCTCCGGGGGAAACCCTAGATCCTTAGCGGGATCAGGCGAGGGCGGCGCTTCTGCGTCGCTTGCCTCTTGGGGCCTCGCCTTGGATGTTCCACCGACCAGCGGGACCTGTGGAGTGCTGGTGGCTAGCGGCGGCGAGTCTTCGTCTTCGGCTTGGGGGTGCGCGCCCCTGGGGCTGGCGCGGATGTCGGAGCGGCGGCTCCGGGTTTCACCTCCGCCGTGCTGCGTTGAGGTGGTGTTGCGTCGACTATGTTCGCTTGGGCGTTTTGGTCGTCGGCTTGTTTGGGGCACAGCTTTGGAGCTGGCGGGGATGTCGGAGCGGCGGCTCCGGATGCTTCGCCTCCGCTGTGAGGCATCGAGGTCTTTGGTGCCGGCTATGGTTGCGTGGGCGTCATGGTCGTTGACCCGGGTGGAGCGCGGCTTTGGAGCCGGCGTGGACGTCGGAGCGGCGGCTCCGGACTCTCACCTCCGCCGCGTTGCGTTGAGGTGTCTTGGTGTCGGCTTTGGTTGCTTGGGCAACTTAGTCGTCGACTATATCCCTCGGGGCCGGCGTGGATCGAGTTGTAACTTTTTTTATTTTTAGGCCTTGTCCTTTATGTTTGCTTCTACTATATCAATATAAAAGGCAAAGCTTTTGCCTCGTTTCAAAAAAAAAAAAAAAAAAGATTACGTGCCAAGCAGATTTTCCACGAGTGTTTCCCTAACAAAAAAAAGTATGACTGGAAGAGGGTGCCCAAAAGAAAATAGGGGGACGGGATGAGTGACACGCGGCGTCCAGGAAGAATCTCCTTGGACGGCCCCCCCACTAAACAGAGGGTGGTCATCGGCAAAATGGACACGGTTGACCACGTGGCGAAAAGATTTCACGAAATGAACGTTCGGTGAAATTATTTCCCCGAACTAACCATTTTGAGTAGCGCCGCACGATCGGGCGCTACATTATACATGATAGCGCCTCACGATCAGGTGCGACTAATCGTGCCAGCGTGGCTGCTGAGCGCCCGGCCGGGGCCCACTTTTGGTAGCATTGCGCCTAATCACAAGGCGCTATACTACTGATCAGGTAGTGCCTGATTATCAGGCGCTATACTTCGCGTTAACTCCCGCATCGGGCCCGTCCGTCCCTAACCCTACCTCTCACTCCCACCACGTCGCGAGATGAAAGGAGAGATGGCGGCGGCGGCGGCGGTTCTCTCCTCCTCTCTCGAATCCTCTCCGATTTGAGTGGACAGTAGCAGACGGAGGAGAAGATCCGGCGACAGGCGTGGGGCCTGCGCCGGAATACACGGGGTCGACCCCCTCCATTCGCTGTCGTTCTCCGTCTCCTCCGTCGCGGCGTTCTCCGTCCCCTCCGTCGCCGCCGTTCTCCATCCCCTTCCGTCACGGCGTTCTTCATCCCCTCCGTCGCCACCGTTCTCCATCCCCTCCGTCGAGCTCTCCATCTCCTTCGTCGCCGGCGACATCAG
The DNA here is from genome assembly GCA_947311845.1 of Poa pratensis. Classification (NCBI taxonomy): domain Eukaryota; kingdom Viridiplantae; phylum Streptophyta; class Magnoliopsida; order Poales; family Poaceae; genus Poa; species Poa pratensis. The sequence goes on along the minus strand of CAMZMU010000085.1, from coordinate 192,547 downwards.
GTAACAAATCTTCTCCGCTCTTCTGTAGGTTCGACAGTGTTGGTTTAGACAGTGGTGTTAGCAAGTTCTTGACCGTACCGTGACTGAAAAAAATTCTAAGTGTTGTTTTTACAACTTTGTTGCTCTAGCAATCTAGCAGTTCAATCTAGCAGTAATTGACGTATCATAAAGAGGAGTATGCATGCTGAATGAGTGCTAATTGCAACTTAGTTACTCGTGTGGTAGATTGAACCTAGCACTATTGTGTAGATGGTGACTGAGAATGATGTTTTCGTAACTAACTAATATTGTTTGTAATACGTAGGATGGTGTGGTTACTCAATGGTCACTACGATGTTGCACATCAGGGCAATTTCTTGAAGGAGAAGGGGGAGGTAAGAAAAATACTATTGGACTTGTCAGTTTTCTTATTGTTGGGATGTGTTGGATGTGTTGTAATTATCTTGTTTGTATGTTTGCAGGAACTTCACCATGTTTGCCTTTTCATGCAGTTGGACGACGCCTATCGTAGGACACTACCAGGATGCGGCATTGGTGGTTGTATGCTTCTACTCTCGGTATGGAGCTGGGAGCACTTTCCAGTTGAACGACCGAAAGACGTCAGCTACCTTCCTTGGAACGTAGATGACGAGATTGTTCTTCGGCGCGCCACTTGGGCTTATCATAAATTGTGGCAACTTGGGAGTCCGCGTTCATTGATTCGAATTCCCTGAACTCATCAACCTTTGGTGGGTACTTGAACTCTTATTTGTGCTTGTTGTCTCCCGCAATTTGCTTATCCGTTTCAAGTGAGTAGTTGAGAAAATACTCATTCAAATTGATGAAAGTGTATTGAACTACTGCGGTCACAGGCAATGCACGCACACCCTTCAAAACCTTATTGAAGCATTCTGCCATATTGCTTGTCATTTGACCATACCTACGACCATCTTCATCGTAAGCTCTTGCCCACATCCTCCTTTTTTCAATGTGCCTTGCCAAAAACTCTTGCCCTCCGGCGTTGAGGGATTTGTTGGCGAGTAGTCTATTGTACAAGTTTGCAAAACGCCGATCTGTGAAAGTGAGACAATAGTCTTGGAGATCATCGGACAACTCCTTGCTCCCACATGCCCTATAGAAGTTGGAACAAAAATGCCTCATGCACCATCGATGGTGCAATGGAGCATGCCCGGGAATGACAATGTCCACCGCGTTGAGAATTCCTTGATGGCGATCCGAGATTACACATATTTCCCTTTGAGACGGTATTACCTTGGTTCTCAATAGATGAAAGAACCACGCCCAATTAACATTATTTTCCGCCTCAACCAAAGCAAATGCTAGCGGCACCAACCGGTTGTTGGCATCATTTCCTATTGCAACCAATAGAGTGCCTTGATATTGACCGGTTAAAAAAGTGCCATCCACGGCGATCACATGCCTACAATGCTCAAATGCACTCACGCATTGCTCGAATGCCCAAAATGCACGACCAAATACCCGGACAACCTTTCCGTTGTAACTCCTTGTTTCTTCCCCATACGGCTCTACCACATGAAGCATCCCCGGGTTAGTGGCGGCCATAGCTCCCAACAACCTAGGGATTCGGTTGTATGCTTCCTCCCAATCACCGTACATCTTGAAGGCGGCTTGCTTGGCCTTCCATGCCTTCCCGTACTTCACCTTGTAGTGAAATAGGCCTTCCACAATTTCCATGACGCTCCTAATGCTCATTGTTGGAAGTGACGCGATGGAGTTGGAAAGCTTATAAGCGATGAAATTGGTGGTCAGTTGTCGGTGGTTTGGCTTCACATCCTTGCCATCCACCTTCGCCTCGACACATGTGAGTTGCTACACAACTAGATGTGCGCCATTCCGGCCCTTCTTCTAGTGGTATTGCACACACAATCCACGGGCATCCTTTGTCCATGCACTTTACGGTGTAACGCTTCTTTTTGTCCGAGTGAACCACCTTAAACGGACGATGGTACTTACCCGCATACTCCTTTATCCATATCTGAAATTCCAACAAGGTGGGAAACTTCAAACCGGGAGCTAACCCATTGTCCTCATGATTCATATCACGGTAAGAAGTTGGCCTTACTCCAAGAACTACACCCTTGCCACCGTCAACCGTGGCTTCATCCGCGAGACTAAGATCACGAAACAATGGGATACGATGATCCCGCCCTAATACCTTCTCGTAAACTTCAGCCTCCTTGGCGGTGAACCCCTCCACATCAACTTCTTCATCAGGCCCATCATCATCCGAGTCCGATGCATAGCATCGAGAATAAGGGATGTCATGGTCCATGGTCTCTTGCTCATTATATGTGTCCAAATCTCCAACATTGTTATTGTGGAGGTCGACCCCATGATCCTCGTACTCATACTCATCATCCCCGTAGACATCATTTCTAACGAGGCTCAAAGTAGCCTCGGTCACTTCACTTTGATTCATGGGTGGTTCACTCCTACCATCAAATGAGGAGGCACATCGGTTCAAGTCCAAGTTCACACGAGCATCAACCTTTTTAGTGGCAAATAGCTCAATAGACTTGTCAAGTGATTCGGACACGGTCTCCTTGTATGCAACCCAATGGAGTTCGGAGTTGATACGCAAAAACTTCCAACGGAGGTGCACTCCATGCCCCGCATTATGTCTTCCCTCCAACTCTACAACATCATTTGGCTCCATCCAATTCAAATCAATTCTCACTTGTTTCAAAACCTCATCATATGTTGGACTTTGCTCGAAAACAATGGCTAACTCATCCGGGTCCGGTTCCAAATTGCCTTTCAAAAAGGCATCCTTGTCCACATGGTGAACATGAACAATTCGTGACATTCCTAAAATTATGACAACAACACTAAGCAAAGTTAAAAAAAAAGCACTAGTAATATCTATACTAAGACATATTTGCTTCAATAACAAACAACCTAACCCTACCCCTAAGCAAATGCTCCATGCACAACATAGAAGCCAAAATAGGGCTCATGAACCAACATTAACCATCCATATTTTGGTCTTTTCGAATATCTAGGGTTTCCACGATGTAGATAGAAATCTAGCAAATAACAAGAGTTACATGGGTCAAAAAGGTTAGGAAAGTAGGAAGATTACCTCTAGTCAGTAGGGGGTTCAAGATCCACGGACGAAATCAACAGATTTGGGGAAGGTAGGAGAGGATTTGAGAGGTGGGAGTGAGCAGCCGCCGCCAGCAGCCCTTCTTACTCTGTGTCGGGTCGGGTGGAGTGAGCAGCTAGGACTGGGGAGAGCCTGGCCGGGCACATAACTGTAACCGAAGTATAGCGCCTGAGTTCGATCAGTAGTATAGCGCCTTGTGATCAGGCGCTATACTACCAAAAGGTGGGCCCCGACCGATCGTGAGGCGCCTGATCGATCAGTAGTATAGCGCCTGATGTTGAGGCGCTATCATGTAGAGTATAGCGCCCGATCGTGTGGCGCTACTCAAAATGGTTAGTTCGGGCAAATAGTTTCGCCGAACGTTCGTTCCGTGAAATATTTTCGCCACGTGGTCAACCGTGTCCATTTTGCCGTGGTCATCCTCCTCCGTTCACTGCACCACCTGTACTCCATTGCTAGCTGCTTCAGAAACTAAAAGAAGTCGTGGTACTACTTTGCCACTGTGGACTCTGGACTGGCTGCGCCAAACTGTTTTCTTCTTTATTCTTTCGCATGCACTTGTCTCCGGGTAACGGAGCAAGCAGGTCCTTGTTCAGCAACAGTGAACACAGTGCCTTCTTAATTTCTTGAGACATATATGATTTACATATGTGGCACAAGAAAAAAAATAGTGTTCTTCCGACCATGAATCTGTGTCCCTAGAGTCAGAATCTCGCATATAAACGGATGTACGTACACGGTACACCTTAGCTATATGAGCATGAATCACCCATATAAACATACACATAAATCTATTTTATGTAACATTAACTTGGGCCTAATTTGTTTCACAAGATACATACATATATATATATATATATATATATATATATATATATATATACTAGCACAATGTCCGTGCTTTGCAACGGGTCCAAATATATATTATACCACAAAAAAAAAAAATTCCCTCCATTCCAATAAATAAGGCGCTCCCGTTTTACGTGTTTTTTCTTTGACCAAGAATTACTCCAAATATATAAAGATTATGGGTATGAAAGTAGCATTGTTAGAAAGTGTTTCTCAATATGAATCCAACGATACTAATTATGCAGAATATAATCAAGATATTTTTGCTCGTTAGCGTAGTTGTCGCCTTCTTCGTGGTGAATCAAATCAGCAAGTCATGGCCTATGCATCTATTGCCATATACTGTACTTTCATTTTAGGAAATATATAGGGAATTAAGTTCGATCGGAACTCGTACTCGTCTGTCGTCTCGTTTTTGTTTTGTCAAGCTACGTGCCTGTGATCCGTTTGATGCGTGTTTCAAACGAACTCGTAGATCGTATCCCTGCATACACCCGTACATGTGGTCTCTTTTCCTATCGACCGGCCTGCCGATGGGCTATGATTAACGAAAGTCTGGGCTGTGATATGATGGGCCACATCACGATGGAGCGACGGAGCGCGTGCGAGCGACGTACGCGTACCATGTCGCTAAGACATATTATAGTAGTAGAGATAGGGTGGGACTATTCTATAACCCCTTAAGAGAATTGTAGAATAATTATTCTACAACTCCCAAAACCAAGTAGGCTTCTTATCCCGAACCGGCCCATCCTAAAAGACTTTCTTATCCCGCACCGACCCAAATCCTACCTACCCACGGACGACACCCACGACCGCGCCACCTGCCCTCGTCGCCGCCGGCGATCGCGCCTTGCGCCGCCTCGGAGGGCCCCTCACCTCCGCCTCGCGCCGCCCAGGAGGGCCCCCATCTGCGCCGTCCGCCGCCCGACAGGGCCTGACCGCGCGCCGCCCAGGAGGGCCGCGCCTGAAGCACAACAGGAGTGAGGACCCCGTCCACGGGCGCCTCCCCTGCATCCGAAGGGCGCCTCTCCGGCGACCGCGCTTCGCCCCGCCTCCATCCACGCGTGCGCGCCGCCATCCCTCCCCCGGCGAGGTCGCCTCCCCGCGCGCCTCTCCGGCGAGGCAGCCCTGCTCCTCCACCTGCTGGCTGCCGGCTGCTCCTCTCCGGCGCGGACGTGCGGAGGCCCTGTTCCCCATTTGCTCCTCCAACTTCGTCGCCCCTCTTTCTGAACTTCAGTGGAGGGGCATCTAAACTCCACCGGGAGCGTGACCTCCAGCGGCAACTTCTCCCAGCTCCACCTCGCGCGCAGATGACCCTCGGCCGCCTTCCCGGCGCACTATCTAGGCTCTCTGCCCCGCGCGCTACTCCGGCGGAAGTGGGGCCCGAGGGAATTTCTGAAGTTCTCCGAGGCGGAGGCCGCAGCGGTTGCGCCTTGTGGCTTGTGCGGTGCTGTTTCATGGAGGGGCACTAGCGAGCCGGCATCTCGTGCTATTGCATCGGGACGTTGTGAGGTCGCTGGAGCGCGGCGAAGGCAGGTTAGTCTCGCCGGGTTTCGATTCCGTCCGTACCTGGCCTCAGTCCCGCGACGTGGTTCCGATTCCGTCCGTACCTGCCCCTGTGCGCTTCTCTGAACCTACCAAGAGAGCAGCTCTGAACCTCATGGTGGTGCCGCTCGAGTATGTTACTGGTGCAAACTGCTGGAAGTTCAAGATCGATAGCTACGAGCGTCCCTTTGGAGATAATTATTGCAATCAGATTTTTGTAAGAAAGTTCCAAAGATGCGAACTCCTTCATGTCTTCCTGCTAGCTGTTGTTGAACGCATTTTATCTGAACTCCATTCGTCTCTCAATTTCACTGAAATTTACCAGCAGGAGGTAGGACAAGAACCGCTGGCCCCGACAGAGAGTGCACCGGCGCTAAGGTGCAGGTGACCGACAGAGAGTGCACCGGCAGCACACAGCTGCAGCCCTGCCCCCAGCGACGCACCAAAGACGAGGTCAGGCAACCCAAGTCAATTTCACTAGCGTGCTACTTGTACCTCATGTGTGGTTACCTTCATCTTCTTTTCTTCTATGTGATTTACATGTTTCCTCGGTGGTGTATGCTTGCTACTGCACTCTCTCCAATTGATTTATAAACCAGGCACCTACTCTTTGTCTCAATTTAATTACGTGGCTTCAAGAATAGAAATTCACCTCATCAATGCACGAAGTTTATTTTATTTTATCTGGAAGTTGGCTTCGTCCACTGAGTTAAAAAAACGCATCAGAAAAATTGCCATTTTAAATTGTGGTTATGAAGTTATCTTTAGTTTGCAGAGAAGTTTAACTCGTTATTATTCGGAGTTCAGTTTTACGGCAAAAAACTTAAATTAATTCAAACAAAAAAATCTCATTCTGAACCTCCACCCATGGATTGATTCCTTGCAGTTCACAGCGCGGCAGTGTGGCGGTTCACACGGTGGCCAGAGGCGGTTCACACAGATGACACAAATTGCTACTACTGAATTTGTGTGAGATCGGTTCTAGATTTGACCCTTATCCCTAATTTTATATTTTGCTGGATCATGCAAATTGCCCAAATAGGTCTGTTTGGTTTAGTTTGCTCATCGGCATCATGTATCCTTGTCTTTTTTGTGTTCTCTTTAAATATTTTATGCAGCCATCATGTTGTACTAATTCTTTGCTATCGTACATGCAGGTACTGCCCTCAACACGTTCTTTACCAGATTGAATTCTTGGCACCACAGTAATCTGGACTGCTGCTATTGAAGTTGTGTGATACCGGTTCTGAACTGCTGCTAGTTTCTGAACTACGTTGACGCTGCTTCTAAATTTTTGTGCAATTGAAAAAACAAATTCGAAAAGAAATAAATATAGTGAGGTGAAGCTATGAAGTTCACTTTTTCGGAGAAGTTTAATTCGGGTTTAGCTTGGAGTTCACTTTTGGTAGTAAAGTTTCAGTTCATACGCATAGAAAAAAGTTCACTCTCAGGGTTCACAATTTGTAAAAGTTACAGTTCATATAATTTGTAAAATTACCTTTATTTGTCGGCAAGTTAAGGTCGTGAAGTTCACCTTCTGAAGTTATATTTTATAGTTTGCCAATGTTCATTCCATTTCCGAAGTTTTTCTCTGTAAGTAATCAAGAAAAATTGATGTGAAGTTCACTCAGATATGCCGAGAAGTTGAGAAAAAGATGGTCCTGTGAAGTTACAGTGACGAGTCAGCTATCCAATGACCTACGTGAAGTTCACTTGTTAACTGACTCGAAGTTACGTTCTGCTCCTATGTAGACGTACAATCCATTTATGAAAGAAAAAACGAAGTTCACTTTAGAAAAGGCCGAAGTTAACTTATGTGACGGGCGAAGTTAGAAAGGATTGTAGAATAGCTATTCTACAAGTGGTTGTAGAACAAGGATTACGAGTCGATGAGTCGCAACTTGTCGCTGGGGTACCGACAAGTAGACAAATCGCACGACTAGTCGTGACTAGTCACAACTTGTCGCGACTAGTCGAGGTTTTTGCTTGGAACACAAGTACCGACAAGTAGACAAGTCGCACGACTTATCTTGACTTGTCGAGCGACACTTAATCCTTGTTGTAGAATAGCTGAATATATATATATATATAATGTGCCAATTGCCAGGTAGATTTCTCTGGAGCAATATTTCGGATGCAGAAAAAAGCAGACTGAAAGAGAATAGGGAAGGCGGTGGGGACCCACAAGGAATGATTGAGCGGGGCGAGTGACACGTGGCGACCGGCGAAGCAGCAGGCTTGAGGGGGCCCCGGGCCCTTCTACACTTGGCTGCCAGCAGTGCTCCACCGTACTCCCTTCACTGCAGCATGTCGTACTCCATGGCAAGCTAGCTAGCAAGATAGCTTGGAAAACTAATTGATAGTACTACTACTTCGTCACTGTGCTTTGGCTGCTCCAAACTGTTTGCTCCAAAGTCAGAGATGAAAATCGATCAGTTTGGTGATGAATCCATATGGGTTGATTAAATTTGGATCGACAAGACAGGGCAGGAAAGTGTTTCGTTGGTACTCCTAGGACTGTTTGCCTGCGGTGTCCTCGATGCTTCTTCTTCCCTCCCTCTTCTGAACAAAGACAAAAGACAGAAAGGAAAAGAGGCCATGGAGACACAGCAGCCTTCCTTCTTTCCCAATCCCCATTGGCCACATCTCTTAAAATCTCACTCACACACTGCTACTGATAACACACAACTTTCCAATTCTATCTGTGCGCAATCTAGATCCACCCCGATTCATTCGGTTGCCCCTTCCACAACCGGCCTCTGTCCTTGAAGTTTGGTTGGAGAAGAAGCATGCAGCGAGCTAGCAGCTGGAGCCATGGCCGACCAGGAGCTAGCATCCATCTCCAACATTGCCGGCTACAGCGCATGCAAAAACTGTAAGCATGAATCCATCTCTTCAACGAACTCCATTTCCAATCCTTCATACGACTAGGTTTCTCGGTGCAGATTCTGTCCACATTTTATTTGAGATCCATGTATGAATCTCTGAATCTGCCAGCCTACGCTAGCATATACCCAGTTAGTTAGTGCGCGATGCCTACGAGATTTTGTGTGCTGAACTTAATTCCCAATCTCTATCATCAATTTTGATTTCAAACTAATCGATCCCGGCTTTAATTTACATACCAATTTGGTTAGGTGTCCATCACAAGATATACTAATTTGTCGAGCTCATATGTATCCTGTCATGGATAGCAAGCTTGCTTTTCTTTAGCTTCTGCCTTAACAAGGCATGTGATAAAATAAATTCCTCATGTCATTGAAAAACAATTAATCCTGACCTGCCTTGCTATTACACTACCCGGTTAGCCCGTGTGTTTAGTCCCTATGCAAGTCATACTACATTGGAGTAGCAGCAAAGTCGAAACAATAACAAGAAATTTTGCACCACAGTACAGAAAGTCAACCAATGTGTCCAAGCCTAACAGTTCTCTCTTCCCTTGTTTATATTTCATAGGTGGGGTTTTGATTATGTCAATTCTTTGACATGTGTACTAGTTAATATGTGCAGTTGTACTATACTTTATATATTTTATAGTAGTTTTGTACCGAAATCGGTCGGCACTAGCAAGAAACCATAGATTCTTTGACCGGCCTTATTAGTTAAATAAGTGAAAGTATATACGCCTCAATTACATTTGCATATTAAGATTTATTAATAATGCTCAATAATGCGTAGTAGCACTTTGGCCAAACTATAAATTAACCAAGATGCTTGCATCGTGCTGTCATGATGTCTATAATTCACAAAAGTCTGCCGCTCGGAAACCTTGTGCCGGCGCACACATAAATTATATTTACTTGAGAATATGCAAATTCTTAGAACCTGGGTTGAACAATAAATTCAGAAAAAAAAAGATAAACTTTAAAAACCAAGCACTTTTAAAATTTATGCAGTTATCATGATGCAAATATTGAAACTAAAACACACAGGTATCAAAATGCTTGAGAAAATGTACAAGCACCTGAATGTTCACCATGCCAGTTCCATTTACTCTTTTTTTGTGGAGACCACCTACGATCTTACTCTTTATTGGAAATATTCAAGAATATATTTCAAATATATAAGGACATGTTCGGGTTATTTGAAAAAATTCAGAAACTTACAAATACGACCTTTTGTGTTTTGAAACATGGGAGCATGAGGATATTGGAAAATCATCTCCGTCTCTAATATTTATATATAGGATTCTTGGTATGAAATAAAGTCAGCCGGGGCAATTCCCCATTTCGAAAAAATGGATTCTTGGCAAGACAAAGCCATCTGCTTGAGATGGATATGCAGTACAAAGAGTATCTCTGACAGAGCTCGAAGTGTGCGTGTGGCAGCTCAACATAACACTCCATGCTGCATGATCCATGATGACGAAATGGTCTAATAATAGGTAATCAACGTGCTGATCGACTGATCAAGTTACAATTTATAATACATTGCATACTAGGTTGAAAATTTGCAATCTCGGTTGCTAATAAATGGTGACGCCAATAGTAATCGATGATCAGGTGGCGATGATGGTGTACGGCTCGACGATGAAGAGCGGCCTCTGCCGGAGCTGCCGGCACCGCCGCACGCTCTGCACCAGCTCCGCCCTGTCCCCCACCCGCGACGTGAACAACATCGTCGTCGTCGTCGCGCTCTGCTTCTCCTCACCACCCTGCCCGCCGTTGTCAGCTTCCTCGTCGGCCTCGTCCATGCCCGTCGACGCGGCGGCCACCGCTGCGGCCAGCGTGCTCGTGGACGACGGCACCCGACGCAGCCCCGGCGTCGGCGGAGCAACTTCGTCGTCCTCACAAGCAGCGACCCTGGAGCAGCGTGATGGGCTCACGTCCGGCGCGCCGCCGACGAACTTGTTGATGACGATCCTGGAGCAGCGCTGCGCCTTGCCGGACGCGGCCACCACCTCCACCACGGTGCCCCGGTCCACCACCTCCACCTCGTCCTCCTCCTCCTCCTCCTCCTCTTCTTCCTCCTCGATGACCTCATGGTCTTCCTCCTCTTTCACCACCTCTTCCTGGCGCTGTGGCTGCTGCACCATGGCACTCTGCTTCTGGTGGTCACCGCGAGCAGAGCTGCAGTCGACGAAGCAGAGCCTGAGGCGTCCGTCCTGGCGCCGCGCGTGGAGGTACCCCTGGGGCCTCGCGGCCACGACCTCCATGACCAGGCGCCCGTCGCGGCGGTGCGGGCGCATCCGGAGGCACGGCCCCTCGTCGTGGCCCCGGCGCCGCGACATGGACGCCAGCGGCGGCGGGAAGGCGCGCTGCGGGCGCGTCCGGTGGTACCTGACCTCCGTCAGCTCACCCTCCGCCGTCTCTTCGTCTTCCTGCGCGTCATGATCTTCCTCTTCGTGCAATGCCGCAGGAGGCGCGAGGATGGCGGCGGAGGCATCGTCGACGGTGGTTTGGTAGAGGCAGGCCATGACGGCGGCCTGGTCGAGGAAGTCGCCGCGGGTGCCGGTCTCGCTGCCGAGGCTCTCGGTGCAGAGGTCAAGGCTCTCGTTGCTCATGGACCGCCGCACCGTCGTCGGGTAACTGGCCTTGGCCGGCACCGGCTTGAGGGCGCCGTCGTCGCCCTGGGTCTGGATGGCGCTCCACATGTCCGGCATGGGCGTGCGAGCGTGGCGAGGCGCGACATCCAGCGCCAGCATCACATGGCACACCGCCACCGTCATCTCGATCTAGCTAGGAAGGTAGGAGCTACGGATTGGAGCCGAAGAAGATGATGATGATGATCCTAGGAGATCAATGAAGCTGCTGAATCAGTGGCTTGGTCTGGAGTGAGTGAGTGAGTGAGTGAGTGAGGGTTGGGAGGGTATTTGTAGGCGGGAAGGGGAGCCTTTTTGGCCGTCCAAACACAAGACGAATCTAAACCAAGTGTGGCTCTAGTGTGTGTGTGTTGAGTTTTGTTACAAACGAAAAAGTGAACTGGATGTCAATGGGGGACAGCAAGCTAAGCACATTTCAACTCAAAAATCTCACTGTCTTCTGCTTTGCTAGCTCTTGTCTGTTGACACTAATCATCACAACTGTTCTTAATTACTTCTGGGTACTAGGCTAACAAACATTTTATGTGCCCTAGGTATGTTTTCGCATCTATTTCATTTGCACACAAAGAAACAGGAGTAGAGTAAATATACTACCACCTTTAATCCACAATAATCGGGCAAGTTAAACCTAACCTGCTTTGTTCTCTTTCGTGGCCAAGTTTGTAACGGTTTTCCATAAATTAATCTGGCAACTCTCATCTTCTTAATGAATGGGTGGGGCACTTTTCTCTCTGTTTCAAAACAAAACCATAATAAACGTCGTAGTTTTAAGCTAACCCCGATTCAAAACTGCGACACTTAGTTTGAATCGGAGGGAGTAGTATATATATAATTTTACACACACAATCAATTGTACATACCCATTAGCAAACTTGTAGTAGTACCTAAAAGGTAATATTTTTGTTAATATCTATTTTTTAGAGCTAAGCGAGCACATATATTCATTCATGCACTTTGCTCCTTTCTGTTAACTTTGTGCTCTTGTTGTCTTGCACCTTTTCATTCTCTTTCTGCTTTATTAATCTGTGTGTGGCCGGTGACATCGAGCTAGCCAGGTTAGTGGAAACGAGTCCACCAGCATGCATCACCAGTACCTATCGTGGAACATGGGAGAATACTCATCATTTCATCACTATTTTGTCTCCTTATGCCTTACTAATTTAATCATCCAAGAAAAAACAACCAATAATCTATTAATTAACCAGCCAGCTGCATGCATGCTTGCATCACTGATGTCACCCCCACCACGCACAAATATCCTCCTTTGATTTCCTGGCTTAGGGAAACCTACTTTGTTTTGTTCCCTCTTAGTCGCTAATATAGGTAGCATCATTCGCACTAGCTACTACCTACATGTTTCAAAACTTACTTGGTAATGGTTTCCCTTTTTTTGCGAATCACTTGGTAATGATTTTCCATTTCCTATGAATGCATGCATGCGTGGTCACTTGTTGACAAATTAATTAGTTCACGGGCCAGACCAAATAGGCCCCAATGCATGGTAATTACTTAAGAGCATATGCAAAGGCAAACACAATGTATGTGCATATATACAAGTGGGGTGGAGGATGAGATGAGCAAGATTCCATCCTCTTTCCAGTTTCTCTTTCTGTCTCCTTTCCATGATATAGAATATAGAATATATGTGCATGCATGGTGCATAGTTACCCACAAATATTTTAAATCATCCTCTTTTCTCCTCATCCTCTTAATTCTTCAAGTGGTGTTATGTGCTCCATGCTTAGAGATGCCAATTAGCCCTCTTTGGATAGGGCGCGCAGTCGTGTCTCTTCTTCTATCTCTTGTAGTTTTTTCTTTCTCTTGGATCAAATTATTCTAGCGCTGCTTCTACTTGAAGCCAAATTCCCATACCTCCAAAGCAAAAAGATTGTGTTTTGCGTTTGTCACAATAATAAGCTCGAAAAAATATCATATTATTTACTATCTAGGTGTCATGATTTTGGTACCATTACCTTTCCAAATTTAAGACTATACATGGATGCTAGTAGAAAATGCAGACAAGTTATTTTCTGAGCTAATACTGTGAAATCAACTAAAAAATCAAAAAAAATACAAAATAAAATTTTGTGGATACATGTTCACATTCTAAGTGTTCAAAAAGTCGTTTCGTGAAACGGATATTTGTTGTGGCCTGAATAAAAAGATAAAACAAATGACTCGTGAAAAGCCTTTTTTAGCACAAAAAAATCTCTTTTTTATATAGACCACAGAAAATTTCATTTTTTCGCGAAACAATTGTGAACACATACCTTGTTAAGATTTATGTCTGAACTTTTTTTCGAATTTTTGATATTTCAAAATACATTTTAAATAAAGAGTGCATATGCACCCAGAATCAAAAAACACATGTCTCGCTTATACCGCACATCAGTGAGTAATGAATTCTTTCTACCCAGATAGGAACCACGCTCTCCTATTATAGCCTTGTAGAGCAAAATTGACACTGGAGAAAAGGCATAAGCCTTAAAAAAAATTATAAGGTGGTTTACAACTGCCGAATTGTCAAAATTCAGTGCTATCATGGTATCTGCTAAGTTCACGGGTGTCTAAGAGCGCGACCTAATAGATCATTGTATCGATTAGTTGGGTCTAGTCTCTCTGCACTCCGACTTTAAAATCTTCCTGTGATCTACACAAGATAATTTAGTTACTTGTTCACGTGAATGTCACCAATAGATACTCTTTGGTGCAAAATTTACACCGGAGCAGAGGTAGAAACCTTAAATTGTTTATAAGGTGGCATACATCTCCAGAGCTGAACTTTGACTCGAAAATAATATTCTTGCGATTTACACAAAAATATTTAGATTAGTGTGCATGATTTTCACTCTTACATTTCTCACCTATAAGTGTTTCTAAGACGTTTTGAGCTTGCTAACATGTGAACTATAAAAGATCTAATGGTTAACTGACGCACATATGGAGCCCATAAAAGTGTCTGAAATGATAAGTGAGGAAACAACTCTTTATAGGAAAGCAAAGTCTTGGTTAAGCCGATTTCGACGAGCCAAGTGTTGCCACATGGCGTGACCCAGATCGTTGTCATGCTCGGCCTTTGCATACGATGACGTACCGCTTTTCATTTTACACGCCTTGGATTCTCAGCCGTTCAATATGGCGGAGGATCTGATCGGATGGCCCCCCGGCGAGCGTTGTGTACTCACTTTGTCCTCTAGTTGTCTCTAATAGAAAAGAAAATGAAGGAAAAAGGTGGGGATTCGGTGCCATTAGTTATCTTTGCTAGCTATAGTTGAAAAGGATGGATCGATGGCAATGGAATCGGAGGGGGCTAAGCAAAGAAATAAAGGCCAAAGCAACAGAGAAAGAGGTTCTTTTGATTAGCTCGACCTGCGCTCATGGACTCCCAGAATGGAACTTGTAGCTCTTAATGTCGTTATCTAGCGGAGCCAGCTCAAAGTATGTGGTTTAAAATTGATGGGAATGGGATGCATGGAACAATTGCTGATTTCATCAGTAAAGGAGATGCACCGTCTTCTTTTGCACTGGCTATACACTATATTTGGTGGAAATGTACGATGTGTGCACCTGGGTATTTTAAATAGACCCTGGGCAAAAGAATGCCAACCCCTGGCACTGTGCAAAAAGAGCAAGCGAGAAGGGGCCAGGTCCACGAATATATAAATTTTAAGAGTGCAGTTTTTTTCAATAGTCTTTACATGGGAAAAATTAAACCAAATGTGCAGGTTAAGAGATCATCGATCCAAGAACATCTACGGACCTTTTATATGAGCATGTGCATATGATTATATTTTTTCTCATATTTTTAACAAGCTGTGGTTCATACAAGACGTTGACATTAAATCAGTTCTTGTATGTAGGTATTACGACCGGCCAATTGTTTGATAGAAGTTTTCTCAACCAACACTCTGTCGGCCATAGCGACTATTGTCGATAGTAGGAAATTCAATGCTGGTGTAGGGAGAGAGATATTTGGGTTTAGAGTTGCCTACTCCCTCCGTTTAGGTTTATAAGTCCTCTACGTATTCCTAGGTCGTAAATTTGAGCAACATAATGTGATTTATATATTGTAAAAAATATATAATTAGAAAATTCAGACTTTATATTTTCTAATGGTATAATTTTTGTATTTTAATTTTTATATTATATTAGTTAAATTCACGACCTAGGGATACGTAGAGGACTTATAAACCTAAACGGAGGGAGTACCCAACTTGTTTGGGAATAAAAGGTTTTGTTGTTGTTGTTGTTGTTGTTGTTTACGGGAAATTTCCGAGTGCTTAGATAGTTGGACCCAGTAAATTAATTCTTTGTAATTTGTAGAGGGCAAAGTGGTCCCTAGAAAATGAAATTTCTAATACTACTTCTGTCACGTGACTAAGAAATCTTCATGAAGAAATTCCTAGAGGTTGAAATTCTTTCGTAATGTAGTTAGAGAGAGATACGGCCGGCTAGCTTCTTGGAATGATGATTTGCCATTAATTGCGTCGGGTTAATTTGATTCCGAGAGAAAGTTGGAGCAAGTTAGCTGAAACAAGAAGCGTTTTGGCAATGGAGACGTGGAGACTTTACTGGATGGATGAGAAGGAATGGTCCAAAATCTTGGTGGATGATGTATCTCCGTGTGCAAAGTTTCCGGGATATGTTGTTGAGGTAGGCCGCCATGCATGCCAAGCCAAGGAAAAGACTAAAGACGGAATCGGCCGGAGGGGAGGGGATCTTGCAGAAATCTCCCAAGCTAGGGCATGCAGCTGAGCAGTGATGATATCTGTGTGTCAGCTCCCCTATATCTTCTTCTTAATTTTGGACCAACCATGCATGCATAGCACGGATTCCGATACAAGGGAAATCATCGTCAAGGACGGACGTGTCGATCTTGCAAGTAAAGCAGATGGAGCTATATGAACTTGGCGGAATGGGCGGTGCTCCGACATGCCGATCTTTGGTGCAGGATCTTATCGCCGATCTAACCTCTCATCATAAAGCGCTTCCATATCGTACAGTTAGGTAGCAGCAGGAGAGCAGAGGCTTTTTTTTTCCCTTTCCTCCTTCTTTCTTGGACTTGCATCATGCACATATATACACACATGTATTCCTGTGAAGATGGAACAGGTATGTATTTTTACATGTATACATGGATATGTATGTAGCTGTGCAGGTTAGTTCGTGAAACACAAATAATAATTTCAGATTTAACGGTCTAAAGTCAATTTACAGTGTGAAGTTCATTTTGGCTCCTGGGTGCATGTGCACCCTCCCTCTATGTGTGCACGTAAAGCTCCGTGAAAAGCCGCTACTTTTTGTTGCTTGTGTAAAAAAGAGAAAATGTCTCGTGAAAAGTCCCATATATATATAGGGACGCGCTATTTGACACCAGGGTGAAGAATAGTTATTCTGCACCCGAGCCCGTCCAACTCCACGAACCGCGCCCGGTTCGACCAGTTCGCATGCGCCCGCAGCAAGCCTCCAATCCCGCACGTCGTAAATTCTGCGCCGTCCCGCGCGTATGTCCAACCACCCAAAGCCATGACGTGCGCCTAGTTGCGAAAAAGGCCAGGACATGTCAACCGCAGCTTCGGCCCACTAACATGCATGTGACGTAAGAAGGATGGGCCAACGTAAGAAAACTACTCCCTATTACTCGTAGCGTAAGAAACCAGCTAGCTCCAGCGTTATAAATGTACATTTAGACCTAGCTGCCTACAGTTTTCAAACACTTAATGTAGTATTCCTAATACTGCCACATTCATGCAATTTTTTGTACACATTGTCATATAATAGACAAAAGAACCATTTTGCTGCCTTATCTCCATGCTTTATTTCTTTTGGTGGTCACGTATAATCTTGGTAATGACAAGTTGAAGTGGAATAGGTGAGGGAAGAGCCTGCTGAAGTGGTAATTGTATCATGGTAGTCTACATGTACTGTTCTTCAAATTCTTGCAAAGTATGATTCATCCATGTTTTGCTTCAACCATTGTAGGCGTTACAACAAGAAATAGATTTCTGAAGATCCGTAGTAGAAAATGATGCCGTCAGCTAGGGTAGAGCATACTAGGCTTCCTTGTCGTGGATATAACTAAGCATGCCATCTTTTTCATCTCAACTTGCTCATGGTAAGTCGAGTTTCAGCTACAAAATGTTCGTCGATACATGTGTGCGGAACTTTTTTGCATGTTGGTGACCACTTTATCATTGAATAAAAAGGGGAATATGTGCTATGATGCATCTTTTGCTACCCTTCAAAAACCTTTGTTGTAATGGCACATATAGATAGTTATGTATGTTTTTAGTTGTTCATGTGTAAGGGAATCTTGTGTTATGATGTACCTTTGCTGCTCTTCAAGTCCCAATGGATCTCCATGTTGTCTAAAACAATCGGAGTGATGGTGAAGAGGGTGGGAGAGAAGCAAGGTGCCGTCTTATTTTCTTGTGGTTTCAAACGCATTTTTGCTAGGGTTCGTGTTATTTTCATAACATATATATTTCTTTAAATACTGCATCGGCCGACCAAGTGACTTCATACATGAAAAGGCAAACATTCAATTTCACCGATGTGCAAGAGTTGGAAAACGCAAAGTAGCAGGGCGAGTACGACACCTACATTTGTTCTAATGTTATTGAAAAATAATGTGTTATTTTCGAAGAAAATATTATTGATGTAGAATTATTTGTAATTCAATAGCTATGCATAGAAATGCACAGGTCATAGGTGCACTCAAAATTGAGATTGATCGTTCACACAAGTTTTCGGACGTTTTTCTAGATGTTTTGGGATATAGAAGGAAGATGACACCCGTAGCAACGCACGGGCATTCAACTAGTATATATATATAGGGACACGCTATTTGACACCCAGGGTGAAGAATAGTTATTCTGCACCCGAGCCCGTCCAACTCCACGAACCGCGCCCGGTTCGACCAGTTCGCACGCGCCCCGCAGCGAGCCTCCAATCCCGCACGTAGTAAATTCTGCGCCGTCCCGCGCGTATGTCCAACCACCCAAAGCCACGACGTGCGCCTAGTTGCGAAAAGGCCAGGACGTGTCAACCGCAGCTTCGGCCCACTAACATGCATGTGACGTAAGAAGGATGGGCCAACGTAAGAAAACTACTCCCTATTACTCGTAGCGTAAGAAACCAGCTAGCTCCAGCGTTATAAACAGGGATTAAAAAGTTTCGCCGTTCCGCTAAAAAAATAAAAAACTAGCTCCATCAACCGACAATCATGACAAAATATTAAATAACCTACACCTAGTCGACGTAAGAGTCTGACTGCTATGTCCAATAAACTGCGAGGACACACTCCACAATCTGTTCATGAAATTACAGGCAATGTAAAAAGGCTGAAATCCTCACTTCATCATTTTCTTATAAATTTGTAACATAAGTTCTTGAGATCACAAAAAACTTGAACATAAGAACTCAACATGGCTTGATGCATTCCGTAAAAAAGAAACAAAATAATTGGTTGCGTAATTACACCACATAAAAAAATACCAATATGGTAAGTAATTTCTATTCAGGGTTTATACTAGAAAGTTACACCGTTTCACATATACATCGATGTCTAAACTGTAAAGAAATATTTCAAATAATGCAATCATCTGCCCAGCTTTAATTATATCAGCTAGAAGTTGGCTTGTGCCTCTGGAGTGATAAGGGTATAGACGTCATGCAGGTTTCTTCCCAACTGTGAAATAATTGCCCATCATTTCTGATCTCAATGGTGATTAATTTGTTTTTGGTGCCTGAAACGACATATAATATTACATAAGCATCCAAAAAAGTTTGTCAAGCAAAAGGATATGACGGGATAAGTATATTAAAAATAACATTTAACCAAATGGAGCACATAGGAAAAAAAGAATCACATGCTTAAACTTGGAAGATGTATATTTCAGGTGAATAAAATGCATAACCAAAGCTACTAGCTCTTTATAAGCAATTGGTAAATGCATGCTTCTGACTAGGAAGCTCCAGAATCATGCATTCTAGAACGAAGATGACTCAACTAAGATGCTAAGCGATGTAAATTTTCATATTCTCAAGATAAAACATTCTACCACTACATAATTGCCATTACAAGAAGCAAAGATTGCACATCTAGATTCAACAGAAACACATAAAAAAGGCTAACATCCAGTACTAGTGCCAATATTTAAAAATACACCAAAGCTAGCTATTCCGCAATTACAAAATTAAGAATTGGAGCTTCTACTCTTGAATAATTGTGTCGATAAAACTTGTACATAAACTGGCCAATAATTTTGTTTTTATTCCCCAAAACAATCTATGTACTATAATGCTGTGAGGACGTGTACCGATGAAATCATGTACAAATTAATTCATAAGCTTCTAATGCCGAAAAATGAATTCTGGATTAGAAACAACAGATATTTTATACAAAACAGTCTGCAAAAAGCGAGTAGCAGAGTCTCCAGAATAACAGTCTGCACAGACCTACCTAGAAGCAGTATGATTTTAACCAAAAAATTGAAGGAAAAAGTATGGAACAAGGTCGACCTACATTGACGTCTAAGCCCACCAGGTAGCTCTTCCCGGAGCAGTGCGGATGTTGGCCGCCGCTCTCCACATAACTGAAGCCAAATGGACCCTCCAAACATGTCAGCGTCGCCGAGGACACCACCCACTCGCCTAGGCCGCTTGCCGCTCACCATGCAGCCGCTATCCTTTTTACAGCAACAATAATTACGTGGGGTAAACTTTAACAATTACAAACCAAAGATGATGAAAAAAAGACTAATTAGTAGAAGGATGCACTGATGGCTGTTTAGAAGAATTGCAATCAAGTAAACTCATTAAGAAACATCAACACCTTGTGATAAACTACCTATCCTAAACAATAAAGTTTCTCCTCTAATGCCCAATTTTTCCCATCACACCTCTCAACTCTCCTTGAGTAATGCCCTACTGCCGTAAGAAGGTGCAGGCAAAAATTATATTGATGTTTTGCATAGCCAATCTACCCTTGTTTGTATGATCGGTGGGTTTCTTTTCTGTTCAATTTTATCGATTGCTTCGGATGCTAACGTAATTATATTCTCTTAGCTTGATTCAGCTGGTACTGAAATCCCTAGTGATATGCGAAACCCCAATGATATACAAACTGTAAGAATAATTTCCTTATATCACTTATTAGAAGACCTACTGTAATTCTACAAGTTGCAAGCCCTTAAATATGCATCATATCCCTTACAAGAGAGGCAAGGTAATATCTAGTATACATGAATCTGAACCAAAAAAGATATATTGAGCTTCCGTGTGGAACATAGGGCCACCATTTAGTTACTCCCATTTGAACAAACCCCATAATAATCAACACTAGTAGGAGACCAGTACCATCTTTTGGAATTGAATATTGGTATCTTCATGAGAATCAGGAGACAGTGGAATAACTTTTCAGTGAAAATAACATTTAGCCAGCACCCAAATTGCAAGCTGACGTAAAATTGCAAGGGGCTCGATGCCCAGTTCGCGGCCATATGCTAGCGTTGTGGAAGCTCCCATAGGACCCCGCCAATCCAATTTCAATTCACCACCTTCGCTCCCAACCAAGTCTTTCAACTAAATATATTAAAGATCAAGATCCCATCCACACGCAAGCTGATACAGACGGGAAACACAACAGATCGGGCAGAAGGAGAAAGAGAGATGGACCTCTTGTGCATGACGAGGTCAGCAGAGCGGGCAGTGCCATGCGGGAGGATCCATTCGTGGAGGCCCGGTGAGGTGGAAGGCATGGCGGCATGGCGCTCGGACGCTCACCACGGAGCCACCCAAAGCCTTCACAGATCCGGCCGCCGCAATCGGAACTGCCGCCGGCCGCAGTCCACAGCTGCAGCCGTCGCCGCCGGCCGTAATCCCCAACTCCGGACCGCGCCGCAATTGGAGCTGTAGACGCTCGCCGCCGGTCGCAGTTCCCAGCAGCAGACCTCGCCGTCGGTCAGATGGAGCTCTCGCCGCTTGCCTCCACCTCCCAGTGGCCGTACCCACGACCCAAAGGGACTGGGATCCAGTGACTGGCTGTAGGCCGGTCACGCCGTAACTGGATCTCAGATCCACCCTACACTCTCCATCCAACGGCTCCAATCGAGCGATTCTATAATTTTGTCAAATTTGTCTTTTTTGCTGCGCTCAAAATACAAAGTATTTTTGATTGAAATTTTCGTACTTACAACATGATTCGCGTTGGCAACATGTACAATTTTTTGTTTTGAATTTTTTGATGATTTGAATTTTTTTTCAAATCATCAAAAAATTCAAAACAAAAAATTGTACATGTTGCCAACGCGAATCATGTTGTAAGTACGAAAATTTCAATCAAAAATACTTTATATTTTGAGCGCAGCAAAAAAGACAAATTTGACAAAATTATAGAATCGCTTGATTGGAGCCGTTGGATGGAGAGTGTAGGGTGGATCTGAGATCCAGTTACAGCGTGACTGGCCTACACCCAGTCACTGAATCCAGTCCGACCCAAAGAGGATATAAACCGTCGACATAAAAATAAATAAATTATGCCAACAGCAGTGGACACACAGTGGTGGGCTCGACCGCACCGGTTTGGTGAACCTGGCCCTGGTCCGGTTCGGTGAATCGACAGAATATTATTCTACACCAGGGGGTCTAATAGGTAAATTAGTAGGGCTCCTAGGTGCCTAGGCTCCTAGCTCAACAACCGCTGGATTCATTTGATCATCTCCACTACTAATAAAAGAGCGAACTTTATCTTTCCTATGTCTACCAAACGTTAGTGTACACGGAACATTCAGCACCCTCAGATCATCCCCACTTAATCGAATCTAACAGCCCATATTTGTTTAACCATCTCACAAGCAGATCGACGGAGTGGATGCATCCTGTCAACCGGCAGAAAATGTTCCTGCCAGACATTTCCGTGCTCCGCGTCCCCAGTCATCAATGACAAAATCAGTATCCCGCTAATTACTCTGCGTGATCCATGAATAGCGGTAGTGCAGTTGCGCCTTTGCCCTCCAGCAGCGCCTCCATCTCATCCCTGCACTCGCAGTCCAGTCTCGGCTTCTCCCCTCGCCTCGCGTCGAGCGGGACATCCAACGTAGCTGCTGCCGCTACTCTCCTTCACCCTAGGATGCGCTGCTGCCGCTACTCTCCTTCACCCTAAGACGCTGCGCATGGTGGTCGTGGTGAGCGCGAGGGAGACGTGGCCGGAAGATCCCGCCGCCGGGCGCGCGGCAGGAAGATCCCCGCCGCCGGGGCGCGTGGCCGGAGGATCCCGCCGCCTGGGCACGGGCGGGGCGCGTGGGTGGAGGCCGCCGAGGTGGCCGAGCCCGGACGGGGCGACCGGCCGGAGGATCTCGCCGCCGAGGCACGGGCGGGGCGCGCGGGTGGAGGCCGCCGCCGAGGCACGGGCGGAGCGCGTGGGTGCAGGCCGCCGCCGCCGCCGCCGAGGTGGCCGAGCCGTGCCGGGGCGCACGGCCGGAGGATCCCGTCGCCGGGGCATGGACGGGGCGCGTGGGTGGAGAGGCCGCCGCCGAGGTGGCCGAGTCCGCCGAAGGATCCCGTCGCCGGGGCACGGGCGCGTCGCGTGGGTGGAGGCCGCCGAGGTGGTCGAGCTTGGCCCAGTTTTTTAAATAGAAGATGACAGTTGTGGATTCTCTCTACAGCAAGCTGGTAGTCGTAAATCCCTTCTTTAAGAGATTCAGTTCCACCTCGGCTGCAAGGTGACACCAGTGCATCCTCTGTGCCAGAATGCAACAGAAATGAGAAAGTTGCTCCAAGACGCTTCTTAGGAAGGTTACTCCCTATTACCGATCCCCTTGTCTGTTTCTTATATATTAGTTCTTATAGTTGATGAACCGAATTTAGGAGATTCGTAAGCTGGGTTACCAGTGTAAGCATACCTTACACAAGCTATAGCAAATAAGAGAACTTGCCTGTGGCAAGATGGTTAGGTGGGTGGTTGTACCCCCAGCCCACCAGAGTTCAAACCCCAGGTTTGACGCTGGTGTTTCTCATTTAAGGCGGAATATTCTTCAGTGGGAGGCGACGTTCCCGTCGACAGCGAGGCGCCCGTGGTGACTTCGTCAATCTCAAGACTCGACCCGCCGACTCAGTCTCTCGGAGGTGCTCATAGGGGTAGGGTGTGCGTGCGTGCGTTCATAGGGGTGAGTGTGTGCGCGTGTATATGAGCGCTTGCGTTGTACTGTGTTTCAAAAAAAAAAGCTATAGCAAATAAACAGTGCAACTTTCCGTGCAAATACTCCTTTGTAGATCAATTGAGTAGAGCATGGTATGGATTGGCTGTTTGTTATACTGTCAATATTTATTCCAAGTGGATGGTCAATTGATCATGGATATTCAGTTGCTTGTGAAAAAATTGGACCCATCCTCAGTTTCCGTACCATGATTAATATGGTTAGCATACTTATTTGAAAATATTGTTGCGACTATGATTTTATATATTTTGTTTACCCACGACTACAATATTCATTTTGTAGATTTTTTGTGGAACCGTGCACACTTAGATGATTTTGTTATAATTATTGATATCATGTTCACGTTGTGTGGTGGGTGCATTTACAGTTTTTACCCGATTCTTGAAGGACCATGTATCATCAATTTCGTCGTGTGAAAACATCAGAGCCAACTGGAGAAGTATTTGGAAAGGCCGAGAGGACACAGATTATAAGGTCAAATCGATGTATGTCTACTGCATAGATTCAATCTGAATAGAAAATAGCATATGTATTATGCCAAGAGGTAACAGAGTACGTGCTGAGATGATTCTCTCTTTTCTTTTCACGACATACATTTATTTGACTCAACATATTGTTTTTATTTGATCTATATTGAAAACCTGCTTACATCGAAAACCCTCCTTATTCTCATCAATCCTGACTACACCTTAGGTGCCACTTGAACCTTCTACGGGTTTGAAGTCCCTAAGAATTTGGGGAAGAATCTTCTTGGTGTATGGGGTTCTTCTCTGTTGTCAGATCCTAATCACTTACAGTTTGATAAATAGGATAATTTTCACGCGGATTACCAATCATGGACCAACTTCATTATTTTTTAATTGCAGAATCTGCTTGCCAAGAATCCTTATTGTTCTTAGCGATTATATACTGAGAGTGCAGCCGCTGTATCTGCCTCCCCGCTTCCTGTATTCGAAAAATAACTCTGTACTCCACCGGTGGCTTTATTATTGAAAATTTCAGGTGCGCAGTTCGCACCCCGTTGATCGCTCAAAAAAAAATACTGAGAAGTTCACATTAGCATTGTGCTATGAGCCTTGCAGTTGCAGATATACCAGCATGGCAGCATCAATGGTTTTAGATTTCAGTGGCCATGGTAGCATTCCATGTGAAATATCCTTATCTGGATGCTAGGATGCAAATTATTAGGATATATACAAATTAGGAATAGTTAGAAATATATTATTATTTGTATTCATGTGAATTTCGTCATACACGTTTGTTTTTCATAGCATGGTTCATGAATTATTTGATCTCCAATAGTGACAAGCATGGAAGCACGACACAATTGACGTTGACTAGCTGGTGCATCCGCCGACCTTAGCTGGAAGGATCGGTGTTTCCATATTAAGAAATGTTTATGTAATAATTTTTAATGTTTTTCTTTTTGAACAAGGTGCTCTACTAAGAGAGTGTTATGTAATACTATAATAAGTTTTCTTCTTAAAATTTCTATGGTACTGATAATGGATGTCCCGTGTACCCACAACCAATTCTTCACAAACACTGAGTATACATCAATACCTTCAAATATTTAACATGCCACAAACTAATCACAGTTTAGAAATCCGGCCTTTTACCAATTCAGGGTATTTATGAACTAAGTATGTGATATCAACATACACACAACTCTGAGTACCAGATGTTCATTTGATCCGAATTTCAGTTTGAAGTGAGTATCATACTAGCTGAGTATGTAATATCCATAAACACGTATATGCTTCTCAGCCGCGCTAGCCGAAAGCGCCCCCTTGATAGTGATGAGTTCATATAATGCCACACCTCACCTCCGACTCGCCTCTCACATTTCATACTAGGTATCAACATATGAACATACCTACTATCGGCGCCTACATACCCCCAATACATGATCTCAACCGTAATGATTGCCCAACCAGACATCAATTGTTTTTTTTTCGCAGTTTCTTGTCTACATGAATATAATACTAATGTAATACCTAACATACCCACAAATCTGGGGTATATTTCACATGACTTCACTTTCAACCAGATATCATACCCAGTATTGGTTTTAAGTACAACAAGGTATGTACGACATGAGTATGTGACACAACCATACCCACAACACCGCGAACCTAATACGCAAAGAAAAAAACACCGCGTACCTAATGTTCACTTGAAAAAAAATTCAATTTAAAGTGGGTATATCATATGAAACGTATATGCAATCGACACACCCACATAATCTTCTCGGTGGCAATGGCCGCACGCGCCCCCACTTAGCCGTGCTGGTTCCTGACGGCACACCACAAGCAGACAAAGTCACGCTGCGCATCCGACTCATCACTCTAGCAATCGGTTCCGCACTACAATCCCGCGGTCCACTAGGCCGTGCTATCTATCAACATACCCAACCGATATTGGCACCGTAGACCATGTTAAACCTTATATACACTCCACCATGATCATAACCTAAAGGTTTGGGCTTCAAATCCGTATATCCGTTGGGTTTTCTGGTCAAGTCTTAAATACAACATTGTATCTACGACCTAAGTATGTGACCCTAATATACCCACAACACCGTGTACCTAATGTTTAGTTGAATCAAAATTTAATTCAAAATGGGTATGTCATACGATATGAAATCTATTCACCCAAATAATATTTTGGTCGGAGAGGGCTAAACGCGCCCCTCTAGGCCGTGTTAGCAACCGTCGACATGGCATGGGCGCATAGAGCCATGCCGCGCATCCGACTCAGGGTATGTACAACCTGAGTATGTGATATCATCATACCCATAACGCAAGGTATCACTTGTTATCTAAACATTGTCGGGATAATATGTTTAGAGCCGAATTTTAATTTTGATTACATATTGTATGATCTGCAATATCGATATCCCACATAACATTCTTGACGGCAACATCCAAACGTGCTATATTCACGATAACCATATACCCATAACGTAGGGTATCGATTGTTATCTGAACAAATTTAGAATTTTATGTCGATATGCTATGACCTTATTATGTGATATTAAACATGGGCTAATGATATCCACTTTAAATTAAAAAAACTTTATTCCATAGAATATTCATGTTCGACTAGATATGATACGACCTATTAATGTGATCCTGGTATACTTATTGGCACACACGATCAAATACCCAAGTCCATAATAATCGATCACTATAAATTAGGAGAATGTATGCCAACTTTGCATGGCGCGTTCATGATTTTTTGGGTATAAACTATCATGTGCAAATTACTACTGAAACATCACTAGTTAGGCTCGAATTTTGAAATAATTTTTGGACCGGACGAATATACACAGCGCATAGATGAATCTTGCGATATCCAGTGCCATCGATCGTATACCTTAAATAGGAATCAATCCGACCATTACTAATAGACAGCTCGTCTAAGATTTTATGGGTATGCAACTGGAGACAATAATTACTCCACGGATTTAGTCAAGGTCTCCACCAGCAAAATCATCATTTAATCACTGTCGTGACCTCACATTTAATTCTCCGAAACATACTCCAACGCTCATACCTAGAATCATGAGCGGTTTACAAGGAAAACATGAGTATCCTCCCGTAGCTGGTTACAGATTACAGACTCTATCTCCTCTCCTCACGAGTACTTAATGCACGATTTTCGTTCCAATAGCAAATGCTAACGGGTCAACCCGGCAGACTGGAATCCACAATCAAATGCTTAATCAAGATACCTGATCGGACGGTTAAGATGCATGGTGCCCAGGCTCCTAGGTGCCCCAATTGAGCTTCCTATATATATATATATATATATATATATATATATATATATATATATATCTAACCATACTGATGTGTCTTTGAAGAGTTGAACCATATCAATTTTTCGTATAACATGAGAATAGTGTTATTTGATTACTTTTTGTATATAATCCTACATTTGGATGCCCAAAATATCGTTAATGAACGGAGCTTATAGAGGCAAAATAATTCATATGCTTAATTAGTATATACACAAGTTCACCACATAATCACCGCGCGCATGCGACACCCCTAGTTAGCACGACTAGAGATGTGGAAATTAGGGATGTTTCCTCGTGATCATAGAGACAATTTTGCCCGGTCACAACTACTTGAAAGTCACCGATATCAAGATGAGATCAAAGACATGGTCCGATGGCCTTTTGGAGTTAAAATTTCGAAAGACATGAGGAATTGTTGGGCCTTGTTGCACAGGGCACGAGATCCTAGTACACATGGTGGAGAGGCGGAAGGAAACCGAAATGGGAGGAGGTGCATCTTTGTGCAATTTGGGAGAGGGAGATGGAGAAACGATAGAAAAAAAGTTAAGATTGATGGAGCCATGACATTGTTTGTGTTGAACTACACCTATGACATATCATTTTTAGCAATGTTTACTTCTTTATAACCCATGATATTTAAACAAAGATACATAATGTGGTGTACAGTTTATATTATTTTGCACATTTAGAAGGAGAGCAACCGTCGAGTTTTCAACCACCCAAGACAAACTTGCATGATGGTTTGAACTTTGCATTGTCTGGTGTAGGACCTCATGCATCTATCGCCTTTGAATACAATACTCAGGAGCTAGGTAATCATTTGTTTTTTTTTGGAAACGTAGGCAAAGAAAAGTAGTATCATTTATTCATTCGTTGAGGTCACTAGTCAATGATCTTGTGAATGACTCATCAAACATTCTTTCACAAATGAATTAACATATACGTCCGAAGTAAGTGCACCTATTTTTAATAATGGACATCCTTTCAAGCAATAAGCTTATAGGGGTCGCTAGCTCGATGATGCACAATTAAAAGTTAAACATATGTACATGAGAAATACAGGCTAGAAATACATCTCACCATCGTCAGCTATAGGTATAAGGAGTACCTGAAATTTTCCCTAAAAAAAGGAGTACCTGAAATTGTGCACTTAATTTGCAGCACACACATCCATCTTTATATACATGACGCAAAACACTAAGGGCCGTCAGCATCTATACATGACGGATCAATTAGTTCAGTACTGATTTGGCAGATTCGCTGATTGCATGTAACAGATATATATGACCAAATTAACAAACTAGAGAATGTGAATAGTATACAACTTCTGGTTTTCAGATAAATAAGTGTGTTGGGTTCTGATTTTAGTTCGGTCATTAATTTTTATTATGTAATAATTTCTACTTGTCGGTTTATGCAAGATCTACCTAGGTAGGGTCCATTTGGATTGCAGAGCAACTTCGTTGGACGTCCTTGTCGCCGGCCAGCTAGGGACCAAAAGGCTCCATAATAATCCATGTTGCTACATAGCTACCTCAGCCATCTATTGTTAGTGCTTCTTCCATTATTTTATTCTTCTGTTGTATATGCATGGATGCATCTCTCTGCGTGTGACGAGAATATATATTTTGAAGGAAATCTAGCTTGCACTTCAATTCTTAGTCTCTAAGTAACAGAGTATTTGAGGAGACGCCAGCCAACACTTTCAGTGAAAACCTTTTGAGACTAACGTCATGCGCAATATATGTTGTTAGCTTTGCATTATTGTATACTTTATCTTAAGTAAGGCGTACATGCAACACATTTGGTCCGTGCTAACTGTGCATCACACCCACAACGATGCAAATTAATAAAGTGGATGATGTCTACATGTGTAAGAGCATGTCTATGCTTAGTCGTGGGATTAGTGAAGCTGTATATATAATTAAAGAAAATGTGTGTGTACATGAAACTCTTTTTTTCTTGAAAAGGTGGATAACTTCTGGCATTGCATCGATTCATAAATAAAACAAATGAACATAAAACTCTAATTGTCAGTTTGTGGTTACTAAACTACGTCAGGCTAAGAGGGGATGGTACTTCTGCCAGGTCATTAAAAGAAACATGCACCCTAGTGCAGCCCGTTAAACATTCGGCTCATTTCATCAACCACGAGCGCATATAAAAACAAAATCTTGGGCCTGGGCCAGGCCAATTTGGGCCTAAACCCATTCTGAGATTTGGTTTGTTTAACTCCCGACGCACATCAACACGTGGCAACACTCATGGCCATAGAATCAAAACAAGCCCATGAGAAACTTGGGACCTTGAATGTATAACTTGTTGCAAGTTCTATCGACGCCTCGCTCACGTCAAATTCTTTGCCCAATCAGAGGCCATCAAAAACGGCCCAAGATGAATGAGGCGCACGACAATCGTGTCACCGATTGTTTTCTTTTACATGACTTCTATTCATGTGTTTCTCCTTTCTTATGAAATAACAATTTTTTATTAGACCTTTATTTTCTTCTATGATTTTCTTACTGATTGAATGTTTCTTTACAAAACATGCGCAATAAAAAACATAACTTATTCAAATGATATAGTTAATCAATTAATTTTCTATATTCTATTTCATAACTAGGAAAACAATATTGCCAAACGACATCATTCATATATTATGAAAAAAATGTTCGTGGATCATAAAAAAGGTTCATTTTTAAATAATGTTCATATAAATTCAAGAAAATGTTATCTTTTGTCAAAAAAAAATCACGTGCTCCCACAAGAGTGGTCACTCATACCAAATTAAATATTCACATGTGACAAAGAAAGTTTTTCGTGTATCACAACAAGACATCCATGTACTTCGAAAAAAATCGTGCATTAAAAAAGACGTTCATGTTATACCAGAAATGCTCACGGGTTCCATGAACCATAGTACTCCTACCTAAAATAAAATATACACCCTTTGTCTGAACTTACCCTGCGTTCGGGGTTTATTCAAAGTCAAAACATTGCAAACTTTGACTAAGCATATAGGGAAAAAATCAATATCTATAAATAAAATAAAAATAATAAAATCAGCATAAAATATATAACGTACTATAAAAAGTTTGACTTAGACAAAACCCATAATGCAGAGTAATTATTGGCAGAGGGATTCTGTACATCGAAATAAATCTTGATGAGTTTGGAAACAAATAAAACATAGGAACGAAAATGAAAAAATAAACAAAGAAGAAGAAGAAAAAAACGAAACGGAAACAGACTTGCGCGCTACTGGGCCGCGGCCCGACTCGCTCGTATAAGCGACAGATAGAGGAAAGACGGCGGCGCCGAGCTCCGTACTCCACGGCGGCGCGGCTGGCACTCGCGTGCGTCGACGGGACGATGCGCGCGACCCCGTAGAATGGGGATGCTGCGGCGGCGGAGGGCAGCAGCGTCCAGCCGGCGCCTGGCGTGGAGCTCCACACCCCTCCTCTTCCATGTCCAACTCTGGGTAGTTTGGAGGTTAGGGTTACGAGCTGCAATTTCTCGAATCCCTTGGGCGATTTCGCTCCATGTCCTTTGCGACGACAAAGTCAACGAAATGATCAAGTATGAAGAACAGACAATCATGGGCAGACCCGAAGCTGAATATCATACATGCAGACTGTTGTTTCTTCCAGTACTCGATTTTTCTTTCCTTTTTTCATTGCGGAAGGAATTAGCAATACTGAAGCTAGCTAGGTGAGTGTTAACATCAGTCTGAATTTACATCTCGATTCTCCCCAGATGCTACAACGACGGACTGTTCCCCAATTCCCCAACGACGCCTGAACCCCAAACCGACAGAGGAGTGCCGGCACGCATCGCCCCTACAGTACTGAACCATGTACAAAATTGGTTGATTCAAGTCCCAGGCATTGGTTGGTAAGCAACTCCTCCAACCGCAATTATATTGGTGCTATATACAGGTTTAATCCGCTTACCTTGCGATGCTTTCGCTATGTCTCTTTCATATATGTTGAAAAGATACTCATTTTAAGTAGGCACATCCCTTAACTGCATTTCCTCCTGAAAGGAACATGTCTGGGTCAATGCAGGAAGAGAGTTATATGTAAAGATTCTTAAAATCCAAGTCTCAGGCATTGGTTGTTAAGCAACCCCTCCAACCCCAACTGTTTTTGCATCACCCTCTCCTAACCTTGCCTGACAACCTGAAGCAAGGTTTCTTATATAAACACTTTGCCTCAATCCCATCTCTTCAAACCCCGTTGTACCCTCTCTGCTTTCCTCTCCCATCAGTCTCTCAGCTTCTCATTGATACACCCAGGGAAGAGAGATCATCAAAATGGTAAGTCTAACTAAATTACTCGCTGGGCTGATTTCATAAAGCGTGCATATGTGCTTGCTGTGACATTTCGTTGTTGCGTCACGTCGTGCAGGTTGCGGAGGCGAAGCAGAACGGCGCGGCCAGCAAGGCTCCGCTGTTGTCGGTGAAACGCGGGGAGCCGGCGCTGGTGCCGCCAGCGGAGGCGACGCCGACAGGGGAGCAGTACTACCTCTCCAACCTGGACCAGAACATCGCGGTGATCGTTCAGACCGTGTACTGCTTCAACCGCCCATCATCAGACCACCAAGGCGGCGATGTGGCGGACGTGCTCCGCGCCGCGCTGGCCCGCGTGCTCGTGCACTACCACCCGCTTGCGGGACGCCTCGGCATCAGCCCGGAGATGAAGCTCACCGTGGAGTGCACCGGCGAGGGCGCCCCCTTCGTGGAGGCCGACGCCGATTGCGACCTGGCTGACATCGGCGACCTCTCCACACCGGACCTCGCCGCGCTGGGCCAGCTCGTCTACTCTGTCCCAGGCGCCAAGAACATCCTCGAGATGCCGCCCATGACGGCGCAGGTACGCCCGTCCCTCACGCTACTGAGTTTCCCTTATAGCATGGGAACGCTCTCGATTCAAGTTAGCCTTCATTGTTACAAAAAAATACCAGGGTTTGAAAATGAATCCAGTGCGCCATGCAGCTAGAAACAAGTAATAAACCTAGTGAGTAGCAACAGTTTTCATCACGTACATGTTGTACTACTATGTGTAAAACTATTAAATCCAAAAATGTTTTCTTCCTACATAGTTAGCCCAACCACCTGTACCTATAAATCAACCAAACCACACCATCCCATTTTTATTGCTACCTCATGACAACAACATGTCATTTACCAAGTAGTTCATTCATACAGTTACAGTAGCTAGAGTCCACATTTCACCATCAACATCAATTATGCGCATAGTTACTAGTTAACAATGAACATTCGAATTAGTCAAGACACATCTGCTCAATTTTCAACCTACTTCAACCATGTAGTACTTGAGTTAGTAGTAATCGGAAACGTAACTTTATTTGCCTGCAGGTGACCAGGTTTAAGTGCGGCGGCTTCAGCCTTGGCCTGGCAATGAACCACTGCATGTTCGACGGCCTGGGCGCCATGGAGTTCGTCAACTCTTGGGCCGAGATGGCACGCGGCGCCACTGAGCTCACCGTGCCCCCGTTTCTGGACCGCAGCCTGCTCCGCGCGCGTGACCCTCCGGCCATCTCCTTCCCGCACCGCGAGTTCGACGAGATCACCGACGTCTCGGGAATGGAAGCGCTGTACGGCAGGCAGGAGCTGGCGTACCAATCCTTCTGCTTTGACCCAGACAGGCTGGAGCGTGTCCGCGCCCTCGCCCTCGCCGGCGGCGACCTAGAGCGATGCACCACATTTGAGGCGCTCTCCGGCCTAGTCTGGCGCGCGCGCACCGCCGCGCTGGGCCTCGCCCCGGACCAGCAGACGAAGCTGCTCTTTGCCGTGGACGGGCGGCGCCGCTTCGTGCCCCCGCTCCCCAGGGGCTACTTCGGGAACGGCATCGTCCTGACCAACTCTGTGGTGACAGCCGGCGAGCTGCTGACGGCGCCGGTATCGCGCGCCGCGGGGATGGTGCAGGAGGCCTCGAGGATGGTGACGGACGAGTACATGCGGTCGGCGGTGGACTACTTCGAGGCGACGCGCGCGCGGCCCTCGCTGGCCTCCACGCTGCTCATCACCACGTGGTCGCGGCTCGCGTTCGATGGCGCCGACTTCGGCTGGGGAGTGCCTGCCATGTCGGGGCCCGTCACGCTGCCGGAGAAGGAGGTCATACTGTTCCTCGCGCACGGCGAGGAGAGGAAGAGCATCAACGTCCTGCTCGGCCTGCCCGCGTCCGCCATGGACGCCTTCAAAGACCTCATGGACCAGATATGATGAGTCTATATATGGAGGCATGCATCATCTGCATGCGTTTTCAGTTCCACGGGTTTATTGGTATATATATGCGTTATTGATCAGACTTTTAATTCTGGTGAGTGTGCGTCATTCAATTATCAGACATTGGTGTTCAGTCTCAACATTTGTTACCAGTTATAAAGGTTCTAATAAGATGGTTTTGAGCATATCTCCACTAATATTAAAAGACAGAGTCTGTCAGATCCGGAGGATCTGAACCGTCCAGCAAACCCGATCCAACGTCCCAGATTGGTCCAATGATGTATGATGTGCAGATGATTTTAGAAAAAGAAAAAGAAAACGGACACGAAACGCACCCACGCGCCGCCGTTCCGAACCGCCGCCCACCCACTAAATCAATCCCCCCCCACCCCGCAGCCCCTTCTTCCTTTTCCCGTCCTCATTATCTTGCACGACGCCTCCATGCCACATCGCCGCCGATGCCCCCGCCGCCGCGAGTCTGCCCAAGGCCGCCACGAGAGACTCCTGTCCCCGCCCCGCGCGTACCTGCCCCCCGCCGCCCTGCACGCCAGTTAGCCTCCGCCCTCCACTGCTTACGATGGAGGATCGGAGGAGGACGAGGAGACGCCCAGGCGGCGCTCACTACTGGTCTTCATCTCCCTCGCCATCGCCTTCAATCAGGCTTCGCTCATTTGTGTGCTCTTCATCTCCCTTGCCATCGCCTTCAATCAGGCTTCGCTCACAACTGGTATCACCTGTCCCCTCCATCGCTCACTCCCTTTCTCCTTCAAATCCAGGAATTGAGCGTGTCCAAATCGAGATCTGCTCCGATGGCCAATGAGATCATGACCCTCGACCCACGTTCAGAACACCTTCTACATCGTCAAGGACGAAGTCCAGAACTCCGTGAGTGACCTCCCCACCTCCCTGCTGCTGTATCATAATCTGCACATTCCGGTAGCTATGAATTTCACGTGTCATATTATGTGGATTTAGCTATTACCAGTGTGAATATGTTCCTGATTCATTGATTGTTTGCTTGCAGGTTCTGGTCTGTTTAAAGCTTTCTTTCAGTTGATATGGGGAGTAGCAACAAAACATATTCACACTTTGCTCACGAGGTGAGGATATAACATGCAAATTCAGTACGTTTATTTTTTCACTCCATGACTGGACAATTTTCTTTTAAGAATTTCAGATTGTCTCGGTTGAATACTTCCAAAAACGCAACATGATGTGACCCATGTCGAGCAAACTGGTCGTTAACCCCTACGTCGCTTACATATGATTCATTTTTTATGAATTATGAGGGTGTTAATACTCGATGGATATAATGATTATCAGATACCAATTCAGCCAGTTGATGCCAGTTGCTGTATTTGCAAGGTTTCCATACTTGCATTCATCTCTGTCGGCTCAAGTGCAAAGGCAACTAAACAGAATGTTGCTTTGAAAAATGACCAGGGTATAGCTGCACTGGTTTCACACCTAGGTTCTCTCAGATATGATTTGTAGCTCAACACAATTCAAACAAAATAGACAGGTTTAAGTAAGAAATTATGCTAGAGTGTGGAAAACACTGGACAGTCAAGTTAGACAGGGGCTATGGGCTCATGGTAAAAAAAACTAGATAGCCAGACAACCATCTCCAACCTATATCGTCAAATAAGTTACTAATCCTGCTGATACTGTCAAGTGTCAAGTTCTATTTCAATAAATGAAGTGGTTAACCTCCTTTCTGTTTAACAATTCTGAAATTGCTACTTTTTGGCGGAAGTGTTATTCTAATTGTGCATGATACGCTCTTCTACTTTTTGTACGTAATATTCAATTTGCGATTTTTGTTATATTTAATTGGTTTATTCTTTCTGTTTTCTGCAGCTCTCATGCATTTGTGAGCACAGTTGGCTTCTTTCTAGGTACAGAACTAGACTTTTAGTGCATCATCTGTTTCACTTCCACCTTTGACGGCTTTTTTGACCGGGTATTTGTCATCTATTGAGTTTACCTTGATATTATTTGCTTGAGTACTGCATAGTACACTCACTACAATTATGGTTCTATATGTAGGAGGTGCTATTTCGTAAGCATGTCATGTTTCTAAATCAAATTCGGTCATATTTGGAAGATATGAGAAAGAAAGAAAATAAATGTATAGTGGGAAAAAGTGAAAAGATTGCTATTTAGAAAATAGGTGCAGATTGTTTGTATCAGTGTTTTTGATTGATTTAGTGACGAATGGATGATCCATTCTCCCCTTTTGGATAAATGCATGTGGAGATTGTCAAAGTAACTTGTAGGCTTGTAGCTTCAATGGTAAACTGAATCTCCATCGTTGTTGTCTGACAAAAGTACAATAAAGACTGGATTAATCCTATAATGTCATAAGATTCAGACCACAATGTTATCTAAAAGAATATTCGTAAAAATGAGTTCTTCACACTCTCAGTACATGTCAAATTGTATACTCATTTCAGTTTATTATTTGCTTGTGCTGTGGTAAGGTACCAATTCTTGCGCATTGAACATTCATGCTGGATTGTTCTGTTGAACCTGCACACGAGCAGCAACAAGTTCTTCTCGAAGAGGTATGTGCACCTTCTTTTGCGTAGATTCAAGCAACAAGTTCTTCTTGAAGCAGCCCCCCACGACAGTAGGTGTTGATTTCTAATTCGTACTTTGATTCCTATCATGAACCTTGATTTCCGTTAAGCAATATTTTCCAAATTTCCTTTTTCTCATGAAATTGTGCGTCTGCCACTGGGTAGTGTGATGCCCAAACCTTGGAGTGGTGTGTAGCCGTGTATGGACATTGGACTGCTAACAGGCTGGTGGGAATTCAGTTTGTAGCGTCTGGAACACGCCTGTATGTGTGAGCACTAGATGTTCATTGAAATTCCCCGACTACTTTCTGAATTTTGAATAGCCAACTCAACTTATCTCTAGGCAGTGTAGCAAAATCTGTGATCATGTTTGTTATCCTAACGTAACAAAAAGTGTGGCAGTACGATAGAAATGTGTGGTTCCTGGCAGACTACTGATTATCGAGCACTATAGTATAATCTGTAAATACTACAAGGGTATTCCCTGAGCATGGCTTTACCTATCTTTTGCTCATACTCATTACTGCACGGTGAACTATGAGGAGATAATTATCCTTAGTAGATCTTGCTGAGTTGGACAAGGTGCACAAGTTTTAACACATAAATCATTAGCAGATTTTGGTTTGGATCTTATAATTCGAGTGTTTGTATTTCTGATGCACAATTAGCAACGTAGGTGTGTATACAGTTACTTGTTTAGTTTTCATCGGATAATATCTGACAGTTAATATGATTGAATCATGGGCACTGCGTCTTTTTTCAGTTATCTCACTTGAATTCCTGGGCACTTTGGTTGGTTAGTAATTATAGTATATATAGTATAAAAACTGTTGTAGCATACTAGCATGTAGACCTAGCTGACCATTTGTGTTGACCAGTTTTTTCTTCTGAATGTATTAAGTTGATCTGCTCTTCTCCAACTACCTTTTGTTTGTTTGAAGTTCTTATGACATTTACCCACTTTATATTCCTATATAGAGAAGGCAACATTCATATCTTCAAACTCCGGTGAAAATAGTTGTTT
Organism: Poa pratensis; assembly: GCA_947311845.1. Taxonomy (NCBI): domain Eukaryota; kingdom Viridiplantae; phylum Streptophyta; class Magnoliopsida; order Poales; family Poaceae; genus Poa; species Poa pratensis. The sequence goes on along the minus strand of CAMZMU010000085.1, from coordinate 155,602 downwards.
TAAAAATTGCAAATATTCGTGCAGGCACTTGAAGTGGGCTAGAGCTCCATCGAGCACAACGCATAATAGCTGAAGAATTAGTCCAGGTGTGTATTGTCTATGACCTGCAGAATGCCAGACATGGCTACTTCCACGTGAGGTAAAATCTGAAGTCAGTAAACTGAACATGTGTGTCAAATATATGGTGATAGCTTGATGATTTTTTTTGGCAAACAACTGCAGAAATTCTCAAGTGGTTATGATTGTAATTTGTGTGTTTCGTGTAGAACCCAGGGTGAGTACAGGGGTGAGCATCAGGTAATTAATCCTAACACATGTAAAATTACTATTCAGTGCCGAGTTCACATTATTCGGATATGTAATTTTTGAGTGGCTAACTACAGACTAGGGCTCAAACATGCCGGCCGGTAGCAAGGACAACAAGGGTTCGGACATGCCACACAAAAATGATGCGGATACATATTATTTAACGCATGGTGTATGAGGGGTACGAGGAGACAAATGCTAGGGTGGTTTGCCCTACTACTAATAGTGAGATTAAATTCTTTTGAATATGCCTGTAAGTTTTGACTGATTGATTTTAATTGGTTCAGACAATCGATTAATTCTACTTTACTGTGACTCCGTGTGTAGAAGGTGTTTACTGGAGTATCATTTATGTTAATCGTCATAAAGATGTGCACTGTGAGCAGAGTCAATAAAAAAGTTAAGTTCAAAACATGTTTCACTTCACTAAACAATTCTTTGCTACCCGTCATTTATCCGAACTGTGATCAGTTGACCATGGCATGATCATGAGATTAGAGAGTGAGATATTCCAAAGTTGATACTTCGATTGGTGTTCATATTCATCAATGTTATAATGCTACAGGTTTAAAATTGATGTAAGAATTCTTTTGTATAATATATAGGTGTCAGGAGGAGTTATCATTCTCGCATATTTTCTATTCATACCAAATGTACCTAGAATTTTACTCATATTTAATCACAGTAGATTTTACATACTATGCATATTTTCTGAAGTAAATATTGTGTGGTATATATATTATACAATTTTATTGCTTTTACTACGAGGACAAAACGTGCATTGCATGTGCACAATTACTAGTAGTTATAAACTCGTGTATGAAAAACCGTGCAGGATTAAGGCATGGATAGTAGTATCAGTATAAAGTTGTGTATGATATGGATATGGATCTTCTTACGGCATGGTTTAAAATTCACAAGTTGTCCAACTGCAGACCTGATTCAGGATAAATATATATTTGCAACAAAACTGTTACTGCAATAATGCATTTCCCTGGTTTGTTGGACCTGGACCGTTGGGGTGATCACAGTTGTCTTATGTCGCATTTGACTGAACAGCATATCACCAGTTCGGATAACTTCAAGTTGTATGTTGCCTCTCAGCAGTAATTGGTTATCATGCGAAAAGGCGGATAAGGTTTAACCTGTATCTACAGTATTCAGCTCTGAACCCATCTCTAGTTCAGTTTAACAGCATCCCAACCCTCTAGTCAGCAAGCAAGCAAAGTAGGTTGTAAAATAAGAAATCATCAACCGAATGTCAGTTTCTTCCAGTTCTAGTCGACACTCTAGCTCAGGTAAGTAACACAAGCCAAATGTTATACTGTAGCTATCAGATTTTACTGAATTCGACAATGCATAACAGTAGAAACATTCCACTTACATATGGTTTCTAATTTTAAAATGCATAAACGGTAGCTTTCAAAACTTGTTCACGTTATGACATCCATCTAATCCATACACAGTACTACTAGAATCATAAGTAGGACTTCTCACTAAGAAGACGGGACCATGCAATGCTGATCTTCAGCTCAGAGTCGCCAAGCTGACACTTGCCCTCTGTTATGTCGCACTTCTGGGCCTTGAAACACACTGCCACCTGACCAGCCATGGCCCCAGATCGCGATCTCGCTTGTACCACGACTTCAAGCTTTCCCCGGGACTTCACAGAGACAACGTGCCTCGACAGGTTATTAATGTAGCCCTTTGAACAGGTAGTAATTTCTCCGTCATGAAGCACCACCTGCCGAAACAACGGGTCTTGAGGATCAGGCAACATTGGCAGCTTTCCTTTCCTCCGAGGCAGAGAGGAGCAAAAAACTCGCCCGCCATATTCAAATGGACTTGGCCTCTCTTCAGGAACATGGACATGGATACCCACAATCGTCGCCTGGACCGAGTCATGAATCTCCTCTGCGCTCAACACCACTGTGCACCGGGTCCTCTCAATATCGGTATGTAGACTGCGTAGCCCAAGATAGCTGATGCTGTTGAAATACCAGGGATGGCTCATCAGCGGCCTGTCTTGAGACTCTGTTTCACCCTTCACTCTCAGCTCGATTTCCACATCAGCAGGTTCCACGGTGACAATCGCACGAGACGGACCAGTCAAGCGTAAAAAGGGATCCTGCATTTGCATTCAGTTTTGCTAATTAAGCTAGCGCAAAAAAAATGCAGTTGACCCATGTTTAGTGCTACTCCTACATGCGTATTTCTAAATTTATCTCCTCATAACTAAACAAGGAGCGAGAATAGAAATAAGAAGATACCATACGGACCTCTTGAGTGAGTACTTGGCAGTTATTCCTTTCACGGAAGAAGATAATGTTGCGATTACGATCCACCTCGTCTCTTGCAGCAACCACGCCGTACACTCGCAGCGGCCAGCTCAAGCCAGAACCCTCTTGTATTGCTACGATTTTGATGGAGTATATCTGGAGAGTGCTATCGACGATAGCATCAAGCGTGTCGCGTCCCGGTGTGCTGGGTGTAAAGTGCATAGGACTCAATGATGCTGCAACCATTAAAAAAAATGTTTAGAGAGTTCATTCATTTGTCTGACTGTTGGGAGTAGTAGTAATAATAAAGTAAATACCTTACCTAGCTTATTGAAGAATAGATGAATGAATGATACCAAACTAATGCAGTAGCAAAGTAGAAAAACAACGAGCATGTAAGTAGGAACATTTACTCACTCGTCTCTGTGAAGCTACCGCAAGATATAGACCAATTCGATACCCAGCCCCGGCGGTACCCCTCAAAGTACTCCTCCTCGGTCTGAGGCTTGCGATCGATATCTTCCTCTTCTTCCCCTCCGACCTCCAACGGCGACACCTCCACGGTCTCATCACTCGGTGGCTCCAATTTGATCCGTCTAAGATACCCAATCTCTTCCAACTGGGTGCAGAGCAGATCCAACCATCTGAAGATCACTTTCAATCCGTAACTGTAGTAGGTCCTCGGCGCCGCTGATCCGGCCTTGTCTTTGGTTGTATCCCTGTGCACCTTCTCCATCATCTGCAGAAGACTCGTCACCTCGATGTACATGTTGTCCATGTGGATCTGGACCTCGCTAGCGGTGAAGTCGCTAATCCTCAGCTTTGGCAAGGGTTTCAACTTGATGGCATTGCTGGAGATAAGATCGAGTAAGGAGTAGATCTCTGTGACTTCCGCCGACTTATTAGTCTCCACACTTGTTGTTTTCCTCCTCCTATGGACGATCTCCTCGGCTGCATGGCCATCTTCCACACATCGGTACCTTGAGATAGAGCGCTCATCTCGGATAGGTGGCATTGACCAAGCGACGGTAACCTGCACCTCATAGGGGCCATGCCGGCGTGTGCGCACACAGGATCTGCAATCCTGGGCCGGGAACAAGAGATGAGCAGAGAATTTGCAACAGCGGATGCTAACTCTCAGCTCTCCGTTTAACTCCACAGAAACAACGCGTCTTGACAGCCGAATGTAATCGCCAGAGGAAGTGGTAGGCTCCGTGAATAGATCTTGAAGTAAAACCTCTTCTTCTTTTTCAGGAGATGATCCTGCAGGCCGGTTGGCGATGGCGACGCAGGTGACCTTGCCGCCATGTTTAAAAGGCCACGCCCTGTCCCTCCGGTTAATAACACGGACAGCCACCACGGTCGCCTGGACCGTCTTCTCTAGCCTCGCGCAGCGTAACATGATTTGGCAGCAGTCACCATCCAGCGACATGGTGGTCTCGTTGTTACAGCCGCTGTAGACCAAGGTGCGGCGCATCAGCAAGAAATCATCTGATGTACTGCCCTGTTCCTTTACTATCAGTTCGATCTCGAAGTCGACGGGGTCTACGGCGACGATCGCGCGGGACGGGCCGGTCAGCCGTAAGCAAGAATCCTGCATGGACGATGATGCCAAAAATTACGAACAAGCAAGCAAAAGGAAGTAGATAGATAGATGCGCATCAGCAACAGCAACTAACTAACCTGTTGAGTGAGTAACTGGCAGTAGTCCCTCTCACGGAGGAAGAGGATGTTGCGGTTGCCATCCACGGCGTCTCGGGCGGCCACCACGCCGTAGACGCGCAGCGGCCACCGGAGAGGCTTCTTGACATTGAGGACCTTGACGGAGAAGACCTGCAGGGTGGTGGCGGCGTCGGCGCCCGGCGGTGCGGCATGCGTGAAGTGCATAGGGCTCAAACAGGCTGCAGCCAGAGGAAATCAGGAAATAGAGAATTATTAGATGGATGAGAAGAGAAAGTAAATCCATAGGGCTTGGAGGATGCAGGATGAACTCACTTGTATCTTTGGAGGGGCTGCTGCTGAACAAAGTGGAGAACTTGGATTGAAAGAGGCGACGGGAGATATCAAGGAAGGTGTCGGTGTGCATCGCCCCAACCTCAAATTCTGCTCCTCCCATCTCGGCTGCAGGGGCTTCCTCAATCTCCGATTCTGCTTCTCCCATCTCGGCTGCAGGGGCTTGCTCAATCTCCAATTCTGCTGTGGTGGCTTCCTCTCCCATCTTTTCTGCAGCGTCGAGCCAAGTGAAAACCTTGGCCGACGCCATTGTCGCCGCCGCCGCCACCCGCTTTAGATTTCAATCGAGGAATCTATTCTATGGTTTCTACTACGTAGTAGAAAATGTGATGGGATTTCACACGATCGGGACAGCTCGATGGCTGCCTCCGTTCAACTTCATTATATAGGCGGAGGATTACAAGCAAGGGGTGGTAACTTGCACTGCAAGTTCCCGTACATGGTATGGACACAAATACGTACTCCGTGGCCAGCTCGAACTCGGATGGGCGAGTTGCACTCGTTTGCAGCGAGGATTACGTACTGTAGTTTTTTTTTTTTTGAGGAAAACGTACTGTAGTTTGTTAACCATTAATTAGCACCGGCCATTAGGAAGGATGAGATCTAATTGCTAACGTCGAGTGCATAGCTTCTTATGTGGCCCAGCCCAAAACAATTAGCCCATCACGATCGGGCAGCAGTGATCTACAAAATCAAAGTATCAAACACTCAACTCACCACATGCGCGCTCCCCTCGACATCATCAAAGCCACCATCAACAGCCATCGCCAAAAACTTGCAACGCACGCCACCAAGTTTGCATGTTCTTCTGACCTGCCAGATCAACACATGTTTTGGTTAAACAAGGTTGATTTTCCAGATATAAAATAGCACATAAATGCAAAATCACCCGAGAGCAGTTTGGTCATAAACGAGGTATGCAATGCTCAGTCGGCAGCCTACCAGATTTTAAGCTAAATAAACTATATTGAACCAATGATACACTATGGAACTATATTTCCAGCTGAAAAACACACTGCCAACTGCTGTAACCTCGAAATATTGGCGACTAGCACAGCCAAAAATGGAGAGAGATCAGGCAAATTACCCCCCGGGCAACCTAAGCACAAATAAGACATGTTCACATCATCCATTACCCAAACAAGAAATCTACCATGCTCATACTCACACAAAGTCAAAGTACAATTAAAGTTCAATAAATCTTCATGGATACATATAACAAATTTGACATTAAAAGTGAATCTATATCCTTTCTTGTTTCAGGTTCAATAGATCACTCAAAAACAAGTCAGTCAAAACATGCCCAATCATCATTCCCCAGACATAAATGACTTAGTTTAACAAACTTTCTGCAACTTGACATGAACTTGACAAATGAAGAAAATGAATCTCTATTTTCTTCTTTGCACGTATGAAAGGAGCAATTGTGCGTAATACGTATGTCCTTGCGATAACAGTACCCAACACCTCCACCAATTTCACAGGAATAAAAATACTCCAAGGTAAATGAAGAATAACTATACAATTGAGTTTATAGTCATATAAATCATGAACAAAATAGAATATGACAGAATCAGATCTGAAGTTTGAAGATATACAATACAGTTTCTAAATTTTACAACTACCAATGCCACTATGTGGAAAGAGAAAAGTAGTAAAATAACAACAAAATCAAATAGAAGTCATGCTCATCACTGGCAAACTGGAGCGGGACAAGATCAGATATGAAGTACGAAGATATGTAGCAAAATTTCAAAATTCCAGAACTCCCGGTATGTCACGAATCTTATACTTCAGACGGACCAGTTTCCCACAGTTAACATCATATAATAATAGCAGGATACAAGAAAGGTAGGATCTACTTTGCATGCTTGTTTTATTTCCATTAAATTTTATGAGAAATATATCATAAGATAAATGGGATGCTTCCCCTTAAGCCATGATTCAGTAACAAAACACAACTAACTCAACAAGCTAACTACCTCAAACTTCCCTGAACATAAGTGGTACTCATAAATTTTCACTAATTGGTGACCCAAGATACCCAAAGATTAGTCTGCTGGATGCTGCTGCCAAGACTAATTACAGTGTAAAATATCCATTCCAATTACTCTCGTCAGATCTCATCATTACTCCTCATGCAAAAGTGCATCCTCATCGCAAAACAGACTAAAATAAGCAACTCTTGTTGCATCCTCGTTTCAAATGGCTTCCAGCGCCTCCAATTTCCATGTACGTAAAGAACTGAGAAGTCAGCTAAACTGTAGTAGTAGATAGAAGGAAGTTTTGTCGACAAATAATCTGAAAATCAGTGAGGATGACACGGGAACAAACAGAAGAGCATTATAAAGTATCAGCACAGAGGAAAGTACCGCAAGCAAGGAGTTAATTATAAGAATTTATCCAGAAGGCCTCCAGCAATTAAGTGCATGAATATCAGGCTTGCCTGGCAGCATCTGAGGCACAACATGACCTAAGAATAGAAACAAAAAGATTTTTCAAAATAAAAAGGGAAAATATAGCTTCTATACACCACATGATTTTTCAACGAAATTTCACAGGAATAACTGACAAGGAGGCATCCCAGCACAACGAGGTGCAAGGTACCTGGTTGGCAATGGATCTCATGAAGTTTCGTTAAGAGGATTCACTGAATGCAGTGCACAGCCTATCAGAGTGTAAACTCTTACGAAGCAAAAACAAATCATGTTTGTGGTGCTCCAGATGGCAAATGGTTGAGTACAGGATGTTGATTCCAACTGGGCTATTCCCCTTTCCATTAAATTGCTTCGACGGAAATACATTTGTTCAGATTGACAAGCAATATAGGGGACAGGAGAGAGGGAATAGCACGAAAACGGCAGGAAAACCCGCTGTATATCCTCGGGACAAAAAACCTACCCCTAGACTACAACAGTTCAAGGCGCAGGCACACAATCCTAACACAGGGTACAGGAAACAAGTACTCCAACAGGCCAACACACAGACCAGCTGCTCCTGGGCAAGCAGAACTACGCAGATGAGCCATCAAGTTGCGACTGCCGCCAGCTGCTCCAGCAACACTGCCGCATTGCGCATCAGCTGCCCTGCTCCCTCCTTGATCAACTCGCAGTCTCCAGCTTGATACAAACCTACCCAGTAGCAAACTAAAACACACATAGTGTATAATCAAATGTACATTAAAGTAACGCATGACAACACGGTAGTGCAAATTGTCGACATATTCAACGCCGATGTCGAGCTGTGGAGGAAGCTAGGCAAAATTAAAAGAGCAAACATGTTAGGATACTCAATCGTTTAATTGCACACGATTAACGATTCAGATTGTTCCAGTATTGAGCACCGAACACGTCCTAACCCCCCGTTGCATATTTGATTCGTTTCGCATGGGCGTCGTAGCCAGGTTACGTTCCTTATTTCTTTGTGGACGGTGTCTACTAAACACATCGCCACTACACAGCCTCCACTTCTAGACAAGCGCGACCTGCCCAGGCCGCCTTCCTCGCTTCTTTGTTGGTCATGGGACATCGCAGTCATCGGCCGCAGACAACCATGCTCTTTCCCATGTATATATTACATTTACAATATTCTCTAGAAAATATAAGATTAATTGGTTGTAACTAAAATGTAGTCATTTTTGTTTGTGTATTCAATAAAGAAAATAAGGTCACCTAGAGTGAGGGCTTGAAGCAGACTAAATACGATGGAGAGAGTACAATTTTTAACCTTCTATTATAATGCACTAATCCAGCGACGATAGGAGGAGAGAAGAGGCAGCAGCAGCACACAGCGAGGTACAGTAGCACGGAGAGAGAGAGAGCGGAGAGGCAGAAACGCAGAGTCTTTATGCACATAGCAAGCAAGGGCGGACACTGCTCCTGCTCTGCTAGTCTCTAGCACCTCATCCCTGTTCAATACTCTGGTGGCCAAACCAAGGAAGCAAGAACAGGCCGCGGCATCGCCATCCAAGAAAATCCTCTCCATCGGGTGCCAGCGCCAGGAAAACGCGGCCTTGCGTCGCCTTTGGGCCTGACGACTCACCTGACTGATCTCTCTTCAAAGCCGGCGGCTCAGGTGGCGCGACGGAAACGAACCTGACTCGAACCGACGACGTAGGAAATGTAGAATCAATCGTAATTTTACCTTGCGTGATCCAATAAGATAAAAAAGGTTGGACCAGTCAAAATTGTTTGGTGCTCGACATCGGTACAATCTGGATCGTTGATTGAAAATTAAACGAACATGATTAAAAGTGTTTGGTGCTCGACATCGGGACAATCTGGATCATTGATTGAAAATTGAACGGACAAGATTAAAAGTATCCCAACATGTTTGCGCTTTTAATAGTAGTATAGACTTGTGAAAGTTGTCTACAGTGGCAGTTCATATGGTTGATAAAATACAGAAAATGGAACGAGCATTATAGGGGAGCTCCCAGAAAGAATCATTTCGAATGACATGTTGAGAAGATGGATGGATATTTTGCTAGAACAAACATGAGATGGTGATTACCTGGACAAGCCTTGCTGCGGAGTAGTTCCATGCCGAGGAGCTGTGTAGAGAGGGGGAAGTGGTCTTGATAGCTCGCCTGTGAACCCATGGTAATTAAGACTCCTAATAATAGAATAATTTTGCTGCAAGTGGCAACTGCACTACTGTTAAACAATGTCAACTTGGTGCAGGCATTGTCTGCGTGGCTCTCTCTGGTGTCGTATGTCATGGACCATACCGTTGTGCAAGAGCCAAAATCATCGAATGTCAATATGTCATCACCGTTTTAATCATTTTTTTAGAAAAAAAAACGTTTGTTTTGCAATAGCCATGTACTCAGAGGCAGGGGGTGGCGTGGCAGCCTCTGAAATTGATGCAACTACACATACAGAAGTTCCAAGCCACAGGCAGCGTGTTGCAGATTCCTTGGATTTCCAACGCGCATGCGCATACAGAATCCGGCGACGGCGACCCAAAACCGGAAGACGCGCGCGGCAGATGTCGCGGACGTACGCGTTCTGGTGAGGTGCAGGAGTGCTCGTGCAGAACACGGGCGAGCAGCTTTGTGTGCGTGCAGGCCGTGGGTGTGTACAAGCACAAGCAGCAGCGAGCATCAGGAGGAGGTGCAGCGTGCATGGGCCGGCAGGGAACGTGCGGTCGAGGACGAGCTCGACCATGGCGACGGCCATGGCGCGCGTGCGCGCTCGGACATGAGCGGAACAACGGCTGAGAGGGTCAGGAGAGATGGGGAAAGGGCAGAGCAGCTCACCGTGGTTCAGCTGGGTGCAAGGAGACGATGACGACGCCGGAGCTCCTGCAGGCGCGACGGCGAGGCTGCGGTTCACGTGGCGGCCTGAGGAAGCACCTCGTCGAGCCGCCTCGTTATATAGCCACGGACATGGCTCGCTCTGGGGTGTTTTCTGTAAAACTACGAGGAAGCTGGGTTGGGTTTGTTAGGCCATATACAATGTAGACGCCTGTTAATTTATCGCTAGGATTATCTTCCCGGCCGGGCGATCGGCAATTTCAGCAAACACAGACGAGCTCAAAGATGACGCTTCTCCATCTTAGACATTTTCTACAGTTCCGCTGATATTGATTGATCGATTCGTTCCACATACAGGCGGACATACCGGTGGATGCATGAAAGAACCTTTCCTTCCTTTCGCTACTCAGATTAGGCGCGGCGTGCGGTGCTGCCAATCTGGCCAAGCTAAGCCAGTTGCTAGGAAAAAGTACACTGGATTTCTAGTCGTGACTCTGACTTCAACGTGACGTGTTTTAGTTTTGTTCCGGCGCTTGCTTTCTTTATATTCGGTCCAAATTTCTTCGTATTTCCTTTCCTTCTATCGCATATCCTTTTCATTTCTATATTTTTCTTCTTTCTTTTTATTATTCTTACCATTTTAGTTTTTTTGGTTTCATTTTTTCTTTTTCTTATCATGTTTTTCCAAAACTATATTATATATTTTTCTTCACCCTCCGATCAAATTAATTGACTCAATTTTTTTGTCTAGATACACATGTATTTATACATGTTTATCTATACAAAAAGTTTAGTCAATTAATTTGGATGGGAGAGAGTAGTAGAGACGTGATTTGTGAGTGTTAAATATTGGTTCTATTTTAGGTTGAAAAATATTCCTTATTTGTTTATTCTTTTGGTTCGGTTGATACTCGTGTAGACGATTTTGTTCCACTTGATTTTTATTCCAGAGTGTTACCTTTTTTTGTTCCACTTGATCTGTTTGTTCCACTTAATCTCAATATTTATTTCTATGTGATTTGTTCCTCGGTCGTAAAAGTTTTGTTTCTCTTATGTAGTTATGCCTCGTCCACAAGTGGTAATGTTCTTGTTCAACTGCAGTCATTATTGCCCCGCTATATTAATATAGCAACCACCCGATACAAGTTTGAGACCACAGCTGGGGCAAACAACACAAACCTGCCCAAAAGAAAAGAAAGAGAAAGAGGAAGAGAAAACAACGCCAACATCGGCGGATCAACGAAAACGAAAGTGACTCTCAACCGCTACGTCCTCTCCGGCAAATTCCCACCACAAGCCTAGCGCTCAGCCGCCGCGTACCAAGCAACACCTCCAAGAAGGAAAGCGACGACGCCGACGCTGCTGCCCGGACAGGTCCTAGGGTTTCCCCCGGTACGCTCCGAGGAGTGGGGAAGGGGTACCCCGACGCCCTTCAAGAAGGAAGGGCGACACTCTCAAGCGTCACCGCGTCGGTGCCAAAACGACAGAGATTTCTCCCGACCCCCAAAAAACCACCTCCCGGACCAGCTGAAGCGCTCCACCAAAACCTGCCGCCCACCACCAGACGCCACCTCGGTCTTGAGTCACGAACGTCGTCTCACCGTGGCAAACACTGCGAGGCCAGACTGAGATGAGACAACCGTAGACAATGGATGGCGGTACCACAACCACGCGGGAGGGAACAACCTCCACCGCCAAAGGCAGTAGCCGACCGGACACATCAGCAAGAGCACACCAGACCATTGGAGCCGGAGAGTGGCAGCAGCACGGCCACCTGGAGGACGTCCCCCACCGCCACAGCTGCGGGTGTCGACCGGACGCGGTAGCAAGGACACACCAGGCCGGGCAGGCCCGGCCAGATCCCAAGAGGACCCGTAAAGTCCCCGCCACCACGCTGCTACACGTAGGCCAAGCCGCCGCTGCCCTCGAGATCGAAACCATAGGTCCAGCCGGACCCAGAAGGGCCCGTGAAGCTCTCACCATCGTGCTGCAGCAGGGGCGGTTGTCGTGCCACGCCGTCCACGTCCCGGAGAGCTCGAAATCAGGCTGGAGGCCGGCTGGACGCGCCCGGCCCGCCCTGACCCAGATCGGGCCCGAAGGGCTAGATTGGGCCCGCAGGGCTGGAGCCCATCCAGCCACCACCGCCGTCAACGACGGCGCCACCGCCGCATAGGCCACCCGCACGCCGGCAGGTCGCCCCGCCGCCGCATGCCGGACCTCCGTCGCCTAGGAAGCACCGCACGGTGCCGCGCCGCCCCGCACGAAGCGCCGCCACCGCAAGGGGAAAAGCAGGGAGCCGCCGCCGCCAGCGCCGCCCGGGCCGAACCCGGCACGACCGCCGGCGACGGCGGAGGGGAGGGGAAGAGGAAGAGAGCTAGGGGAAAGGAGCGCCGGCGGCGGCCCAGACGCCCGTGCGGGGGGCGCCCAGGTCGCGAGAGCAGGAGGAGGAACAAATCCATAAATGTGGGTAGGATGTATGTGATACAGAAGTTAGTGCCCTCAAATGTCTGCATAAGGCACAAAGATATATTTCATATGCAACTCCATATATAAGCATACTTTGACTTTACTATATAATTAGTCCAGATTGTCTCATTTCGAAGTAAAATGCAACCTCTAGAGTTTAATACATGCCATCATCATGTACTCATCAAGCGTACCTCTTTGGAGGTATGAATCTAGAGAGTGGATCAGATCTCAGAGAGCAAACTCTAGAGTTTTTTAAAAGGTAAGACTAAGATATTGTCTGTAGATGCATTCTCAAGCAAATTAAACAACAGATCACATAGCTGATGCTGCAACAGATTGGAGGTTCATTTCAAGATATTCCATTCTCCGGTTTAGGCACGCTAGCAACCAGGGGAAATTATCAAGCTTACTGTCAAAAGCCAACAACAGTATGAGCAGTGATTACGGGAGCACCCCACCCACAGCGGCACTCCCCAAAGGCCCACCCCCCAATCTCCGTCCTCGTTGTCTGCTGGCAGGATCGGCGCTCCACGGCCCGGAGCGAGAGGGCAGGCGGCCCTTTCCGGCGTTAATTTGGTGGAGGTGGTGTGACTAAGTCCGGCGTTTTATTGACGAGGCGTGGAGTTCCCCTTGTCGGTAGTCTAGATTTCTTTGTCAGGGTGTGGCTACTCCTTTGTTTTACTGTTTTTATCTTTTATCTGCTTGTAAGAGGATTCCCTCACCACTTTGTATCGGTTCGGCCGTTTGGTGCTTTATTTATAAAGTTGGGCGAAAGCCTATTTCGTGTGTGATTACGGGAGCATTGCCCTTTCTGCAAATGAAGATTTGTCCATGTGATTCCAAGATATGACATGGTATACAATATAAAATGACAATTAAGCAGGCATAAGCAATTAAGCATAGCTGGGCTGAAGCACATATATCATCTCAAACTGAAACAAGAAACATAACTTCCAACTGTATCAACATGTAAATATACCTGTGGGATGGTAGAAACTCATATACGGAATCAAAGTTAAGAATCTATCTCTGTTGCATAGCCTCTTCCACCGCAGTGATTTGAGATCAATCTCGTAGATGTGAAGGTCTGTGCCCACAAAGATGATGCCATTGCCCATGTCCTTGGGGATGCAGGCACCGAATTTGGTGGTGGAGAAGTAGCGATCGACGGGGACTTGCTGGTCCATGGCGCAAACGACTCCCTGCCTCTACCGGGGGGGGGGGGGGGGGAGATGTAGGAGTCCATGCATGGGGCAGTAGCATTGGGGGAGCTCCATGGAATTCGCGGTACCGAGCGCTGAATCTGGGGCCGGTGAGGAGGCGGGCACGGGGCTCGTCCGGTGGGAAGCGGAAGAAGATCATATCCTCGAGAAGATCGGCATGGTTGGTGGCAGAGACAGCATGGGGAAAAGTTTACGGAGATGGCGTGTACGGTACGGGGAGCGGTGGAGAGTAGGGCACAGGCGTACTGGAAGGAGAGGATGGCGAGTGTAGGAGAAGAGGAGGGCTATGGCGCACGGGGCGGCGGCAGTGAGAATGGGATGCTCTGGTTAGTCTGATTTCTTATGTAAGAACCAAAGAAGGATTTAAGGGGTGCACACCGCAAAAAGTAAAGGGTTACTCTCAACCTCAATGGACACCCCTACTTAGAAATTCCTATGGAAGCTTATTTCCCATGTAAAGTAAACATATATGTTGATGTGCAATGCATGGAGTTCTACCACTTAAATCGATTAACCGCCATATTGGAACTAGTGGACAATGACACCTTTCCAACCATTTGGGAGAGCATGTTCTTCATATTTCATTGAGTAAATCATATAGATACACACCTATTGGGACAAAAAGCCCGACTAATAACCGATGATGTTTAACAAAGCCTGACTGTTAACCTATTGGGCCAATTTTTTGGTGTTGCAACAACAAATGTCACTAGTCTAGAAAATCAAGGCAAATGAAACAAATTATGAGGTGAGCCCCACATTTATTAGTCACCTTGGAGGTTAACCTCGGATCAAGATCAAATATCAAATAGGATCGCCGTGCCAATTGTTTTGTATGAAAAAACCATTTTAGTCAATACCTAAGACGTCCTTACTTTATTTTGTTATTCTTTTAGATTCTTCTTAGGGAGCCTTCCCGGTTCCATTAATCATGACGAAACCATAGGGGTTCAAGTAATTGATTTTGTCTCATATAAGGTGGTTTGGTGGTGGGTGGGAATGATACTAATCCAACTGATTAGTGATTAACTACAGTATTAGCAGTGTGAGTGAGTGGGTGCGTAGAGGTTCGTCCCCCCTGGCCATTCCCTTTCTTCCTCCTCTGACTCTCCTTTCCCCACTCGCACCACCGCGTCGCCTCCAGCTCCGGCGACCCCTCCACAGCCAGCAGCGCCACACAGGGTACGCACTCCTCCTCATCCTCCTCCGTATCTCCTTCTTCCCGTAGGTAGGAGCTCTCTCTCTGCGTGCTTCTGCTACAGCAGCAGTCTTGCTTGCCTCGGAGGCAGCCAGCGACCGACCTTCTTCGGATCTGACAACCGCAGGGGCGATTCGCCGCCCTTCTTCGGATCCCCTTGGAAATCCAAATGCCACACTGAATTTGTACTGCTGCTGCTACTACTGCTTTTTTTCATTTGTACCACTTGGAAATCCACTCAAGCTTGTACTAGTAGTATCTTTTTCAGCAGAGCACACCCTAACTAACCAATCCTTATTGAAACTGAAATGCCACACTGAATTCGTACTTTTAAGCCTGCATTGCAGATTGAGAGAAAAAACTTCTGCATCCAACCCATTTGCTTAGTTTGTACATATACTCTACGCACACAATTGCTTCAACCTAGCCTACCCTACCTAGTTTTCTATACCAGGCTCAGTGTGTATCAATCAGTCTACGACAAATAGATGGATGGATGTACCAAATTTATGCTGTTTTGTTTGCTCCAAATATATAACTTGCCTTGATGACTCAAACTTCTCATCTGTTCTAACATTCTGCTTGTGTTTTATCTTCTCTAGTCTAGGCCAGGGAACAAACAAATGCCCGCGACAGCAACAGCATCCCTCTAGAAGCCTCACAAGTCAGGTTCATATGGAGGGCTGCGACTGCATCGAGCCCTTCTGGCCCACCGACGAGCTGCTCATCAAGTACCAGTACATCTCCGACTTCTTCATCGCGCTCGCCTACTTCTCCATCCCGCTCGAGCTCATCTACTTCGTCAACAAGTCCTCCTTCTTCCCCTACCGATGGGTGCTCATCCAGTTCGGCGCGTTCATCGTCCTCTGCGGCGCCACCCACCTCATCAACCTCTGGACCTTCACCATGCACACCAGGACCGTCGCCATCGTCATGACCGTTGCCAAGGTCTCCACCGCCGTCGTCTCCTGCGCCACCGCCCTCATGCTCGTCCACATCATCCCCGACCTGCTTAGCGTCAAGACCAGGGAGCTGTTTCTCAAGAAGAAGGCCGACGAGCTCGACAGGGAGATGGGGCTCATACGCACACAGGAGGAGACGGGCAGGCATGTCAGGATGCTCACCCATGAGATCAGGAGCACACTCGATAGGCACACCATCCTCAAGACTACCCTGGTAGCTTGGCAGGACGCTGGGTCTTGAAGAATGCGCATTGTGGATGCCATCGCGCAGCGGTTCCAGCCTTCAGCTGTCACATACCCTGCGGCACCAGATTCCGGTCGGCTCGTCTGTGCAGATCAATCTTCCTGTTGTAAACCAGGTTTTAGTAGCAACAGGGCCATCATTGTGCCACATACATCTCCTTTAGCAAGGATCAGGCCTGTTCAAGGGCGATATGTCCCGCCAGAGGTGGCTGCTGTCAGAGTTCCCCTTCTGCATCTTTCAAACTTCCAGATTAATGATTGGCCTGAGTTGTCGGCGAAAAGCTACGCAATTATGGTTCTAATGCTCCCATCTGACAGTGCAAGGAAATGGCATGTTCATGAGCTGGAGCTTGTCGAGGTCGTCGCCGATCAGGTTACTACTACACTTTCCTCTGACTTTTTTTGTTTGTTCTATCAGTGTGGCATATAGTTCCTCAAAGTAGAATAATCAATAATATGAATTCACAGTTTCACAATGGTTAATTGATTTGTGAAAACTGCAATAGCAGGGCAGGGTGTTTTCAGACAAATAACAGAGCCATCGCTAGCTGTACACTGCTGTAGTGCATGAAACCATCTGTAACTCTTGAACATTCCTACATCTTGAATGAATTGGGATGTACACCTTGAATGGATTGGGGCAGCTACATTATCTTCTAATGAATCGACCTTTCATGTAGTCTTTTCTTTTCCTGACGCCGTACAGTTCCATTTGCTTTTCTCTTCTTACTTATGTGTAGCTAATAAATTTTTCTAATGAACATGAATGAACCTTCTCGTTAGTAATTTCATGTTTCTCTTCTGAAATTTATAGTCCTTGAAAACTTAATCTCTACCTAGAAGATTTGTTCTGCATTCTATGCATGTCGTAGTTAATAGATTGTGCACACTAAAACTAGTTGCTTGCATATGCATGCATGATGAACAAGCATTCTGCAGATAAATTATGCGGCTTTTCTAGGAGAATCTTATATGGTACTCTCTCCAGGTAGCTGTTGCTCTTTCTCATGCGGCCATTCTCGAAGAGTCCATGCGAGCACGTGATCAACTCATGGAGCAAAATGTTGCCCTAGATTTAGCCCGTCGAGAGGCCGAAATGGCTATACGTGCTCGCAACGATTTCCTAGCTGTGATGAATCATGAGATGCGAACCCCGATGAACGCAATAATAGCCCTTTCCTCCTTACTTCTAGAAACTGAACTCACCCCAGAGCAGCGCCTAATGGTGGAAACCGTGTTGAAAAGCAGCAACCTGTTAGCGACACTCATCAACGATGTTTTGGATCTTTCAAAACTTGAGGATGGAAGTCTTGAGTTGGAGATAAGTGCGTTTAATCTCCATGCTGTTTTCAAGGAGGTCAGTATTACTTCCCCTAAGCACTTAATACCTGCCATGCATACTGCTATAATCTGAAATTTGTTGGATGGTGTTGCAGGTGATGGGTTTCGTCAAACCGATTGCAGCCATCAAAAAGCTTTCTGTATCGGCTATGCTGTCCCCTGACCTGCCTCTATCTGCCGTTGGTGATGAGAAGCGGCTCATGCAAACCATTCTAAATGTCTGCGGTAACGCCGTCAAGTTCACCAAGGAGGGGCACATCTCACTTGTAGCTTCAGTTGTGAAGTCTGACTCCTTAAGAGAGTTCAGAAGCACTGATTTTCATCCTGTTGCTAGTGATGGCCATTTCTACATAAAAGTTCAGGTAAGGATTACATCATAGAAACTCCATGTTATAATGATCGATCTAGTAAGAGAGGATTATGTTGCGACCATATCGTAGTCTCCACGTGACTGGTTTCTGGCAAATCTTATTGTCTAAACGCCACTTTCATTTCAGGTGAAAGACACAGGGTGTGGCATAAGCCTTCAGGACCTACCCGATGTGTTCACAAAGTTTGCGCACCTGCAAGGCGGTGGTAAGCAGGAGAACAACGGCAGCGGTCTCGGGCTCGCCATCTGCAAGAGGTATGTACCATCGGTATGAATGCGTGCGATAAGACTGATGGACACATTGATTTGGAAAAACCCTCTGATAATCAACTTCCGTCTTAAAAAACAGGTTTGTGAGCATGATGGGTGGGCACATATGGGTGGAGAGCGAGGGCGCAGGGAAGGGCTGCACGGCGACGTTCGTGGTGAAGCTGGGGGTGTGCGACGCGTTGTACCAGCAACCCCGGCGATGCCCCTGGTATGGCCGAGCCACGCCGGCTCTGACCCGTCTGGCCCGGCGGCTCGCAGGGAGGAGAGAGGGATGTCTAATCTGAAACCTACTAGGTACCAGAGGAGTATATGATTTGGTGGTCTAATTAATTTTGGGGTTAGTGGATAAGCCCTGGTGAGGGTGTAACTGGACTGGAGGGAGTGTTGTGGAAAGCTGTAAGTACACATGGATGCGTGATGTATGTGATGTAAAAAAGACAGACAGCGGTCTGATGTGATTGGTGTGTGCCTGATGTTGCTGTGCGATTAATAGTGTATAGCAACAAGTAGGAGGATATCACTGCTTGCAGGAAATGATCATAAAACAAAGGTACATTATCTGATCTGCTGCTGCTGGTCCAATCTTGCAAGATTTCACACCAACCTTGATAAGTGTAGTAGTTTCTTTCCAGGAGCCTGATGGCTGGTGTGTGAAAATTTGTGACGAACTGTCACATTCAGTAAAGATCTTAATTGTGCTGCAAGCACATGTCTGGCAATTTGGTACTGGCTGATCCTCTACTATCTGTCTACACAAGAAGAATTGTTGTCTGTATGCACATAGCCATGTTGCATGATTTTTGTTGACGGGAAGGAGCGTTCTTGATGGGATGCCACTACCGTGAAAATTAGGTGATATTTCTTGACGTTAATGTGTCCACAATCAAAAAAAGGCCTAGAAACCATTTGTACATCCACGCAGAAATATTCAAAAGAGACAACTATAGTTTTATTTTGTGCTTTAACAAAAATTGAATACAGTTTTGATGGGCCATTACGTCAATCGAACAACAAAGCTTTACATAACAAAATCAAATTGTAGAATGTATCAGAATAACAAAATACAAAAAATAAATAGATACATGTCTTAGATAATGAAATTTGCATGGCTTAAAGCACATTCGGAGTATAGTTGGCTATACCTCCTTCACTTATCTCATCCAAAGCCTACTTTATTCTCTGCAAGATAGGTTATTTAAGTATTGGGGCGGCATGACAAGGTAGAGTTGCATGATACTAGTTGAAGATGCCTATATGTGAGATTCTATACGAGCAGAGATTGTTGGCTGCATTCTAGGCAACCGACCGACATGGGTATCTCTATCTAGTACTTATCCTCCTTGCAATCCTATCCTATGTACTAGCAAGCAGCACGTCTGAAATTCAAAAAAAAAAAAAGCAGCACGTCTGCGGCTCTGCGCACGAAACAAGGAGCATACTCTGCATATCATCATCGTATTAGATTTGTCCGAGGAAGAAATAACAATGTGAGCTGCATAAATAAGACTAAATCTCTAGCATGTGGAGGTCATAATAGAGCAGGATCTGGTCCAATGACTGCCAAAGTTGCAGCGTCTCTTCCTCCTTCTAGCAAGCAAGCTCTAATGTTGTGTTCATCATCCAATCTACTACTCTGTATCTGCAACCTCCCCGGCCGGGGGTATGTAGTCGACTAACAAATACTTGTCGCCTTCACCAATCAACCACTCCTTATGAAGGCACGTATGCATACGCGGATCTACAGTTGTACGTACCTGCTCCCCCTGACTGACAGCTGCATTCTTGATAAAGAAAAACAAAAAATCGAATCATATACATCCTCCATCTCTATCACAACAGGGTATGACAAGCCTAACCAAGCCTGTCGTTGGTAAATCATTACCTGGATCATGCGCGATGCTCTGCGTCTACACGTTCGTAGTACTACCCACATCTTCAGCATGCAGTTTGTTGATATGTTTTCAGCCGACCGATCTGAAACTCCGAAGAAGAAGAAGATACAAAGAAAAGCTTGAACACTACTGAATCTGAAACTTAAAAGCCAGGCAAACATCACTACCGCAATCAACCAAGCAACGGTGAACAAGTCCAGAAGGTGCGGCACACAACCAACAGCGCAGCACCACTGTCAACGCTAACAAGCAAATTTGGACAACTGAGCCGTAGCGTCCGCGACTGCCTGCCGCGGAAGAAAAAATGCTGCCGTGGCAGAAAACATTGCAGAAACCGGATCCTCCACACAAATACATACATACATGAGCTCTGTTACGGTGCTTGGAAAACTACCACCGGTAGTTTCCGGTAGTTCCCCACCTAAAATATATTTTAGCCGTTGGATTTGACTCTATCCGCTCTAAATAATGTCAGCCGTTCAAGCACTGTAGCACGGCGCCCTCCTCAAGCAGCTGGCACTGCTCCTTAGGTAGCCATCGATCGATCAAGCTTCACCAGCTGCACACGGAGATCATGGCGATAGCTGAATCTGGAGGCTGCGGCTCCTCCGTTCCGTCCCCGGCTTGGGCAGCAGGCCGAGCGGGCTCGCCTCCCTCCGCGTGTACTGCACCGTTCTCCGCGCGCCATGCGTACCTCGGCCTCCGTTCGCGTGCGCATCACGATGCGCGACTTGGTCGCCGCCCGCAGCGCGCCCCCTGGTCGATGCCGGACCGCGCACCGGCGCCGCTCGGTGCGTCGCCGCTGGACGAGCAGCACGTCTACCATGTTAGCATAAGCCGCGAGCATGCACGGTGGCGACGGCGTCAGCGCGCCAGGTCGAGTCCGGGAGCCTGGGTCACGGCCGTGTGTTCCGTGTGCGTGCGTTGTTGTTAATAGTTAGCGAGTTAGCGGGGAGTCGTTGTGACGCTGGCCGCGTCGTGCGCGTGCTGATCGTGGGCGTGTGGTGTCAAGATTCATGCGCTGACCACTATTCCAAAAGACCGATCTGATGGAAAGGGCTACCACAATCCACATATACTGTAACACCCCCTCTCACGTGTGACTCGGAGAGGCCAACACGTGCACACAAATCTCAGAGGTATACGCCTCGGCCAATACGTGGACTCAGAGGTATGACTCAAGAGGTCTATACGTGGACTCAGAGGTATGGCTCAAGAGACGTATACGTGGACACAAAGGGGGGCTACAACATTTTTTTCAATAAAGTGCGGAAGCTAGGACTCGAACTCGAGACCTTAGCTCTGATACCATGTCAAGATTCATGCGCTGATCACTATTCCAAAAGACCGATCTGATGGAAAGGGCTACCACAATCCACATATACTGTAACATGTGGGGCAGGAGTGAGGCGCAGCCTGGTGTGTGAGCACGGCTGTATAAATCTCCCTCGTGTACTGTTTTGTAAGTTGAGCCAACCAGTTTAGTAAAGAAGAAAAGGGCGTTTGTGCGCCGCGGCGCTCGTCGCCGGAAAATACAACGTCTTGTGTCTTCTTCTACCTCCGTACCTCCGTCCGTGCCAGAGAGGGAAAGCTAGACTAGGGTTGGTTCCAACATACCAGCACTGGCCTACGCGGCCTTAATCTGGTCCAGCCAGCGCGACGTCAGCCCGGCGAGAACACGCAGCGCCGCCTTGGACGCTGCCGCTGAGGTCGTCGCGGCCAAGGCACCACCGTCCTCGTCGCTTAGCAGCCGCACGGTCTCGGCGAACACCTGCTCTGGTAGCGACGCCGCCCTGCTCGGCGCCATGGCCGTCGTCACGTCTACGAGAAGCACGGCCGCACGCGTCCGAGACGTGGCGTCGGAGACTGAGCACCATAACGTGGACACGAGCGCATCGACGAGCTCCATGCCATCCATGCCTACGGCGCGCACGAGGTTCCACGGTTCCACCGTTTTACCCAGTTGCCACGGCCTGCCGCTCGCACGTGGCTCGCCCGCCCGACCTTTGCGGCGCTACCGTCGTGCGCCTTGTGGCCTCGCCTCCACGGCCGTTGCCGCCGCTCGTGCGTGGCTCGCCGGCCCTGCCTCCCGGCAGCTGCCGTCGCGCGTCGTGCTTGGCTCGGCGCGCCGCGGCACAGCGAGCCAACCAGCAACAGCGAAGCAAAGTAAAACGACGGCCAGATTAGAAAAATTACCTAAATACCCTTTTTATATCAGATTAAAAATAATATAATTTCGGTAGTGTCAAGTAGTTTCAGGTAGTTTTTTACCGGTAGTTTCAGGTAGCTACAATTTTTCCACCGTCAGATTTAAGAGGATGGACGGTTCTTAAAATTACCAAGTACTCTAAAACTTGTAATACATATATACTTCTGTAAGCGGAGATTGTTGTTGTCCAGCCGACAGACATGAGCATCTCTGGGGTCATTCCTTCTCTCTGGTCCGGTCTAAATTAGATGAATTATATTTCTCTATATGTTGATATATCTATACGTGTAATATGTTTAGACATCCACATGTTGATAAACTGAACTCATCTAATTCAAAATCGAGGGAGTAGTATCAGGAAGCAACAAAGGTGAGCCGGAAAAGACTGAGTGCAAGTCAACCCCAAATTAAGGCGGCCTTCACTTTGTCTCCTAGTCAGACACCCAGCCAGTGTCAGCGTGGCTGTTCTGAAACCTCACACGGCCAACTGCTTTCATGCTCTGCCAACAACTAGTAGTATAACGCTCTGACTTTCAACTCTCGGACTAGTGAGCCTTGTGACGCCACGTACATGCGTGTAGATCACAATGCCGGCTAAGCTGATCGGATCATATATAAATAAATACTTATATTAGACGTGATCTCATCGATCGTCCATCTCTCTCAGAGTATGTATGACCAAGGGCGTGACGAGAAAATTTAAGCTGCCGCGGCAGAGAACACTTCGGGGCAGAATTTCGGAGGCATGTTTTGGGCAGCTCCTCCTCGTACCTAGTATCAAGCTAAGGTCATACTATTTCTTACCTCCGGTTAAACAGGTTTTATGGGGTGAAATAGGACCGCACTCTTTTTTCTTCTCAACGGTTACACTTTCAGTCTGAACCAAACGCGCATGATTTATAAAATGTGCAAGTGTGTTATGTGCAAACTGTATTTATTTCGTTCGTTGTACCTGTACATTGTGGTTCCTTCCCAGCTTTACTTTATCTGTTGCAACTTGCAACTTAAATTTGCACAAGTTGCACATTAAAAAAGATATGTAACGTGTGTACTTATAAGGTTCAAGTCCAAACTTTTTTTACTACAAATTTATGTTCTGATACTTTGTTTTATTTGGCATGTTGCACTTTGCATGGCATGTGTAAGCCGTTGTTTGTGTACTGCTCTTTTTTTTTAGTTTGTTTTGGTTTTACAACACCAAAAATTATTGATTGATCCGCGCTCATTTACAATGGAAAAACTCATGTTCATTGTAAGATCACTGAAAGGAAAGGTTGCTTTTCACTCGGAAATGATTTGTGGAACAAACATAGGAAAGGGTGGAAATGATTTGTTTTATTGGTTCCAATTAAGATATATGCTAGCTGCACATTTTAAATGTAAGAATATGTTTTTTATGCAGATGATGTTTTCGTAAGTATCTTGACCTTCTTAGCTTTTTTCCTGAATTTTCAGTCGGTTGGTGATCATGAAACTTGTAACACAGTGCCCTCAAGCCCAACGAAGAATCCTGACAAAAAACAAATTCTAATTTCATTCTCGGTCGATCTGATATTAGCACCCACGTGCATGGTGCATCTTGATCGAACATCAATGAGATGCTTAACATATCAACTTTTTTGAATACTTTAATAATCGTTGCACTAATGGTTGATTTGATTTTTGTAGCTGGTAGGTAGGACGATGCAAATAAATCCCTAGAGATCACATGCATGGTACAGTGTATACAACCAAATGACTAGTATGATTATACTACTAACATATTTTTGTGGAATGCATTTCAAAAAAGTTGGATGAGCAAAGCAGCGACCACAACATTCAATGTACGCTCCTCTCTTTTTCATCTCATCAATTCATATGTCCATTTGGGTCAACCCTCTCCATCTTCATCTTCATGCAGCATGACCATGATGATTCTTCCTACAAACCGTGTCGTCGCCGGCACTGCAGCTACTAACATCCATGGCGCTCATGTACTCCTCGTGGCTCGTCCTATGCCGTAGCTTAGTGATCATCGTACCATGACCTTCTTTTTTAAGACATTTTGTTCAGCATCAATCGTTTGGTTTGTTTTCCGTTGTTTCGATCGGCTGAACCTACTTTTCGAAGAAAAGGAAAATGGTTACAGCAAGCAACACGTGTGAGCACGAAATGGCATGAAACGGAACGATGTGCAAGATGCATACGACGAAGGAAAGAAAGAAACAGAAAGATGAGCTGAAGACCATGAATCTGGAAGTCAAACCCAGAACTAAAATGCGGCCTTCAGTTTTGACCATGTGTTACGCAAGTGGTAGCCCACCTAAGTCATAATAGTCCATTTGGTCGACCAAGGGAAAAGGCCAACCAAGTTGCAATGTCTCCTGCCTGTGTTCAGAAAACTGTATCCCTGGCCATCCAATGTACCCTGTATTATCTGTCCTATCTGTAATCATCCCAGCCAGCCAACTGCTTTCATGCTCTGCGAATAAGTGCATGCTTCCCCCCTGCCTGACAGTTGTGTTGTATGTAAGGAAGAACTCCAAATTAATAGATAGCAGATCTCAACAAGAACTAATCGACTGAATCAGGCCACGAAACACTACACGAGATCGAACACTTGATCTAAATTATTATTGGTACGAGAAGAAGCACTGAATCTGAAAGTCCAAAAGCCCTTCTCTGTCCCATGTGTATGTGTGTGATTATGCAAGAATTTGTGATCATAAAAAGTTGATTTGGATGGCAAAGTAAGGTCAACTTGCACCTGTGATCTCCCCAACTACTTTTGCTCTACTCTGCTAATGAATTTTGTCAAACACTCTGACTTTCAGCTTTCAAGGAGCTAGATTGAGATGCTAGACTTTTAATACAGGTCGTCTTCACCAATCAACTTCATTCTTATGGAGGTACACGTACGTATTCTACTACAGTTGTATATACGCACCTGCTCCTAGGATTACATACACTAGTCGAACGAACATGTCACCTTGTGACGCTTGACGCGACAAAATGCCAACCGTCGTGTCTGTTGAATGAGAGGAGAGAATTGTGTAACTTAAGAGCTCGCTGCAGCACATGTTTCAAAACACTTTGTGAAATTTTGAAGTGCTCTAAAATAATGCATAAAACTATTATATGTGTTAACTAACAAATTGGTTATTACTGAATCTTATCATTTGAATGGAGGGAATATGTACCATCGGATTACTCTATCTTAGGAAGAAAAGAAAGAAGGACAACAAGGAGGGGATCGCTGAATCTGGAGTCAAACCCGGGACTAAAACGCAGCCTTTTTCACTTTGTATCATCTACCATGTGTCACGCAAGTGGTTGGTCATAATAAAGTAGAGTGGATTTGGTCATAATAATCTAGCCAGCCAGCTCGCATGTTCATCCTAACTCTGTCTGTATCTGTATCTGCAATCTCCCCGGCCAGCCAACTGC
This sequence comes from Poa pratensis, assembly GCA_947311845.1. Taxonomy (NCBI): domain Eukaryota; kingdom Viridiplantae; phylum Streptophyta; class Magnoliopsida; order Poales; family Poaceae; genus Poa; species Poa pratensis. The sequence continues at coordinate 130,144 of CAMZMU010000085.1, read as the reverse complement.
TTCCATGCTCTGCGAATAAACTTCCCGGCCAGCCTCCCTGCTGGAGAAAACACAAAAAACAACATCTCAACGAGGGATAATCATCGAATCGCTGATAAATATATATTCGTGTGGTCATGTCACAAAAATATGATGAACTGCTTAACCGCGTGCAGCAGAACCCCACCGTCGCCGAGAAAAGTTCCCAAAACGACGCCTACAAGAAATGAGAGATCCCCGAACGTCGTCGTAGGATGCGACTATGCCTAGCCATTGGAAGCCGGCCGGGCCCAAATTTTCGGGCTTGGATGTGCCTGGGCTTGCCCACGGGCCGGGCCAGGCCTCAGATTTTGGCCCGATGGATGAGACGGGACGGGTTTGGGCTTTGCATATTGGTGTTTTAAGGAAGAGGCCAGCCCTAGATCCGGCGGGATTTTGCTGTCACGGGACGGACATGGGCCTGAAATATAGGCCTGATGACCTGGACGGGCCTGAACCAGGGATTTTGACCACGGGCTTTTTTAGGCCCATGGCCAGGTATAGATGCGACCACTAAGGTTAGATCATATGCTTTCACATCAGGAGAAAGTATGAGAACTCTTGCAGACAACTAAGCATACTTGCTCTCAAAGCACCCCCCCCCCCCCCCCGATGCAATTGACCTACACGAGGAAGACTCCACCGTCGAGGAAGACTACTATCGGCCGATAATTATTTTTGGAGAGACGTTCGATAACTGAACCAATGCAAACGATGGAGTTGATTTCGTTAGATACAAATCCAACACCTACAACATTTTTATGATTATGCTATCAACAATATTAGATTTAAGTCATCCTTCATTACACCATTGTGTAGTAGTTTAGTACTTTTTTGTTGCCGTAATTTATGTGTGTACTAGAATGATTTTAGAACACTAATAGTTAATTAAAGTATCTTTTTAGACATGGAGGCATGAGGATGGGGATCAATGATAAATCCCTAGTAGTTTGGTATGATTATGACTATGCATAGGACCACTAAGGTAGTAGTAAACATCTACAATTTTATGATTATGCTATCAACAATATTAGATTTTTTTTTTTGAACAGGGGGCGGTCCTGTAGGACCGCTAGCTTCCATTAAAGTCAACACTGGAGGTACATCTTACAGATAAGGCTACCAGGAAAAAGGAAATTACACACAAGCCCTTACAAATTGCACTTAGGACCCTAAACAAAATAAGAGGAACGCAATCAGGTCCTGCTCCAACTCCAGTGCCGATGATCATGAGCTCGCCGCAGCCAACCTTGCCGTCACCGGGGACTTCGCCACTTGGGGCGGGAAGGCGGGAGCACGCTGCAACATAGCTGAGGGGCCTCCGCAATGGCATTACAGCCTGGAGGTTGATGAAAACCTTGAATCGCCAGCCAGAGGAAGCCGTAGCCGACGAACGAGGCGGGAGAGGCCGCCTTTCGACCATGGTGAACGACGACGACAACAACATCGCCGTGAGAGAGCTCCCAAGAGAAGCTCCGCTTCTCCCCTGGCGCAGAGACAGCCGCGTGCTGTCAGGAGTCTGGATATCCCCATCTTCCTCGTCACCACGACGAACAAAGACAAGCACCTCCAGATCCTCACAGCCAGCAGTCGATCTGCATAAAACGAGCTTTGTCGTCGTATGGAACAACAGATGCCTACGGGTAGGCTTGAGGTTGGGGCCGATGGACGCTAGAGGATTCGGGGAGAGATAGCGCGCTAAGGAGCGCACACAGACAAACAAATGAACACCAGGATTTACCCTGCTTCGGGGCACTCGTGAGGAGGTAAAACCCCACCTGCAGCATCTATCCTACTCTGTATATTTCCCACTCTGCATATGGTAGTTACAGGTGCGACCATCTATCATGAAACTACCTGTCAGGACAGAAATAACTAGCCACTATTCAATTGAATAGGCCCAACAAGGATTTGCTCAACAATTTAACATGGGGCTATGAAAATGTCTATAACCACAGTACCGTCACAACTAAATATAGCCACCATATCAATCCAACAGACCTATAGCAGTACATAGACCACCACAACCACAACCACAATCACATGAACACAACCACACCACAGTTCATCGGCTCCGGGTCGGCAACACACGAGAAGTAGCTCAACGACCATGCTCCAGAGCAAGAGAAAAGAGATGAGAGGAGAAGGAGCAGAGGAGAGCCGAGGAATTACCGCACCGTGGATGACGAAGAGCGGCGGCCATCGCTGAGGTTGCAGTGTGGCCAAACCACTGCCTTCCGGCAGCTCAAATGCAAGTGCCCTCCATTGATTTTTTAGAATATATATCTGAACACACAGAAATAAATTGAAATTCAGAAAGATATCATTTAAGAACTTCACATGGAAGAACCTCAAATAAATCAGAAATAAAAACCTAACATGATCCACTCGGCATCATGCCTTCACCATCAAGGAATTCAGCATCTCACGTTGTCATACAACATAAAAATAGAACATATCTGGTAGAGGGAGAAAACAAGGTCACGAACATTTTTATTTTTCATCACAGAAGTAAGTAATCAGCTAAACGGAATGGCACTCCCCGAAGTGTCCTAGGCTGTGAGTGTGAGGACGTGGTGGAACACGCCGGAGGCGTCCCAGCCATTGTCACAGTGAATGATCCGTCTCCTTGGTCGAGGCCACCCGAGCTCCCTCCCACTCCGAGCAATGGCTCGGGTACGCGATAGCACAAACACCTTGTGAGCAGCCAGGTATTCCTAAATTGCATTTCAATCAAGCTCGCGAGCAAGGAGATGGGGATGGGGGAGGACGTACGGAAGAGCATGAGGCCCCCGAAGGCGCCGGCGAGGTAGGCTTGGGTGACGGGGCGGATGGAGAGGTCGAGGTAGGCGACCGAGCCAAACCCGAGCTAGGGTTAGCCACGTTACGGAAGTTTCTCTGGCGTGTGGGCCCAGGGATTCTGCCGTCGGTAGAGAGAGCACATTTCGTCACGTTACGGAAGTTTTTGTTTTTCCGTAATTACCCTCGCACCGACAGCTTTCTTGCTCGCAGTCGCACACACACCTCGCTGTCGTTCCCCTCTCGTTCGCTCGCTCGCGCTGCCCCTCGCCTGTGGCGCCCCGACCCGACTGCTATACAGTGGTACTGTGTCTCCGGTTATCCGACACCACCAGACACACTATCAAAGCATAATAGAGAGATCAAGACTTGTGGAACAACTGGCACTTCACAGACTCTACGACACAAATCATTATAGTTCAACTCTTATAATAGAGAAAGATAGCAAATGACAACCATAGGTCACTGACCCAACATTACAACATGCGGAAGCGAATTAGGTTGTTCTAAACAACAAGAACCAACATATGGCCTAAGAGGCCTACAGATAAACATCACAGCGCCAGCTGTCCCGGGATGTCCCAAGCTGCCACCTGCGAAGCCCAGACTACTCGTCGACGTCCACAAAGAACCCACCCTCGAGGTCGGTGAAGTCCTCCTCTGAAACAAAACAAACGACGTTGAGTTCGACGAACTCGCAAGATTATAAATAGAGCTTTAGCTCGATGAGGCTTTCAAAGTTATATGGCTGTTTTGCATAAAGCTGATTTTATTTATGAAAAACATAACTCAAAGGCATCGACTATTCAGAGTATTTTCAAAAAGGGACAAGAAGTGACTCTTTTCTCTTTTGATCACCTTTCTCATCAACAACCATCACCAACCACTGTACCTGTTCATCAAAGGCACCTCCCCGAATCACCCTCGAGGAAGCTCACCTTACAATCTTGAGTGGTACCTCTAGTACCCAGTTTTTAATCATTCCGTTAAAGTTATTCTATGATCTTACCTTCACTTCCCAAGGTCGTCCATAACCGCGGACACGGCTTTTCGAAAAGATTTACCCTGCAGGGTGTACAATGTTTGCCACGCGTACCGTCCGGCCCATTACCTGATCATTAGCTCTCTTCCTTGGAAAGCCGGCTGGGTGGGAGCGGTGTCGACTTCTCCCTCGTTAAGGACTAACCCAGGATCATCAGTGAGGACGGAGCAGCGATCCAACACACTGCCCTGTGGCCACTCATTCTCCTAAACACCACCATCCTCATCTCAGTTCATCCCACCATCATCACGCACGCGCAAATGGAAGCCCGAACTAGAGGACCCTGGCTAGCCCCGCCCGAGTTATTTAGTCTATGAGGGTTCCTGCACTGCGAATGCATAGGCCTCACGTATGGTTGCACGCTCATTCTTGGTTCAAGAGGTAAATAACTCGCACCTAGGCGGCGAGAACGAGACAAAACACCACAACCACAGTGGCCTCTCATCCCCACCTTTAAGCATTTTATTATCCGTCACCACAATTTCTCCACCATCATTCTCATCTCATCACCTGTTTTCAACATGAACCATCCATCGTATAGCTATGCAATTAAACTAAACATGGCTAAGCATCAACATAGCATAGTAAGTATCTCGGCCAACAAAACAATCCTATGGATAATAGGAGGGAAACAGGTATTGGCATCGGAAATCTTAATGCAACTATAGGATACTCTAATCCAATAAAATTGACATTTGGAACCGCATGCAATATTATAGTGGAGAAAATATTTGCGGAAAATAGGATAAGATATGCTCAGAGGGGGGATTACGCTTGCCTGGATCAACGTGCTGGTAGTACGGTTCTTCACGATACTGTGGGGGCACTTCCACTCCTTGATCTACCGATGCACACACAAAACCGGAGAGGAACAATCAAAACCACGGATAACACCGGTGCAATGCGCAAACACATGATGGTATGATATTTTAATGCACCGACTTATTATCAGATATCCGACAATTTAAATGGGGCGAGAAACAATACTTGACGAGAGAGGAGTACACCCCATATTTATCTTAATGAATCTCCTAGCGTCAGGAAGTGCATTATGGTTACGGTGATCGAAGATGCATGACATTGAGGTTAAAGGTTCGTTCACAAACTCCGGACATGTTGGTATATCACACATTTTTCTGATTAACTAAATAAGAGTTATTACATTTTTAGAAGTCCTCTTTTAGAATTGCCCGGATTATAAGTTGTTTTAAACAATACTGGAAGTACTTAACCGAATTAGAAAGAATTAAAAGAACCCGTATACATTTTGGTGCTGGGCAAAATCGGAATATCCGATTTACTTAGACTCAGAAAAATCCGATACAAAAACAGACTGCAAATTCGGCTAAGGACCAGCGAACAACACGTACTGGAGAAACTCGGATCATCCGATGCTTGCAACGATCGGAAAATCCGATTTTACAAGAAGGTGAAAAACTTGCTAAGGACCCAGAACGATTGCGTACTGGACTGCATCGGAAAATCCGATTGTTCATCGACTCGGATTATCCGAGCGAGCGCAGAGCACAGCGGCGAGCACGGCGACCTGCGGGCGCCGGTGAACCACGGCGGGAGAGGGAGGAACGGAGGGCAAAGGAGGGTGCGTGCTCACCCTGAGCACGTAGGCGACGGCGGTGAGGTTGGGGACGGACTACGGCGGCGTGATTAGTCCGGCGGAGCGGTGGCGGTGGTCGGCGGGGATTCGGACCGCACGGTTGCTTTACCACCTCCCCGCTCGATTCCCTTCGCAGAGATGAAGCAGGCGTCGCGGCGGAGCTCGTGGTGGTCCTGGCTGGGCTTGTGGTGGCCTCAATCGGCGGCGAGGCGTCGGCGCATCTCGGTGGCCATGGCGGCTCGGTGGGGAGGAAGAGGAGGAGAGGACCGGGGAGAAGGGTCGGGAATGGGGAGCAGGTGAGGTGGGGGCATCGTGGGCGTGTCTCCCTTGCAGAGGAGAGGCAGAGGGGGGCCCTGGCGTGGCGTGTGCACAGCCACGGCGACGGCATGGCCACGGCGCTGTGGCGCCAGTGCCATGGCTACAGGAAGAAGACGCGAAATTGCAAAACCCCCGTGCACATTTTAATGTTCTCACAGATTGGTCCTTTTCTAAATTAATTTTAAAACCTTTTAAAACCAGCACTGTATTGGATTTAATTAGAGCACTTAAACACTTCCAAAAATTACGAGATAAATTGTGTGGCCTTTTCATCTCATGTGGAAGCTCCACAAAAATTGGCGCCTCCAAATAAAATGTTCTGAACCACTTTTGTTTAGAGAGGTTGGATAGGGCATTTTGCTCAAATTTCAAAATGTTGCTCCTTTCAACAATTTGGAGCAATTGCAAAATATTATTTTGGAGCTCTTGGAACTTTCTTGACAATATAAGTTGCCAAGCATTTTTGTTTTGCAAGTTTGAGTGCTTCTACGTTTTGAAATTTGTTGAAACAAAATTGGCATTTTGTTTGAAGTGGTGCCAAACCACCACAATTCCCTAGCAACCTCAACAATTCCCTAGCAACAACAACAATTCCCTAGCACAATTCCCTAGCAACAACAACATGATGCATGATGCCATGATGCAATGAACACAAAAGTGGAAAATTTACACCGGTTTTTAGGTTCTCAAACTCCGGGCTGTTACAATTCTACCCTCCTTACAGAAATCTCGTCCCGAGATTCTAAGGTTGCGGAAAGAAATCGGGATACTCCTCACGAAGACTAGACTCTCTTTCCCAAGTCGCTTCTTCCTCGGAATGGTGCGACCACTGAATCTTGAGAAACTTGGTAGTCTTGTTACGGGTCTTTCTTTCGGCTTCATCCAGGACACGGATAGGATGCTCGCGATAGGTAAGATCTTCCTGGATGTGCCCCGACGCCGTGTGTGGCGCCCCGACCCGACTACTATACAGTGATGCTGTGTGTCACCGGTTAAGCGATACAACCGGAGGTTACGGGTTTACCAATCCCCGGCCAAAACCTTTGGCAGGTGTTGCTCGGAATTGATCATCGGCAACACAACACCCCGATTGATGCCTTAACACAGGCACAGCTATCATAGTATAATAATAAGATCAAGACTTGTGGAACAACTGGCACATCACAGACTCTACGACACAAATCATATAGTGCAACTCTTATAATAGAGAAAGATAGCAAATGACAACCAGAGGTCACAAACCCAACATTACATCAAGCGGAAGCGAATTAGGTTGTTCTAGACAACAAGATCCAAAATATGGCCTAAGAGGCCTACAGATAAACATCACATCGACAGCTGATCCGGGATGTCCCAAGCTGCCACCTGGGAACCCCAGACTACTCGTCGACATCCACAAAGAACCCACCTTCGAGGTCGGTGAAGTCCTCCTCTGAAACAAAACAAACGACGTTGAGTTCGACGAACTCGCAAGATTAAGAGCTAATATATGCTCGATGAAGCTTTCAAAGTTTTATGGCTCTTCTGCATAAAGCTGATTTTATTTAATAAAGCAAGACTCCATGGCATCGTCTAATCAGAATACTTTAAAAGAGGGGTAAGAAGTAACTCTTTTCTCTTGAATCACATTTCTCACCATTTATCACCATCATCAACATTGTACCTGTTCATCAAAGGCACCTCCCCGAATCCCCCTCGAGGAAGCTCACCTTACATTCGTGAGTGGTACCTCTAGTACCCAGTTTTTAATCATTCCGTTAAAGTTATTCTATGATCTTATCGTCCTTTCCCAAGTTGTCCGTAACCGTGGACACGGCTTTTCGAAAAGATTCAACCCTGCAGGGGTGCACTGTGTTTACCTTCGGTACCGCCCGGCCCATTGCCTACACGTAGCTCTCTTCCGGGGAAAGCCGGCTGAGTGGGAACGGTTACAACCTTTACCTTGTTAAAGACTAACCCAGGATCATCAGTGAGGACGGAACAGCGGATCATCAACACCCTGCCCCATGGCCACTCATTTTCCTAGACACCACCATCCTCATCCCAGTTCATACCACCATCATCACGCACGCGCAAATGGAAGCTCAAACTAGAGGACCCTGGCTAGTCCCGCTCAAGTTAGTCGGTCGACGAGGGCTCCATATACCCCACCGAAAGGAAGCGCGCTCATTCTTGGTTCAAGAGGTAAAGAACTCGCACCTAGGCGGCGAGAGTGAGACAAAACACCACCATACCGAAGTGGCCTCTCATCCCCACCTTTAAGCATCTTATTACCTGTCCCCACAAATTCTCCACCATCATCTGTACATCTCATCACCTGTTCCCAACCATGAAACATCCACCGGACTGCTAAGCATCTTAACTAAGCATGGCTAAGCATCAACACTGCATAGTTAATTATTTTAGGCCAACAGTACAATCCTATGGATAATAGGAGGGGAAACAAGTAATGGGCATCGGAATCATAATGCAACTATAGGATACTCTAATCCGAATCAAATTGACATTTGGAACCGCATGCAATATTATAGTGGAGAAAATATTTGCGGAAAATAGGATAAGATATGCTCAGAGGGGGGAAATACGCTTGCCTTGTTGAGCGGAGTAGTCAAACTGCTCGTCGGAGTAATGAGGCTCAACTCCGGACTCGTGATCTACCGGAGAGCAAACAACACCGGAAAGCAGAAACAACAATCAACACATGGCAATTGTGCAATGCATACAACAAAATGATGATATGACATTTTAATTGCATTGGACTTAACTTAGCAAGGTCCACCAACTTATGGGCATTTTGGTATACCACACCATTTTTAAATGCACCGATCAAAGTTATTATTATTATTTTTCTTTTATAAATTATTGTTTACTATGTTCTTTTAATTATTTTGTTTCCTCCTTTTTATTAGGTCCTGGTCATGAGTTAAAATCCGACACAAGACAACTGTTTAGAACCAACGAAAGAAGAAGGAAATGATTTTGAACAGTAATAGAACTGGTACTGCACATAACCGGAATATCCGGATTTTCCCTAATCGGATAATCCGGTCGAAGCAAGCTCTCCAAAATTCGGCTAAGGACCTAAAGAAGAACTGTACTGCCTTCACTCGGATTATCCGAGCTAAGCAACAATCGGAAATTCCGATGCTCCGAAGAGGTGAGAAAAACGGCTAAGGACCTCAAGCGATCTCGTACTGGACAAACTCGGATATTCCGATTCGGGAAGAACTCGGATTTTCCGAGCGGCGGAAACGCACGGCGGCGAGCACGGCGACCTACGGCGCCGGCGACAGAGAGGTTCAGGGGAGGAACGGAGGGGAGAGGAAGGGGCGGCAGCTCACCAGGAACACGCTCGTGTGCTTGGGGAGGCCGGAGGTGGACGAACGGCGACTAATTCCTCCGGCGAGGCCGCGGCGGTGGTCGGCGTAGGAGAAGACGGCGGCGACGATTTCCTGCGTCCCCGCTCGATTCCGACGGTGGAGAGGTAGAGGAGGACGCGGTGAAGCTACCGGTGGTCTTCACTCGTCCTGGGGCGGCCGGAGACAGCGGCGAGGTGCGACGGCGCGCGCGGCTAGGTCACCGCCATGGGGAGCACGGAGAGAGAGGGGAAAGAGAGGAAGGAGCGAGGGGAGGGGGTGCGGTGTCGAGCAGGAGGCACGGGGGGCCTCTTCTCCTTGCAGGGGAGGGGCAGAGGGGGCCCTGGGCATGGCGAGCTCTGCGAGCACGCCACGGCGGCGCGGGTTTGGCGGGAGGAGAGAGGAGATGAAGTTTTTGCCAATACCTCCCTGGAGGTTTTAAAAACATTACAAGCAGGTCCTTTTCTCCTCTGGTTTTAAATACCAGCAGGTGTAATTGATTTAATTGAGGCAGTTAACCACCTCCAAAAATTATGCAAATTTTTGGGTAGCCTCCCTGTACCTTGCGACAGCATCCATAAAAATTACAATGCATTTGGAGTTCATTTGCTTGGGGAAACAAATAAGAAGTTGCTATAGGCATTTTTGGGCATTTCCCAAATAATACTCTTTTTGAAATTTGAAGCAAGTCAAAAATATTAATTTGAGCTCTAGGAACTTCCTTGACAAATATAGAATGTCAAAGAGATTTGTTTTGCAACCTTTGGATGCTTTCATTGCTTTGTTAAATTGTTGGAGCAAGTTTGGTATTTCATTTCTCCAGCTTTGCCAAACCAAAAGGGTGTGATGTTTAGCAATTTAAGAGGATGCAAAGATGCATGCATGCCATGATGCAAATGAGGACACAAAAGTGAAAATTTGGTACTCAAATTTTGGTTCACAGGTTTGGGCTGTTACACCGTGATCACCACCGGCTTCATCAAGGCCCTCCCGCCGCAGTCCTCGTCGCGCGCCTCGTCATCGTCGTCGTTGCTGAGCTCCATAACCATCATATTCGGCATCGTGCTGCCCACCATGGCATCCGTGTTCATCACCTTCCTGCTCTACGTGCTCGCCGTCTAGTGGATCAAGAACCGCCGCGGCCCCGACGGTGGCAAGAAGAAGAATAGCAAGAAGCACGGCGCCGGGAACGGCCATGGCAGCAGCTGGTTCATGCTGAAGATGATGTCGTCGTCGCGTGCGTCATCCAACACCCCATCGGAGAAGGGCGATGACGATCCGGAGGAGGACGACGACGAGGTCCTCATCCCCGGCCTGCCAGCCCGGTTCACGTTCGCGGACCTGGAGACGGCGACCAGCGGGTTCCGGTCACAGATCGGGTCCGGCGGGTTCGGGTCCGTGTACCGCGGCGAGCTCCCCGACCGCACCACGGTGGCCGTGAAGCGGATGAACAACCTGGGCACGCAGGGGCGACGCGAGTTCCTCACGGAGATCGCCGTGATCGGCAACGTCCACCACGTGAACCTGGTGAAGCTGCGCAGCTTCTGCTTCGACCAGTCCCGGCAGCTGATGCTCGTCTACGAGTTCATGTCCCGCGGCTCCCTCGACCAGTCCCTCTTCCTCTCCCGGCGCTCCGGCAACAAGACGCCCGTGCTGCTGGAGTGGCCGGAGCGGGTCGGGGTGTGCGTTGGCGCGGCGCGCGGGCTGGCGTACCTGCACACCGGGTGCGACCGCAAGATCCTGCACTGCGACGTGAAGCCGGAGAACATCCTGCTGGACGAGCGCGGCGGCGTGAAGATCGCCGACTTCGGGCTGGCCAAGCTGCTCTCCCCGGAGCAGTCGGGGATGTTCACCACGATGCGCAGCACCAGGGGATACCTCGCGCCGGAGTGGCTCACCAAAGCGCCCGTCTCCGACAAGGCCGACATGTACAGCTTCGGCATGGTGCTGCTCGAGATCGTGCGTGGCGCCAAGAACTCCAGGCTGCTGCAGAAGCAGGACGAGGACGGCAGCAGCTCAGGCTCCGTCGTCTCCGGCGCCGGCAGCGCCTCGTCGAGCGGAGGCAGCTACTTCCCGGGGGTGGCGCTGGAGGCGCATGAGGAAGGCAAGCGGCGGTACGCGGAGCTGGTGGACCCGAGGCTGGAGGGGCGGGCGAATGCGACGGAGGTGGCGCGGGTCGTGCGCGTGGCGCTGTGCTTTCTGCACGAGGACGCGTCGCTCCGGCCGGCCATGACGGCGGTGGCCGCCATGCTCGACGGCAGCATGGAGGCGTGCGAGCCCAGGACGGAGCAGCTGGCCTACCTCAGGATGTACGGGCGTGGCATCGTCGGCGGCAAGTGGAAGGGGTCGTCAAACATCATCACCACCGGCGGCGGCGCCAGCAGCAGCTGGTCGCCGCCGTCGTGCGTGTCGGCGCAGCAGCTCTCGGCCCCAGATAGATGACACCCTACCTTTTTTTTTGACAGGATCCGATACATATAATGGGAAGCTCAGCACAAATTACAAACAGGTCCAGTAGGAACCAGAAATTACAACAAGACCCAGCAACTTGCACTAAACACCCCGAGTGACATGGGTATACCTATAGGGTACCCTACCATGAGGTACCTGGTGCACGTATCGACTAGGCCCAAATATCAGAGCCTACATGAAGCCCATGAAGGGAGGCCCACGAAGATGGAGTATCCTCCAAGTTTGGCGAAACAATAGTCGGTTTAGAGTTTCCTTACTTGTAAATTGAGTCGGTTACGAACACCCGAGACCCAGCCTATTATTTAAGGACTGGGAGGGCCATCGAACCAGACAACGAACCACCAGAGCCACAAACCCTAGCGAGATCGACATCTCGCCGGGACCCTTGTAACCATCATATTCACAAAGCAATAACAGACAGGCAGGACGTAGGGGTGTTACCTCCACACGAGGGCCCTGAACCTGGGTAAAATCTTTGCCCTGCTTGTCAGCCGACGATACTTCCAGCTCTACCACGTTCTCTCCCCCATATTCATAACCTAGGGACCTTAACCATGGGTCTTGATGAGTCTACCCCTCGTCAAGTGGCGCCGTCTGTGGGAACGAATAGCGCTGGACTCGAAGTTTCGCCGGTCCCAACAGCAAACGGCAAATCGCCGATCACACCAGCAAACGGCAACTCGCCGATCTCATCTGCAAACGGCAACTCGCCGGCCATGTCAGCAAACAGCAACTCGCCGATCCAGGCGACACACGGCGACTCGCCGATCCACTCGAAAAGCGGCAGCCTGCCCGCTTCACCTGCAAAAAGCGCATCTGCTCTTCCAATGAATTTCAATCCGCACTCGCCGGAGCTTCAGGAGGCGTTTTCCGGCCTTGAATCAGGTTTGAGTTTAACTGTTGGAGCATTCAATTTTTTCGTAAACAATCTTGGCACGCAGGACTCGACAGATCCGCAACAACTGGCGCTGGGCGCACTCGAGGCTCCGTCGACTGCGCTCGCCCCGTCGTCGATTCCTGAAGCCTGCTCGCCCGCAACAACCATGTCGACCGGCGAGATCGACAGGTTCATGATGACGGAACTCCAAGGCGAGGAGGCAGAATCAGCATACCGCACAAGCAACGTCGACTTCAACCTACCACTCGACGAGAGTTTCGACTGCGGGATCTCCCTCGATGACTTCTACGAGCCCGCGATTCATAACGACAACAACGTCGACTCGGAGATCTTCACCAACACCAACCTCGACTCAGAAATCCATAATGGCTTCGCCAACACCGAGATGAGCATAGGCGATGAGCACATCGACAACGAGATTCGCCTCGAAGATCTACTCGATGAACATACTGGCTCTGACATGAGCCTCGACGGCGACGTCGAGTCCATGACTGGAATCGACAGCACATACACCTGTCCACGGGTCACGCCCCATCAGGTCTACGTGGCCTTCACCGCAGAATCATCCGCAGACGCAGCCGCTCGCAGGCCTGCACAATTCCCATGCACGGTAACCATGCCGGATGGGGTCACAACCTTGACAATCACGGAGGAGATGGCAGCAAAAGCAGATAAAGTCATAAAGGAGTGCACAATGATGCCACCAAATTCCACCCCAGAGGAGATGTTGACCTTCCAGTACTTCAACTGGCAGGAGTCAATTCGACTGCAAAACTACCGAGCGACGCTCGAGGAGCGCAAAAGGCAAGCCAGCCTCTCGAGTGCCCGAAGAAGGGAGCAATCCCTCGGGTCCACAATGCAACCAACCCCACGACCTAGGTCGCGGTTGGCAAGCCTTCCAGAACATGAAAGGGTAGCAATCACCCGTAACCTGTCGTTCATGACAGAGGACGCTAACGGAATCCCAGTGCCCAAAACTGCTGCGGGTGCATTATTCTCCGTAGGTGCTTACCTCAAGGCAATGCAACCTCCGGCGAATGACCCTAACGCAGCCCTGCATCGCCAACAACTCAAATCGCTAGCTCTAGCGGCACAGGCTATACAGCCAGAAGACAAAACTCCAGCAAGGAATCGCGATCGCGACATAGTCGACTCACGACACGCAGCACATCATCGCAGTGGTCGCAGCCACCACTCGGATGAAGGAAGGAGAAGCACGCGCCGGCACAGGTCCAGCAGAAGCAGATCTCGAAGATCCTATAGCAGCGATTCATACTCTGATCGTGAACCAGAGCCATGCGGAGCATTGTGCTTCACTCGACGCATCCGTGAGACGCGGATGCCCAAAGGTTCAAGTTGACAGGCGAACAACCCAAGTACAACGGTCGCCAAGAACCTTCCGGGTGGCTAGAAGATTACAGACTCGCCGTGGCATGCCAGCGTGGCACGAACACCACGGCGATGCAGTACATACGACTCATGCTCGAAGGAACTGCCCGCGACTGGCTCAAGCGCTCCCTCCATCATCATACGACTCGTGGGACGATTTCCGCAGAGACTTCATCAAAAACTTCGAGCCTCTGTGTGAGCGCCCGAAGACATTCGAAGAATTAAGGGCATGCACTCAACGATCAGACGAGTCGTTGAGATCATACATACGGCGGTGGACCGAAATACGCAATTCGGTTGGCAAAGTGTCAGAAGACAGGGCCATGGATGCCTTCATACAAGGTCTCGCCAGGAAGGACTTCAAAGAGGCACTTGGTCGTGAAAAGCCAACCTCCCTGGCTGACCTCATCAAAGTTGCGACTGAGTGGGCAGATGGAGAGGATTCTGTACGCAGATCCCGTGCTTCCCCACACGCGACAACTACGAAAGCGGCAGTCGAGGCCGCAGAGATTCATACAGAGAAGATCGCAGGCGCAAACGTTCCAAACGTCCTTACGACGATAACAGACCCGAGTTCATGGCGGCTGGATACACACAACCCGGGAGGACCAAGATAGAAGCAATCGACGCTCGGATGATCGACGGGACAGTCGAGATCGCGAGCAGCGGAGCGACAGCTACAAAAGGCAAGAATGGCGCAAACGCAGCGACGCAAAACCCGAGCGGTCATTCGAGGAAAAGATGGACGACTGGTGCAGATTCCACCTCTTCAAGGGGGACGACGGAAAACTACGCTCCAATCACACCCTAAGGAACTGCAGGGAATTCGACCAAATGGCGACTGACTACATGATACGACTCAAAAGGTACGGCCCAGCACCTGCTCAGCCCACGCCTGCACCCGCACCACAGCCGAACGCTGTGCCCGCTCTCATGGCGCCACAGCCGCCACCGCAACCACCACCACAGCCTGCTCCAGGCGCAAACCTCGCAGGTGCCATACAACCCGTACTACGGGCGGAAGATGATCAATATCCACAGCCCCACGGGCAGATGTACATGATACAAAAGGGTCGCCCCTCCAACAGGCAGCAAAAGCTAATCACTCGACAGGTGAACATGGCTGTCATGGCACCTCCTGCCGTGCCGAATTTCTGAAGGGATCGGAAACCATCATAAGCTTCAGTCGAGAGGATCATCCCCCAGCTGTAGTTCGACCAGGGCACGCGGCTCTGGTACTCGACGCGCAAATAGGAGGCTACGCCATGACCAAGGTCTTCATGGATGGAGGCAGCGGCATAAACATCATCTTCGCGGACACGCTCCGCAAAATGAACAGGTCAGTCGAAAACCTCCCAAAATCTTCAAATACCTTCCACGGTATCGTTCCTGGCAAAGCAATTAGCCCAGAAGGCACCATACAACTCGACGTTACGTTCGGGGACAAAAGCCACTTCAGGACAGAGTCGATTGAGTTCGAGGTCGTCGACTGGAAATCACAATACCATGCTATTCTTGGTCGCCCGACGTTTGCTCGATTCATGGCGGTGCCACACTACGTACCTCACGCTGAAGATGCCAGGACCAAAGGGAGTCATTACTGTCCGTGGAAACTTTCAAAGGTCCGATGCTTGCGACCGCGAGTTCAGCAAAATCTCCGAGATGTTCGGGGTGGAAGAATCACTCGCCGACCTGGCGATTTCCAACGACCGCACACTCCTTCCGGAGCATAAGAAGTTGGCAGTCGACAGATCCTTCAATGCTACAAATGACACAAGGTCGCATCAGGTGCACCCGACCGATCCGTCCAAGACAGTCAACGTATCTTCGAGCCTGCCTATCGCATAGGAAGGCGCGCTCGTCGAATTCCTCCGTGAGAACTGGGAAATATTTGCGTGGTGTCCAACGACCGCACACTCCTTCCGGAGCATAAGAAGTTGGCAGTCGACAGATCCTTCAATGCTACAAATGACACAAGGTCGCATCAGGTGCACCCAACCGATCCGTCCAAGACAGTCAACATATCTTCGAGCCTGCCTATCGCATAGGAAGGCGCGCTCGTCGAATTCCTCCGTGAGAACTGGGAAATATTTGCGTGGTGTCCAGCCGACATGCCAGGATTCCCAGGGAATTCGCCGAGCACCTCTCCAATTGTTTCCAGATGCAAAGCCAGTCAAGCAAACGATGCGTTGAATCTCCGGCCCAAAGCAAACCGCAGTCGAATCTGAAGTCGACCGGTTACTCGCAGCAGGATTCATTAGGGAAATCAAGAAATCACAATGGGTGGCCAACCCCGTACTCGTAGAAAAGAAGCATACAGACATCCTTCGGATGTGCGTGGACTTCATAGCACTGAACAAGTGCTGCCCAAAGGATCACTTCCCTCAACCTCGAATCGACCAGATCGTCGACTCTACCGCCGGATGCGCGCGACTGTCCTTTCTGGATGCTTACTCAGGCTATCACCAGATAAGGATGAAGCAAGAAGACGAAGAAAAAACGGCGTTCATAACCCCACTCGGGGTCTACTGCTACACAACTATGCCTTCGGGCTCAAAAACGCGGTGCAACATACCAGCGCATGATGCAGGACTGCCTCAAAAAGCAAATCGGACGCAATGTCCAGGTCTACGTGGATGACATTGTCATTACCACAAGGGAAGACACACACAAAGACGGAGTCGCCGCCTTCTCGACTACAGCTTTTGCCAAGACCAAGGCATGGGACCACCAGCTCTCAGCCGAAGAAATGGAGGAGGCAAGCCCTTTGCTGGCTCGGATTGGAGGCATGCTGGACAAGGTCACAGGCATCCACCTAATCGCCACCTTTATGAAGAGACGGGTGTGGCCCATCCGTGCCCGATCGCTCCCGAGTGTGGAGTATGAAGGCGCGGGTGACATCACTCGAATGAACTCAGAGGAGCTGTCAAGGAGTGAGCTGCTGACGCATGTGCGGCACATCACCAATCTGACGGAAGCCGACACTTGCAACGTCGACTGCCCTGTTGAACCATATGGGTTGGAGAACCCTTTGCTTGAGGTATGTATGTGTTATAGCATGTTTGCAATGAAGAGTTTGCCACTCGTATGTTTCTGCGATATGCGATTTTTGATTCTGACTTTGCAATTTGTAATGTATGCTATGCAGGGTCACTCGACTGCTGCCTCCCTTCCTCCTCTGCCTGAAAATGGCGAGACTGAAGAAACCCAGGTACAGGTGTGGACCCGAAAGGGGATCAGTCGCCCATCCCTTCTGCCACCACTTCACATGTGGAGGAGGTCGAGGAGAAAGCAGCAGAAGAGGTCCAATCTGAAGACAAGGCCACCGCTGACCAAGAAATCGATACCGCGCCACCGAAGCGGCGTCGACTGGCCAAGAAGGCGCCTTCTGCCGTGAGTTCACCCGCGAGGGGGCAGGGCTTGGAGGATGACGAGGAATCAGGCTCACCACCTGTTGTCCAAGCCGCTCCTTTGCGTGTACGCTCAACGAGCTCGACTCTTCCTCTTCAGTCGAGTGGTACCCTAGCTTTTGGAGGCCCAATTTTTGGCGACTCCGAAGATGAGGAGGATGAGGAACACAGGTATGTGTTTTTTGAGTATGATATGACAATTTTGTGCTGTCACATATTTGTGCTGACCACCTTTTGCTTTGTTGTGTTGCTCACAGCGCTGAAAACAATCAGCCTGGGACTCCTCCAGTCGAAATGTTCCAACCCTGGAGCACTCGAATTCTGCACCGACTGGAAACGAGACTGTCCAGCCAATGGCCACTGATGCTGTCACTGAAACGGCCAAGGTGACAGTCCCAGAGGTCGGGACATCAGTCACGACTTCTGAACCGTGGATGAATCACGTAAGTACATTTTTGCCTGACCCGTTTGACTTGGGACTGTGAGAGTTAGAATTTTTTGCTGAATTCGTGTGCTTGCAGCCCTTCTATCATACCTTGGCGGATTCTGCCAAGGCTTATGTCTAGGTGGAGCAGGAGAGGGATACCATGCGCGCCAAGCTAGAGCGGCTCAGTCGTGAGTTCTCCCTTTTGCTTTTGTTTTGTGAATTTCTTTTTGCAATGCTTGATCTTATCGAGTATTGAATGCACGTGATTTTGCTGGGCCAGGCGAGAAGAAGGAGCTGGAAGACGCACTCGCCACGCAGCGCGAAGAGTCGAAGAAAGAGCTGCTGCCGCCACCAACTCAGCCGCTGCACGCGAGCGAGGATATGCTGACCAGCTCGCGGCACTCGCGCAGGCCATGGGAGGTGAGTAATCTTTTCTCCTTTTGATAGGATGATATAACTGTCGAGTGTCATGAAATGACTTATGCCTTTTTTTTTTGAATTGTGCAGAAGCTGTTGGCGCACCGGCCTCTGCGGATGTGGCGAGTGACGATCTTTCGCTGAACAGGCTGTGGGCGGCTTAAGCGCCATATGCAACCAGGCGAAAGATGCACTCACCAAATCGACGAGCACACTTGGCGCTGTATACAAGGTGGTGTTCCCGACTGGCGTAGTGCCGTCGACGGCGGACGACTTCGCCGACGTGTTTGGCCCCGGGACGTCCACCATGGCGGGTTTCGCTCGCGCCAACACGGTACGCGGATCCAAGTCCACCATCAAGCTTCTTATGGGACATGGGATAGATTGCGACTACGAGGCAGCATTGTCGGCGTTCCCTCGGAAGCCAGATGGGAAGCCCATTTCTCTGAAGGGGGTGAGCGGAGCCGCCGCGCGACTGGCCGAGGTTTTTATGACCACCATGGAGCGCCAGGCACTCGAGACTGCCAATCGTCTGCTTAGGAAATCGAATCCTTAGGTTTAGGTAGCTGTACCCTTTTGTTTTTTTATGCCTTGTAATGATACATTCTGAACTGCGCGAGTCTGCGCTTTGTTTGTGCTACCTTGTTTATGCAAATAGTCTTTTGCTAATGTCTTTTCACTCGAGGAGTTGTATGCTTATTGACCTGAGTTTTTGCTTCTGACACAAACTTTGTGTTTGTGATTATGCTCTTTGAACAGTCACGAGAACCTGCTACTGCGACTAGTTCCTCGCAGGCTCCAATCACCACCCGATCCCAGGGTCAAGTGGTAAATGATGCCAAGGTGATGGAGTTTATGAAGGCCAAATTTGTGAGAATGGAGCAAGATCTGAAGGACGCCCAGGCTGAGCTGAATCGATTGAGGGCGAGACCCGCGTTGGCCACCCAACGCGAGGAATATGTGCTCGGGGAGATGGATCTTGTGAACAGGCAACTCGAGTGTAAGTTCGAATCTTGCTCTGTTTACAAGCTTTTTGCGTAGCTATTGCCCTTTTGATCTGACTGGTGCGCCTGTGTTTGTAGGCTTTGTCGACAACTTCCAGGCTGAAAAGATTCGCGTGGAAGGGCGTCTGGATAGCGTGGTTGACGACCCTACGACTGGGCGTCAACACTTTTGGCTTGATAGGTACCATGCCCGCATACTCGCCACCCTGAAGGATCGCGTCTGGCGAAGTGCTGAACTGCTGGAGTTATGCCGGGCAGCGTTTATTCGCCTGAACGAGACTCTTTTTCCTGCGGGGCCACAACCACAAGGGTTTCGTGCTTTGTTGAACATCTTCCGTCAAACAAATCCCATTCGAGAGTTGCTGTCTCAGAGACTTGTGATTGGAGCCAACGCTGCAATGGCGTATATGCGCAGTCGAAGACCAAGGTTGGTGTTGCAGACACCTGCAGCCGGAGAGTTTCTCGAACAAAGAGACCTGGATGACACGATCCGAGCTGCGGAGACACTAATCGAGTGCACTCGCGAACAGCTTTGCGGTCCCGAGCTGCCCGTAAAGGACGAGCCTGAGGATTAGAATAGTTTGCGAGTGCAATTTTTGTACAGGGGGCAGCCCCCGAGTGTTATTTTTGACTCTTTGTATATTGTATAGTTTGTATACTTTGATGTTTTGTCGAGCCCCCGAGTCAGTCGAGCGGGGTTTGTGAAATATGTGTTGGTTGTGAACCAATGACTGTGCAGCCCCCGAGCATTCGAGTGCGGCTGCAGAGTTTTTGTGTTCTTTGTTTGGATCCTTGTTACGCAGCCCCCGAGCATTCGGGTGCGGCTAAGGCATTGTGTTTCTGCAAGAGCGAGAGCTCATTTGATCGATAACACAGCCCCCGAGGGTTTCAATCCGAACGCTGTGCCCGCTCTCATGGCGCCACAGTCGATTGCTTCTATCTTGGTCCTCCCGGGGTTGTGTGTATCCAGCCGCCATGAACTCGCAACTACCATAGCCGTCGACTGCGAACCAGGTCCTTTGTTGTGGGCGACCTGGTCCTTCGATTGAAGCAAAAGAAGGTGCACAAGCTCGCCTCCCCATGGAAGGTCCCTTCATCATCACGGAGGTCCTTAGAGGAGGCGCATATCGACTGAATCACGCGAAGACAGCGAACTTTCTCATTATCCTTGGAACGTTGCGCATCTGCGCCGTTTCTACGCATAAAGTGCTCACAGTCATACAATGTAATAGGCTATATGTCGGATGGCTGCAGGTTTCAGACGCGCTCTTTTCCTTACCAGGGTACCTAAGGGACTGGAAGGTTTTTAATGAGGCGGCCTGCAGCCTAACATTCAAAAGAGGAATAAAATCAATGTTCCTTCGACTTCTTTGTGGTTACTACCCGCATAATTCATACCTCCACAACGAACCACGAGGGACCTTAACCATCGGGAGCATATCAAAAAATTTCTTTGACTAAATATGTGCAGGATAAAAAGATTTTGAGATTATCCTCCATTGCAAGCAATAAAGCACAATCTCGGGGGCTACTCCCATCGGGAGCGCTGTCGCGCACCCGATAGAATTATGGCAAAGTATCAGCCGACAAATCATTCGACTCAGTTCATAAGCAAAATCATACTCGAAATATTCCCGAGTTGATCCGACGATCCTTGGATGCTGCATGCATAGTGCAAAGGTAAGACCCGCCGATCAGTCGAGCTGGGCTAAGGACCGCCCCGGCAGCGTTATCCTTAAGTGTTCCGTGTCAGCAGACATGATGAATAATCCCCGACGGACGCGTTGGGTTGATTCAAAATTATACTGCAATTCGATTCAGTAAGACATCAACGGCCGTTTCGAGTCTGTCCAGTTTGTTCCAGATTCGAGTCCGAGGACTCGAGTTTGATTGAAAGCTAGTATGGTTTTGCCACAAATGGTAGTTAACTGGCCCCGATCCGTCGTGTGTGCCGGTCCTGCTAAGCTAATATCCCTTGACTATCATAAGCAAAAACTCATAGTCGATGAAACACTCGACATAGCCAACATGAGCTATTTCATAAGAATTCTAAATACAGATGCAAAAAATGTGAAGTGCATGATGTATGAGTCCATGCCCGACTCTTCGAATCAGACAAGTACTCGGGGCTACTGACATGGGTATACCTATCGGGTACCCTACCATGAGGGTACCTGGTGCACGTATCGACTAGGCCCAAATATCAGAGCCTACATGAAGCCCATGAAGGGAGGCCCACGAAGATGGAGTATCCTCCAAGTTTGACGAAACAATAGTCGGTTTAGAGTTTCCTTACTTGTAAATCGAGTCGGTTACGAACACCCGAGACCCAGCCTATTATTTAAGAACTGGGAGGGCCATCGAACCAGACAACGAACCACCAGAGCCACAAACCCTAGCGAGATCGACATCTCGCCGGAACCCTTGTAACCATCATATTCACAAAGCAATAACCGACAGGCAGGACGTAGGGGTGTTACCTCCACACGAGGGCCCTGAACCTGGGTAAAATCTTTGCCCTGCTTGTCAGCCGACGATACTTCCAGCTCTACCACGTTCTCTCCCCATATTCATAACCTATGGACCTTAACCATGGGTCTTGATGAGTCTACCCCTCGTCACCGAGCCACCTGGAAGAAACACAATCGGATCCACCCCAACCCCAAAACCTAATCCTCGCCGGAGCCGCCGTACCGCCATTCCCGGGCAAGCGAGCACCTCCACATGTTGTAGTCGACTGCAAATCCGGCCGCCGCTCCGCGACGGACACCCAACTCGATGAACGCATACATCCATAGCGCTTGCTTCCCCAAACCACCCATCTTCCCGCCGCCGCTCCGCGACGGACACCCAACTCGATGAACGCATACAGCCATAGCGCTTGCTTCCCCAAACCACCCATCTTCCCGCCGCCTCCGCGACGATCAGGCCAGCCACCCAGAACACCCACTCCCCAGTGAACCACTCCCCTCACCGCCATGGCCGGCCGGAACAAAATCACCGGAGAAAACCACCTCCTCCACCACCAAACACGGGACGCCAACAAAAAGCGACGCTTAGTACCTGACGCCACAGATCTCCACCATGGAGCTTGAGGAAACACCAGGACCTCGCACTCCGACGACGCATCTTCCTCGTCACCGGGATAACCGCAGCGCTCCCATAGCCAAGCACCCCTCTCCTCCTCCCCCTCGCCACCGAGGCCGGCCAGGAGCAGAAGAGGAATCCACATATCTAGGAGCCGGAAGCACTTATTGAAAAAGGCTGCCACGAACTCACCTCCGCGCATCTTCCACCTTGGAAGCTTGACGGAGATCAGAACCACGGCGAGCTCGACGCCGTACTCGAACGCCGAAGCTGCACACTTCGAAGAAAGGAAAGACGGGACATCCGCCACGAGATGCAACACTGCAGATACTAGAAAACCTAAACTACTTCCTAGTCTACTCTGTACAACCCGCGCTCCACTCTCTCCACCACGCCGGACGGCAAAGCCGCCGGAGAGGCGAGCCGAGCGAGCCGGGGATCTAGAGGCGACCCTCATGGAAAACAGAGGCGGAGAGGACGAGAGGAGAGGAGAGGGGAGGGGAGTGAGGTATTGAAGGAACTTTTGATGACACCCTACTGATCATGGGGAATGCAAATTTTTGGTGTAAAATCGATCAAAAAAGATGTCCACATTTTCTGTGAATATACTAGCGTAAAGACACAAATCTTCCTTCTTTTCATCTTCTCCTTTTGCTGGCAAAATTATGGTAGAAAATTCTTCAATGTACCAATATTCACGTGCCTTTGAAAATAGGAAGGCCGAATGGTACAAAAATAATAAAGCTTAAAATCATCTCCATGCAGCCCATTTAAAATAATCAATAATCATATTTAAAACTTCCAGAAAATCTGAAAAGGTATACACGTACATAGATGTGTACCATGCCAACATATATCTATTAACAATCTTTAAAATCTTTAAAATACGAGTATGACTCTGAAAAAAACAAGGATTCCTTCATTCGTTAGCACATATATATGTAGACCTTCTCTTCTCTTATTAAAAAACGGTGACGACATATAATATCATTACTTTCTCGGATCTGAATATTTTAGGCTGAATGAAAAGCTAAGCCTGTTGAAAAGGTACATGTGTTTGCTTCCGTATGACATGAACCTAACCTATGATCACGATGCATAGCGTAAAAAAAAGTACTAACTTATCAATCTCTCCTGCATCACCTGGAAGCAAGCCACCAGACCGGCGGCAACTAGAGAGAACATAATAAACATAATATTCAACGCAAGCATAACAAACTCCATCTTGACGAATATTCTTCACCACCTTGAGTTCGTCCATGCGTCAAACTTCCGTACTCCGGACTTGAGTTGTGATGTTGAGAGAGCCAAAGATCTGCCTGCGCCGCTGGAGAAAACCTCACCTTGAGGACCTCGTCGCCTTGTATTCGCCCACTGCCACACCACCTTCAGTCCCGTTCTGGGGAGAAGAAAGGACAGTGGACGAAGGGTCTGGTATTGCAACCACTTCGTCCATGGCCACATGCGCATCTGAATGGTACACCTTGTGGGCTGATTTCTTTTCTTTTTTTGCGGGGAACTTGTGTGCTGAATTTGATTTGTCATTCTTGAAAGGAAGCATTGTTGCTCGTTTTAAAGAGCACCAACGGCTACTGCACATGCAGCTTGTTGCTTCAGCATTGATTTTTTTCTGAACCGACTTGTTAACCTCGTTCAAGTTACTTTTGGCACGGGTAATAGAGTAGGGCACACGTTGCGTGATTTGGAAAACGAGACATGACACGTACGTCCTGTTGCTGCCGCTACCACTTTCCCCTCTTCTTTCTTTCTTGTTCATGACCGAAAGACTTTGCAGGCCATTGAAGGACGAACGCAATAGAGATTACTGGAACTGTAGATGCACAAATCGAACATAACATAATATGCATGCTTGAGTACGCCGACGAATTTGGAATTTTCGGTTAAGAGTTCAGTAGAGATTCAGGGAAATTCAGACGAGGCAGAGTTGAGTAATCGGCTGAGGCAGTAATCATGCATGCAGCAGGATATATTACAAACAAACATCTATGGATCCAACATGCATGGTGATCCTAATGAAGCAACGGGCTACACCACATCCATCAACAAAAATTGGCATCGATTTCTCATCTCTTGCCTAGCCCCAGCTAATTATTAAGGATGGAACAAAAAACGAGATGTAGCAGGCTAGAAGAATTCACCGCCGGGGAAGCGGCCGGAGAAGGCCATGGCGAGGAGGAGGACGGCGAGGTAGAGCAGGATGAGGGAGAGCTTGGTGCTGAAGAGGGCGAGGAGGAGCTTGAGCACGAACACCAGCAGCAGCAGGTTGAAGAGCAGCGTCAGCACCACCTCCAACCCCTGAGCCATCGTTTGTTTGTGTATCCACGGACCACGGACGCCGTCTACTGCCTTTTCAGCGCCGTCTACTTGGCTAATGGTTCAGTCTAGCTGGCCACCAAATTATGTAATTTTGGTTATGTCAGAGTCGCCCTCAGTGGTGTGATAACAATGATGCCGGTGGACAACCTCGACGACGACCTTCTTCTTTAGCAGTGTGTGCGGTTTGCCTTTGATAGCTAGGGTTGCCATATGTGCCCTCCTGACGGTCGTGTTACATGACAGCCGGTGCTGGTTTTTAGCCAGTTACCCGCTAGCTCATTAGTCGGACACCTCTTCTTTTTAATAAATAAAAATGGCAAGTATTTTGACCCGTTTCAAAAAAATTAGCTATTGGTTTGCGACAATTTTTAGGTTCAGCCTAATCGGCCATGCTGGGAGGGTGCAGTTTTTATTTTGAAGTTTCTATTGGCAGTGCACCCAGAACTAGTATTGGGCCAGCATTTCCAAAGAAAAAAATGCATAGCACTTTCTCGGGTGTATGGAAATGTGTAAGGTTCAGAAGAAGCAATGGGCCGGGCTCAAACTGATAGGCATGCTCAACAAAATTCAGCACAACCGACAATCCTAGATGGCTCGACATAATCAGCATTCACTTGGCGCCAGGTAGTCTCAAAAAAAAACTTGGCGCCAGGCTTGAGAGTATTTGTTCAGCACAAACCACAAAGGTGTGTCTGGTAGCCTCGATGAGCCCATAAATCCTCACCCCACCCATTTTCAGTTGTTTGGTAGTCTGGGTTAGTCACCCGTGCCATGCCCCTCTCAAATGAAAAAGGCTTCTAAGTCTGGTCGGTTGTGAACCTCGAATCGAGTTTCACAAGTGAGCATGGGCGAGTTCATCCCAAAAAGTTGTCCGCGCGCCACCTTGAAAATATTCCGCTGCCCCTCCCAAACTAAACTCCGGCAGTCGATTGGCCCCATTGCCCGTCCCCTTCGTCCCCCATGTCCGCTTCGCGTCTGACCTTGCATGGATGCTGGCGAGCTCCAACGATGGCCGGCATGGAGCTCGCAAGCTTGTCTGTCGTCCCGCTTGATTCCACCGACGGTTGTCGTCTCCCTAGCACCAGCCTAGAACCAACATTGCGTCCAACAAGGCCGCCATGGAGGTCTCGGGCGGCAAGTCATCCTCTCCGCCCCGAGCCTCTCCTCCCCGAGCTCTTCACCATCCTCGGCTGCCTATAGCTCCTCCCCAAAGCTTGCAATCTCATGAATCACGTCGTAGCGAGCTCCTTGATGAAGACGAGAGCAAGCTAATCAGCTGAGGACTTGATTGCTTTATTTTTTTATTCAAGGGCTTAATGATCTCAACTCAGACCGTATCTGTTTGATGTATGCGCAAAAGGTAATGATAATCTGATTCATAATTATGAATTGTGATTCTATGTTATAACCGTCGTGGCTCTTCAATGTGAGATTCAGAGGAATACTCACACGTACGTGTAGAAACATGTACCGAATAAAGATAGTCTTGTTGTTAGACTATTTTTGATTGCCGGATTACCGTGTTTTCTTGGTCATTGATATTGTTTATGTCAACATCAATTAATAGCATATTGTTGGTTGAAACAATATGGCTGGGTAGACTCAATTCGTTGATATGCTAAGAGGTTATTTATGATGTCTTTTATCTTTGGTGACATATCATAGTAAAGTTATAGGACTAACATGTTCTTAAACAATGAGGTTACTAAGGTTGTACATGCACGAAGAAATGCTTTGGTGCTATCAATCATCACACCGTTATAGGGTGATCAAAATGATAGTTACTGGGTAATTTCAAAGGTGTGTACTGATCTTGATGTTTCAAGATGGGAAATTACTCCACTGTCAAAAGAGAGATACATTCTGGGTCACTCGGTATAAATGATATCCAATATGTTCTGCAGACAATGCATGATGATGATTCATCATGTGGGATATCGAAATACGGGAACGAGTAAAAGGATACTTGTCAGTTAACGATATTGACAAAGATATAGTGAATCAAAGATTGATTCACATAATATCGGAATATCTAATCTCGAGTAAAGTTCAGTATCATGAGTAATGAGAATGATGTATAATAGCCAACAGGTTCAACCGAGTATCTTTCGTATATCAGTGGGAGTCAATATGGATGTCCATGGTTCCACTATTGATTATTGATCGAAAAAATTCCGAGTCATGTCCACTTGTCGAACCTGTAGGGTCACCGGTTAAGTTAGGTTTGGTTATTTGTGTATAACGGTAGGCTGGAGCCACGAGATAGAAATACCGGAATGATCTTTCCGAGTAGTTGATATATTTATATATCAGAAAGAGTTTGGATAAGAGGACATTGGATGCCCCGCAGTTATAGAAAGAGTTTATATTAGTGTCAGAATTATTCCGAGGTTTATATAAAGAGGGAATACTTATCTGGAGATTTATACGTGGACATTGGATGTCTCGGATCATATAAATGATTTTATATGATACTCCCTCCATTCCTTGATGTAAGGTGTATAGTTTTCTGAAAAATCCCTAATATAAGGTGTATTTGCTACTTATGGACAATTTGACCCATCAAAAAATGAGACCTAGTCTTAAAATAGGCATTTGACGGATTGCATTCATTTTGTGCCTATTAAGAACTCATCTCTCGTGATTTTTTCTAGAAAAAAATGAGTTCACTCTATGCAAATACACATGTCTTAATATTTGTGCAGAAAACTATACAACTACATTCAGGAACGGAGGGAGTAGCAAATTAATTCCGGAAATTTTCTGTAAAGTGGAAAACCCAGTTTAAGAATTAATCTGACAAAATCTGAAAAAGAGAAAAATGTCGGGAGGGGGAATATATTGCTCCAAGGCTAGAGCCCACAAGAGGAGCTGCCACCTGAGCCCTACGGACCCACATGGCAGCCGCACCACCAAGTGATGGAGGTGGGCCGACGTCTAGGGTAGGAGGGGAGGCGCCCCTCCTCCCAGCTCAGATGGGCCCAAGGCCCATAGTGGGCCGGCAGATAGGGCAAGGAGGAGACGCACCCTTCCCCAACCCTAGCTCGGTCGGGGCCCACATGGGGGCGGCGGTGCATGGGGAGGGCTTGCCCCTTCTTCAAGCCTCCCCTCCCTCCTATACAAACCCCCTCCCCTCCCTTTGGAGACACACAAGTTGGAACTTGATCTATAGAGGTTTTGAGGTGTCCTCTACCTTTAGATTAACATCCAATCTCTCTGGCTCTTTCTCTCTCTCTCGCAGGTATCCTCTCGCTAAGCTCTGGACAGCGAAGTTCTGCTGAACCAGATCAGATGAACGTGTGCGAGCTCTCTAAGGGTTAGACGTCTGACCCTCGCTCGATTAGATCGAGAAGGCTGGACACTAGGAGTTGGCTACATTCTCACAGCTAGGCTTAGTTGTGTGAATTGTCATCACGCTTCAACGACCTCGTCATCAACATCTCATCCGCTTCAACGGTGTTGGTAACGAACTTCAGTTAGATCATTAACATGTTGTTTACTTGTATATTCATAGATAGATTTTGGCTGTTGCGTAACATGTGGCGATTTTATTGTTTTCCTTTGCGCAAACCCTAGAATCTCTACTCGTGCATGCTACGAAATAAAAGGCGGTGGTATGTCTGAAAGTGCATGTTGCCCCCATGCGTGGTTTTGGTAATTAATGACAATCCTTATGGTCTAATGTTTGCATTGAGATATTCTTGTAGATCTTGTCCATAGGAAAAGATTGGAGTTCATGTGTTGGACTCTAGAAAAGGTTGGAGTTCATGTGTTGGACTCTAGAAGCTTACATGGTAAAGTGTGGCTTGTAAAAGAAGATTGAGGGAACATTCATATTTATCTCCAAGCCATCACATATATCATCAAGAAGAAGATGAAGTGCAAGATTGATCAAGTCAATGTGCAAATAATGATGTCAAGATTGATCAACACTTTTAGAAGATTATGAAGTGCAAGTTCAATATGATCCATCTCGGAAGATATCATTTGATTGAAGCTTGCAATGGATACATGAAGACGGAGTTAAGCGAGGCTCTCCCATAATGGAGTATTTGGAGAAGTGTTCATCAAGCAGGCGCTAGGAAGCACGATCAAGAAAGGTGTTCCAACTTGAGAGAGTCAAGATCGTCATCATCAAGCTCAAGTGGAATGCGCAAGGCAAAGGTATGACCTTGATAGGGTTTCTATTTTACCGGTCTCATGGTGTTGGTGGGAGACCAGGTTATAGGATAGATGTCGTACTATCAAGAGGGGCTCTCGAGTGAGTAACTTGATCGCATCTTTGTGGAGAGCTCAAACCTTTGCATACATGACATATCATCTTTATTGGTTCTTATTCGGCTTTTATCCATGTGAGGAATTAGAGCTTGGTTCATCTTCATGCCAAGCTCTTGTTCATCAAAAACGGATTTCATGAATATCTTGTTGCGTTTTTTATTTTGGAGGTTTTACCGGTTTGTCTTTTCTAAGAGGGGTCAAACTCTGTTCTTGTTTTCCTCCTCACATGATGGACTAGGATGTCTATGTGCATGATCTTGTAGAGCTTGTGATTATCTTCAAAATAAGCACAAGATCATCGAAACCGGAGTCACTGCAGGAATTTCTAGGCCGGAGTCTCCGGTCTCAGGGGCCGGAGTCTCCGCCCTGCTGGAATGTTGCGCAAAGATCCCGAGAACGGCGCTCTCGGTATAGGGGCCAGAAGTGCCCCGGAGACTTTTTGGGCTGGAGTCTCCGCCCTCCCAGGACCGGAGTCTCCGCCCCCCTAGACCATAGTCTCCGGTGTTATTTTTCCTGAAACGGTATTTTTCGTGGGGAACCTAGTAGATCTTGAGCTTGGAGTTCTTGGTGTTTTGTCCTCCTTTGTTCTTCCTCTCCTATTCCACCATAAGCATTTGTTGCTTTGTTGGAATTTGAGAGTGAAGGACTTGAGCACTTCTTGTGTTCTTGCCATTGCATTTTGTTGCATCGGTTTGCTCTCTCCACGAGGATTCGTGGAAGTGAAAGTTCGTGAGCTTGTTACTCTTGGGTCGTTGGACCCTAGACGGTGTTCTTGAGACCTTTTGTGGTCAAGGCCTTTTGTGGCTAGTTGGGACCTTTTGTGGTCACTTGGGAGCTCCCAATCCTTTTGTGGGTTGTGCCTCAAGATTGTTGCAAAGGCTCCGAATTCCGCCTTGAAGGATTCCGATAGTGGAAGGTGGCCCGAGCTTTTGGGCAAAGGTTCATCGGAGAATAGGGTGAGGCCATTTGTGGCGTCTTGAGTTTGAAACTCACACCCCTCCAACGAGACGTCCCTCCCCTTAAAAGGAGGAACTCGGGAATACATCATCGTCTCCACGTGCCTTGGTTATTTCTATACCCGATCTCTTTACTTATGCACTTTACATTGTGATAGCCTTCGTGCTTGAAGTCCTTTATCTTGCTATCACCTTGTTACTTGTTTTGCTTAGCATAACTTGTTGGTGCAGATAGGTGAACCTAGTATACTTAGCTTGTATGCTTGTTAAATTAAAACACCTAGTTTTATTCCGCATTTATCAAGCCTAAACCGGAAAAGTTTTAAATTGGTATCAGAGCATGGGCTCTCTTTATTGGGCTTTATCGCCTAGAGAGTAAATATGTCGTTTAGAGAATTAGTGCATGATCCCACTTTTATATTCGATGGCATAAATTATGATGTTTGGAAAATTCGCATGCTTAATCTTTTTGGGGCCATGGGTCCAAATTATATAAAGAGTATTATAGATATGGGTTTTTCTTCTCCAATGGATTCCCAAGAATTATCTATAGTGGATGAGGAAAACTCACATCTCGATCTCTAGTATCTAATGGCCTTATATGTGCTTTGAGCGATGTAGTTCTTGCATCAATCATTTCGGAACGCTCATGAGTTTTGGACCAAGTTTCAAGATAAATATGAAGTGTTCAACATTATTTTGGATGCTTGTTCTCCCTCCACTTCCGGGCGTGATGAGTTCACAACTTCTTCCACTTCACCAACATGTGATTTGTCACAAGGTAATGAAATGGTGAGTGGTGATAGATATTGCATTGTTGATGGTGAATCTACTATTGACTATACTTCTTCTCTATCTCACTGCAATGTTCTATCTTTGGACTTAAACTCTTCTAGCACCATAAATTTCTTACATGCTAGTGTTGATAGTCCTTACATATCATGTAATAGTTGTTTACCTAAATCTCATGATGATATGCTTCATATGTCTTGTTGTCATGAAAACAATACTTCCATATCCTCTATTTCTTGTGTGACTAACATTGTAGAGGTTTTCCAACATTTGTTGGAACAAGACATGGATCTTAATGGTGCTTCAAGTAATTCTTCATCATCATCGTCCATTTCTCACTTTTGCCTTATGGCTAGAGACTCAAAGGTATCTTCACCTTTGGAACCCTCTACATCTTGTGATGATGAGGATGAGGATTATTATGGATTAAAAGAGAATGATATTGACTCCTTAAAGGAGAAGAGTGAGATGGTATTTGGTGCTCTCCCTAAAGGTAGTCAAGCTTGCTCTTACTTGTGTGAAATTTTGACTTTTGCTATTAAGTGCAAGGATATTATTGAAGAAAAGGGAAGGATTGAAAGAGAGGATGCTATGGAAAAGCATCCTTAGAAAATGCTCTTGAGGAATAACATGAGCTTCGAGTGTCTCTTGAGGAGAAACTTGAATCTCTTGATGAAACAAATGATCTAATTATTGCTAAAACTCACTAAAGAACATGACCATGTGATTGCAAAGTATAAAGTGCTTAAAAAGGAAAAGACTGAATTTGGAGTTGGCAATGCTAGACTAATTGAGGATATAGAGAGACTTGACAAAGCTCATAAGGCTTTGAAAAGTGAACACTCTCTCCTTATCAAGTCTCATGATCAACTCCAAACTCAACTATCTAAAATTGTTGTTCCTAGCTCTTCCACTTCCTCTTGTGATCATGCAAATATTATAGAGGAAAATGCTAGGTTGAATGATGAGCTTACCAAGTTGTCTTCTTCCATTTCTAATATTAATGATGCTTGTGCTACTAACTCTAATTCATGTGAAGCATCTATTTTGAAGGAGAATGTTGAGCTAAGGGCTCAACTTGAGTTGCTAAAGTTGGAAGAAAGTCATGAAAAGCTCTCTAGCTCTAATGAGGATCTTCTAGCATCTCATGCTAGGCTAAAGTTGGCTCATGAGGCTATCACTACAAAGGTAACATCTTGTGAGACTCATGTGGACAAAGGCACAACTTCTAATAAAAATGTTTTATTGCCTTGTGCTAGTCTTAATAATTGTTTATCTCATACTTTTGCTAAATCTTGCAATGAATTACTTTTCTTGCCTTGTTGCTCTAACAATGAAGCATCTACTTCCACTAGTGTTTGTGATACTAACCATGTAGAGGAATTAAAAGAGCTCAAGGCCCAAGTCACTTCTTTGAAGAGAGACTTGGAAAAGCGTCATGTCGGGAAGTCCACACTTGACAATATGCTGAGTGTTTAAAGACGTCCCAATGATAAGAGTGGACTTGGATTCTACTCCAATTTCAAGAACAAGTCCAAGTATAACAAGAAGAAAGAGGGCTAAGAACAAGTTAAAGATTTGGCCAAGATTGTTTGCTACAAGTGCAAAGTTGCAGGGCACCATGTTAGATCTTACCCTTTGAAGAAGAAGTCTCTTAGTGAGAAGCAACAAGGGAAGAGGCCTCAAGCTCAAACTCAAGTTCCTCAAGTTGAAGAACGGCCACTTCCCAAGAAGAATCAAGCTATCCCTCCTCAAGTCGAGATTCCAACTAAGAAGAAGGGAGGAAGCCAATGTTGCTACATATGCCGTGAGAAGGGCCACTTTGCTTCTTCATGCACTAATGGTACCTCATCCAACCCTATTATAATTGATGATGTTTATTCTATTCGGAAGGATAAGGTTGGCAATGTGTTTGCCAAATATGTTGCCACTCAAAGTGGTGTCAAGAAAAGAACCATTTGGGTTGCCAAGCCTATTGTGACTAACCTCTTAGGTCCCAACTTGGTTGGGGACCAACAAGCTAAAACTTGATCAATAGGTGTTGTTGGAGGGCATTGGAGACTTGGCTACATCATGAAGAATTAAGGGATATTCATCAATTATATTCTCTCAAGCCAAGTCATTTGGGTTATATTGTTTTATCTCTTATCCAATGTTCCTCCTTGCGGTAACTTGTGCTTATTTCATATATTCATTGAAAGTTGCTTGCACCCTTGCATGTGTTTGGTTATGTACCTTGCTAGTGTTTGTATGTGTTGTGCTCCCTACTTACTTATCTTGAGAAATCAAGTATGTGTATGTTGGTTTGCACACCACTTACTTGTTTTTTAGCCTTATTGCTTTTATTTGATATCTTGTCTTGTTGGCTCTGTTTGAAAGATTAATGGATTATCCCATTTTGGGAGAGTGATATGCTTCGTGCACTTTGTCGTGGGTTTGTCACGTCAGGTGTCATAGATGACTTCGTAGGTGTGGGATTACGCGAGTCAAGCATCTCCGAGCTTGGGATCGCAGGAACAAAGATCAACACAGATTTACCCAGGTTCGGCCCCCTCAATGTGAGGTAAAAGACCTACTTCCTGCCTACCCTAGATTGGTATTGATATGATAATCGAGGTGTTACAATGGAGGCGATCCGATCTGGTACTCGCCGTATGAGCTAGGGTTTGGGGCTTGATAGCTTGACCCGCTCTAAGTCCTGCGAGTCCTCTTTATATACACAGAGGCTCGCTAGGTTACAAAAGGAAACTTCCCCATAAGGAATACATCCACAGAGGCCTACTCGGAGACTACTTGGTCTTCACGTCCTCCGGGATTGTCTTCTAGATCTTTCCCTTATGGCGGTTCAATATTGGGCTTGCTCCCAAGTGGGCCTTCATCCGTGCGAGTAAGTTAAGTCGCACTGGGCCGCGGGTTAATCCAGAAAGTATTCCCCCGACATTAGCCCCCAAGCGTGGCCTGAACTTCATAGTATTCTTGATCTTGAATGCTTAGGCCGTGCTTTTCCTTGTTTCGCGGCTTATAATTGTACAAGTTTGGCCTTGACTCGCACCTGGAAGATCATCTGACTTCGTGAGCTTTAGAGTATCCTGATAGCTTCAGAACTTGATGACGATCTATCTTCAAATTTTTGATGATAATATATAGCCCCCAAGGATTGAGAGGATGTTATGTGGTAATCATCTCAATTCTTCTCAGAGAACTCTGAAGGTCATCACCTGTAACTTGATATCATGAATAAAACAATTGTTAAGTTACAAGTAATTGTAATTGGTGTTGCCGTACTATAAGCAGTACATCGACCTCTAGTTAGGCCATCTGAATCCTTAAGTGGGCACTCGCGCGACTCAGTATTTCCTAGGAATATGTGTGTTCAGGGTCGAGAGCGGCCATGATAGGCAATCAAGCTCGATTGACGCCACACCCCAGTACTTTGGCCACATAATGCGAGTAGCAATCCAACTTAAGGTAAATTTGATAATTGCCAATAAATCGGCTGTTTCAGGGTAACAAAGACCCCAAGAAACATAATGATATTGCCATGATAGGCTAAGCTATGATAAGCTTTGATTATGATGACACATAAGGTCGCGCCTAGGTGGCAACCGAGTGTTATACATAGGGTTGGATCGCGCGTAGGTGGCGATCCATGGTGATACATGGGGTCGGTCGCGCCTAGGTGGCGACCAGAGATGATACAAAGTTTACGGCCGCGCCTAGGTGGGGCCGTTTCTGATACAAGGGTCGATCGCGCCTGGGTGGCGATCAGATGTTGCATAGGTCGCGCCTAGGTGGCGACCAAAGTTGAAGTTCTAGCCCTGAGTGGCTGTGATGATACTCAGCTATAAAGCTGGAAAGGATGATGCTTGGCTCTGATTAGCCTTTTCTTATGTATAGTACGGTCGCAGGTGTGCGACGTTCCAAGGGCGAGGTGCCTCGAGACGATCCTCGAAATCATGGCGTTCGCTGCTTTCTTCCCTTACATCCAGCAGGTAGTACGACCCATTGTTTAGCTTCTTGCTGATGATGTAGGGTCCTTCCCATGGAGAGGACAGCTTATGCATTCCCTTGTGATCTTGTTTAAGTCGCACACTAGGTCGCCTTCTTGAAAGGTGCGGTTTTGATGCGTCTGGCATGATAGCGTCGCAAGTCTTGTTGATATACTGCTGACCTTGATGCTGCCAAGTCTCTAACCTCTTCTAATGTGTCCACCGAGTCTTGCCGAGCTATCTCATTATCTGTCTCGATGTAAGCCGCAACTCTTGGTGAATCATGTATGATATCGCTGGGCATGACTGCTTCTGCTCCATAGACCATGAAATATGGTGTAAATCCTGTGGATCTGTTAGGGGTTGTTCTCAAGCTCCACAGTACTGCTGGCAGTTCTTCCACCCAACATCCTGGAGATGCTTCGACCTTTTCAATAAGGCGCGGCTTAATTCCATGGAGAATTTCCTGGTTAGCTCGCTCAGCTTGTCCATTGCTCTGCGGGTGTGCTACTGACGTGAGGTCCAATCTTATCCCATTGTCTGCGCAAAATATCTGTGTAGCCCCTTCAGAGGTGTTGCTCCCATTGTCTGTAATGATACTATGGGGGTAACCGAAGCGGAATATGACCTTCTTCAAGAACTTGACTGCTGTTTCAGCCTCGCAATCTCCCACAGGTTCTGCTTCTATCCACTTTGTGAATTTGTCCACCATGACTAAGAGGTGAGTTTTTCCGTTTGAAGACCGTCTGAAAGGCCCTACCATGTCAAAACCCCATACGGCAAAAGGCCATGTGATGGGTATTGTGCGAAGTGCTTGGGCTGGCATATGATCTTGCCTAGCGTATCTTTGACATCCATCGCACACTCTGACAATTTGCTCTGCATCTGCTAATGCTGTTAACCAGAAGAATCCATGTCGGAACGCCTTTGCCACCAAAGATCTTGACGAAGCATGATGGCCACAATCGCCTGAATGAATTTCGTGCAAGATTTTTCGTCCCTCTTCTGGTGAGACACATCTTTGAATGCTCCTGATACGCTGCGCTTGTATAATTCATTGTTGATGATTGTATAGGCCTTTGATCGTCGTATGATTTTGCGCGCCTCAATTTCATCGTCCGGCAGCACTCCGCGACTTAAATATGCCA
This sequence comes from Poa pratensis, assembly GCA_947311845.1. Lineage (NCBI taxonomy): Eukaryota > Viridiplantae > Streptophyta > Magnoliopsida > Poales > Poaceae > Poa > Poa pratensis. The sequence continues at coordinate 94,392 of CAMZMU010000085.1, read as the reverse complement.
TGTATGGCTCTGTCCATCCTGGCTGTTCATGCAGGGCTGCGACTAAAGTTGAATCATCCTCTGGCTCTGCAATGTCAATTTCTGCTGGAGGTTTGACTGATGGATTGTGCAGTTCATCCAGGAAAACATTGGGTGGGACTGACTGTCTATTGGATCCAAGCCGAGACAGGGCATCCGCAGCTTCATTTTGTCTCCGATCAATATGTTCAACTTGGTATCCAGTGAAATGTCCAGCAATTCTGTCCACCTCTCTCCTATATGCAGCCATGTTCGCATCCTTGCTGTCCCACGTTCCGGAGACCTGCTGTGCCACCAAGTCTGAATCGCCAAAACAGCGTATGCGACTGATGTTCATCTCCTTTGCTATACGTAGACCATGAAGCAGTGCCTCGTACTCCGCCACGTTATTTGTGCAGTTGAAGTGTATCTGTAACACATACCGCTTGTCTCCCTTGGGAGATGTCAGAACAACTCCAGCCCCCGAGCCTTGCAACTGTCTTGACCCATCAAAATGCATGGTCCAGTATTTGGTTTCTGCCATGCTAGGAGCAACTTGGATTTCTGTCCAATCGTTAATAAAATCTGCAAGGGCTTGCGACTTAATTGATGTGCGCGGCTCGTAGCTGATGTGATGTGGTCCCAACTCGATCGCCCACTTAGCGACTCTTCCAGTAGCTTCTCGATTACGAATGATATCTGCCAATGGTGCTGAACTCACCACAGTTATTGGATGCTCTTGGAAGTAGTGCTTCAGCTTGCGACTCGCCATGAACACTCCAAACACCAACTTCTGCCACTGTGGGTAACGCTGTTTGGAAGCTGTGAGGACTTCGCTCACGTAGTATACTGGCCTCTGGACAGGGTATTCCTTTCCTGTTTCTTGTCTCTCCACAACCATGACAGCACTCACAGCGCGGGAATTTGCCGCTATGTATAGTAGCATTGGCTCTTTATCTTTTGGAGCCGCCAGAACTGGAGCATTCGTCAATTGATGTTTCAAGGCTGTCAGAGCTTCGTCGGCCTCTGCGTCCCAAACGAAGGTGTCTGATTTTTTCAACAGTCTGTACAAAGGTAGTGCTTTCTCTCCCAATCTTGATATAAAGCGACTCAAAGCTGCTACGCAACCAGTAAGCCGCTGTACATCTTTTATCTTTTCTGGCTTTTGGAGATCCATCACGGCCTTTATCTTGTCAGGATTGGCCTCAATGCCTCTTTCTGATACTATGAATCCCAATAGCTTTCCTGCTGGTACTCCGAAGACGCACTTTGTGGGGTTGAGCTTCATGTTGTATTTTCTGAGATTTGTGAATGTCTCTGCCAGATCACCAATAAGATCCTGGCTAACTTGCGATTTAATCACAATATCATCCACGTAGGCATGAACGTTGCGACCTATTTGCTCATGTAGCAATTCTGAATGCATCTTTGGTAAGTCGCACCTGCGTTCTTCAACCCAAAGGGCATGCTGACGTAACAAAAAGCTCCGAAGGGTGTGATGAAGGACGTCTTTTCTTGGTCTCCCTCTTCATCTTGATTTGATGGTAGCCTGAATAGGCGTCCAAAAAGCATAACAGCTCGCACCCAGCAGTTGAATCAATTACTTGGTCGATTCTTGGCAAAGCAAATGGATCCTTTGGACAAGCTTTGTTAAGACTGGTGTAATCAACGCACATTCGCCACGTACCGTTCTTTTTCATAACCAATACTGGATTTGCCACCCACTCCGGATGGTATACCTCTGTGATGAATCCTGCAGCCAGCAAGCGAGCTATTCCTCTCCTATTGCCTTTCTCCTGTCATCATGAAAACGCCGTAGTGGCTGCTTCACTGGTTTAGCCGCAGGGTTCACTTTGAGGCTATGTTCTGCTAATTCTCTTGGTACCCCTGGCATATCTGACGGCTTCCATGCGAAGATGTCTTTATTTTCCTGGAGAAAAGCAACGAGGGCCTTCTCCTGCTTCTTCCATGTGTGCTCCAATGCTAGTTTGCTTGGATGAGTCGCCAGGAACAAGATTTATCTGCTTAGTGTCCTGGGCCGCTTTGAATTTCATTGGTGGCTCGGCAGATGGCGTGGTAACCACACTCATATCGTTTGGGTCCACCTGCGACTTATAACCTTTTAGTTCTTCCGCGGCACAGGCGGATTCTGCGAAAGCCGCATCTCCTTTCTCACATTCTATTGCTTTTTCTCTATCTCCGTACACTGTGATGACCCCTTTTGGTCCTGGTATCTTCAACTGTAGGTACACGTAGCATGGCCTGGCCATAAACTTAGCAAAGGCCGTTCTTCCAAACAAGGCGTGATATGGGCTTTGGAATTTTACACTTCGAAGCTTAGGAATTCACTTCTAAAGTTCTCTTCTGTTCCAAAAGTTACCCCTAGGGTTATTTTCCCCACTGGCCGTGCGGACCTTCCTGGGACAATGCCGTGAAATACTGTTGACGTGGGCTGCAGGCTGGAATCCTTGAGTCCTAGACGCTGGAAAGTATCGTAGTACAAGATATTAATGCTGCTTCCTCCATCCATAAGCACTTTGGTCAGCTTGTATCCTGCAACGTATGGTGCCACAACCAGTGCCAACTTGCCAGGTTCCCGTACCTGTGGCGGGTGGTCGTCGCGACTCCAGGTTACCGCGTATTCTGACCACCTTAACCAAGCGGGTGTTGTTGGTATCACGGCGTTCACCTGCTGACTTCTCCGGCTCAATTTCTCTTCTCTTTTGGAGGTATCGATAACTATTGTGTGATACTGCCCCGTCTGCCTGGGGTTACTCGCGCCGTGCTGCCCAATGTTTGTGTTATGAGCCGCACTAGGGTTTCCTTCATGGGAATTCCCCCCGTTGTGTTGGCTCTCTTCTTTCCACTTTTTGTAATAATGGCATTGCGCCTTGGTATGGTCCGCTGGCCGTCCATCACCTGTCGCATGAAGGTCGCATGGCCGGTTGAAAACTTCTTGCATATTGATTGGACGGGAGCCGTATCCTCGACCCCTTCCACGCTGGCCTCTGAATCCTCCACGCGCATTGGCGACGAGCCCTGAGTGACCATCTTCGCTTTTGCGTTTGTTTTGACTCGTGTTGTTGTGGCTCGTTTGCTGCTGCTGGGGCTTGTTGGAGTTTTTCTTTCCTTTTGCAGCAACCTCCTCTTCTTCTCCGTCTGACGCGTCTCTGGTTTTGTCTGAGCTGGCATATTTGTTAGCCGCAGCCATCACCTCGCTGAGGCTCTTGACTTTATCCTTCATGCGACCCAGCTTATGAATCAGCGGCTCAAACTTGCAGTTTTTCTCCATCACCAGGACGGCTGAGCTTGGTGGTATATTATCTGAGGAGTGTATTATTTCTGCCACCCTTTTCATCCAATGGCGACTTGACTCGCCTTCCTTCTGGACACAACGCTCTAAATCTTCTATATTGCAGAGTCGCTTGCAAGTTCCTTGGAAGTTCTTAATGAAGGCATCCTTCAGTTCCTCCCAAGTATTTATAGAGTTGGGAGGCAAATTTTGCAGCCATATGTGCGCTGCTCCTTCTAGCATCATGTTTAGGTAGCGTGCGCAGATCTCTTCAGATGCGTTTAGGATGCTCATGCCCATCTCGTAATTGTTGAGCCAAGTGGTTGGATCCATGCTGGCGTTATAGTTTGCCACCTTGCGTGGCCCTTTGAAATCTTCAGGAAAAGGTTCCGATCTGATCTTTCAGTGAAACACGCTGGTCCCTTGAGTCGCGAGGACAGGGCTGTGGGTGCGCCTGCGGGGTTATCTGCGGGCCGCTTTTGCATCAATGGTGCATTCGCCTGCGCTTCTGCGACTTGCTCCTGTTGCCTCTGTGCGACTCCTGACACGTCCTCTGGTGGCCTGCTCTGGACGCTTCTTTCTGCTAATCCTGTGATTGGCTGGTACGAGGGGCAGCTGTGCTTCGGCTTCCGCCCTATTGGCTTGTTGCAGGACTGCCGTACTTAACATCTGAATCGCGCGCCGCGCCTCAGCATTGACCGGGTCATCGCCTGTTGGTACCATCTGAGTCAAGATATTAGCCGCAGCATACATATTATCGACAGGGTTCTGGTAATGGCCCTGTGGGGTGTGAAACCTCCTTGGTTGTTGCTGGGTCTCTTGATTTGTTGGTACCCTTCCTTCCGCAGTCGTCTGGATTCCCGTCCCTGCGGCTGGAGTGAGCGGGATTTCCACTGTTGGTTGAGTCGCGCGCAGCTGTGTTTGCGGGTCAACCTGTTGTTGAGTCGCAGCCAGCGCGGCTACTCTCTGCCGCTCCTGTTGGATTCCTTGGTTTATCTGATCGAGCCTGCGGCGCTCTTCTTCCATCCTTCGAACCTCATACAGGAGCTCGGCCCTGGCGGCCTCAATTTCTGTTGCACGGAGGGCGGCGTTCGTGGCTGACACAGGGACAAGAAGTGGGTTGCTTGGGGGTGCCGATGCCTCGGTTTCTCCAGCAGTTCCTGACGCACCTGCTCCTCCGGCCATGTAAACCGCGACTTGTGCCATCTCTTGATCTGGTGATGATGTGATTTCTGGTGGGTAACCCCAGCAACTTTCTTCAAAGGCAGGTATGATGGACCCAAACTCTTGCGAGTCCATGCTTTCCACGGATTCTTCCCCGTCATCGGCGACTTCTTCTATGAATCGCCTTCCTGGACCGATCTAACGGACCTGCCACCGATGAAGCCGACGAAGACGTTGATGGATCCGAACGGGATGACGTGGCCGGTCTCCAAATAATCTGCTTCCGGCCCCCAGCTTGAATCGTCGATGAGGGGTGTGCCATTGACCGTGATGATACGGCCAACAACAAGATCTTCAGCTCCCTTCATGGATCCTGCGCGGAACGTGACGCTCTTGACCGCAGGCCCCACGGTGGGCGCCAACTGTCGTGGGTTTGTCACGTCAGGTGTCATAGATGACTTCGTAGGTGTGGGATTACGCGAGTCAAGCATCTCCGAGCTTGGGATCGCAGGAACAAAGATCAACACAGATTTACCCAGGTTCGGCCCCCTCAATGTGAGGTAAAAGACCTACTTCCTGCCTACCCTAGATTGGTATTGATATGATAATCGAGGTGTTACAATGGAGGCGATCCGATCTGGTACTCGCCGTATGAGCTAGGGTTTGGGGCTTGATAGCTTGACCCGCTCTAAGTCCTGCGAGTCCTCTTTATATACACAGAGGCTCGCTAGGTTACAAAAGGAAACTTCCCCATAAGGAATACATCCACAGAGGCCTACTCGGAGACTACTTGGTCTTCACGTCCTCCGGGATTTGTCTTCTAGATCTTTCTCCTTATGGCGGTTCAATATTGGGCTTGCTCCCAAGTGGGCCTTCATCCGTGCGAGTAAGTTAAGTCGCACTGGGCCGCGGGTTAATCCAGAAAGTATTCCCCCGACACACTTCACAATCCTAAAAATGTGTGTACATGAGGAATACCACTTAGTGATGATATATCATATTATCTTCTCTCTATGTGGTATGTCATGCTCATGAGAAATTCAAATTATATAATGTCCATTAATTATCTCTAACCGGTTTGTTTGCCTCTTGTTTAAAAGATATGGATTATCACATTATGGGGGTGTAATAAGCTATGTGCATATTACAATCCTAGAAAATGTGCACATGTGAGGTATTGCCACCTAGAATTAATATTGTTAATTAGTTATTCCTATGTGGCATGTTGCTCAAACAAGTTCCATATTTGCTTAAATGTTTTTGTCTCTCATCTTTTGGATCTTTTTGCTCTACTCCAAATTTGCTTTGTGCTTTCTTGTGTTAGGAAAAGTAATGATCCCATCCTTGTGCATTTACATTCAAGACATACTTCTAGATAATGCACTACCCTTTGGGAAGCTATCCTACATTGAGTAGAACACCATTCTTTAAATTGGTATTCGATTTTATTGCTCTTTCTTGAACATGACTAGTGTTTGTAGAATATATATGGTGAGTGATGATCCCCTTTATGTGCATTTGTATTCAAATGCAAGATCATAAATAATGCACACATCTTGGGGGAGCTATCCTATATGCTTTTGAACATTAGTTGTCTTCAAATTGCCTCTATCCCGATGACGTGTCTCTTTGGAAGACAAACATTTTTCGTCTTGGTACTTTCTGCCATCATGAAAAGTGTAGAGGGTTTGATTTATTCCTTGATCCTATTTTCATTTGGTATGTTTTCAAGTGGGTACCTTCAATCATGTGTTGATTTGGGTCTTTGATATAATTTGGGCAATTCGTTTTCTTGTCACACTTGTGTGTGCTTTCTTGATTTATTTGGTGTTTTGTCCAAATTGTATCTCATTTGGTTCTTGAAAGTCTTGTGCATGCATATTTATTATATGTATATCTTATGGCATGCTTACTTTTGTTGATCCGATATATAGGATAAACTCCATCAAATCCAAAATGGCTAAGATGTGCATGAAATTCAGTTTCATATCAATATGCACATATTTATGTGGAGTTTGTCCTATGTATTGTAGTTGCTCTAACTACTTTGGACCCAATGAGTTCGGGGACCATGGTGTACTTGAATTTTTTTTTAGGTACATTTGGAGATGCATTGGAAGCTTGTCTCATTTATGTCACCATGTGCTTATTGGAGTCAAGCTTGGATGATCTTGAACTCTTATCTTCTACATCACCCAATGCTATCTCGGTAACAAGTATCTACCTCATGCAACCTTGTGTAGGTTGTATCTTCGCATTAATTTCCTTTGAGGTGCTTTGGTTGTGGCTCTTACAAATTTCTTATCAAAACAATTTTATTGCAAATGTGGGCAAGCCGGTATGATTACATATCAAGGGAAATATATATAATCATTTTCATGATTCACCAATCTCAAATATGTTAATCTAGCACTTTCTACTCTATGTCTCGCATATGCAATATTGATGTTTTTTCAAAATCATTTGCCTTTTGTGATACTTGTTATTTTTCTCGGAGCATCCCATTTATCACTTTATCCCCTGTGGATATTTTTGATGCTATGATGAGTTTGTGTTGGAAGTTCATCTAAATCCCTTTAAGATAAAATTGAGCTTTGTGCTATGCTTTTAAGCAAAGATCTTATTGGTGTATTTATGACTTCCTCTTGGATATCATGTTCTCTAACTTTGTACCTATTTTGTGTGTGCATGTTTCTTTATGTACTTATATCTTCATGATTGGTGTCTACGTAGAAAATTATACACATGAGAGTAGTTACATCTTTAATTGGTATTTCAATTCTTTAGTGACCACCTTTTATTGCTTTTGATTCGTTGGTGGTTTCTAAAAGGCACAAGCTTTGTTTTTCTTTTGATATTTCTTTTTGCATCTTAATAAGCTTGTGGACCTATTTGCTACATCTTCTTTGGGTTGTGTGTCTGGAAAGACATCATATGCACTATGTGCCTCTTATATTGAAAGACGTCCTTTCATCTCCTAAATATGTCTTTCTATATCATACCCATCTCTTTTCCATTGAGCAAGTTTCTCTGTTTGTCGCTCCTTGATCTTGTTGCTCAACATTTGTTTTGTTGCAAGTTGCAATGCTTCGCTTATCATCTATGCTCTCTTGCACGTGTTTGTGTTCAAAATTATCTAGGAGGAAGTGAGTATTCCATGTTGTGCACACTATATTGAAATACAAATCCTTATTGTGCACGTACCTTGGGGAGTTCCCTCTTGATTTTGAGAACACTTTTGGATATTTTGATTGCTTGCTTCGTTCGTCGAAGTATCTTTCTATTTGATATTCTTTTGCAATTTTTGGGTTCTCAATATAGTTTGATCTCCCTCCATCTATTCGTCATTGGATATGTGCATTTGATTTCACTCGTATCATGAGAAATGCACACATTATGGGGGAGCTCTTATTATATTGGCCTTCTTAATTTTTCACCCATTTCGGCAATGGATACCAATGTGGGAGATATTTAGAGGGTTTTACGGAACATGGTTTTGTTCCCTTGCATCCTTGCTTTTTGCGTTGCATGGTTGCTTAATTCATTATATAAACCCTCGTAAAAGGGATTGTCATCAATGACCAAAATGGGGGAGATTGAAAGTGCATGTTGCCCCCATGCGTGGTTTTGATAATTAATGACAATCCTAATGGAATAATGTTTGCATTGAGATATTCTTGTAGATCTTGTCCATAGGAAAAGATTGGAGTTCATGTGTTGGACTCTAGAAAAGGTTGGAGTTCATGTGTTGGACTCTAGAAGCTTACATGATAAAGTGTGGCTTGGAAAAGAAGATTGAGGGAACATTCATGTTTATCTCCAAGCCATCACATATATCATCAAGAAGAAGATGAAGTGCAAGGTTGATCAAGTCAATGTGCAAATAATGATGTCAAGATTGATCAACACTTTTAGAAGATTATGAAGTGCAAGTTCAATATGATCCATCTTGGAAGATATCATTTGGTTGAAGCTTGCAATGGATACATGAAGACAGAGCTAAGCGAGGCTCTCCCATAATGGAGTATTTGGAGAAGTGTTCATCAAGCATGCGCTAGCAAGCACGATCAAGAAATGTGTTCCAATTTGAGAGAGTCAAGATCGTCATCATCAAGCTCAAGTGGAATGCGCAAGGCAAAGGTATGACCTTGATAGGGTTTCTATTTTACCGTCTCATGGTGTTAGTGGGTGTGGCGCCCTGACCCGACTGCTATACAGTGATACTGTGTCCCCGGTTATCCGATACCACCAGACACACTATCAAAGCATAATAGAGAGATCAAGACTTGTGGAACAACTGGCACATCACAGACTCTATGACACAAATCATTATAGTTCAACTCTTATAATAGAGAAAGATAGCAAATGACAACCAGAGGTCACAGACCCAACATTACATCATGCGGAAGCGAAGTGTGTTGTTCTAAACAACAAGAACCAAATTATGGCCTAAGAGGCCTGCAAATAAACATCCAGCGCCAGCTGTTTCAGGATGTCCCAAGCTGCCACCTTGGAACCCCAGACTACTCGTTGACGTCCACAAAGAACCCACCTTCGAGGTCGGTGAAGTCCTCCTCTGAAACAAAACAAACGACGTTGAGTTCGACGAACTCACAAGATTATATATAGAGCTTTAGCTCGATGAGGCTTTCAAAGTTATATGGCTGTTTTGCATAAAGCTGATTTTATTTATGAAAAACATAACCCAAAGGCATCGACTAATCAGAATATTTTCAAAAGAGGTAAGGAGTAACTATTTCTTTCATCACCTTACTCATCATCAACCATCATCAACCATTGTACCTGTTCATCAAAGGCACCTCCCCGAATCACCCTCGAGGAAGCTCACATTGCATTTGTGAGTGGTACCTCTAGTACCCAGTTTTTAATCATTCCGTTAAAGTTATTCTATGATCTTACCTTCACTTCCCAAGTTCGTCCATAACCGCGGACACGGCTTTTCGAAAAGATTTATCCCTGCAGGGGTGTACAAATGTTTGCCACGCGTACCGTCCGGCCCATTACCTGATCATTAGCTCTCTTCCTTGGAAAGCCGGCTGGGTGGGAGCGGTGTCGACTTCTCCCTCGTTAAGGACTTTCCAGGATCATCAGTGGCGGCAGGACTGCCAGTGCCTTCAGCACCCGCCCCACGGCCACTCATTTTCCTAATACCACCATCCTCATCTCAGTTCATCCCACCATCATCACGCACGCGCAAATGGAAGCCCGAACTAGAGGACCCTGGCTAGCCCCGCCCGAGTTATTTAGTCTATGAGGGTTCCTGCAAATGCATAGGCCTCACGCATGGTTGCACGCTCAGTCTTGGTTCAAGAGGTATAGAACTCGCTTCTAGGCGGCGAGAACGAGACAAAACACCACAACCACAGTGGCCTCTCATCCCCACCTTTAAGCATTTTATTATCCGTCACCACAATTTCCTCCACCATCAACCATTTATCTCATCACCTGTTTCCAACACAAACCATCCATCGTATAGCTATGCAATTAACTAAGCATGGCTAAGCATCAACATAGCATAGTAGGTATCTCGGCCAACAATACAAACCTATGGATAATAGGAGGGAAAACAGGTATTGGCATCGGGAACTTAATGCAACTATAGGATAATCTAATCCAGTAAAATTGACATTTGGAACCGCATGCAATATTATAGTGGAGAAAATATTTGCGGAAATATAGGATAAGACATGCTCAGAGGGGGGGGGATTACGCTTGCCTTATTGAGCGGAGGAGTCAAACTGCTCGTCGGAGTAATGATGCTCAACTCCGAACTCGTGATCTACCGGAGAGCAAACAACACCGGAAAGCAGAAACAACAATCAACACATGGCAGTTGTGCAATGCATACAAAAATGATGATATGACGTTTTAAATCCCGGGAGGGGATGATTCGACTATTCAGATTAAACGGAGTTCGGGTGCTTAGAAGGGCGCATCCCGGATATCCGTGAATTTAGGTCATGGATCATCTTACTTGTTGATTACGGTGGTCGAAACCCTAGGGGTTAATTTGTAGATGCTAAGACATGATCATGTGGGAGATGCAGGGTTTTTGGGCGATTTAATAAACTTGATAACCATTTAAACGGTTGGTTCACGAATTTCTGGACATTCGGGTATCTTACACGCATTTATCGGATGCACCGTTAAAACGTTATTACAATTTATTCCCTCTTTTAATTATGTCCTGATTATAAGTCATTTTAAACAACCCTCGGATTACTTAACCCAAATAGTAAGAAAAGAGAAATAAACTAGACAGGAAATATTTTGGGACTGGGCAATTTCGGAATTTCCGAATTTTAAGAAATCGGAATATCCGATAGAAAAATAGACCCCAAATTCGACTAAGGAAAGAAGAACATCTCGTACTAGCGTTCCCCGGAAAATCCGAACTTCTTGCTATCGGATTATCCGATCTTCTCCGCGGTTGAGGAAAAATCGACTAAGGACCTAAGGTCCAAATAGCGTTGTAACTAACCGGAAATTCCGGTGTTACCCAACTCAGAAAATCCGAGCTGAGGACACCAGACGGCGAACTCGGCCGCGTTCGTGTGCTTGGGCGCCGCCTACGCGATGAACTACGGCGAGACGACGAACCAGAACGAAAGCGAGAGGAAGAGAGGTGCGGCGGACTCAGGGGCTCACCCTCGTCGCGTGCGAGCAACCGGCGGGGGCGGGGAAGGTCGGAGACAACGGTGATGGCGCGGCGGATCACCGCCGGCCGTGATGCAGGGGATGGACGGCGGCGACGATTCAGTGCGATTCGGCACGATTCCTTCGGGGGAGATGGAGCAGGCGACACGGCGGAGCCTTTGGTGTTCTTGGATTTGGTCGGGGCGGCCTCAAGCGACGGCGATGCAGCGGCAAAGCCCGGCGACCATGGCGGCTTGGTTTCCTCACGGGAGAGGAAATGGAGAGAGGTAGGGGCAGGTGAACGAGGGGAGAAAATGGGGAGCAGCGCAGGTGGGGCTCGCGGGATGCTTGCTTCCTTGCAGGGGAGTGAGCAGAGGGGCCCATGGCGAGCTCGAGCTCGAGCGGGTCCGGCGCAAGCACGGCTGACGCGGTCGCTACAGAACAAGGAAGAAGACATGACCATTTTCGCGAAAACCCCCTGCAGTAGCTCGGATTATCCGGTTCTTTTAAAATCGGATTATCCGAGTTTACTTTTTACAGTTTGGTTCCTTTTCTTTTGTTTCTTCTAAAAATAGCAGCATTTCCCTGAATTAAATTGAGGCACTTATATAAGTTAGAAAAATATGACCAAATTTGGGTAGCCTCCTCACATCAAGAAGAAGCTCCCCTAATTCTCCCGGATTATTTGGAACTCATTTGGTAGGAGAATTAAATAGGAGTTGCTCACAGGCAATTTCTAGTTTCTCTCCATTTGTTTTATTTCCCAACTCAGAATATTTTGCCCACATTATAATTGGAGCTTCTGGAACTTCCTTGACAAATATGAGATGTCAAAGTAATTTTAGTTTGCAAGATTGAGTGCCTTCGTTGTTTTGAAATTGGGTTGAAGCAAAATTAGCATTTTGTTTGAAGTGGTGCCAAACCACAACAATTCCCTAGCAACAACAACAATTCCCTAGCACAATTCCCTAGCAACAACATGATGCATGGATGCCATGATGCAAGGAACACAAAAAGTGGAAAAATTACACAGGTTTTTCAGGTTCTTAACTCTGGGCTGTTACAATTCTACCCTCCTTACAGGAATCTCGTCCCGAGATTCTAGAGTAGGAAAGAGGGAAAGGTTACGACAGTCTTCAACGGTCTTCTCGGTGTAGAATGATTCAGCGCATCCGGAAGATTTCCAGCGGCTTCACTTCGAGGTCACTATCAAAGTACACCATAGTAAAGGAAGGAACCTCTCCGGAGGGATGGATCTTGGTGGATATACAACGGCAGAGTACCTCCTAGTAGAACCTAGGATGAGACTTCGAGCATCCCTTGATTTTGACAGTTATGAGACACAAGCAGGTGACGGGGTATTGATAAGAGTTTCCAGTTGGTAGACAACTGTTTCTCAAAGATTCAGAATATGAACTTTGCACAAGGCCTTGAATTTCTGAGGGAGAGTGTCGAAACAAGCTTCCAACAGATGAGGAGGTAACTTGTACTAGTCGGCTTGAGTAGAACTTTCCTCACGGAGGAGCATTTCAGATCACTGGAGAAGGATCAGAAAGCTAGATCGAGAGAACTGCAGAAACTCCGCAAACGGTAGTATTGGGAACACTTCTTGATTTTCCAGACATCGGGACAAACTTCTTGAGAATCACCAACTATCGTTTCCGATTGAGAGTCAAACCTGGGAAGTGTAGAGATACTTCAGACTCAGCACCGGTAGGAATAGGAAGCTTTGCAATGCATACCAACGGAGTAACATTGCTCGGACCCCAAGAGTTGGACTACCATGTCAAACTCCAAAGGAGGAACGAGATTGCGGAACTCACGTATGAACAACTTGTCAGGAGATAGCTGCCCTACTTGATTATCTTGCAGCAAGACATGATTGAGTTCTTGATGGGAAGCACCATAGCAGACAAGGAAGTTCTCAGACTTCCTCTCTTTCTAGAACAATTCAACCAGCGGCCTGGATGCATAGATGAAATTCTCAAGGGATGGAGGTAGCAACATACCATTCCGAGAGTATTCTACACATGCACGATCGAGTTGAGATGATTTGGAGGAAACCAGACAATTCACTCAAATCCACGGCGACATCTTTCAGTAATTGCACGTGAACCAGGGAAAGTCACTTCTAACTCTAGAACACATACCTTGTGATGACACAAAGTTAGTTCCAACAATTTTCCAATGCTAACGCCCAATATCCAATATGAATCCCTCCCAACATGGAGAAGATAAGAAGGAAGTTGATGGGCTCAACAACAAACTTATCCAGATACTCCAGGACGGTAGACTCATATTTCACCAGAACGAGGCATAAGTATTGGTCAGACTAACACATTCAGGTAGGTTGGTCTGAGTTTGATTTGACGATAGCCCAATTCAAATCAAAAGATTTGTAGGGTAGCATATCCACAAAGGAGATACCAACTTGCTTCGACACGTAACACTAGACATCCCATTGAGAAGGAACTATATCAGATAGAGCTTTGGTCTTTTAACTCTCCAAGTTGTTTAAGCTCAACCGAATAATTCAGGGCATCCAGCACGATTTTCTTGGAGAAGGGAGTTGTTCAGAGAACCAGCTTACTCATAAGCTCAACATCACGGTCAGGTGACAACCTGGCGATACTTCTGGAAAGACCTCCAGAATATCACGATCCACATATAGGATATCACGACATACCGGTGGATCTTGAGTTCAAGAGAGTATCATGCCTTTCAAGGCACAACGAGGTGGTCTTGGGAGCTTCGGCACAAACCTAGCTCTTTGACCGAGGAAGGGCACCAGCGAGAATGAACTTGGTAACACAGTCCAATTCATTTTATTGATCGGCTAACCAATCATGATGAGAAGGACATGGAATCTCCCTGGATTTCCACACAGTAAGAACTGCTAAGAATATCCGATAACCACATCATTGCTCACGACTTATCCTTCTCGAGCAACAGGTCACTCGGGGAACGGAGAGTAACAAAGTGTAAGAGCATCACTTCATCAAGAGGATCATGCTACTTAGCTCGATACCCTGATATCCAAGAGTGTGACACCCTAGGATGGAACAGAACAAAAGCTAAACAAGGCCCTTCTTCTGCAGATTACAATACTTTAACCTGGTCCGAGAAGTGGACAAGGTACTAGAGTTTGTTTCTCCAAACAAGACGAAGCGGAAAGTATTGATGGATCAGGAGAGTGACTTACATAGAAACATACCAACGCACGATAAAACTTTACTGTCAACTGACAGACCAAGGTTGGAAAGCAGATCAGAGTACGAAACATACTCAGGAGAAATCCTAAGATGTTGAATATGCATCGGTTATTACTCAATTGTGATAACCATGCCCAAAAAGGAGAGATGCAGCAGAGTCATGAACCTAGATGGGGGATTCGCTAAGAGAATTCTGGTCATAACCCAGATGGTTCCAAGACAGAACTTAAAACAAGGCTAAGGGAGAGCTGAAGTTACATAGCCAGCTGAGGTGTGGGAAATTAAGGTTCAACCATTTACCACACAGACCACATAGAGGACTTGGGTTAAAGGTCAGCTTCATGTGCCGAGAATCATAAATAGCATAACGATCACATGGGTAAACAACCCACACAATTTAACATGCCAGACTCACAGCACAATCCGGGACCATCGGTTCAAGACCTTGGATTACAATCCAACAAAGGAGCAAAGGATTAGACTCGGTCGAAACATCTGAGTTGATTTGGGATTGCAACGCAGCGGGAGCAACTGGACACATAACTCTAAAGGTCGAACCCAACCCCGTTTCTAATCATTTTGAAGTAACAGATGAGAAGTAAAACCTTTAAGTCAAATCGAGGTAAGATTGCTCCGAGATTAGAGGGTAACCAGATAAGGAGTAAAGAGAATCCTAAGATGGTTTTCACAACTCATTTTTAGGTTAAAAATAGTTTTCACAAACACTAGACTCATCGTCGACCAGTAGAAGGGTTTCCTACAGGCAGTCCTGCTCTGATACCAACTTGTGGCGCCCCGACCCGACTGCTATACAGTGATACTGTGTCCCCGGTTATCCGATACCACCAGACACACTATCAAAGCATAATAGAGAGATCAAGACTTGTGGAACAACTGGCACATCACAGACTCTACGACACAAATCATTATAGTTCAACTCTTATAATAGAGAAAGATAGCAAATGACAACCAGACGTCACAGACCCAACATTACATCATGCGGAAGCGAAGTGTGTTGTTCTAAACAACAAGAACCAAATTATGGCCTAAGAGGCCTGCAAATAAACATCCAGCGCCAGCTGTTTCAGGATGTCCCAAGCTGCCACCTTGGAACCCCAGACTACTCATCGATGTCCACAAAGAACCCACCTTCGAGGTCGGTGAAGTCCTCCTCTGAAACAAAACAAACGACGTTGAGTTCGACGAACTCGCAAGATTATATATAGAGCTTTAGCTCGATGAGGCTTTCAAAGTTATATGGCTGTTTTGCATAAAGCTGATTTTATTTATGAAAAACATAACCCAAAGGCATCGACTAATCAGAATATTTTCAAAAGAGGTAAGGAGTAACTCTTTCTTTCATCACCTTACTCATCATCAACCATCATCAACCATTGTACCTGTTCATCAAAGGCACCTCCCCGAATCACCCTCGAGGAAGCTCACCTTGCATTTGTGAGTGGTACCTCTAGTACCCAGTTTTTAATCATTCCGTTAAAGTTATTCTATGATCTTACCTTCACTTCCCAAGTTCGTCCATAACCGCGGACACGGCTTTTCGAAAAGATTTATCCCTGCAGGGGTGTACAAATGTTTGCCACGCATACCGTCCGGCCCATTACCTGATCATTAGCTCTCTTCCTTGGAAAGCCGGCTGGGTGGGAGTGGTGTCGACTTCTCCCTCGTTAAGGACTTTCCAGGATCATCAGTGGCGGCAGGACTGCCAGTGCCTTCAGCACCCGCCCCACGGCCACTCATTTTCCTAATACCACCATCCTCATCTCAGTTCATCCCACCATCATCACGCACGCGCAAATGGAAGCCCGAACTAGAGGACCCTGGCTAGCCCCGTCCGAGTTATTTAGTCTATGAGGGTTCCTGCAAATGCATAGGCCTCACGCATGGTTACACGCTCAGTCTTGGTTCAAGAGGTATAGAACTCGCTCCTAGGCGGCAAGAACGAGACAAAACACCACAACCACAGTGGCCTCTCATCCCCACCTTTAAGCATTTTATTATCCGTCACCACAATTTCCTCCACCATCAACCATTTATCTCATCACCTGTTTCCAACACAAACCATCCATCGTATAGCTATGCAATTAACTAAGCATGGCTAAGCATCAACATAGCATAGTAGGTATCTCGGCCAACAATACAAACCTATGGATAATAGGAGGGAAAACAGGTATTGGCATCGGGAACTTAATGCAACTATAGGATACTCTAATCCAGTAAAATTGACATTTGGAACCGCATGCAATATTATAGTGGAGAAAATATTTGCGGAAATATAGGATAAGACATGCTCAGAGGGGGAGGGATTACGCTTGCCTTGTTGAGCGGAGGAGTCAAACTGCTTGTCGGAGTAATGATGCTCAACTCCGAACTTGTGATCTACCGGAGAGCAAACAACACCGGAAAGCAGAAACAACAATCAACACATGGCAGTTGTGCAATGCATACAAAAATGATGATATGACGTTTTAAATCCCCGGGAGGGGATGATTCGACTATTCAGATTAAACGGAGTTCGGGTGCTTAGAAGGGCGCATCCCGGATATCCGTGAATTTAGGTCATGGATCATCTTACTTGTTGATTACGGTGGTCGAAACCCTAGGGGTTAATTTGTAGATGCTAAGACATGATCATGTGGGAGATGCAGGGTTTTTGGGCGATTTAATAAACTTGATAACCATTTAAACGGTTGGTTCACGAATTTCCGGACATTCGGGTATCTTACACGCATTTATCGGATGCACAGTTAAAACGTTATTACAATTTATTCCCTCTTTTAATTATGTCCTGATTATAAGTCATTTTAAACAACCCTCGGATTACTTAACCCAAATAGTAAGAAAAGAGAAATAAACTAGACAGGAAATATTTTGGGACTGGGCAATTTCGGAATTTCCGAATTTTAAGAAATCGGAATATTCGATAGAAAAATAGACCCCAAATTCGACTAAGGAAAGAAGAACATCTCGTACTGGCGTTCCCCGGAAAATCCGAACTTCTTGCTATCGGATTATCCGATCTTCTCCGCGGTTGAGGAAAAATCGACTAAGGACCTAAGGTCCAAATAGCGCTGTAACTAACCGGAAATTCCGGTGTTACCCAACTCGGAAAATCCGAGCTGAGGACACCAGACGGCGAACTCGGCCGCATTCGTGTGCTTGGGCGCCGCCTACGCGATGAACTACGGCGAGACGACGAACCAGAACGAAAGCGAGAGGAAGAGAGGTGCGGCGAACTCAGGGGCTCACCCTCGTCGCGTGCGAGCAACCGGCGGGGCCGGGGAAGGTCGGAGACAATGGTGATGGCGCGGCGGATCACCGCCGGCCGTGATGCAGGGGATGGACGGCGGCGATGATTCAGTGCGATTCGGCACGATTCCTTCGGGGGAGATGAAGCAGGCGACACGGCGGAGCCTTTGGTGTTCTTGGATTTGGTCGGGGCGGCCTCAAGCGACAGCGATGCGTCGGCAAAGCCCGGCGACCATGGCGGCTTGGTTTCCTCACGGGAGAGGAAATGGAGAGAGGTAGGGGCAGGTGAACGAGGGGAGAAAATGGGGAGCAGCGCAGGTGGGGCTCACGGGATGCTTGCTTCCTTGCAGGGGAGTGAGCAGAGGGGCCCATGGTGAGCTCGAGCTCGAGCGGGTCCGGCGCAAGCACGGCTGACGCGGTCGCTACAGAACGAGGAAGAAGACATGACCATTTTCGCGAAAACCCCCTGCGGTAGCTCGGATTATCCGGTTCTTTTAAAATCGGATTATCCGAGTTTACTTTTTACAGTTTGGTTCCTTTTCTTTTGTTTCTTCTAAAAACAGCAGCATTTCCCTGAATTAAATTGAGGCACTTATATAAGTTAGAAAAATATGACCAAATTTGGGTAGCCTCCTCACATCAAGAAGAAGCTCCCTAATTTTCCCGGATTATTTGGAACTCATTTGGTAGGAGAATTAAATAGGAGTTGCTCACAGGCAATTTCTAGTTTCTCTCCATTTGTTTTATTTCCCAACTCAGAATATTTTGCCCACATTATAATTGGAGCTTCTAGAACTTCCTTGACAAATATGAGATGTCAAAGTAATTTTAGTTTGCAAGATTGAGTGCCTTCGTTGTTTTGAAATTGGGTTGAAGCAAAATTAGCATTTTGTTTGAAGTGGTGCCAAACCACAACAATTCCCTAGCAACAACAACAATTCCCTAGCACAATTCCCTAGCAACAACATGATGCATGGATGCCATGATGCAAGGAACACAAAAAGTGGAAAAATTACACAGGTTTTTCAGGTTCTTAACTCTGGGCTGTTACAGTGGGAGACCGGGTTATGGGATAGATGTCGTACTATCAAAAGGGGCTCTCGAGTGAGTAACTTGATCGCATCTTTGTGGAGAGCTCAGACCTTTGCATACTTGACATATCATCTTTCTTGGTTCTTATTCGGCTTGTTACTCTCTTGAAGGTGAAACAAGGCCTACTACGGAAGGACTTAGTTCGCTAGGGCGGTCAGTGAAACTTGGTAGGTATCCATGTGAGGAATTAGAGCTTGGTTCATCTTCATGCCAAGCTCTTGTTCATCAAAAACGGATTTCATGAATATCTTGTTGCGTTTTTTATTTTGGAGGTTTTACCGGTTTGTCTTTTCTAAGAGGGGTCAAACTCTCTTCTTGTTTTCCTCCTCACATGATGGACTAGGATGTCTATGTGCATGATCTTGTAGAGCTTGTGATTATCTTCAAAACAAGCACAAGATCATCGAAAATGGAGTCCGGATGAAAAAGTTATGGGTTTGTATGTTTGCTGAGTTACTGCAGGAATTTCTAGGCCGGAGTCTCCGGCCTGCGGACCGGAGTATCCGGTCCGGACCAGAGTCTCCGGTCTCAGGGGCCGGAGTCTCTGCCCTGCTGGAATGTTGCGCAAAGATCCCGAGGACGGTTCTCTCGGTATAGGGGCCGGAAGTGCCTTGGAAGTGCCCCGGAGACTTTTTGGGCCGGAGTCTCCGCCCTCCCAGGACCGGACTCTCCGCCCCCCTAGACCGGAGTCTCCGGTGTTATTTTTCCTGAAACGGCTATTTTTCGTGGGGACCTATAGAAGGCCCCCTTCTTCCCCAAAGAGACTTAACTTTTCTGCAGCACGTTTTTCTCTCTCCCTCCTACCATTGTTGACCTTGGAAAGCTTGCCTCTCTCTCAATTCCTCCCATGATTCTTGCATATCTTTGAGGGGAAAGAGAGAAGAGATCTAGATCTACATTTCCACCAATCCATCTCTCCTCTATGTGAGGGGAACCTAGTAGATCTTGATCTTGGAGTTCTTCGTGTTTCTCCTCCTTTGTTCTTCCTCTCCTATTCCCCCATAAGCATTTGTTGCTTTGTTGGAATTTGAGAGTGAAGGACTTGAGCACTTCTTGTGTTCTTGCCATTGCATTTTGTTGCATCGGTTTGCTCTCTCCACGAGGATTCGTGGAAGTGAAAGTTCGTGAGCTTGTTACTCTTGGGTCGTTGGACCCTAGACGGTGTTCTTGAGACCTTTTGTGGTCAAGGCCTTTTGTGGCTAGTTGGGACCTTTTGTGGTCACTTGGGAGCTGCCAATCCTTTTGTGGGTTGTGCCTCAAGATTATTGCAAAGGCTCTGAATTCCGCCTTGAAGGATTCCGATAGTGGAAGGTGAACCGAGCTTTTGGGGTTCATCGGAGAATAGAGTGAGGCCATTTGTGGCGTCTTGAGTTTGAAACACCCCCCCCCCCCCCTCTAGGTGACATCCTCGTCCTTTCAAAGTCAGCATTTAGCCAAAGTCAGCATTTATGAGGTGAGATAGTCATGCCAAAATCACCCAGGCTACCAAACACACCAAAAGTTACTATCTATCCTAACTTGTATCTTCATAGATGATCTTGGCTGTTTCGTAGGTCGGAAAATTTTAAATTTCTGCACATAAACCTACAGCAAATTGCAGGCGAGCATATCAAACACAAATAGTATTTACACGGAAGCGATAGGATCTCTTTAAAATTCATCGAGGTTAAAATTAGCTATGTATCTAATAGTAAACACGCACACATTGTTAACACATTACTTAACTCACTATAACTTGCAATACATATTTAACCACGGAAACAATCATGACAACGCTCAACTTATACTCTTAATGTTTTATATATAAATATGTTTAACTAAGTATATATACAGTGAAACTATCTATTAAGATATTTCTAGATTAAGCTTTATATCTCTACCATAAATATTTACATATTTTATAATGTAGTTACTGGAAACTAATTGATGAAGAAACATATGTTACAAAGTATAGTTTAAATCTAAGACACAATGCAAATGTATTTGAACTATATGCATTACGAGTATATAAAAATAATGCTACAACAAACATTTAGCTATTTTGTTGTCTGGTTACTTAGCATGCTAAAATAAGTATAAGAGTTTAATATAAAAGATAGCGGTTGTTCCGGAGCTGGAGTTGTCCCCACTCCCAAGGCTTAGCATGCTAAAAAATAAGTCTGTAACAATGGCTTTTTCGCATGGGAAGGCTCCATATAAAGCCCGCTTTAAGGAGCTAAAGACCTTCACTAGGAGAAACCACCCAGCCGACTGTACCGCTAACTAGCTATCTCTTATACTTTGAGTGACTCACAAGCAGGATCGATCTGCACATGAGAATGGATGTTACCGGAGACGATCTCGAGGTCGGAACATGTATACATTCTTGTGTGCTTGATGATGTTAGCCCATCTGATCGTGGTCAAAGATTTTACCAGCATACAAATTTCCTACCCAGATACGAAACACCGACACTTGCATGCATCACATATGTGGGAACTAACCAATCTAATCATTTGTGGCGTTTTCTAGGTTGACAGAGCAGATGATACCGAGCAAATTGCAGGCGAGCATATCAAACACACATATTATTTACTCGGAAGCGATCCATTCTATTTAAATTCATCGAGGTTATTTTAGCTATGTTATTTGAATAGCAAATATGCACACATTATTAACTCATTACTGAACTCATTGTAACTTGCAATACATTTTTAACCACGAAAAAGATCATGAAAACGCTCAACTTATACTCTTAAAGCTCCTATATATAAATATGCTTAACTAATTATACATACACTAAACTCTATTAAGATATTTCTAGAATAAGCATTATATCTATACCACAAATATTTACATATTTTATAATGCAGTTACGGGAAACTAATTGATGAAGAAACTTATGCTACAAAATATGGTTTAAATCTACACAATGCAAATGTATTTTAACTATATGCATTACGAATATATAAAAATAATGATAGAACAAACATTTAGCTATTTTGCTATCTGGTTAACTATGTCAAATAAGAATAAAAATGATAACCGTTAAGACTTAGCATGCTAAAATAGGTATAAGAGTTTAATATAAATGATAGCGGTTGTTCAGGAGCTGGAGTTGTCCCCACTCACAAGACTTAGCATGCTAAAAATAAGTCTATAAGGCCTCCTTTGATTCATAGGATCTCAAATTGCATGAATAGGAATAGGAATAGGATTTAGATAGGAATGCAAGTGGAAAACTATGGATAGGAGAACGCAGGAATGTTTCCTTTAGTGGTCGTTTGAAATATAGGAAAGAAAAACATAGAGGAATTCAACATTCTTTCTTAAGAATCTTGATTAGCATAATAAGTAGCAAGGCAAGCAGCATTAAGTGCGTGGGCTACGGCGGTAGGACTCACCATTATCTTTTAATTGCCTCGTTCCTTGTGAAGGAAAAGAAAAAAAAGCTGGGACTGAATTGTTTCATTCCCGTTATTTCCATAGGAATCTGGTTGCATAGGGAAATTTCCTTCACAATCCTTTGATGTCTTCCCGTGAATCAAACACAGCTACAGTGCCAAATCCTACAGGAACAAGAATCCTACGTTTTCCTGTAAGAATCCCATGAATCAAAGGAGGCCTAACTATGGCTATTCCCATGAGAAGGCTGCGTATATAGCCCGCTTTAAGGAGCTGAAGACGGCGTACTAGAAAAAAATTCTTCCAGGGAACGACGGCCGTCGGAGATTTTATCGACGTTGATGAGATAGTTAACCTGGCGGAGGAGAGAAGATGTAGCCAGCATTGGATGGCGAGTAGGCAAGGAAGGAAAAGCAAGCTAGTTAGTATGAATCAAACTTGAAGTAGTTGCGAGTGTGTACTTTAGTTTGTAACACCCCGGCCTACCCCGGGTCGGGCCTATCACCCCTGGCATCTCTCTATGATCTCTAGACTGGCCACACAGGTCAACACTAGTTTTTTCTGCGCACTTTGTCCTCACTCGTGCGCACCTAGAATGACTTCCCGGTCGGTCACCCATCGTGAAGTCGCTCCAGGCCAAACACGCTTAACCTCAGAGTTCTTTCTAGATGAGCTTCCGGAAAAGAAATTGCAACTTGTTGATATGAGCATCCTCCACTGGCGCTAGACGCACCACCAGAACGAGGATAGGACGGGGAGGACCTTATTCTGACTTCAGGATGTAGCCGTCGCCTCACTATCTTGAAGATGACACTGAAAAAACCTAAATAAAGGACGAAAACCCTCCCGCAGACGAGAGACCGTTATCCGCCCTAAATCCACTAGAGGCGGAGCGGACCAGCGGCATCGCCGGTGAGGTGGACGGAACCCTAGATGGGGTTTTAGGATCGCCCCTCTCTCCTGCCTCCTCACGTACCGTTTTGTTGAAGTCCTTACGTCGTTCTTGTGTTGATGTACGAGCAAAAGACCCATCCGTGACATGGAAAGTTCTCAATAAACCTCTCTCTGCCAAGAACGCCTGAATGATCGGGTAACCGTGAACCCACCCCCACATTCTCGATATTTCGCCGGCGATGAAAGAGTAGAGGAGAAGGAGGCATGGTGTTGATGCAAGAAGTCTGGTGAAAAAGTCATGCGAAGGAAATCAAAATATCTGGATTGATGCATTTGTACACGCAAGCAAGTAAAGAAGAGAGAAAATCAAAATGTGACACGAGAGGCACATGTGGAGGAAGAGGAGGCTTGTAGCTGAAATTAAAATGATTGGGGGCCAGTAGAAAACAAAGAATTGGGGTCTCCCCCACTCTTTGTTTTCTAAAGACGGCGTACTAGAAATAAAAACCATTGTTCTAGGGAGCTACCGACGGCCGTCAGCGATTTTATCGACGTTGATGAGATAGTTAACCTGACGGAGGAGAGAAGATGTAGCCAGCATGAGGATGGCGAGGAAGGAAAAGCAAGTTAGTATGAAGCAATCTTGCAGTAGGTGCAAGTGCGTACTTGTAGTTGTGAAGCTGTTTATGATTTGCTTCCTAGTTCGTTTTGTCGAGGAGTTCTCGACATTGTCTGAAGATGTACGACAAGCAAATTTAACCCGAAACTTGCATCCCCCTTTTCCTTCAGTCCAAGCATGGGTGTTGCTTAGTTCAACAAGAGAGTAGTTATTTCAGATCTTTCAAAACTTGAAGAAGTATCCTTTGTATGAAGTGGGCAAAGATGCAACTCCCGTGTCTCTCGTATCGAGCTTCCTTTGTCCCGCGAATAATGTAGCAAGAGAAGAGTGCCAATGTCGCGAAGCATGTAGGACGACACATGAGTCACGATTCCTGCAACACGAGAGATCAATCTAGGCAACAACCGTGAAAGACACGGACAACAAAAACAAAGAAACACACAATTGCAGCCGGCATGAGAAAATCCTATCGAGTCATACACCCAGAATCTTTGCAACGTGTCATTCATGGGTATATAAGGAACATCAGACACATTTGCACCATTCACGACAATGGAAAACTGTCGATGGACCTCTCCTGGTCAATGACGTCCCGGTGATGGGGGGTATCCTTCAACCGATCTCTGCATTCCCGATCTTTCGTTCAAAGCTCCACCTAGGGCAAGAGGCCGGGTTGCCAAGCGCCGGTGAAGAAAGAGTAGAGGAGGAGGAGACATGGTGCTGATGCAAGGCGTAAAGTCATCAAAATATCTGAACTGATTGGACATGCGCATTTGTACACGCAAGCAAGCAAGGAAGCAGGAGAGAAAATCAAAATGTGCCACATGTGGAGGAAGAGGAGGCTTCTAGCTCTCCTAGAGTGAAATTAACACACAAAAAATGATTGGGGCCAGTAGAAAACAAGAATCGGGGTCGCCCCCACTCAATGATAGCGGTTGCTGGCCTTGGAGCCTAGCATCGTCGACATACAACAGCACAGGGACGGACGGTCAGGGAGAAAGAAGAAAGACATGGTTTTTTCCATCGTCCATCTGTTAAAAAACGTTTCTTTGGTGCCACCTCCTCCAAGCTCCAGTTCCAACTCCTCCCTGCCGTGGCCTCGCCGGATTGGAAGATACTTTGCCCTTCCCTCCTCCTTCTTCTTCCTCCTCACTACTCCCCCGCCCGAGTACAGCTGCGGAGTAAAACTTCAGTTCAGACACACCACCGCCAACCAAGGACGCACGGCCTAGTTCGGGGGGTGCAAAAGGGGAGGGAGCAGACAAGATGCCGCCCCCGCGGCGCACCACCTCCGGCGGCGGCACCACCTCCGTCGCGCCCTTACCCCCGGCCCGCAAGGTCCCGCTCCGCTCCCTCCTCCGCGCGGCCTCCGTGGCCTGCGGGGTGCAGTTCGGGTGGGCGCTGCAGCTCTCGCTGCTCACGCCCTACGTGCAGGAGCTCGGCATCCCGCACGCCTTCGCCAGCCTCGTCTGGCTCTGCGGCCCGCTGTCGGGGCTCCTGGTGCAGCCCCTGGTGGGCCACCTCTCCGACCGCATCGCCCCCGCAGACTCCCCGCTCGGCCGCCGCAGGCCCTTCATCGCCGCCGGGGCGGCGTCCATCGCCATCTCCGTGCTCACCGTCGGCTTCTCCGCCGATTTGGGGAGGCTCTTCGGGGACAACATCAGGCCGGGCTCCACCAGGTTCGGCGCCATCATCGTCTACCTCATCGGCTTCTGGCTCCTCGACGTCGGCAACAACGCAACCCAGGGGCCCTGCAGAGCCTTCCTCGCAGACCTCACCGGTACGAAATTCAGTTGCTTCCTGGCTCGATTGCTTGCTTCTATGCTGGTAACATTGATTCCCCCGATCGATTGCAACGGCTCCTTAGGTCCCAATTTTACTACTAGATTATCATTAACTCCAGCGAGCAAGCAAAGGGGAAAGTGTAGAGGATCTCATTCATTACATAATTTGGGATTCCTTTGCTTCCGCATCAAAATTCAGTTGCTCGATTGCTTGCTTCTGCGCCAGTAACTTTGTGTCCCAGATCGATTGCAAGCCGCTCCTTATCTCCCAATTTTACTGATCTAGTATTAACTCCAGCAAGCAAGCAAGCAAGCTAAGGGAAAGTGATTAGATTTATATAGATTGATAATTTGGGATTCGTGATAGATTTTGCTAGACGACGAGGGGTGAGCCGCAAAACAATTAATCTAGTTTATGTCTCGTCTCACTGTGGTGAATGTGTCGTGCACAACAGAGGAAGCAACAATTTCAGGGTGTCGCTTTCCCCTTTGGGCGAGGAAAGATTCTACCTCTCGATGTGATGTTGATGTTGGTCGGATCTCGATTTTCTTTCGTCTAATTATTGCCAGCTGCCCCCATAAGTATGTTTCTAGCAGCAATGGGGAGTAGAGAAACCAAATATAACGACGTGGCACTCCATCACAGCGATGCAATCTTTGAATAATCGCATGTTTGGTACAAATGTCGCCACCAGATCCTGTCCTTTCCCTGAGCTACCACTTCATTTAATTTATTTTATGTGGGATTGATCATGAAATGTGATGTGGGGGGAGCCCATTTAATTTATCTAGTATTTATATTATGTGGGATCGATCATGAAACGTGGGGGAAGCTCTATTCGATCGCTTTCGGATCGAGCTAGGCCTAGGAGATATTTAAGCATCACAGTCCTAGATGATGCGATTTTTTGAATCGAGGGAGGCATCTTTTGTTTTGTTTTAATTTGTCAGCTGCCAGGTAGTATTATTTGAGGGGCCCTGCTTGCTTGCTTAATAATTGCAAATGCTGTGAGGCTGTGCTCTCCCAATGTGCCTTTTGCTCTATCATCAGGTGTGAATGTGATGCCAGAAACATTACACTGATGAGATTGAGATGAATCTGCTGTGTGGCTAAAATGTATATCTGAAATTGTTATTGCTACTCCCTTCTCTTGGATTGTAATTCTGTGTAGTAGGCAATCGAGTTCGTCTGACTCATTACCCAAATGCATGCAATTATTTGTGCTCATCTGAGATAGTGGTATCTATCTGCTAGTAGGTCCATTTCTGCCGGATAAACACAAATGTTAAATTTCTCTAGTAACCAGCATCGAGATTTTTTTTTTTGTTGTAATGTACTACATGTTAGCATCCCTCAAGCACCTCGAACGTAACTCATTTCTAACTCACCGACCATTCTGTTGCAGAGAATGACCCGAGGAGGACTCGGATTGCCAACGCCTACTTCTCGCTCTTCATGGCCCTGGGAAACATACTCGGGTACGCCACCGGAGCGTACAGCGGCTGGTACAAGATATTCCCCTTCACAGTTACTGAATCCTGCGGCGTCAGCTGCGCCAACCTCAAGTCCGCCTTCCTGCTCGACATCATCATCTTGGCGATTACGACATACATTAGTGTAGCAACGGTGCAAGACAACCCGACGTTTGGGACCGATGAAGCAGCACCTCCAAGCAGCCACGAAGAGGAGGCTTTCCTCTTTGAGCTTTTCGGGTCGTTCAAGTACTTCACGCTGCCCGTCTGGATGGTCTTGATCGTCACTTCACTCACTTGGATCGGGTGGTTCCCGTTCATCCTCTTCGACACCGACTGGATGGGTCGGGAGATCTACCGGGGAAGCCCGGAGATCGTCGCCGACACACTGAAGTACCATGATGGTGTGAGGATGGGTTCCTTTGGTCTGATGCTCAACTCGGTCGTTCTTGGGATCACGTCGATCGTGATGGAGAAGATGTGCAGGAAGTGGGGAGCTGGGCTCGTATGGGGTGTTTCCAATATTATCATGGCTCTCTGCTTCGTGGCGATGCTCATTATAACTTATGTGGCGAAGAACATGGATTACGGACCTAGCGGAGATCCTCCGACTGGCATCGTCGTCGCTTCCATTATAGTTTTCACGATTCTGGGAGCACCCCTGTCGGTCAGTATTAATTCACCACTATGGTTTCGCTTCCAGTTTGCTCTCTTGTTGTACGCCTGTGTGTTGATTCGTGTTTTTTGGCTGTTGCAGGTCACGTACAGTATACCATATGCGATGGCTTCAAGTCGTGTTGAGAATCTTGGGCTCGGCCAAGGTAATTTGCTTTTGACTGAACTGTTTGACTGTATGTATAAACCTGGATTTTTGTTCTCATATAGCCGCTTTTCCCCCCACAGGTCTAGCAATGGGCATTCTCAATTTATCTATTGTCATACCACAGGTATTTACTTCTTTTTATCATGTTTGCTTTTGAGCATGGTTCGTTTTGTATGTATATTTTGTATGGAACACCAAGGTAGCAAACACACTGATATTTGATATATGTCCAGAATCACGAGTAACAACTTACCTTAGACCATGGTAAAGAAAGATGGTAAACTGCTTCATATGAAGTGTTTCTGGCACCTAATCAATTCAGTCTATATTTCGCAGCCCAATGTATTAACCAGTTAAGACCAACATGACAAGTAGACATTCTTAACCTACATCTAATCACCAAAGAATTAGTCATGGATAGGGCTGCGTGGAAGTTAGCTATCCATGTGCCAGAACCATGACTTGGTTTCGAGATCTTATGGGTTTCAACTCTAGCCTACCCCAACTTGTTTGGGAATAAAAGGCTTTGTTGTTGTTGTTGTTGTTGTTGTTGTTGTTGGGGCCATGACACTGATCTGCAAAGTCACTTGCACAAAATAGATGATAGTTGGAGGCTTGGAGCTATATTTTTGTTACGTTTCTGCTATAACTAGAAGCGCAATTGAAGCTATGCGTTGGATACGAGACTGCTTCTGGGTTTCTCGTGTTTGGTACTGAATCATACAATCATGTTATAACAACAGATTATGTAATCACTGCTGGTATATTATAATCGTTTAAAGTTGACTCTTTTGAAAAACTCCTAGTCCTTGGACTGGTTTCTACTAGGATAAAAGCAAGGCAGAATCTTGTTAGCTCAGGAAACCAAATCCTTGAACTTTTTTGCACTGAAAACCATGGAGAATAGAAACCAGCCAAGCCAAATGGTCAACACATGATCACCAATGTTGTGAGATACGACATTTTGTGTCGCTAGTTCCGGTAGCCTTGACAAGTCCCCAAAATTATTGATTCTGTGCCTAATTAAATTTGTCCTGACTATCCATGAGCTGCATCTGAGCCTGAACCAGGATTTGTGACCTGCTGCAGATCATCGTGTCGCTGGGCAGCGGGCCGTGGGACGCGCTGTTTGGGGAGGGAACGCACCGTCGTTCTTCGTGGCAGCGGCCGCGTCCTTCATCGGCGGACTGGTGGCCATCCTGGGTCTTCCCCGAGCCCGCATCGCGCCCAAGAAGAGAAGCCAGCGATGATGATCAGACAACAGAGTATATCGTCACAGGTTGTACATCCTCCTCAAGTAAAGCTGCAGCTTGCAACCATTCTTTGCACTCGTTGTTCCAAGACACACCAGGGGACGCTACTACACTACACTATATTAGGCACGGGGGGTCTGTATGTATATCATCATCATGCTGAAAGAGCTAGCTCTGGAATCGGTCTCGTTTTTTTCGCGTCTCGAACATGGTTGTATCTTGTTGTTGTATGTCAGATGTTGATTGTTGTTTTGTCTGAGATGGTCGGTCAATGAATGAATAAAATTCGCAGGTTTTCCTTTCCTTGATATCATTTATTGCTCTTGATTTAACCAAATGCAAGTTATTATGATGCAAATTCTGCACAAGGAATATCATCATCATGCTGAAAGAGCTAGCTCTGGAATCGATATCCTTTTTTCACGTCTGAAACATGGTTGTGTCTGGAACATGGTTGTATCTTGTTGTATGTCAGATGTTGATCGTTGTTTTGTCAGAGATGGTCGGTCAATGAATGAATAATGTTCGAAGGTTCTTCTACTTGAGATTGTTGTTTGCTCTTGATTTAACAAAATGCAAGTTATTATGAGGCAAAAATATTTTACAATGATTATGATGCAAACGGCACCAGCCCGCCTTGTGAATTGAAGAGCAATCTCAAAATGTGTTTTCTCTCTTTGAAGCAAGTACAAGTTTCTTTTCGAGAACTGGAATGCATATTAATAATTTAGTATGTGTTTCATACTTGTATTTGGTTCATCTATATGCATTTCATAGCCGACATCAAGGGAATGGATATTCCTTCACTGAAACCAAGCATATAACTACTACTACTAGATACATTACATCAGGATTCGCCATCAAACAAAAACACCTACGAAGTATTAGTAAGTTGCCTGCGGCAGCCGATCAGTCGATGAGATACCGAAATTTACATCAATGGGATGGGATGGATGAGTGATTGGTGTTGGTCAGCAAGAGACAGACGACATCAAGGTTGGATAAACATAAACCGAACCCCCCTATACTAGGAAAGCTCCAGCCTAGCCCAGCCCAGCCCGGCCCGGCACACTATGCCACCGTCCGCCCGTAGCAAATCCCAGCAAGGTACAGGTTATTGGCCCATTTGTCCTGCAACATCAGCAAACATTGGAAAAACTAAGAACCTCCAAACTCCCTGACAGCAGCTAACTCATCATGTTTGCTTGCACGTCGTACCTTGACGTGCGCACTGGGGAACTGCGACGTTCGCAGAGTCTCCTGCGTCTCGTCCCTCGGCCGACGCCGCGGCATGCTCAAGATCACGGCCGACTGGTCCATCGTGCCCGCCACCGCCGTGATCCGGTACCCGTTGTCCCACCGCTTGTGCACGCCTTCGCTCGGGTACAGAAAGTCCAGCTCCACCACCTGCCAGTGCAAGGGTTACATACCATGATATGTTACAAGTTAAACCCTGAGACCACACATGCAGAGCATCTTCGTTGCTTTAGCATTTTCTGGAGGCAAACATCTGACCTGGTCGGAGAATCCGGCGTTGCGTGACATGACTATAGCCCATCGGCTGACCGACGTCGCCATCGATGTCACGTAGAAGCCTTCCTTCCATTTCTTGTTTATCCATTTGAACGGGAAAGAATCGCTCACTTTGTAGGACTGCTGCGTGTACGGTGTGCCTGCCAATCATCACAAGATACCATATCAAAAGACCACCAGAGCAATTGTTATGAAAGCAACTACGCTCGCCACCACAAACATGCTTTACATGCTATATTCCAACAAATGAGACAGCTGGCTAACAAACAAGAAGGAAACAATACCTTTGGACATCACTACAAGAGAGCTTCCATTGTTGGAGCCAGCCACGGAGCTGATGTAGAAGTTCTTCTCCCACTGCTCCATGATCCAGTCCTGCTTTTCACGGTGAAAATGAGGGGCAAGTAAAGAGCATAAACTACTACATGAGGAACAACAGATGGGATGTTTATATGCCTTGTGGAGGAAATGTGGAGACATTTGATGCACTTGATCCGTGAAGCCAGTTCCAGCATCCATTATGACTGCCCAAAGATCAACGCATGACGATATCGAACTTATCAGCAGACCGTCCTCATTCCCTTTCTCCACGTGTTGTTCCAGCCTTGCGATAGACACATTATAGTGGTACCTATCAAAGGGGGAAACTTAGTCAGCCACCCAGCCTGTACACAGCTAAACTCCATACGACTGATGATCATGCATAGCAAAACACTACAGATAGACAGCATATTTCGGTACAAGATGCGAACATGATAAACTGAAAAGGCATGTGAGACGTTGGTTGCTTTACAATTGTAATAAGGGCCCCTTGTAATAATAGGGGTAAACCCTCGAAGCTGAACTTAACCGATAGATATATGTCAAACAAATTAACCCAAGATCATTCTTTGGTTAACAATAAAACAAGTAGCACACACTCCAATTTGTGCATCATGCAGCGAAACGTATAGAATCATATACACGAACGTTCGCTTCAGAATCAGCACTGTACCTTTGTTTCATGGGTGACCGAGAATTATATACTGAAATCCATTGTGTCGCCGGAAGACCTAGGCGGATCTTCTTTTTTGCACTGCCATCATCATCATCATCATCATCATCATTACCTAGCCTAGCACGCTTCTGCCCTACCTGCAGGAGAATTTGCCCATAAGAAAGAATATACAAACGCATGCAACTAAACTATTTTCAGGTTCATTTCATAACTCTAAAACCTGTGCAATGCCCTAAAACGAACCTTTTGAGCTCCGTCAGTATTGATTGGTCTGATGGAAGGGTTAGGTCCAATTAAACTATCAAACAAAGAAATCAACTTGGAGTAGTTTGGTTCCTCATCAAACTTCATGTTCACTACAGTCTCAAGAAACTGCTTGAAAGGCTGAGGACAGATACCGCAAAGGAGATCAGGTGAGATGCTCATCTTTCTCTTGCAGACCAGAAATGATTTGTTATCACCCTGTGAACACACAAAAATACACCCACAAAATATTAAACAAACATGCTACAAAAGTGAAGATGAATGGTCAAAAAAGCAGATTAGGCAATATGATACCTGATATCCTTGCCACGGCAACCTGCCTCGATGAAGAAATACTAGTGTATAAGCCAGTGATTCCAAGTCATCTCTCCTGCTTGCAGTTCTTCCTAAATGCGCATGGGCACTTGCGTATCTGACTGTTCCTCTAGATTACGAATGCTAGATTCAGAATATTTGCAGATATATGACTAAGGTTGTACTGAGCTAACAAGTCCAAAAGATAAAACAGACCTGAAGGCATCCGGACGTTGATCATACTCGACATGCTGTCCAGTAGCAGTATCCTTCCACTTTGTTGCTGCCAAATGAAAAATATTAGAAGAACAAAACAAAAGCAATATGGGAACACACTGAAGGTCTAAAGCAGTAAAGAAATTATCAAGTTGGAATAATCCAAACTACCGTATTTTAGCAACATTGCTCTACCAGAATAATAGGCACTTTCACCTCTGCAGCATAAAGCCGTAAACAAACAACAGTCTGATAAAATAGGTTTGCTTAATTGCTTACCTAATCCAAGATCTACAAGAAAAAGTCTCTTTTCTTGAGGAGTCCTAGGCTTACCGAGAAGGAAGTTCTCAGGTTTGACATCTCCATGTACATATCTGAAAGAAAAATACAGAAGCATCATGAGAAAAAGAAGAAAAAAAATGCCTAATGCATTAAACATAGGTAAACTTCAAATGCCTGCTTACCCTTTAGAATGCATGCTTTCCAGTATAGAAATGGACTCTACAGCAATGCAGGCTACCATTTCCGATGACATGCTGAAAGTTTTTGACACAAGTTAGATAACCAGGAAGTAACAGGTTACAGTGCATGTTGCTTGATTATACATCTTCATGTAAACATAGTTTTGCTCTACCAGAAAAGAAGCAATCTCAAATGTAAGCATAAGTGCAGGATAAAAACAATCTATGACTGAGTGTGGAAAGAAATAGCAGACATGGCACTTCAAGTAAGACCGTACATGTGTAAACTACAAACCAGTTTTTTTTTCTCACATGCTACAGCAAAACAAACTGTTATAACTCTGAAAAATACAGTATATCAAGCAAGTGATATACTGAAGCAGCCGCTATGAAAACAGTTCGAGTGATTAAAAAAAAGTCGACCTCAGCTGCCAGGAATACTAACAGTGTAGAGAGACTCACGATTGGCCTGACGAGTTCCATGAATCCCACAAGCTAGGACCCAATATATCCATAATCTGCAGTTTTCCAAATAAGGATCAGATGAAATGTCCTGTTCCCAGTACTACACCGTCCATCCAGCAAGGTTAACGGAAAGGGCAAGAATGATACCATGACATAGTAGTCGCCCTGTCGACCTTTATAATGCACCTTGGGCACCCCATGAGAACCTCCTAGAGCACTGGCACAGCAAAACCATAGACGACGTCGTCACGACAAGATGAAGCGAAGCATGAACTGGTAACAAGGAACACACATGACACTTACGAATAGACGTTCCACTCGTACGGAGGACCGTAGTTGCACCCCTTGCTCGTATTGTGCTCGAATTTTATCGCAACCTACAAAAAGGAAGCTGTATGTTAGCTCCAGGAAAACAACCTAAAAACAGATGCCAAAGCCGTTGGCTTTTGCTAGCAAAACAGAAGGGTTTGATGTGATGCATAAGAAAGAATGCAATGGAACAGAGAAAGATTAGCAGCAACCTCTTGAGCACTGGCGCCTGTGGACCGCGCGTTTCCACCGGTCACACGCCGGCCTACGAAAACATGGCCAAACCCACCTTTGCCTAGCTTCCTCTCGACCCTGTACTCGGGAGACCCTCCTATCTGGACCTGATAGCGGAAAGAAAGGCGGTGTTAATCGTCATATCGTAGCGGTTGTAGTTAAGATAAGACTTGTGGATGGGCTGAAGTGAGACTGGCATCCGCTCTAAGAAGGACCTAGGCTAGTTTGCGTGTGTCAAGCTAGTGAGAAAGAAAGAAAGAAAGAAAGAAAGAAAGAAAGAAGGAAGAAAAGCAGAGGACTTGTGGATGTGCTACGCATGATGATGATTCTGTCTCAGATCTGCTAGGCATATTGTGGATAAGGAAGGGTACCGTCTCGGGGAAGGGGGCGGTGTTGCCCTCCTCCTCGTCGTTGCCGGCGGCGGCGGCGTTGTTGGCGCTGACCCCGCCGCTGTCGGCCATCTCCTCCTCCTTGTTGCTGCCGGGCGGGGCCACGTCTTCGGGGGCGCTGTTGGGCTCCTCCTGCTGAGCTTGTGCTTGTGCTCGGGCGGCGGCGGCGGCTCGGGTGGTCACGCGAGGGGTGCTGGCGACGCGCTGGCGGCGGCGCACGGCGGGGCTGACTCGGCGGCGAGGACCCATTGGACCATGGTCTGTGTGTGTGCTCCGCCGCCGATCGATCCGCCCAGCGAGATGCTTTTCTAGGGTTTCCTCCTTTTTCTTTCTTGATGACTTGGTATTGATATTTTTGCTAGGGAGAGCTTCCTCTTCTTTCTTGCTTGCTGCTTTCACTCACCTAGCTTGGAGCCATGGACTGGGGGACCTATTGTTCTCCCTCTCGGCTCAGAAATGGCAAAACCGTAAATTCTCGAGCTTGCTCACCATAAAAGACATTGAATTTATAATGTTGTGATAATATGGTTTCTATTTTGTGGCGTGCGGAAAAAGTCATGTCGACAGAGATTTTTTCCTCGTGGTCGGTGGCCCTTACGGGTCTGGAGGTCCTGCATATGATTCGCGCTCCGAATCTGACCACCCAAGGCTTTATGGCGACTCTAGGGTGGCAAAAAACCTCGGGTATCGTGTGATTAAAGCGCGGCTCTTGCACGTGGCAGTGTTGGAATGTCCACGGAAATAATGTGCAACTTTGCTTCGGGGTAAATTTTCTTGAACTATTTTTATTGTATTTATGTTCATGCGTGTCTTATAGCAATGGTGTTGTTTTGATGTATTTCGTCCCTTGATTCACGTCGGTTGGTCTAAAGTCCGCGTCGAAGATTGAGTTTGAGTTCAAAATGGGACCGTGTTTCGAGTGATGCCTCGGCACATAAGACGAAAAGAACATAAACTGGCATAAGCAAGAAGGGAGAACTTTTTACATGAGAGAGCTTATGGATGCTTAAGGCGGACATCTTGGATAAGATTCTCACGGTGCCCGGCATTCGTATCAGATATATGTTCAAAAACAGTTAGCCGCCATTTAAGTTTCTGGTCCATATCAACATCTTGTTGCCTGCCTTGTCTTGCTGCTTTTTGATACGTCTCAAATGTATCTATAATTTTTGATGTTCCATGCTGATATTATATCAATTGCTACATGTTTTGGTTACACTTTATATCATTTTTATGCATTTTCTGGGACTAACCTATTAACAAGATGCCACAGTGCCAGTTCCCTGTTTTCTGCTGTTTTTGGTTTCAGAAAATCTATTAAGGAAATATTCTCGGAATTGGACGAAACAAAAGACATCGTCAATAATATCACGAGGAGATCACGGAGTCCAAAGGGGAGTCGGAGCAGACCCACCAGGGGGCCACGCCACACTAGGGCGCGGCCCAGGGTGGGCCCGCGCCCCCCTATGGCGTGGTGGCCCCCCTCGGCCACCGACGCCGCCTCTTCGCCTATATATTCTCCGCGACGCGAAAACCCTATTACGGTCGATCATATTCCACGAAAAGTTCCGTCGCGGCCGTCATCGTCAATCTCAGATCGGAGGAGTTCTGAAGCTCTTCCCGGCACCCTGCCGGAGGGGAGATCATCACCGGAGGGCTCTACATCACCATGCCTGCCTCCGGAGTGATGCGTGAGTAGTCCACCCCTGGACTACGGGTCCATAGCAGTAGCTAGATGGTTGTCTCTCTACCTTGTGCCTCCATGTTTAGATCTTGTGAGCTGCCTAACATGATCAAGATCATCTTATTGTAATGCTAGATGTTGTGTTTGCTGGGATCCGATGAATATTGATACCATGTTTATTCAAGTTGTTTATCTATGTGCTCTTGATCTTGCATGCTCTCCGTTGCTAGTAGATGCTTTGGCCAAGTAGATGCTTGTGACTCCAAGAGGGGGTATTTATGCTCGATAGTGGGTTCAGTCTCTAGATATCTGGATCAGTGACAGAAAGGTCTAAGATGGTAGATGTGCTGTTGCTACTAGGGATAAAACATTGGTGCAGTGTCCAAGGGCACTTGTATTGATTACATTACACACTTTACTTCATGCAATAATCTGTTGTTAGCAACTTAATACTGAATGGATGCGGATGCTGCCTTGAAGGTGGATTATTTAGGCATAGATGCGGTTGGAATAACGGTCTATGTACTTTGTTGTAATGCCCAACTAGATTTCATAGTAGACATCTTGGCATGTATTGCATTGTTATGCCCTCTCTATTTGTCAATTGCCCAGCTGTAATTTGTTTACCCAACATGCTAGTTATCTGTTCTGAGAGAGACACCACTAGTGAACTGTGGACCCTGGTCCAATTTCCTCATACTGTTTACACAACCTGCTGCAATCATCTGTTTCCTGTTACTTGCTGTTTCCTGCTGTTTTCCACACCATACGTTTAACTCTTTGTTTCTGCAAGACCGGAGAGATTGACAACCTCTCTGTTTCGTGTTGGGCAAAGTTCTGGTTTGTGTCTGTGCAGATTCCACGTTGGTGCAAGCTCCCTAGCGCCAGGGGGAGTCAACATCAACAACCTTCCGATAGATCGTCAAGTCCTACTGGATTGATAACCTTGGGTAGATTTTCAAGGGAAAACTTCTGCTGTCTACATCATAACCTTCCTCTTGGGGTTCACCAACACGTAGCCATCAAGCTGTTTTCTGGCGCCGTTGCCGGGGAAAACTTCATCTACCAATCTCTCCCGTCAACCAGTGTTTTCTGGCGCCGTTGCCGGGGACTTGGAGGCTATTGGAAAGGGGAGTCTCTCAGTTCCAATCTCTTTACTTTGTTTTTTGTCTTGTTTTAGTTTTGTTTTGCTTGCTGTTAAAAATCAAAAACAAAAAAAAATTAGTTTCTTGCATCTAGTTTATTTCGGTTTGTTATTATGTCTAGTTGTTTACTTGCTATCAATGGCTTCTCTCTTTGATACTAAATATTATTGGCACGGTGGGTTCACGGAGGAACATCAAACTTATTATGAGGAATACCGCTTGTCTCAAAAAGGGAAACATCTATGGGAACAAATAAGTAGATTGAATTATTTTGCTAAGAACTTGTGCTCTACATTTGATGAATCCTACTGCTTTAATGAATCTTTTTGTTGTAGAAGGCATAAACACCTCCCTTTCCAATGTGATTATAATGATAATGAAACCTTGGCTGCTTATGCTAAAGGAAACTATGACTTTGGTAATCTTGAACAAACTGAAGAATTTGTTGTTTTTAAGGGTGCTTATGAAATTGCTGGTTATATTCAAGATGATGATTCTCCTTATAAATCTGAGAATTTTTCTATACTTGGTTACTGCCTTGAATATTACAATGACAATCCTTATATCACTAAATTTCTTGAGAAAACTTATTCTCCAGAACAACTTGCTTCTTTTCAGGGACCTATGGAAGAAGAAATTGCTGAAACTGTGATCTCATTGGATGAAAAAGAGGAGGAGAGTGAAGAACAAAAGGAGGATCTACCTTCTAATGATAGTAACTCTTTAACTCTTACATTATATGATTACCCTCCATGCCCACATAAGGAGGAAAAATGCTATATTGTTGAATGTCATGATTCTATTGAAATATCTCCTTTTGATAAATTTGAAGTAACAAGCTCCTTGACTCAAGAAAAGGAAATTGCAGAAAGTAAAAATGTGCTCCCTAATGTTATATATGATAATGCTCTTGATGATGGTCCTATATTGGCTAATGATATTATTATACTATTATTGTCAAAAGTGGGTTTGATAACCCCACTGTTTTAGAGCTTAATAAAAATTATGTGTTTGTAGATCATGAAAAGCATGCTTTATGTGATAGTTATATTGTTGAGTTTGTTCATGATGCTACTGAAAGTTATTATGAGAGAGGAAAATATGGTTGTAAAAGTTTTCAAGTCACTAAAACACCTCTCTTTATGTTGAAAGTTTTGAAGCTATATTTGTTTCATCTTTCTATGCTAGTTGCTTTATGCTTCAATAATTTATTTTGTTACAAGATTCCTTTGCATAGGAAGTGGGTTAGACTTAAATGTGTTTGATATTTGCCTCTTGATGCTCTCTTTTGTTTTTCAACTCTTATTCTTATGAGAGCATCATTAAAATCTTCTAGCCTAGCTAAAAGGCATTAAAAGAAAGCGCTTTTGGGAGGCAACCCATTATCTTTTATTTTCAGTATTAGTCAAGGATGCTTGTTTACCTCTGTAGCAACTCCTTTGTATCTTTTATTTGCTGTTTTGTTGTGCCAAGGAGAGTTACTAATGCAAAGTTGGTTTTTATTTTCGGGACTGCATTGGGACAGATTGCTGTTCGTCACCGTTTAATTCAGTAGAAAATCAGAAAAAATCGAAAAATGCTGAAACTTTTTGTGCATGTTCCTGATGATGTTACGCAACTTTCATTATTTCAAAAGTTCTTCATCTGAGCATCGTAAGTGCCTCGAAAAAATTCGTCATTACAGACTGTTCTGGTTTGACAGATTCTGTCTTTTATTTTGCATTCTCTCTTTTACAAGTTTTTAAGTGGTTTCTTTTCGTGTAAAAGTGCCCACTTGAGCCTAGTAACAGTGGCTAATGTTTAAAATAGTTGGCTTGTGAGTTTTGTCTTTGCTAGAACTTTGAAGTATTATCTTTTAGTGCACTAACCTGCTAATGAGAAAAGCTGTTAAGTTTTGGTGTGAAGGAAGTTTTCAAGTGTTGATAGAGGAGAATGATATTACATGATCAAGAAGAGTGAAGAGCTTAAGCTTGGGGAGGCTTACCTCCCCAGCATATTTCAAGAAGACTCAAGCATCTAAGCTTGGGGATGCCCAAGGCATCCCCTTCTTCATCTACAAATTATCAGGTCATCTCTAATGGTGCTATATTTTTATTGCTTCATGCTAGTGTACTCTTCCTTGGAGCGTCAGTGTGTTTTTGTTTTCAGTTTGTTTTGTTTTGTTTGCTGTGCTATACTTGTTGGATCCTAGTATTCATGTTTGGGAGAGAGACACGCTCCACTTTTTCATTAGAATACTCTTGTGCTTCACTTATACTTGTTGAGTATTCCTGTCTAGTGCTGTTATTGCTGTTAGCTCTCAGTTTTTCATGTATCTCTTGTTAGAGCTTCAGTTTCTTTTGAAGAAAGTACTCTCTTGCTTCACTTATATCTGTTTGGAGAGTTGTCAAATAAGTTGATTGGTGTTTGGTTGGACCAGAAAAATGCTATGCATGTGGTAGTGGTATAAAATGCTTACATGAATCTTTTTAGATCGTTGTCTTGAGTAATTTGATGCTTGCCAATTGTTTTGAGCTGTCAAGTAATTAATGTTTAAGCTTGTGCATCATGTAAGTAATGGCTATTAATGAAGAACTACTATAAGGATTTTCTGCTATAATAATCTGTTGCATAATTGGAAGTCCATAGTAGTCTAGATAATTTTTGGATGAAGGCTATGTGTTAACAAGGAAGACAGTGGGAGTCTATGGTTCGTCAAACCTTGTGTTTTATGTACACTCTTGCTATTCCAGTTGATAATGATGTTTGCTTATAATAACCTTGCTAGCCTAAACTCTGTACTAAGAGGGAATGCTTCTTGTACATCCAAAACCTTGAGCCAAATCCATGCCACCTGTGTCCACCATACCTACCTATTATGTGGTGTTTTCACCATTCCAAGTAAATTTCTTCATGTGCTATCTACTAACTACTCAAAACTGTTACATTTCCTTTTTGTGTCACTACTTGAAAAGCTCATAAGGACGTAGTAGTGAGATTTGTCATCTTCCATGCTAATTAATTTACAAGGATTGGCAGCTTCATCTGCTTCTCCACCTTTTATTTTGCATTAAAGAGCTGGTTAGTCCACCCTATAAATAAATAAATAGACACTCCTCCATGGTGAATGTTGGTGGGCACCCGAGGATTCGGTTAGCCATGGTTTGTGGAAAGTAAATGGTTGGGAGGAGTGTCACCAATAAGTGCTTGTTACAAGTGCAGTCCTAAAAACTCTCGGAACCGCTCTAAAAGTTAGTTAGCCATGGAAGATGACAAGTACCTGCTATTTGATTTGTTGACACCTGTATACACCATTACCTTACAAAACAATATTTTATGCTCTCTATATGCCTTCGGGAACTACAGCTCTAGCACATGATGTTAATCCCTGCTTCCCTCTGCGAAGGGCCATTCTTTTACTTTTATGTTGAGTCAGTTTTCCCACTTCTTTCTGTCTACTTAAGCAAACATCATTGTCAACTCCAGTATAACAGTTTTTACATAACTTTGTGTTTGGTTGATCATATTCTTTGCATTGACATTATCTATATGATATACATGTTGAAAGTTGAAGCAAAGCTGAAGCTATTATCTTCCTTTGTGTTGATACAAACACTTTCATGTTGAAATTATTGCTGCTGTGAGCTAACTATTATGTTAGACTATTATATCTCTAAATGTTTTATAGTATTATTCATGAAAGTTTGCACTTGTGTGATCACTTATGTTTACTCTTTATTTACTTGCTTGCAAACTATAGACCATTGGCTTGGATCACTTCATTCAGATCATGTGCATTACATTGTTATTTGATCAAAGATTGTGTTGGTAGCATGTCACTTCAAAAATTATCTGTTTTTATCGTTTACCTACTCGAGGACGAGCAGGAACTAAGCTTGGGGATGCTTGATACGTCTCAAACGTATCTATAATTTTTGATGTTCCATGCTGATATTATATCAATTGCTACATGTTTTGGTTACACTTTATATCATTTTTATGCATTTTCTGGGACTAACCTATTAACAAGATGCCACAGTGCCAGTTCCCTGTTTTCTGCTGTTTTTGGTTTCAGAAAATCTATTAAGGAAATATTCTCGGAATTGGACGAAACAAAAGACATCGTCAATAATATCACGAGGAGATCGCGGAGTCCAAAGGGGAGCGCCCCCCTATGGCGTGGTGGCCCCCCTCGGCCACCGACGCCGCCTCTTCGCCTATATATTCTCCGCGACGTGAAAACCCTATTACGGTCGATCATATTCCACGAAAAGTTCCGTCGCGGCCGTCATCATCAATCTCAGATCGGAGGAGTTCTGAAGCTCTTCCCGGCACCCTGCCGGAGGGGAGATCATCACCGGAGGGCTCTACATCACCATGCCTGCCTCCGGAGTGATGCGTGAGTAGTCCACCCCTGGACTACGGGTCCATAGCAGTAGCTAGATGGTTGTCTCTCTACCTTGTGCCTCCATGTTTAGATCTTGTGAGCTGCCTAACATGATCAAGATCATCTTATTGTAATGCTAGATGTTGTGTTTGCTGGGATCCGATGAATATTGATACCATGTTTATTCAAGTTGTTTATCTATGTGCTCTTGATCTTGCATGCTCTCCGTTGCTAGTAGATGCTTTGGCCAAGTAGATGCTTGTGACTCCAAGAGGGGGTATTTATGCTGTTGCTACTAGGGATAAAACATTGGTGCAGTGTCCAAGGGCACTTGTATTGATTACATTACACACTTTACTTCATGTAATAATCTGTTGTTAGCAACTTAATACTGAATGGGATGCGGATGCTGCCTTGAAGGTGGATTATTTAGGCATAGATGCGGTTGGAATAACGGTCTATGTACTTTGTTGTAATGCTCAACTAGATTTCATAGTAGACATCTTGGCATGTATTGCTTTGTTATGCCCTCTCTATTTGTCAATTGCCCAGCTGTAATTTGTTTACCCAACATGCTAATTATCTGTTCTGAGAGAGACACCACTAGTGAACTGTGGACCCTGGTCCAATTTCCTCATACTGTTTACACAACCTGCTGCAATCATCTGTTTCCTGTTACTTGCTGTGTTTCCTGCTGTTTTCCACACCATACGTTTAACTCTTTGTTTCTGTAAGACCGGAGAGATTGACAACTCTCTGTTTCGTGTTGGGCAAAGTTCTGGTTTGTGTCTGTGCAGATTCCACGTTGGTGCAAGCTCCCTAGCGCCAGGGGGAGTCAGCATCAACAACCTTCCAATAGATC
The DNA here is from genome assembly GCA_947311845.1 of Poa pratensis. Classification (NCBI taxonomy): domain Eukaryota; kingdom Viridiplantae; phylum Streptophyta; class Magnoliopsida; order Poales; family Poaceae; genus Poa; species Poa pratensis. Next base: position 52,262 of record CAMZMU010000085.1, on the reverse strand, counting down.
GTCAAGTCCTACTAGATTGATAACCTTGGGTAGATTTCTCAAGGGAAAACTTCTGCTGTCTACATCATAACCTTCCTCTTGGGGTTCACCAACACGTAGCCATCACTTTTCTAGGGTTTTCTTCTTTTTATTTTTTTACTTGATATTGATATTGACATTTTTAGGCAGGGAGAGCTCATCTTCTTTCTTGCTGCTTTCACTCACCGAGCTGGATTGAGGGGGCTATTGTTTTCTTTCGGCCGAGAAATAGCAAAATAAGTAGTATTCAGTAATTCTCGAGCTACCTCACCATAAATACATTGAATCTATAATGTTGTGATAACATGTTTCTATTTCATGAGAAAGAGTCACGTAACATTATGAAACCTCGGCAAAAATATATTTCTCATGGTGGGTGGCCCTTACGGAAGGTCGTGCCTATGATTCTCGCCCCGAATCAGACCACCCGAGGCTTCATGGCGACTCTAGGGTGGAAAAACCCCGAGCATCATGTGATTAAAGTGTGGCTGTTGCACGTGGCAGTGTTGGCATAGAGACAATGTGTAATGTTGCATTACATTTGTGGGGGTAAATTTTCTTGATATGTTGTATCGTACTTTTGTTCATGTATGTCTTAAAGCAAGCAATGGTGGTGTTTTGATGTATTTCGTCCCTTGATTCACGTCGGCTGGTCTAAAGTCTATGTCTGATATTGAGTTTGAGTTCAAAATGTGACGGGGTTTCGAGTGATGCCTCGGACTTAGGTCGAGAAAAGATCATAAAATGGCATAACCAGGAAATGGAACTCTATTACATTTTTTGAACCTTGGAACTCTATTACATGAGTGATTTTATGGATGCTTAAGGCGGACATCTTGGATAAGATAATCATAGTGCCAAGCATTTATATCAGATACATGTTTAAAACAGTTAGCCACCATTTAAGTTTCCTGGCCATATCAACATTTTTCTCCACGGAAAAGATGGTTTCATCATCGTATTGGAGGCCTCCGGATACAACTTGTGACATGGATTCCACAAGAAAATGATTATCCGTTGATTTGGATAAAAATAAGTCAAACACCATATTAAAAGTAACGGGAAATAGTATCTCTTTGTTTCAGTTAACCCCTTACCATCAACAAAATAGTTAACATTACTATCATCAACTACTTCCACGGAGAGATTGTATGACTAACCAAAGCAATTCTATTGTCACATCTTTAGTGATTTTTTAGGGAACAATAAAGAAGACTAATTGGGCTAAAAAAATATGTATCTAGTGTTTTGCTCTTGGGAATCATAGTACTAAAGGCATAGTTAAGGAAGTACCAACTTCAAAGTTGTGTTTTGTTATAGAGGTGATATCATTTTCTATGGTTTCCTTCTTTTTTTTGTTTCTTTCTTGACTTTATATTGATATAGGGAGAGCTCCCTCTTCTTTCTTGCTGCTTTCACTCACCGAGTTGGACCGAGGGAGCTATTGTTCTCTTTCGGCCGAGAAATAGCAAAACATAAAATAAGTAGTATCCACGTAATTTCCGAGCTTGCTCACCACAAAGACATTCAATCTATAATGTTGTGATAGTTTCTATTTTGGGGCGTGCGAAAAAAGTCACACTATGTTACAAAACCTCGACAAAGATATTGTTCTCATGGTGGGTGACGCCTACGAGGTTGTGCCTATGATTCTTGCTCCGAATCTGACAACTCGTGGCTTTATGACGTCTATAGGATGGCCAAACCCCTAGCATCATGTGATTACAGCGTGGCTATTGCATGTGCCAGTGTTGGCAGGTCAACAGAGATAATGTGTAACGTTGCATTCCATTTGTGGGGGTTGATTTTCTTGACGTCGGGTGGTCTAAAGTGCGCGTCAAAGATTGAGTTTGAGTTGTGACAAGGTTTAGAGTGATGCCTCGGCACTTAGGTCGAAAAGCTTAAGTCGAAAGAACTTAAGCTGGCATAATCAGGAAAGGGGAACTCTATTACATGAGTGAGCTTATGGATGCTCAAGGCGAACATCTTGGATAAGATTATCACAGTGCCATACATTCATATCATATATATGTTCAAAACAGTTACCATTTAAGTTTCCTGACCATATCAAATATCTTTCTCCACAAAAAGGATGGTGTCATCAGCGTATTGGAGGCATATGCATAGATTGGTTTTTAGCATAGATTGTATAACTAACTAGAGCAATTCTATTTGTCACAGCTTTAGTGATTTTTTTAGGGAACAGTTACGATGACTAATTGGGCTAAAACTTTATTTCTCTAGTGTTTTGCTCTTGGGAATCGAGTACTAATGGCATAGTTAAGGAATAAACCATATGCATTACATATCACCATGTGATAAACATGCCATGCAAATTCGAAATACAAATTCAGTTTACAAAATTTGAGGGGGAGAAAAGAAACCAAAAGTTCCGATTTCGCCCTCGAAGTGGGGGCAAAATTGCCCGAAAGTTATCCGAAAGACCCCTGCCATCTCATCCCTGCATCCATCCGACCTCACCGGAGCGGAGCCGGCTCTCCCTCAGATCGGAATCCGCCGGAGACGCCCTCCTCTCTCTCTCTCTCCAGACGTCGAAGATTCGCCGGTAATGGCGCCGCCGCCTCCCTGAACAGCCCGCCCGACTCCACACCCGCAGCCCCGACCGACGACGCAGGCGCGCGCAAGGTACCTACTTTTTTTCTGAGAGAGCTCACTGCCTGTGCCAGCCGAGATGTCAACTCCGGATCTGCCTCAACCATTCTTCTCTTTGCAAGCAAAACTGAAAATTGTCCACAGCTCTTACTGGTTACCCCACTAGATTAGAGTCTTTCACACATTTCAGCTTTCCGTTTCTTTCCATTTGTCGCCGTTACCCCACCGATTCCCAAATTATCATTCGTACTGTAGTTGGTAGCACTAGACTAATTCCTGGTTAGTTATGTTGGTCGATGCCATCATTTACCCCTTAATCATTCCGCATCAGCTTCAAGTTGAGTTGTAGTACAACACTACAATGGAGCATTTTATTTCTCTAAGGCTCTGCTCTTCAAACGCTGCAGATTGATAGTAGTTCAGAGGGTCTCTGAAGCTCCAGAGGGCCAGATGGTACTAGTTGCATGATAATGCAGCCTTCGGATATCTGGAAGGCGCCGTCCCAGGATATGGAGAGAAACGGATGCAGCCATAAGGTCGCCGCTGCAGCCGGTCGCCCCAGCTGGTCAGCACTCCGAGAGCAGCGCCGCCCTGGCCTACGTCCACCCTCATGCACGGCTCCGCCGAAGGCCGCGCCAACTACTTTGGGAACCTGCAGAAACATTTGTCTGGGCTGATGGTGCATTTATACCATTTGCGGACGACTTGGACATTAGACTAGTTACAGTGAGAGTAACATGAGCAGTAACATCACTGCCATGTAGGTAAAAAAATCTGATGTGGCGCGTAATTAATGAGGGGAGAGATGGTTGTGGTAACATAGTATGTTACCGTAACATCACACATTTCAATGGAAGATGAGTGTATAACCTAATAACTCATGTTACTCCCTACTATGTACTCACTCCGTTCCAAATTACTTGACTTGGGTTTGTCCAAATACAGATGTATCTAGACACTAAACAAGTATAGATACATCCGTATTTGGACAAACTCAAATCAAGTAATTTAGAACGGAGGGAGTAGATAGTAACTTAGAGTAGTAACGTGTATATGTTACTAGTCTAAATTACTCTTCATTGTGTACAGCCTTACTAATGTCAGCACTTCAGTTAAAGGAGTGGGACTCATCGGTGATATCAAGGCAATCGATAATGCTTATAATGCATATACGTCATCCTCGAATGACGAATGTGATGCATAGCATAGCATTACAGTCTCCAAATAAATACAAGGAAAATGCAAACAAAAAAAGGATCATCAAGATCCGATGGGCGTGATCGACGCGCGGCCATTAATAGTACTCACGTTCGCGCGCTTTAGTTTGCTTGGAGTGATGAAGAAGCGATGATCTAGAAGCATTTCCGGTGGACGATGGATGGTCCGGATTCGTCGTACTCTGCCTTGGCGATCCACATCTGCTGGAAGGTGCTGAGTGATGCGAGGATGGAGCCACCGATCCAGACGCTGTACTTCCTCTCGGGCGGCGCCACCACCTTGATCTTCATGCTGCTGGGTGCCAGCGCGGTGATCTCCTTGCTCATCCTGTCGGCGATGCCGGTGAACATGGTGGTGCCGCCGGAGAGGACGATGTTGCCGTAGAGGTCCTTCCTGATGTCGACGTCGCACTTCATGATGGAGTTGTAGGTGGTCTCGTGGATGCCGGCGGCCTCCATGCCGATGAAGGACGGCTGGAAGAGCACCTCGGGGCAGCGGAAGCGCTCGGCGCCGATGGTGATGACCTGCCCGTCGGGGAGCTCGTAGCTCTTCTCCACGGAGGAGCTGGTCTTGGAGGTCTCCATCTCCTGGTCGTAGTCGAGGGCGATATAGGAGAGCTTCTCCTTCATGTCGCGCACGATCTCGCGCTCCGCGGTGGTGGTGAAGGAGTAGCCGCGCTCCGTGAGGATCTTCATGAGGTAGTCGGTGAGGTCGCGGCCGGCGAGGTCGAGGCGGAGGATGGCGTGGGGCAGCGCGTAGCCCTCGTAGATGGGCACCGTGTGGCTCACACCGTCACCGGAGTCGAGCACGATACCTTGCATGTTATTTTTTGCATCGATCATGTCATGAATATTACAAGATCCTACTACAATGGCATAATAAGAACATGCATGCATGCATACCGGTGGTGCGTCCGGAGGCGTAGAGCGAGAGCACGGCCTGGATGGCGACGTACATGGCGGGGGTGTTGAAGGTCTCGAACATGATCTGGGTCATCTTCTCACGGTTGGCCTTGGGGTTGAGCGGCGCCTCCGTGAGCAGCACGGGGTGCTCCTCGGGGGCGACGCGGAGCTCGTTGTAGAAGGTGTGGTGCCAGATCTTCTCCATGTCGTCCCAGTTGGAGACGATGCCGTGCTCGATGGGGTACTTGAGGGTGAGGATGCCACGCTTGGACTGCGCCTCGTCGCCCACGTACGCGTCCTTCTGCCCCATCCCCACCATCACACCCGTGTGCCGCGGCCGCCCCACGATGCTCGGGAACACCGCCCGCGGAGCGTCGTCGCCGGCGAACCCCGCCTTCACCATGCCCGTCCCGTTGTCGCACACCAGCGGCTGGATGTCCTCGCCGTCCGCCATCTTCGACGATTCCTCCGGCGATCGGCCGGCTCCCTGTTGTTCCTGTTCTTGTTCTACCAAGACACAGAGGACACGGAGAAGGTGGGCGTGCCTGGCTAGCAGCTACGATCGATGGAGAGATGGGTGGAGTAATATTTAACGTGGACGTAAGCGGAGGCCCGCACTCTTCGCCCTCATTCCCATGCACGGAGAGAGTCCTCAGCCTCACAATTAATCATCTCCTCCACGGAGTCACGGGTGAAAGATCGATGTACCATCTTTTTTCCGAATTTTGAACGAAATGGGGAAAGGCATAGATTATTAAAGATATCTGGGCAAGAGCATCTCTAGTAGATCATTTAAAAGGTTGTAGCATAAAGACCGTTTGAATACCCTTAAACCGTTTTTCGGGAGCAGATCCGCTAAACTGTGTCATTATATTCGGTTTATCGGTACGAGTTTAACGGATCTGGTCCACTGTAACCCGTGACATACCGTAAAACAAATAAATTTGTTACAACTTTTGGCATCAATAGTTCATAAACTTGACAACAATCCACCACCTGATACCGCAATTAATAGATCACTAGCAAATATGCCCGTGCTTTGCAACGGGTGGATTTATAAGTCGTACTCCTTTTGTTCCTCCAAGAAACATGCCGTGCGTTGTTATGGTTTGATTACAATAACATTTTGGCTATGGACAATTTCGTTGCTGAAAAAAGAGATCAACACACAAGAAATGATCAACTGCACTTTGCAAACAATCTTCTTAAATCAGCATTGTAGATAGGACAAATGATTTCACTAATCATGAAAAATAAAAATAAAATATTCTAGATATCTAACTCATCTAATGGTGATTGTTATAAGAGTCAACCGGACAAATAAACTAATACCTAAAGCTAGAATTTCACACCAATTTGTTGTCATAGGCTGACGCTACCAGTTCCTCAGAATTAAGCATCTCTTTGGTATGGTTGACTCTGGTCCAATGTAGGCATGATTTCTTCGAGAATGGCGCCAATGCTTTCCCCACTTGCTTCATGCGTTCGTTCTAGAAATTGCCAAACAGCATGATCCATTCAGGATGACCATAGAGATGCTGCAATTTTGAATATAAAACTTGTTCTTCTTCTCTGACACAACCAATTAATCTCAGTGAAATCATCAAGCAGCCGCATGTCACACACCATGACGGACGATGCTCCCATGCTTCCCAGCCCTGAAGTGGTCGAGTTCAGAGACCAAAGGCCCACGACTGTCTTTGCATTTGCATCCCTCAAGCGTTTGCTCTCCTCTGTCAACTGGTTGAGCTGCCCCTCCACTGTCGAGAGCTTGCAGGCCTCGTCCGTGTACTTCATGTGTGCCAACCGCAGCTCAGTATCCCTCGTCGCCAACACCCGCTTCAGCATGTTGTCCTGGTCCTCAATCGTGCGTAGCCTGACAGCGTATATCCGAAAAGGCAGATCTGGAGCATGCCGCCTGCCTGGGGAGCCGCTTCCGGACCAGTATGGCGCACAGCCGCTGGCAGTGGCCTCCCAGTAGTACGATGATCTTCAGGCTCTCCATGTTCTGGGCACGGGCGGTGTCCACAGACTTGAGGGCATACTCCCTACCTTGACTTCTCACCTTCAGCTCCTTCCGCAACATGCACACCTCGTACTACGTACAGCTTATATCCTATGATGCAGAGATTTTACCTCAGTGTTGGCCAACAGATATGTTCTTACACATCAATGGTAATGAGTAATTACTTCATTGCGCTCCTCAAATCTGACGTGCCCATTCATCTCCTCAAATCTGTCGTGCACCCGAGCTTGATCGTCTTTAGCATCCCATAACTTCCACCAAGCATTCACCTAGTTTACAAAGAAAATATCAGCTTATTTGCCGGATAAAGGTAAACCAATAATAACAACCAGTATTATCCAGTTTTAAACCCTAAACACTGGTCTGCTAACAAAATCTGCAAGCATAAGTAAATTGACTGAACATAAACTGCAACACCTAGTCAAAACTATAACAATAAGTTGATATGTTGATTACAAAAGCGTTAGTTCGTTAACCCTGCTAACCAAGGGATCAGCTAGCAGCCGGGAATACAAAACTATATTTCCCCGGAGAGCTGGAAGCATAGAACAAGGTGCACTGACCAAATCCATCTCCAGTTATATACCATCGCACTGCGACCCATTTGCAGAACAAGGCGTAATTTTGCTAGAAAGAGTTGGGAGAAGTGTGTGCTTAATCAAGTGGAGAGAACATACTGATACTGACAGCTATAGCTACACGGTTTTAACAGTATAATTCACAAGTAATCATTCTGATCTACTACAATATATAATTTTATTGAAACCCATGTCATAAAGATCGTAATGCATAGGGCAAACTAAAGAACCCTCTCTCAAGACAGGGAATGAAGTCAGCATTTTCCTAAGTTTGTCAAATACCCCGTGTATCGCACAAATATGTGTTGAGTGCATACTTAGCATCAAACATTCTATCATTGATCCTCTAAAATGCTATGGATAGATTAACACTTATCAACAGCTATTCGCTACTACCATCCGAGCATCTTAAGAAACCAAAATAAATCATAAAAGTTTCAGGCAACTATCAGAAAGAAAAACAGTACAAGCGTATACAAGCACCTATGTGGAACACATATGACTATGGATCCACAGCTTGTCTTTGTTCTTCATTGGGCCTTTATCATGGACGGACTCTCTTCTGACCTATTCAAATTATCATGATACTAAATGCGAGGCTACAGAACCCTATGTACTACAACTATAAGTTGTACAGAAACTAAAGTTCTACTTAGGCCCACCTGCATGCGTCTGCCGCGGCCGTTCAATTTAAGGAACTTGGGCATACCACTTGTTGCGCTTAAACAACCAATCATGCTTAGTCCCTGGAATGAGAATGTTATAGTTTCACCCACCCAAGTAAAGATAATATTCAAACACATAACTAATCATCCGACAACTAAAGATGAAATTCCGACATGGTAAAAGTTTATCGCATAACACTGGTCGTGGAGACTCCCCATCCTAGATCGATCATGAGCTAAAAGTCTGACAACACAAACTTGTGAATGCTCGGTTGGAAAAACAAACTTGTGAATGCTCACCCTAACCCCTCACAGCTGCTATTTGCTCTCTTATCTTAGTTTATATTTCCACCGTGAAGCAGGTCACCCAGATCCCCAGTCTCCACATTTCGTAATTAACCGGGTCAGCTATCAAGACGTGGGAACCAAAAGAGGTACTAGTTGCAGCGGTGCAGGCAGCGAGGTAGCTACCGCTGGATGAAGTTGAAGCAGTCGTCCAGCCGGGCTCTGCCTCGAACTTGGCGAACCGCACCTCTGCCTCGCTGCCACACCTCGCCGTGTACACACGGTTTTATCAGGGCTCCTGCACGACAGAGTTTAGAGCCGCGCGGAAGCCGGCTGAAATTCAGCGAAAGGGGACGCGCGCAGAGATCTGAGTAGTACCTCCCATCCCATGTCGAGGGCGAGGAGCGGGGAGGTGCCGCGGGAGTTCAGAGGCCATGCTCGATCGGCCTACGCGACGCCGATCTGCTTCCCCCTTGAGATTTAGGGTTAGGAGGGCAGCTAGAAAGGGAGGTGCTTCGGTTGAGAGGATCTCATCACAGTGCGCGTATGGACAGCGGAAAGATGGCGCAGGCCCGACCTCCTGGAGCGCTGGGGAGACGTCGGCGACGGCGTCTGTGCGATGGTAAGGTCTGGGCTTGTGAGAACTGCGGCGCCAGATCCTTATCACCAGCGATTCATCGGGCGAGGATTTGGGATCTGATGATTCAGTGCGCGCTCGAGTAAGTCGGACGACGAGAGGTGCAGCTAAATACGGAGGAGGCGCGACGATTGAGTGATTGACCAAGCAAAACGCTGCGCGACGTGCGATGGACGAAAACTTTGATCGTACCAAAATTTTCTTTTAGATAGGAAGGAGGATAGGAGAGATAATAAACTTGATAATAATCAACCATGCTAATGATAAAACGGTGCTGCTATATATACGTACGACGAATTGGCGTCCGTTTCCTGTACGATCCAACCTGGCTTGCGTCACCTAGGGCCTACCTACCTCTCAAATAACTTTTTTTTTCCACATTTTTCCTTGTCCCCTTTGCTCATAAGGCCACATGAACGACCGATCTCCTGAGAAAACATGCGGTGGTAGAGCTAGCATAGCGAGGCGGGGTGATCTTTCTAGATTTCTCCGTTTCCGAAAAAAGAGGTCTAGGGTTGTTTTTAGAACTAGCATGGTGGCCCTCGGCCCTCACAAATGCGAGGGCAACATCTGAAAGTGTCTAAACATATTGTGTTTTATATCGAATTCATTTAGACTTAACATGGTTCTATTGTCACACAAAAGATTGGTACATAAAAATTATCCATGTGAGGGAGAGCTCTTTTATGTATCTTTAATTTACAGGTTTATAATTTCCCAAGATTTAAAATTTGTATGTCAATGACTATATCTAAATTTTCTACTTGGCGACATTAGATCAAATTCATAGAAATAAATTTACATGGAAATGTAGCATGTAGTTTTTATTATAAGTTACATCGGTGATGGGTTAGCGTACCTATAAGATCGATCTCAGTGCGCTCCAAAGTGACAAATTATATTAGAGCCGGTTAGTGATTCGAAGTGTTGTTGGATGATCAATTGTGTGTTTTATGTAAGGTCGGTACACGGAATTTACTTTTGCTGGACCATCTTTTGATCTTCTATATGGATTACACATGTTGTTTATTGCCGGTACCAGTCCCTACACCACAACATATATTTAGGGGCACTTTAGTTGGGGACACTTCCTAAAGTGCCCTAAAAGGTTCCAATTAGGAGCACTTCGGCAAAGTGGCCCAATAGATATGAGATTTAGGGGCACTTTGATAAAATGCCCCTAAATATCATACCTATTGAGGCACTTTAACAAAGTGTCCCTAAATGTCATATCTATTGAGCCACTTTAGCAATGTGCCCCTAAATGTCATACCTATTGAGACACTTTGACAAGTTCCCCTAAAAGATATATCTATAAGAGCAGTTTGACAAAGTGTCCCGAAAGGTCAAGAGCAATAGGGGAAGTTTAGCAAAGTGCCCCTAAAAGTACTTACAACAAACTGCACTTTTTTTTACGGGAAAACTGCAACTTAATTACAAACAGCAAATGACAACAATCTACCAGATCTTGGGAACTTGCAAGCTAAGAGATCTCTAGTCGCCGTACAACATCGCAGGTCGAATCGCCGTCCTATAGAATTTGCCTTTTAGCTTCTGTGGCACTCTCCTATCACAGAGGACGCCAGAAGCTTGGTGCCACTTCATCCAACCAGCTTTGATTCGATGAGTCACATCTTCATCGATATCACCATCCTTTTGGAGCATAGACCCCAAATATCGGAAGGTGTCTTTCTCAGGTACCACCTGTCCATCAAGCCTAACCTCTTCCTCCTCGTGCCTAGTAGAACTGAAACTGCATCGCATGTACTCGGTTTTGGTTCTACTAAGCCTATCACAGAGGACGACACATCCTATGCCTGAAAATAATTTTTAACAAAATATGAGTTAGCAAATAGGACATGTAGGTACAACACTGGGGATGTGCACATGAACTGGTCTCCAATAGAAGAAGAAAGCACACCTCTTGTTTGTTGAGACCGTGCCAGATGTTCCAGGTAATTCTTCTTGATTTTCAGTGAAAGGCAAGGTGACCTGACACAAGAACAATCCAAGGAATGAAAGGTATAGCGAGTATAAATAAGGATAAGTAGCTGACACAAGAACAATGCAAGAAAATCTAAAAAAACAATGCAAGGAATTAAAGGAAGATACATGAGTATAAGGATAAGTAAATGTATGTTGCAAGTAACTATGAACTAAATCTGGAAAAGGGGGGTCCTCTTAGACAACAAGGCTAGGAACATATGATATCGTCCTTATGTCTACTTTGCCATATAACCTATATGCTTTTCATATCTTCTGAACATTATTTATATGGTAAAATCTCCATGTATACCTCATATATCTTGCTCGTATATACATGATCAAAGAAAAACCTAAATAAAGTCTGAACTGTACTTATATATATTCCCACTAACATCTACACAATAACATGAGCACATCAGTATAAGCATGGGCATGTGGAAATGAAGCGTAAGTACCTTTGGAGCCTCAGTTTGGGTAGGGGAGTCCTGGAACAAAGCCTTCTGCACAGATGAATTATTAAGAACTTTGTGAACGCTATAGAAGGCAATGATCATGTGCATCAGAACACAGTGAAGAAATTTGAGAGAATTAAATTGCAATGGAGAATAGGTTCTCTAGACTTGTTATAAAAAGGTAATAATGCAGCACAGCAATTTCAGATCTGAACTAAAACAATATCTGAAGAATAAAGGTGGCTCCCATGCTAAAATTAACAAGAATAGGTTGGTGTGCTCCTCCAAACTAGAATGAGTAATAGTGATTAAAGCTGCCTGAGTGAGCTATATCGTTTGATTAACATGCAAGGTTGACTAAAATGTTGCCCGTTCGGAAATGGAGTCTTGAACTGGCCGTGGCGCTGCTCTCGCCTCTCCGCCGACCCGATACCTTCGAGCTCCTCCAGGTCACGCCTCCAGCGCAACTCTCCAGGTACAACTCGAGACGCACGTCACCTGTTTAACAGAATGTCCGCGAGAAATTTGATCATGGCACTGGTTTTTATCTTGTAATTTCTATGGTGTCTCTAGCTAGGTTGGAATCAGACCTACGTTAGATTTGCATCCCAAAATAATTGCAAGTTTACAATATGCAGTTGATCCAATTTTGCAGTTCTTATTACCATCTTCATTGGACTTTCCTTCAAATTAAGTATTCTTAGCTCTTATTTTTGTGTTTTTCCCCGATATAGATTGAGGTTCCCGGAGGTAACCATCGAGAGGGTCAGCTTGTCTAGGACATGTTTGTTCAAATGTCTTAGAGAATAAGATGTCATATCATGTTACTTAGACACATTTTGGTTCCTTGGCATTTTCTTTTTCTTTTGTAAGAGAATTCAAATTACTCATAAACTTTTTGTCCCTTTGAGAGTATCGATCTGGTTACTTATTGTTGTTGTTATCGCATGTGAAACAACTAAACAACTGTATTTAAATTGCTGCATTCGTGTCTTGTCTGAGCTAATCCTGTACAATCAGTTGAGCTTTTACAATAAAGATCAGATATTAGAATGACAGAGTGAAGGTTAAATGGCTCTATGTAAATCCATTTACTAATTTTAATCCTTTCCTTTGTATAACCTGATGATTTATGGGGTATTTTTTTCTTTTCATGTATCCTCTTCATTCATTTTATACAGTTTTACTTCATATCTTATGCTTATCTTGATTAAGTTAACTGATGTGCTTAATCTAATAGTCATTACTATAAGGGTGGTCACCGTCACCGGTAGGCCAAACGAAAGTGTCCCTCTTATACTGTTTTCCTATGACGCTATATTAAGTTGGTTGATTGGATCTGATTTTTACATATGATCACCAAACTGTCATCTGTAGGCTAATTGTTTCTCGGATAAATCCCATGTTGCTGTGAATTTTTTACAAATTCGGACTTTTATCTAAATTTCAGTTATATTTGGTCCTGGTGCTATTGTCCCATGAGAACTTGCATACCTTCTGTTATGCATATGCTTGATAGGTTTATTACGAAGTAACCTACTAAATAGGAAATTGAAAGCATGCTTCATGCAAAAGGTTTGGAGCTAATATGTTGCTTTTGTTGTAACATGTCAGCATTGGTATGTTCTGTAGCTATATGACATGTACTGGGAAAGTACGCAAAGCCTGATGTTTTGTTTCCATTCCCTGTGTGATAAGTTCATTACCAACTTGAGTTCTGATGTAGGATATGTTTTACTAATAGGAATTGATAATAGGGACTCTCCTTAATTAGCACACTCGTGCTGATAGATTTTGTATTAGATGAGTTGCATTTCCTGTATCACTTACAATCAGTTCTGGTTTTTTCTTATCAATTACAACTACATTCCCCTCCTACCATTATGAATGGAAAAGCAATTTTATTGTGTAGTATACTGCTAGCTGTATATAGCAGATAGTTGAACCAAACAGCCGAAGTGTGTTGTCGTATGGTCTAGTCTAACTTAGTGACTGGTACAGTTATTCAGTTATTAAGGTGAAGTCTGGGGAAAACGGACGGGAGATTCCCATATCAAACCAACGAAGCTTGGTCGTTCCCCTTCCCCCGCTACAGTTGGGAGGGGCGATTTTCTGAAACTCTCCGGGAGATCCACCTCGCTCGCTGCCGGGTCGTCGATTCCTCGTTCTCCGGCGGTCGCTCCGGCGGCGGGAGGACGGGGGATCGTCGATCCGCGGCTTGTATATAGTGTAGGGTCATCTAGGAGGCCTGTCGGCGGCGCTGTGATGCGGTGGTGCGGTCGGCGAGGTGTGTTGCGGCGGATCTCGTCCCCTTCACGGCGGCGCTCTCCGGAGCTTCGTGGTGGAGATCCCGCCTTTCCCGAGCTCGCGGTTCTTCGGATCTGTGGAGTTCGTCAAGCCCTATCCGGCGATGGCGTGGCGGCCGGGCCGGAACTTGTTGAATAAAGAGAAGGCTGTGATTTGGAGCTTCGCGATGGAGATGCAGGGATGCGGTGTAAGTTCTCAGGAGCTGGCGACCGGCGACTTCCCGTCCGCGGAGGGCCTGTACCTGATCCAAGCCATCAAGAGGTACGGCGGCGGCGGCGCGCCACCGGCGGCATCGTGCTCGTCATCGACATCGGGATCTAGAGGACGTCGTTGTAATTTTTTCTTTGTTCTGGGTCTTTCTGTAAGAACGGAGCTTTAATATCATGTCCTTTTCCCCGCAAAAAAAAGGTGAAGTCTGGGGTTCCTTCTGGAGTATGTGTAACTATCACTTAGACTGTCCTTTTTGGTGAATAACGTGACAGTCTAATTATGCAAAGCCTTCGAGGAAGCTTGTATGGTACAGCTGCCTAGACGCTAGACCAAGGGCCACCACAGGCCTAATGCGTAGCGTTTTTTCCTACCTTGCTAAGTATTAGTTCCAAAGACCATACTTGGGAAATGACAACTAAAACTGGACATACTTCAGTATGTGTTGGTGGGATGCTTACACATATATTTATTACGTCTTGGATTGAATTGCCTTATGATCTGTCTTCACTGACAATAGTTATATGGTTACATTTATATGCTCCAAGAACAATAGTTCTGCTGTACCCACTCGCTATGTTTTCCCGAGTTATTATGACACTTAGTAATATTTTTGATTGTTGAAGGCATTTGCATGGTGTTTCCCTCTACACTTCAGATTGAAGTGCATTACCACACTGTTGTACTTACCTTCGAATCTATATATCTACTGTTCCCAGTTTAGTTATTTCTTGGTTGGTTTTCAAATATAACAACGGTTGCTCATGTATGACAATTAAGCCTGTTTCTTTCTTTTGCATCTATATTGTATAACATAGCCATGTGACTAAAAAGGTAGCCTATCATCTTTACTCTTGGATAACCTGGTTGAATATGCTCAATTGCCGATTGGCACAAAAACGGATAACATGGTCTACATTTTAGCTGTTGCTTTCGGAAGGTGCATGCTTTGTCCGTGCACAGTTTAGCTTCCTTTGTTCATTTGTATTGTTGATCTTGTGCTAATTGTTGTCTTACCATTCATTTGAATAACAGATTTAGGGTTCATTTGGAATTTGCTAGAAAATGCCTCAGATTGAATTAGGGGCAGATAATCAAACTGCGTCTAAATACATTTAGGGGCATTTTGAGATAGTGCCACTAAATGTATTTAGAGGCATTTCCTCAAACTGCCCCTAAATGTATTTAGAGGCATTACCTCAAACTGCCCCTAAATGTATTAGTGGCATTTCTTCAAAGTGCCACTAAATATATTTAGGGGCAGTTTATCATAGTGCCACTAAATGTATTTATGGGCACTTTTCATAGTGCCTCTAATGAATACTTTTAGGGGCACTTCTTGGGGCACATTAGAAAGTGCCCCTAAAACTTTTACAGACAAGCAAATTGGGCACTTCAAAAAAGTGCCACAAATAGTTTTAGGGGCACAAAAGTGACATTTAGGGGCACTTTGAAGTGCCCCAAAAACTCAACCGTGATGTAGTGAGTACACCTAACTATGAGTCAGATTGCGAGCTAATTCATCATTTATCTTTGACAGACACTCAGACATAATCAAAGTCTTAGTTGTATGACACGCCAATTAGCAATGTGCTTCAGTATCTCAAGTCAATTAGTCTTTTGAACTGATCGTGACTGAAATTGACACGCCAATTACTAATGTGATTTTTGTTGAGCTGCATCAATCGATTTTTGTTTAGGCCGTAAGGAAGCGTTTCCCACAATTATCGTGTCAAACAGGATAACACGTTCATGTTACTATTTATCTCCTGTTAAATCCTTACCACAAACTTTAGATCTAACTATTAAAATAAATTAAATGATGTGGCTTCACATGACACATCTGGTACACCCGTGTATATTGTCATGTGACTATTAATCTCCTGTTAAATCCTAACCACAAATTTCAGATAGATGGACTAAACATTTACTGGTGAATCATGTCAGTGCATAGATGAATTATGATACTTAGGGATACATAAGAATTATGATGAAAAGAGGATCCATCGTATTGGCAATCGAGTACTCAATATGTTGTTTGTTACAAATTTCTAGTATATCTCTTGTTTCTGATCTTATGCCAATTGTAATTGTATAATAGACTAAGTTCACAATTTCTAGGCTATGTACATTCAGGTGATATTATATTTAAAAAACACACGATCAATTTGCCCACATATAACCATATTCTCATGTGTTGCTAGTCAGAAAGCAGCAACATATTACTTCAATATGCGAAACAATTTATTAAACCGAGTTTCATAATAATTTATATCCTTTTATATTTAGCAATGAATTCAAAATGTAGACGTCCTTTGGTTACTTCTGTATACTCGACCATTCAAATGCATAGATCTATACACTCAACTATGTATTGATCATCTATACTTTATTATATAAAAATTTAAAATCATATGTATATATTTTGGCTCCGGTGCATATGCACCCTTATTTAAAATATATTTTAAACATAATTTTAAATGTAAAAATATTATAAAATAATCGCGCGTATTTTTTGTGTTCACAAAGTCGTTTTACGAAAAAACAACTTTTATTTTTGGCTTGTGTTAAAAATACAAAATTTGGTGCTAAATTAAGTCTTTTCACGATACATTTTTAGTATTTTTACGTAGGATACAAAAAATCGATTTTTCTATCAAATGACTTTGTGACCGCATAGAATGTGAAGATGTATCTGTGTAATATTATTCAGATTTTTTTGAAATTTCAAAGCATGTTTCTTAAATATCGGATACATATGCACCTGGGTGACGAAGTCACAAAATTACTCTGTTTTAAATGGCCGACCATCACCCGGCTATAGCCCCGCTATAGCCTCTGAGAGGGTCTCCGCTATAGATAAGTCCTTCATAGGCTAAAAAGGTAATAGCTAAAAAGGTAATAGCCGCTAATAGTCTGGCTAAATGAATTTAGCCCCTTAGCCGCTATATTCCAGCACACGGATCCAAAAATTTGATCAAAATTTGTCCCGCTTGGACCAAATTTGTCCCATTCGGCCCAATTTCGAAGCCCAAATATCAACGCTAGGAAAAGTTTTAAATAGCGGGCTAAGCCAAGCCATTTAGCGTTAACCTGTGAAAATAGTTATAGCGCCGCTAAATCGCTACTATAGACCGTTATTTGAGGGTTTTGTTACCTTTAGCGTGCTAACCCACGTAGCAGCATAGTGCAGAAAATGCTCTAGCGCCGCTACCCGCTATTTAAAACTTTGACGCTAGCCCTAAATTTTTCTCGTTTTCTCGTCTCTCTCACGAAAATAGAACCAAGAGGGGCGCCGGCCACGACATCTGTGAATTATTGATATATATACAAATATATGTTGCCTAAATATTGTTTTTCTTTCATTATTTAACAAAACGGCTATAAGGCCATAGCCGCGCTATAGCCTTTCGTAGCTTCTGAAATCGGCGGCGGTAAACACAATAGCAAAATTATAACAAAATTTCAATCTAAAATCCTTCTTTCAGCACTATATGTAGCTGAACCTCTGTACGTATTTTTTTTTCTTAAACGGGCGGAGCTATTCGGACGGAATGAGCTAGCAAACTAGTGTTTTTCTTCTTGAACAGACTTGGGTAGCTTGTCATGTTTTTTTTACGTGCCCCTTAGTCTACTTGTTTTTTTTAACCGACTTTGCTTTCAGTATAATGATGATATTATTCGTTCCCTGATAGTCACGTGTCCTTGATCTGAACGTGTTTTTTTCCCTACCTTCCGCTTCCTCATAGGTGTCCTTGTACAGCACGTATGGTATATTATGCACTTTTTTTTTGACGGGAACGCAAGCATTCCATTAGGACACGACTAAATCGTCGGTCACCAAACAAGCTACATCGTTCGGGTAGTCCGACAACCACAAGAGTTGGTCTGTGTGTGACTCCCTCAAACCAATGGCTGCTAAACAATCAGCAGGCTTATTACACGCCCTTGGGCAAAATTCAACTACATAGTCATTAAACTCCATGATAAGCTGGTATTTGATATCCAGAAAGAGATGTCCCAAACTAGCCTGATCATAGCAGGTGGAGGATGGTTCAGAGAGTCTGTGGCAATGATGATACGCCCCATCCCCATCTTAAATTGACTTACGTGCTCATGTATTTCTGGTTGGGTGGACATGTATCGAAAGTACATTTATTTTCTAGATATCGATCGTGTCAAACGGAAAGTGCGTAGTTACGTAACTTAGAATTATTCATTAAATCCTAGCCATCAATTTTAAATCTAACTATAACAAATAATTAACATGATGTGGCTTAACGTGGTGTCTCGAAAAACTCACACATTTTGCTTTTAGTATAAAAAATAGATAGATACTTCTAAAATACGGAAGTTCTAACGATACAGTAGTATTAAAAACACAGTTTTTTTATCATAGCCAAACACATCAAAGTATTATAAACTGTAGTATTTTTGAAAACTGTGATATTCTTGAAATACTTCAAAAATGCTTTGCTACCAAACATAGCACTCAATGGGAGACGGTGGAACAAAACACAAGCACTCCAAAAATGGGAGACGTCGCACTCGCAAAACACAAGCACTCCAAAAATGGGAGACGTCGCACTCGCAAAACACAAGCACTCCAAAAACGCACTCGCAGGCAAGCAAATAAAACGCGTCGCTTGAGCCCGGGCCGCCCACCCCTGACGTCACCTGACGGTCGCTTGAGCCCGGGCCGCCCACCCCCTGACGTCACCTGCCCCCCTTTAAAAGGCGAACCTCACCGCGCTGGTAACCGCAGCACCTTCGGTCAACCCGAGATTAGTAGTTCGCGCCAAGAGGAAGCAAAAGCATTCCCCCAAGACTGTGCTCTCATGGCGACCCGGATGATCTCCTCCAACCTCCCCGCCAGTGAACACAACGATCAGGTATGCGTTCACGTTGTACCTACAGTATAATCTAATTCCGAGTCTTTTCGCCCGGTTTTCGTCGCGTCGCTAAAACTGCATTTCTTGGTTGTAGCACAACAATCAATTCGAGTAAAAATGTTGGTTAAACTTATTGTTAGGATGTTGGCTTGATGCTGCTACTTTACTTTTGTTAGAAGTTGGTACTGCGCATGTCTTGCCTAACGATATAATTTTCCAGGAGACGGAATATATCTTCGTTGCTGCTTGGTGCTGTGTGTTAGTCCACTTGATCGGTCAGGTATCCTCTATGTTAAAAAAAAAATAGTTATGCTTTCGCCAAATTAGTTACTTTTTTCTCCTCCAAACTAAAAAATAAGGAGGCCCACGAATAGTGGGAGGTTCCACAATACAATTGATCATTTTGATTTATTTATAAGGCATACCTTCTCCCATTTTGAAAGTTGGTAGTTTAAAAGTATCATGATGTCTTTTTGCATGTTATAAATAAATAACAGAGGTGATAACCTTCTATTATATGTTTAGGCTGGTGCTTTAGAGTTTTTTTATTCCTGTTTTGTGCTTTTCCTTAAAGGTCGGATTCCTGACTATATT
Source organism: Poa pratensis (assembly GCA_947311845.1). NCBI lineage: Eukaryota > Viridiplantae > Streptophyta > Magnoliopsida > Poales > Poaceae > Poa > Poa pratensis. Next base: position 32,882 of record CAMZMU010000085.1, on the reverse strand, counting down.
TTCAGTTGATTTCATGATTTAGGCAACACAAATAAATTTTCCCCTGCTTTTCAGATTGAAAATAGAAATGTGATTCTAATATTAAACTTCCACATACCATAAAAAATATTTTCAAGAATATTAAAGTGCTCTTTTCCCTGTTTTAAAGTATAGCGAAGATGGTAAACTCATTATACTTTTACCTTGGTTACTGAAAAGTCAAAATTGTTTCCATTTATGTCATTTGCTTTTAGAGAGCAACCAGTATAAGTATTTTGACAAATCCTAAAAACTCAACCATTTAAGTTGAATTCTGGAGCTATAAAATAAAACAAATCACTTACGGTGCTCAGCCTTAGTTTCAATTTCGTAGTCAGTACTACTTCAACCTTATGGTGCCTAATAATAGTAACTTGTGCTGCCTAAATTTCATAGGAAGGTGATTCTGTTACACATCAATTATTTTGTTTTCAGTTTTTTTGAGAATGGAGCCTTTGTTTCAATTCCATAGTTGAGACAGTCGCCTTGAGAATCGCCCCAACTTGAGTACCTTCTGCTAGCCAATTACGGAATTTCTGCTGCCTGCCTATGTTAGATAAAGTATTCATTGTATTGTGTGTTCCTTCCCTTTTATCTGATTATGGTATGAACAAGTTGTGTCCAAAAGTCTCAACCCTGTACTGTTACCATTTAATATAGCTTATATTACCGCCTTGATATTAACCACCTTATTAAGGCAAAATATATTTTTTTAAACATACTTATTGTTGCCTCATTCCACACAACTACTCTCTATTAATTCTAAACTTTGTTCCTGTAGAATAGACTTATTTTGCCTATACAGTCTCTCTTCATGCCTGCCCCCGGCAAGCTGTGGAAAATAAACACAACTAATAACCACACGGGCGCGGCGTGTCGCCGCGCCGAGTTGCCTAGTCCATTTCAACAGCTAGAGAATGAACACCAGATAGACAGGGAATGCTTTGGTTAAGGCTTGGTTTATCGCACGTGATCGACTCGTCCGACTCACACGTGCGGTTTTCAGCTGGATTTTAGTGTTTTTCCCCAACCAAAATCAATACACGTCGGTCTCTCTCTAAAAAAACCAGTACCCGTCGATCTAGGCCCAGTTTTTTGTTGGGCTGAAACCCCGTCGGGTACCGCACCTTCTCTTCTCCCCAAGCCGACGGATCAGTCTCCGCAACAAAAGCCATAGGTCGTCGCGTCGACTGGGCACTTCCCCGTCTTCAGGCTGGATTTCTCGCCGGAGTTATGTTTTTCTACCATTTCCCCGTCCCTCCCCTCACAGTGTCCGGCTTGTACTTCATGAGCTGTGCTTTTTTTTGGAGGGGTTCATCAGATGTAACTGAATCCAAGTCCAGGCAGAAGTAAAAGCTTCCGATTATCTCCTGTGAGTCGATTTGATGATTGATTCCGTTGTCTGATGCATTACTTTTATTATTTTCTGTATATACTCTTGCCTACTTTGTTTCTGAATCTTTGATGTGTATGGATCTAGCTATTTGACGAGTTCTTCTTCTAATACATGTTAGCTGATTGATTTACTTGGTTATTTCAAACTTCACAAATCGCTAGAATGAACGATGAAATGATTTTAGGAATGTATGAAAACATATTGACAAGTTTGTTGTTGCTGCTGGTATAGAATTATCCCTGCCTTCCAAACAGATAAATCAATGCAAAAAAATGTTGATGGGCAAGGGGATTATGCTGTATCAAAGTGTTTACACCCAATCCCCTTGGGAAAATACTCGCTGATACACTCTTGCCAAACGAGGCTTAAAATGTTGTTAGATGTTCCATGTCTCTGTCCAAGTTTCAGTACATGAATTATTTCGTACTGATGTTGCTAACATATTAATTATTATAGTAATGCATGATCTTGAATGCTTAGTATGGAGCAGCTGGGTTTTACATTCTGTCACAGGCCTGCGGGATAGATTTAATGGAATTTTGCCCACTTGTCCCTCTGCATAATAAACACATCACCAAGCTTATGATAATACACATATGACTGAAACTTGGAGCGCATCTGTTTACCATTTTATTCTGACTCCTGCCCTTACTGAAACTTGGGGATAATGTGTTTACCTCTGTTCTCTCTTCTATCCTTTTATTTTGACTCGTTCCTTCATTTAACCACGGTGCAGTTTTAGTTGCAAAATAGGAGAGTTCCAGCTGCACTTATTCTTTCCTCATTTGTGATCCTAATGTCATGTGAGTGTGATCAAATAAAATAGTTTGTAGACCTTATATGATGATGAAGAGGAGGTGATGAAAACTTTTTCCTTTTTTATTATCTTAGCTTCCTATGCTAAGACTTGCTATTTTTTAATATAATTTGGAAGTGCAGCGTCCTGCTCTGCTTCCATTTTGCTTTACCCTTTTTTGTTGCATCAACCATCCTGAAAACAGTGACATTTTACAAGTAGTTTTGTTGGCTTTTTAATGCTCCACAACATGAAATGGGAGATGAGGAGAGCCATTGTGATGGTAGCTGTAACAGTGATCAACTTATCATGCAGGATGATCACTCTGACAAGAGCACTAGGACTATTCGCAAGAGGAAAAAAAGGGCACTAGGACTACACAAGTGGTGAGAAACACTCCTTATCCTTCCTAATTTTTCTCTTTGCTCTCTGACGATTTCTGATGCGTCACAGGGAAGGAGAACAAACAAGAGGCATGACCGTTGTGTTGCTATTTCCGATGATGAAAATGAGAAAAAGATGAAGGTAGCTTTTGCCCCTTTAGCTAGTTTTACACTGAAAGCCCAAAATCACATTCTTCAGTTAATGGAAATCTCTACTTAAATCACTTCTACTCTTGTTAGTTTGATCTCCAACCTCCTATTCACTTACATCAATCCCGCATATATATGCTAATGTGTTCTGCATTGTTTGAACACAGGGTAAACGGAGTTTCGTCTTGGGCCTGGCAACCTTCTCATGTGTTTGGACTTTGTTTCTTGGCACTTATTGGAATCTTCATTGCTCAGATACTGTAGTAAATCGCTAGCGCTACAGTAGACTCGATGGGGAATTGACAGATGATTTCTGGAAGGCTCACTCTCAATCTACTTCCTTCTTTCCTGTTTCTATATACAAAGTAATATTTACATAAAAGACCTTGACAAAGTACTAGCCTACACACTAGTCCTTTCAACACTCCCCCTCAAGATGAGGCGAAGATGTCAATAAGCCTCATCTTGTTACAAATACTTACAAAAGATACAACACTAACACCTTTTGTCAGAACATCCGCTAATTGATCAGATGACTTAACATAAGTGATTTTAAGTGCACCTTCATCCAACTTCTCCTTAATAAAGTGTCTGTCTATCTCAATATGTTTAGTTCAGTCGTGATGAACTGGATTATGTACTATGTTAATGGTAGCTTGATTATCACAATACAAGTGAATAGGCGCCCCATCAAACAGCCGGATCGCTGACAGTAATATTCTCAACCACATCATTTCACATAAACCTGAGGCCCTGGACCTAAATTCAGCTTCTGCTGTGGACCTTGCGACCACGCTTTGTTTCTTACTTCTCCAGCTCACCAAGTTATTTCCAACGAACACACAATAGCCAGATGTAGATTTTCTATCATCCAAGTTACCAGCCCAATCAGCGTCAGTAAAACCTTTTATTTTCAAATTTGCATGATTTGAAAACAAGATTCCCTTTCCTGGACACCCTTTCAAATATCCAAGTATTCTATTTACTGCATTCAAATGGCTAGTCCGAGGATCATGCATATACCTACTGACCACACTAACAGCATACGCAATATCTGGCCTGGTATGGGATAGATAAATTAACCGTCCAACTAGCCTTTGATATCTATGCTTATCAACTGGTTCCCCTGAATCAGCTCTCAGGTGGTGATTTTGTTCGATAGGTGTACTAGCAATTTTACAGTTCAACATTCCAGTTTCCTTAAGCAAATCAAGAACATACTTTCTTTGTGATAAGAAGATACCTTGCACACCATAAGCCACTTCAATGCCAAGGAAGTAGTGGAGATACCCCAAGTCCTTCACTTCAAATGTCTTTGCTAAAGCTTTCTTCAATCTCATCATCTCCTCTTCAGCATTACCTGTTATCACGATGTCATCCACATATACAGTAAGTATAACAATTTTTTGTTCAACATGCTTGAAGAATAAAGTGTGGTCTGCATTGCTTTGTTGGTAACCCCATGAACAAATTTTATTTCGAAGCTTGCCAAACCAGGCCCTTGGTGACTGTTTTAGCCCATATAACGCTCTCTTTAATCTACAAATTTTTCCTTCAGTTTCAGTTGTATTAAAGCCAGGAGGAATCTCCATATAGACCTCCTCTTGTAATTCTCCATGAAGAAATGCGTTTTTAACATCTAGCTGAAACAATTTCCAGTTCAAGTTTGCTGCAACTGAGATTAAAGTTCTAATAGTGCTCATTTTTGCAACTGGTGCAAAAGTTTCGTCATAGTAAATCGCTAGCGCTACAGTAGACTCGATGGGGAATTGACAGATGATTTCTGGAAGGCTCACTCTCAATCTACTTCCTTCTTTCCTGTTTCTATATACAAAGTAATATTTACATAAAAGACCTTGACAAAGTACTAGCCTACACACTAGTCCTTTCAACAGATACAAGTCCGAAAATTTCCAAAACTTTGAAGGATGTCCATGACATAGGATATGTGTTCTTGATCCTCACCGTTGGTTTAGTGGCAGCTCATGCTTTACAATTCAAGGATGGAGAGTTACCTGACAGTGCAGGATTCATATTATTACAGATAGTGCAGGCTTTAGTGCTTATATGCTTGTGGGCTGGGACCATTATACCACTGCGTTTTTGTAGACGTATGCCCCATTCGGTAGTATGGACTTGTGCAGCTGGAGGCTTATTCATAATTTTCATCTCTTGGTCTCTTGTCTTTCAGCCCAAGGTATAGTGCCTTTTGATCATAAAATAGTTAGTTTCAAATTGGAAGTAGTAAGAACAGATATCATGCTAACGTTTTGGTTATTTTTCTCTTTCAGATGTTGATTATGTGCATAAAGACTCCTGGTCAAATGGTGACTAAATACACAAGGGCTTCCTGTCAAATGGTGATCAAGTGCAGAAAGGTTATTTATGACAAAACTCAGCAGTGGTTGCCAGACCTGAGCCTGCCTGAATGTATAAAAGCTAAGTTCAAGAAAATGCCGGAGAGCAGTGACCTGGGCATGACCATGGAGACGGTTTAGCATCCTACAGTTCCTCACATTCTAGGTTAGCTGAAATTTACACAAATGGAAGGCTATTTTTGTCTTCTTCGAACTTTGCGATAGTGTTGGAGAATATAGTTTTGCGTGAGTACTTTTTTATTATTATGTGCAGTGCCACTGGCTATATGAGTTGATGTATTAACGGTTGTTGTTTTTTGACTACAGAGACCCCATATTTGTATTGGGCATATCATTCCTGAAGCTGAAATGAGATGAGGCGCTACACAGAGGATTCGGAAGTAACACTTTTGTTATGTTGTGAGGGCCACGGCCCACGGCAGGGGAAGTTACCGTATTTATCCTTATAGATTTGCTTAATTATCATTGGTTATCTTCACCAATTAAATCTCTTAGAGATATTTTTTGATTCTTTAGTTATTTTACATCCAAAGTTAGCAGTTCGTTTACATCCAAAGTTAGCAGTTTGGCTTGTACTTCAAGATTGTAAGCGGGTCATATAGTGCATCAGACTATTATCAATACAGCAAAATAATATAGTACCAGCTATCCTTGGCAAGTTTCTTCCATGTTCTTGTTGCGTAGCAGCCTCCTTTTGGCTGGGCGTCCCACCTCATCCCTCTAGGGCCATCTCCTACTGGGCTAAGGCCATTACTATCATCTACCATGTTCATAACAACTTTACTTCCACTACAGAGGAGCAATTATTTAGCTGAATTTGGCAATGCTACAGTTGAGTGCGTTCTATACGGATTGGAATGGTATTGCCAGCCAAAGTAGTATTCCTAGTATCACTTGAAACTTCCGAAATGTGGGATGCGATGATACTATCACAGTGTAACTGGGAAACTTGTGGTGCATGTTTTGTCTGAATGCATGTTATGCCTATTTGAATTCTTAGAAAATGTATATATATGGGTAATGTTCTGCTGAAGCTGATGTCCAGTTTAGAGGAAAAGTTCAGCGCAAGGATGGAGAAAAAAAGAGATAGTTGATTGTGTGACTTCCAACGCTCTGGGTCGAGTTTGCAGTGATTCAGACTAAACTATGTTCATATAGCTAGCATGCTAGAACGGGAACAGAGTCAAGCATTTTTTATGTTGAGTCAAATGGCGGACATGGACAAAAGAGGGCTCATAATTTCATTTTTCGAGCTTCATTCTTTCTAAATGTTGAGACAAATTATTTTATTTTATTCCTTAACGAAAATGCATAGTTCATGGCTGAATGCAGTGGGGTATAGATACGTTTTTACAACCAATCGTATGACAAGATCTTAGCTTTCCTCGTTGAGTACGCCCTGATCTGTTTGACTTTTTTTTTTGGCTTCGGCCGTATCATGTTTGCTTCTGCTATATCAATATAAAAGGCAAAGTTTTTGCCTCGTTTCAAAAAAAAGCTTTCCACAAAACACAACTTCAGTACATTACAATCGAAAAAAAACTTAATGTGTGATTTTCATATGATAAAGTATCTAATTGGACAGCATTCACCTCCCAAACAAAAGACACTTGCACTATCATCATCATGTTATGTTATTCACAGCAACTTGGCTAGCATAAAACAACCAGGCATACATACTCTTCTTGAGTAGATTACACACGAAAAGGAGGCAAGCGCACACCAAACCCCTATACATACAACAATAACAAATAAACAAAACACCAAATCTCATCAGCAGCACTGAGCTTCACTCGAGTTACCGATTGATTCCCGCGACCACGAGACATGGTAGGCGGACTCAGGATCGCCGGTTCGGGTAGGTAGCAAGATGCAATTCCATCTTCTTTCTAGGCAGCAACCAGAAGAGGATCCTTGGATCACAATTAGAAGAGGTCTTTTTGAATGCTTCATGTCAGCTTACAGATTACAGTCTCCTTTTCCGCGTCACATATTCCTTGCCGAACCGCTCCGAGGCAGAGTCCTGAGAAACACAGGCGTGCTCATTAAACAACATACAATCTATGTGTGTGCACGAGCGCGTGGGTGGGGAATGCATGCAAGAAATTCATTTCAACGTACCTTCCAGGTGGCAGCTGTGAACTGTTTGCAGAAACACCTGAACTACCAAACCTTCTCGCCTTCGCATCCTGCTCTTTCTCTAACCGCATAGCCGCCACCTCCTTTTCCATGGCGGCTACCTCCCGCCTCATCTTCTTAGCATCCGATTCCATTGCCTTTGTCAAGGTGTCGACTTTCTTAGCCAGCATCTGCACACATCAAACACACTCATTTATCAGGACATGCAAGCGAATGGAATCCTATGATCCAGCTAAAGTTAGTTACCTCGACCGCATCGTCCTTGTCTTTCAGGCTCTGGTCCTTCTCATGGCACGCCTTCCTCAGAGCAACGACCTCCTTCTGCAGCATATCATATAACATACCCGACACGGTATCCTCTGCTTCAACTTCATTAGGCTTCTCGTCCGAGTTGTTCGAGTCCTTATCCTCGCTGGAGTCCGTAGATACATTCATGCTGATCCCATTTACATGGTGGCCCTTACGGTCGAGCAATCTACATCCTCCGTCAAAAGACTTCGATGCCCCCTTTGCATGGTTCACTAGAGTAGTCGTGGTGGTAGAAGATGCTGGCGATCTCATCTGGAATGATGGCCGCTTTGACAGAAAGCCGTTGGTCTTGCATACACTATCAGCACCGCCAATTGACTGGCGGCGCACAGCGCTTGCATTCGTTCGAGATGCAGTAGACATTCTCAGTCCTTCCTCAAGTACTTTAAGCCGTAGCTGGAACTTGTCCTGCGACATTCGATGCAGATCCCAATTAAGAGAGAATGGAACGACCTAACTCATAGGAAGGCAGAAGTAAAAGGACTTGCTGAGAAATATGATGAGCAAACGCATACTTTCAGTTGAGCTTCTGATCTTGCAGCCCTTTCTGCTATGGCAAGTTTATCACGCAGTTGCTGCATTTCTCCCTGTAAAAGGATAATCCTCCAAAGATTAACAAAAGGCGCCATAGTGTAGTCCAGTCAAAAAAGAAAGATACACAAATTCTAGATATGAACTTATGAATATCCATCCAGAACAAGTCAACAATTATAAGAGTGTAAAGCTAGAAGATGTGTGGCCTTCATTACTTACTTGCACGATCCTCCGTTCCTCAAGCCATTGTTTAACAGGCATGACTTTATCGTTCCCATCTTTCCACTCATTTGCCACCACTACTGCAACCCTGTTTGCTGAAACCTTCGCACGAGATAGCTCACGTTCCAGAGTTTTCATTTCCTCCTGACATCACGCACGTAAAATATATTGACATGTGATTCAGATGCACTAAACATCGTGAAAAAAAATACAAAAAATTCATGCCATTGTTTATTACATTCATCTCCAGGACTTTCCTCTGATACTCTCTCACGGCATTTGCAGCCGCGCCACCAGCAAGGACCGCTTCTTCTAGCTCTCTGACAGTCTGAGTAAGCTTTTCAACCTCAGCAACTTTTTGGCGATGCATTCTGTCCAAGATTTTGTTCTCTTCCTGCAAGGTCAAAGAGAGCGTGTCATACACCGTAGTTAACTGCATTCAAATTGTTGTAAACACAACATGCTTCCGTCATCATGTACCTGACATATCTCGATCTGTTTCATCAACTCTTGGTTCTTGTTTTGCAGATCATCCACCAAGGACGCTTTTGCTAATGCTATCTGAACCGTCCTTTCCGCTTCCAGCAGAGCTGCTTCCTTGGATTTTGTAAGGCGGTCTAATGCTCTGTTGTCATCTTGCAAGTTTGCGATCTGCACGAGAAAATCAACAGCTTAGTGTTTCAGCAGGAGGACCTTGAATCGACAGGGATCACAACAAGTGGTAAAATCAGCATCTGCAGGTAAAATCTGAATGAACTGCAACTATGTGAATTAGCAACATGTTGACTGGCGTCCGGAAATCAGAAGACTGCAGGGCATTACCAACTACCAAGAAGTAAATAGAAAATAAGTAGGGCACAGGAGGTGCTGCGTAACTAGCTAACGATATCTGAAGAGAGATTTGGTTTGTAAAGCCAGAAAAGCTCATGAGAACAAGAACTTGATACGGGTTGCACAGAGCTCGACAGGGTATCCGCAGCAACAGATACAGATGCACGAAGCACTGTGATCATGAGAACAAAAACTCGAATTGCACATAGCTCGACAGGGTAACCACAGCAACAGGTATAGATGCACGAAGCACTGTGATCATCATGACAAAAGGGAAACAGGGCAATATAGAACCACAAGTGTGGATCATGTTACCTCTTGACGAGCCAGCTTCAGCTCTGCCTCCAGCGGCGCGAGGATGGCCTCAATAGGGGGCATGTCATCGTCCTTCTGCGCCGCATGGACCCTCCGCAGCGTCGCCTCCGCCGCGAACTGGGCGGCCAGCGCCGCTTTCTTCTCGTCGTTGATCTTCTTCGCTTCAAGGTTCTGCAGCGTGCCGCCGCGTATCATTATCAAGATAGAACTTTGAGGTTTGTAAGTGGAACAGGAAGGGCTAGCAGTCCATTTCATCACTTACTTTGCTTTCAAGGAGAGACTCTGTGAGCTTGAGCTTCCCATCCACCTTTGCGAGTTCTTCGGTAAGCTTACATTGACGCAGAAGGCAAAGTCAGGATCGTCCCGAGAGCAGGAAAAAATAGTTTAACGCTGCAACTTCGACATGCATTTGAAGTGTAGTGACAACCAGAACAGAGGTGGTGTGGTGGTGGCTGTATTTATTCCTTGTAGTATGTTTGTATCTAGTTGCGAGCAGCAATTATGTATCACAATAACGGAATTGACGCAGCATGTAGAGTCAGTATTGCCCAAAGAGTTGGAAAGAAATGTCTTGTAATTTCGAGGGAAGTAGCATGAAACTTTGACAGGCATTTGGAAGTGTAATGACAGCAACAACAGATGTGATGTGGCATCATGTTTCTATCGACTTGTAAGCAGCAACTAGTATCCATCACAACAACATAATTGGTACGCGTTGAAGTTACAGATGGAGCTTTCGAATAAGTGAAATGAAGATGTCGTTTTCCAGGAAAAGGACACGAAATTGCTACGAAATACTGAGATTGCAAGCGTTTCTAGATAGAAGTAGAGGAGAGTGTTAGGGGTACTGACATCCTCGACGGCCTTCTCGCGCGCTCGCTCGGAGAGGCGTAGCGCCCTGATCTCCGCCTGCGCGTCCCCGAGCTCCTTCTCCTTGTCTGCACCAGCATGGTGACGTGAGGAAGATGAAATCTTTGCGAGGGGGGAGGGGATCTGGGTGGGTGGGTGCGGGTAGATCAGATCGGAGCTGCGGACGGGAGCTGCTTACAATGGAGGTCGTTCTCGAGGCGGGTGAGCTCGACGCGGACGGGATCGGAGCCGTGGAGGAGGCTGATGAGGTCCTCCATCTCCAGCGCCGGCTTCAGCCTCGCCTGCCGCTGCTGCGGCGCCTGCTGCTTCACCGCCCTGCCGCCGTCGCCGCCGTACGGATCCGCCATGGCAATGCCCGGACCACTAGCAAATCCCAGTGGCGATCTCCACAGCAGCAATCCCTCCTCCGCCTCAGCTCCAGCTCGGTGGGGGTAGAGAGAGAAGAGTGTGTTAATGGCGGTGAGGCCAGATGACGAGAGAGAGTGAGGAGGAGAGGATTGTCATTCTTGGCTGCATCACTCGACTCGACTTCAGACTAGAGTCCATGTTACCACCATGTGACCATTCATTCCTCGACTTGACCTTCCGGACCTACTGCCAAACCTTTTTCTTCTTTCTCTTATTAGTCAATCAAACTATACAAAGGTGGCATTTTGGAGTGCAGATTCCTTTGCTCCCGAGCTCGCTTTGTTTTAAAAAATTCAAATATCATATTTAAAAGTTTCAGAAAAATGTGAAAAATCATGGATATTCTCAATAATACATTCTAAAAATATACAAATTTCAATTATAAATACTTTATATTTTGAGCTACATAAAAAAGACAAATGTACAGTCTGACTGTAGTGTTTCAAATCTCCAAAAAAAATTAAGATTTTGTCATTTTGTGTAGCACATAATACAAAGAATTCCACGTTGTGATTTTGCATATTTGTAGGCTACATCCAGAATTATTTCTGATTTATTTTAAAACTTCTAAATATTTTTTGATTTTTTTAAACGAAGTGAGCACTGGAACTTGGGAGCACAAATAACTTTCCAGGCATTTCCCTTTTTCTTTGTATAAATCTAGCAAAGGAGAGATGTCATCTATGTTTCGGCTATCTCCAAACATTGTTTCGGTTGTATCGATGCAGAGGTCGAGGGCTATTCCCTTTTGGAAAGACAAAAGGGTGGTCATAAGGTTGATCCATTGTATGTATTCAAAGTTGATAGTGGCATTTATAGAGTAAAACATGTTTTTGGCCCGAGAGGGCTTTTCCTTTTACGGGTTGGTTTCTTTTGCGCTTGTTGGAGCATGCGAGATGTCGGTGCACGCGTGTGATCAGCCTCGTTCCACCGAGAGTGCGTATAACTGAATTCATGATTAACAATAACACGTGTAGAGCAGACAATGCTCTATTCCACCGACGCTCTCTCCTCCAGCCACGTGTCTCACCTGAAAGTGCATGTGTTGCCCCATGTATGGTTTTGGTAATTAATGACAATCCTTATGGACGAATGTTTGCATTGAGATATTCTTGTAGATCTTATCCATAGGAAATGATTGGAGTTCATGTGTTGGACTCTAAAAGATTACATGATGATCAATGCTCTACTCAAGGGTTTATATGAAGAATGGTCATGTGTAGAGTAGAGCATATTGCAAGTATGTCTTGAAGGATTCAAGACATCATCTTTGTGAAGATAGAAAAGATGAAGTGCAAGTTCAAGAGAAGCATCTCGAAGAAATTCTAGGCTTGAAGCTTGCCACTCATGTGGAGATATTGGTCAAGTGAAGATGTGCCTATGAGAGGCTCTCCCACATTGGTGTATGGGGGAGCAACATTTGAATCTTCACCAAGCAAAGCGCAAATCAAGAAAGGTGGTCCACTTGAAGAGATCAAGATCGTCATCATCTAGCTCAAGTGGAATGCGTAAGGCAAAGGTATGATCTTGATAGGGTTTCTATTTTACCGGTCTCATGGTGTTAGTGGGAGACCGGGTTATAGGATAGACGGCGTACTATCAAGAGGGGCTCTCAAGTGAGTAACTTGATCGCATCTTTGTGGAGAGCTCAAACCTTTGCATACTTGGCATATCATTTTTCTTGGTTCTTATTTGGTTCTTCTCCTTGTTGGGTTTTGGTGCTTGTTGTGATCCTCATGACAAGCCCAAGTTCTTCGAAAATGGATTTTGTTTGGAAAACTTGTTCGTTCTCGGCGTTGGAAATATTACCGGTCCTCCTTCGAGATAGGGTCCACACCTTCCCATGTGTGGTATCCCCTCTTGTCGTTACCTTTCCAACAAAGTTGGATTCATCTGTTTTGAAGTTCGAACGAGAAAGTTATTGCATTTCAGGATTTACCGGTTGTTCTTATTTAGAGAAGGTTTACCTTTCTACATTTGGTTTTATCCTCACATGATGTACTATGATGTTTCTCAGCATAATCTTGAAGGGCTCTCGTTGCGATTCCAACGAGCCCAAGAACATCGAAAACGGAGTCTGGATGATCAAGATATGTTCGTTTTCGTATTGGGCGTTTTTGAAGTTTTTGTTGGCCGGCACCCAGGCCGGCCCACAGGCCGGCTGGCTTTGTTGGGTGCCCGGCCTCCCACCCGGCCCAGGCCGGCTGGCTCTGTGAGCCGCCCGGCCTCCCGCCCGGCCCAGGCCTGCTGCTAGGCCGGCTGGCACAGTGCTGCCCAACGGCCACTTTTTAGAGGACCTATTTAAGGGGTTTCTTCCCCAATGGTTATCTAAGAACTTGAGCACGTTTTCCTCTCTCTCCTCCATTGTTGAAAGCTCATTTCTTCGATTACTCCCAATCCCTCCACCCAAACTCATTGATCTTTGGAGGATTGAAGGAGGAGACCTAGATCTACATTTCCACCGATCCATTTCTCCTCTAAGTGAGTGAACCCTTTCGATCTAGTTCTTGAAGTTCCATTTGTTGTGTTCTTCTTTGTTCTTCCTCTCTCCTTCCCCCATGAGCATTAGTTGCTTGTGGTGGGATTTGAGAGTGAAGGATTTGAGCCTTGTGTTCTTGCCATTGCTTCGTTGCATTGGTTTGTGCTCTCCACGAGCATTCGTGGAAGTTGAAACCTTGTGAACTTGTTACTCTTGGGTCTTTGGACCCTAGACGCCCGTGTGGTGGTTGAGACCCTTGGTGCTCACTTGTAGCCGTTCGGGAGCCCCCAATCCCATTGTGGGTTGTGCCCCGGATTGTTGTTGAAAGGCTCCGGATTCCGCCTCGAAGGAATTCCGATAGCGGAAGGTGAACCAAACCTTTGTGGTGCGGTTCATCGGAGAAGAAGGTGAAACCTTTGTGGTTGTTGAACCATTGTGTTGGTTCACACCTCTCCAACGAGACGTACTCCCCTAAAAGGAGGAACTCGGGAATACATCCTCGCCTCCGCGTGCCTCGGTTATTTCTATACCCGAGCTCTTTACTTATGCACATTGTAATGTGATAGCCTTCGTGCTTGAAGTATTCTATATTGCTATCACCTTGTTGCTTGTCTTGCTTAGCATAAGTTGTTGGTGCACCTAGGTGAGCCTAGTTTATTTTAGGTTGTTGGCTTGTTAATTTAAACACCTAGTATTATTCCGCAATTAGCAAGACTAAACCGAAAAAGTTTTAATCGCTATTCACGCCCTCTAGGTGACATCCTTGTCATTTCATCACCCACTTCACACACCAGACACCAAGCTAGAGCCACCATTTCCTTATTCTCACCAACGAGTCACTAACGCCACACCACCACCCTATGTCTGTGCATGCTCCTTTGTGAACCTTAGGCTTGGACCCACTCTGGCGGTCCACCAATATTGTGCGAGTGGGATCAAGATCAAAGGAGACAAGGGCCGAGCACGTCTGATACGTATAAAAAGTATTTATAATTTTTGATTGTTTCAGACTACTTTTATATTATTACTACATGTTTTATTATTATCAAATATCATTTTATAACATTTTATTGGACTAATCTATCAATGAAGTGCGAACGAAGGAGACAAGGGCCGAGCTTGCCGTTGCTGCGGCACCTGCTACCCTTGCTGCTGCTTCATCGCCCTGCCGCCGTACGTATCCGCCATGGCCCGGCAATGCCAGCCTGTCATGCCTCGCTAGAAGCAAACCCCAATCGTGTTCTCCAAAGCAGCAACGCCACCTCCCTCGGCTCTAGCTCGGTGGGGGTAGAGAGAGAGGGAGAGTGTGCGTGTGTGTTAATGGCGGTGAGGCCACATGATGAGAGACCGTGACGAGGAGAGTAGTGTCTTTTTTGATCCAATCACTCGACTCGACTTCAATCGACTAGCTAGAGTCCATGTTACCGCCATGTATTCCTAGGCTTGACCTTCGTGGCCTACTGCTAAATGATTTCTTCTTCTTTCTCTTTGTCAAACTATACAAATCTTTAGAGGTAACATTTTTTTATAGAAATCTAGCAAAGAGCAATGTCATGTCTGTTTTGGCCATCTCCAAGCGTCATTTTGTTGGGCCGAGGGTCATTCTCCTTTTTAGAAAACAAAAATTGGTTGATCCATTGTATGTTTGATAGTGGCATACGTTGAGTAAACCTTTTTTTTCTTTTACGGGATGGTTTGTTTCGTGGTTGGTTCTTGGAGCATGTGAATTATTGGTGCACGCACGTGATCATCCTCGTGTGGATTGAACCGACAAGTGCCAAAGGCATCGTTGGAGACGTAGGAAGTTATCGCGAGTCAACCCAGTCTTAAGTCCGCAAAAACATGTGGTTTTTGTGTGTGCCCATCGATCTCTCACGTATACGCGGTGTCTAGCTAGTGATTTCTGGATTTGTGGATGATCAAAATAGGAAATTAATATTACATGTAAGTTGGGATGATCGCAGCCTTTTTTCCATGGAATAATGAGCTATCTATTTGTTAAGTTCATAGTTACACTCGAACAAACGACTAAACGACTGATGTAAAAAAATTCTTCACTGATAATCAATTTGGAACACAATATAAGTTTCTGTGAATTGGCGGTGTGGATAACTGAATTTGCGATTAACACTAACACTAACACATATTGCCGAATTCCAAGAAATTCACAATCGTGACATATGTGTATGCTAGAAAATTAATCGGCAATTAATGTCGAATCCTCTACCATGATGGATGCAGACATGTCTTGGCCAGAAAATTAATCGGTAATTAATGCCGAATACCCTATCATCATGACAGCAGATATGTCTTGCTCGTTATGGTACTTATCACAGTCATATCTTTGACTTCCTTTTTTGGCTCGTCACCTGAGGCTATATATATATGGCATAGCCTATTTCTATTTGCATCTATTGTACGTTCGCTTACTGATCACCTTTGTGACCGATTATTCTCGAAGACATGGGAGTTGTCAAGGTCCCAATCCTGCTATGCATGCTACTGCTTGCTACACTTCTCTTTGTTCCTGGTAAGTGACGTGTGCAAATTTCATATGAAGCACCTCCTCAATGCATTATCTATGCCACTCATATACTTCTTACTCCATTATACATGTATCTATTTTGCTTTTTTGGGATCATTGCAGGATCTGATCTTTTATCATACACCATATTGTGGTGGTGTTTTGTAGGATTGGAAGCCAAGACCTGCAAAGAACGGAGCGTGACCGATCGTGATTTTCCATGCTATAACAAGCCATGTGCCGAGGCCTGCCACAAGGAGGGCTTTACTGAAGGGGAGTGTGGCCTGCTCGTCATATATCCACCTGTAGCGGCGTGTTTCTGCAAAAAGAATGTTGAATAAAACATGTTGCATCTGCTGTAGGATTTGTGATGTAATAAATAATGTGGCTCAGTAGTATATTGATTTGACGATGATCAATAGCAGAAGTTAAGGCTTTACCATATACTAGATCATGATGGCGCGTTTTCCTCGCCGGTTTCTTTCGGGATAGAATGATAGGAAATTTCATCAATATATGAGAGTACAAAAATATGAAACTTCACATAACCCATCCCATACATGTAAAGAAAACGTTAGAAACGAAAGAGTTGTTTTTAATACTTCCCCAAGCAACTGTCTCACAGGAAGTAAACTATCTACTTGAAGTTGTAGGTTGCATAGTACCTCATACTCCACCAGTTGTCCTTGAAATATTTGTCTCACAATAAGTAAACAATCCTTTAAATATTTCTCTACAAATTTGACAGTAGCAACCCCAGTTAAGACACACAAATCCTTAATACATAAGTCAAAGATTTGTATCTAATAAAATGAATGTAAACAACAAGAAAGTGATAATATCAGCAAAAAACAGATATTCCTTGTAACTGAAGGAAAGAAAAAGACATGTATGGAGTCGCTCCTTATGGACCCGGTAAATAACCTCTTCTTTGGGTTGCTCAGACCACTCCTTCTGACAAAACAAGTCATGGTGAAAAGAACAATATGCAAACAAAGCTATAGCAGGAACAAGTTCCATGATTATGAACCTAAAGCTAGAGTCCAGAAAGAAGTACAAACCTACAGTTTAAGAAGAAAATATAGTTCCGAGTGAACAAGTCTCATGATTATGAACATAAAGCAAGAGCCCAGAATGAACTACAAACATACATCTTGGACTAATATGGGTAAGATAAGACCAAAATTAACGGTCCACAAATATCAGGATGTGCCCTACTGAACATGACGTCAAAATAGCGCTATTAATTTCCATTACAGAACGTACTCCCACACAAGTAAATACAATACTAACAAGTAGTTTCTGGTTTGTACCCTGAAGCCTGAGCTGATCATATGGCAGACTTGAGCAAAGATGTGGTGGGGTTTGATCCCAGCACCTTCCAGTTGTTTTCATTAAACGTTTTGCTGCAGCACCAGTTGGCATGGAAATATTCATGCTTCTTTTGCTGGTGCAGGTGCTGTTGCTTCTGCTGCATCCGTAGCAGGAGTTGCGGCATTTCGATGTTGTTGATGCTGCTGCTGCTGTTGCTCTCGAGCTTTGATCGGCTGTATCTGGGTGTTTTATTATCAACATGGATTTTTGTATATGTTTGCAAGAAAGAAATTGATGGAGTGGAAATCTGAATCTGAAACGGAGTCGAGTGGGGCCGCCCTGTCAGTCCTAATATTACCGTCCGTCCGTCCAACAAAGCAAAACGAATCCTCTCTCCTTCCGCCTCGCAAACCCTAACCCTACCCCGCCATGGCCGGAGACACGTCGCCGTCGCCGCCCCCCGCCTCCTCCCTGGTCAAGCACCGCCGCCGCCGCTCGCGCGACGACGCCGACCCCGACGCCTCCCCAAAGCGCCGGAGGCACCACCGCCACCACCACCGCCGCTCCCACCGCCATCGTCACCCCGACGGCGACGAGCCGGCGCCGCCCGCCGCGGCGGAGGAGGAGGACGTCGAGGAGGGGGAGATACTGGACGATGCCGCCGCCGCCGCTGCCATGGACGTCGACGCCGACGCCCACGGAGATCCCGCCTCTCCGCAACCCGTCCCGGTCTGTCCCCTTCTCCCCCCACCCTCCTCCGCCCGCCCGTGCCGTGTTCGCCGATCGGACTTTATGCTAATTGTTCAAGGCCCATCCGTTAGTACGCCTCACTTGTTCAGGCGCAACACTTTCTTGTTTAGATTTGAAATCCTAGCCAGAGCAGCTTGCCAGCCAAGGGCTGGTGTAAGCTAAGAAAAATCCTTGAACGAATCAACTTGGAACAAACAACGGCTCGAAACCAAAATAGTATGTAGTTTTTCTTCTTTGATTTACTATTATTTCCCCGTGCTGCCTGATACCTTATCTGGGAACTATACTCACCGTTCCATGTATGTTAATTGCAGGAGATCTCTGGTAATAGTCAGGCCGATGCTCTAGGAAGCTCAGCCACCGACGCAGCCGTGCTGTGTGCTCCGGGGCTTCCTAGTCATTCGCCCTCAAGAGACGAGCACAAGCCAAACCACAGTGCTCCAGACTCTGTTGCAAGTGGAGGTATCCTTTCCAGCGACGCAGAGAAAACTCAAGGGGGACATGAACATGGTCAAAGGGTGTCGAAATCCCCACAGCCCACAAAGGACAAGGGAAGAAGCAAGCACAAAGATGAGCATCGAAATAAAGATTCTCATCTGAGAGATGACATCATGACATCTCCTTCCTCGAGGCACCACGCTGGAGATCATGCTAGGGATCACTCGAGGTCCAGAGAGGCTACTAATGGTTTGCGGGCAAGTCCGAGGGATGAGTCTGATCGTGACAAAAACGATAGGAATGGTTTTGGCAGGGATGCGACTAGGACGCTGCGGGATGAGAGGGAAAGGAGCAGCAGCCGTGCTGTTGTTCGTGATGGGCATGCTGACAGGCGTGATAGCCGGGAAAGATACAGGGATGAAAGGAGGCACAGCAGCAGTGCTGTAGATAGAGGAGACAGTGTTGACCGTAGGCACAGAGAAAGGAGCAGCAGCCATAGCAGACCTGAACGGAGGGAAAGTGCACACCGCACCCGGAAGAAAGCAGGGAGAGGGAAGCACGGAGTGGTAGCTCGAGGCGTAAAGAACATGAGAGAAGGGACACGGTAGGGATGGCTATAAAGAATATGACACGGCTGGTACTGGACGTGAAAGGGATAAAGGGAGAGATGATAGAGACAGGGGGCGGCAGCATAGGGATATGGAGAGTGAAACTCGGAGAACAGGAGCTGGAGAACGGAATGACAGGGTTAGCAATAGTGATAGACACAGGGATTCTACACGCTCGAGATATAGCACTTCTGATGTTCATAAGGACAGGTCAAGGTCTGGGGATAAAGGTAGAGATGCAGACAGTAGAAGCCAGCGATCTAGAGAAATGAAGGAAAATTCTCTCAAGTAAGGCTTCTTTCACATTATCCTTCTCTGCCTGTTGTTTTTATCTTTATATATGCTCATTATACTTCCGTCCTCATGGTTTTAGGGAAGAAGATGAAGAAGAGTACCAAGAGAAAATTGAGCAGCAGTTAGCAATGCAGGAAGAAGATGATCCTGAAAAAATCAAGGAGGAAGCAAGGAGGAGGAAAGAAGCTATTATGGCGAAATACAGGCAGCAACAAATGCAGAAGCAGCAACTGGAATCTCCACCTAGAAGCAACGATGAAGGTAACTTGATCGAGTTTACTTATTCATGAGCTAACATAGGTGTACTAGATTATGTCCAATTTAACTTGCATTTTAGTGACAAAATGTACTGCTTCTTGCACAGAAGTAAAAGCAATGGATAGAAATGAGACTCTGGATGCGAAGGATGATAACGATAGCAATTCTATGGATGAGGAAGCTGAAAACAAGCTAGATTCTTCTGACACATTTGTTGGTGAAGCAGACTTCACTGTGGGCAAATCGCCTGCACACAGTGCTGTTTCTTCCCATGGAGAATCATTAGTTAAAGAAGGGACAACTGGTGTCTCAGGCCTTGGAGAGGGTACTCCAAAGGTATTTACATTCTCTTATATCCAGCTACATAGTTTATTTTTGAATTTCCAGCTACATAGTTTATGTAATATCAGACCAAGCATAAAATTTATGTTGATGCTTCTAAATTTTCAGAGCGAGAGGTCAGCGGATATGTTCTGCGATGACATTTTTGGAGAATCACCTATAGGATTTCGAAAACTGGTATGTTTCTTATCAGACCCTTTTAAAATGTGAACACAAAGGTTAAAAGAAATATAGTTCGCTGTTCTGATTAGAAGTCATGGGACAAGGTTGCTCCAATTTTAGTATTCCTGAATTTGTATTTTCTTGTACAAGTGTTACACTATGACATGGTTGAACTTTGAAGATGAAATATACTATCCCATTGTCAAATTAACATGGATTTCTTTTTTGAGATGAGATATCCTATCCCAGTGTCAAATTAACTTGGCCTTCTTCTTTGTATTAATCTCAGGCCATTTTGTTGTGCAGGACAAGGGAGATGGCTTGTGCATTGAGAAAAATGCTCTTCATGACAATTGGGATGATCCTGAGGGTTACTATAGTAAGTTCTGCTAATTAGCTCACCTTTCCCTTTTAGTTTCTTTCTTTGTTAAATGTGGCCAGACAATGTCCCTGTACCGTCCATTCAATGCTTTTGAAAACAAAGCTCCCGCTTCTGACAATTAGCTTCACATCTAGAAACATGAGCTGACCATGCTATCACATTGTTGAACATGAACTCACCATGGTTGCTTCACATCTATTTTAATTGTTACCAACCTCTTAGATGCAGCCTTTTTTTATTGTTTTGGTCTTCTGTATATAGTCATTATATAATATAAAGCTGCAGTAGGCAATTTTCTTACTATTTTCCCTAAAAATGCTTTTCGTCTTACATTTGCAAATCTTTGCAGCTCACCGATTTGGGGAATTGTTGGATGGCCGTTATGAGATTACAGCTGCTCATGGGAAGGGGTGTTCTCAACAGTGTCCGTGCAAAAGATCTTAAAGCCGGGAAAGATGATCCTGAAGTAGTTGCTATTAAAATCATTCGCAAGAACGAGACAATGTGAGTTGAACTTATAAACGTGTTTTATGGTCCATACCATTATTTAGTTCTTCTGGGAGGATTTAATTCAGTATTTGTTTCCACAGGTACAAGGCTGGTAAGCAAGAGGTTTCAATATTAGAAAAATTGGCAAGTGCGGACCGTGAGGACAGACGCCACTGCGTGCGGTTTATTTCCAGTTTCATGTACCGGAACCATCTTTGCTTAGTTTTTGAATCTTTAAATATGAATCTCCGTGAGGTACTAAAGAAATTTGGTCGTAATATTGGGCTTAAACTGACTGCTGTGAGGGCATATTCAAAGCAGCTCTTCATCGCCTGAAGCACCTAAAAAACTGCAAAGTTCTGCACTGTGATATAAAGCCAGATAATATGCTGGTATGGCATCTTCCTTTGCATGTCTTTTCACTATATTGCACTATTTTTAGTCTTTGTCGAGTTGAGTCAAAGATGTTTTACAAAAAAACTTCCATAGGTTAGGTGATGGTCTTCCTTGATTGTGGATCATTCATTCAGTATTACAGCCAGCAAGTTTACATACTTTTGACTTATATCTCTTTGATTGTATTTTAGGTGAATGATGCTAAGAATGTCCTAAAGCTATGTGATTTTGGCAATGCTATGCTTGCTGGAATGAACGAGGTCACACCTTATCTCGTGAGCCGTTTCTATCGGGCACCTGAGATCAGTAAGTTCTTGTTCTTTAGTTTGCTATATTTTTGTCTTACACTGTTTCCATTCACAGGTAGTCTTCATACATGTATTTGTTAAGAAATGTAGTTTGCCTAATGAGGTATTTCTCTTGCAGTTCTTGGGTTGACCTATGATCACCCGTTGGACATCTGGTCAGTTGGCTGTTGTCTATATGAACTTTCTACTGGAAAGGTCCTATTTCCAGGTGCAACAAATAACGACATGCTTAGGCTTCATATGGAACTGAAGGGCCCCTTCCCTAAGAAGATGCTCAAAAAGGTTAGACCACTATTATGAATTCTCTCATGCTTGATTCTTTATTATGTTCACCTCTACAAGCCCACCTACTCATGTAATCCTGTATAAAATATTTCTCCATAGTAATGTTCCCAATTTCACAGGGTGCCTTCACGATGCAACACTTCGACCAAGATCTTAATTTTAACGCTATTGAGGAGGATCCTGTGACAAAAACGGTACTATGCAACCACATTCTCTTTGATATATATTATAAACATTTCAGATTCCTAATTCGTTCTTTTTGTGTTTGCAGCCCATGAGGAAGTTGATTCTCAACATTAAACCAAAGGATTTTGGTTCTTTGGTTTCGAACTTTCCTGGAGAGGACCCAAGAATGCTCTCCAATTTTAAAGATCTTCTTGAAAAAATATTTGTCTTAGATCCAGATAAGAGGATAACCGTATCGCAGGCACTTAGCCATCCATTTATCACTGGCAAGTGAAAATAAGATGTTGATTCCTCTTGACATTGTAAACTACAATTTGGGTTCTTCTTGTCTAATGATTGGCATTTCTATCTTGTGTCCTGGCCTCCTGGGAGCTATGAGATCCGAGTACGTGGACAAAGCTTGGGATTGCCGAAGAGATGACTGTCTTACAGACCTTGCTGCATGCACTTATCATTTGGATAGGTTCTGTTGCTTGTAAGACAACTGGCCGACTGGCATTTCATTCACTGTACACAATTTTTCCTGTGGATTTACAAGATATACATGAAATTGTGTTCACTTAATAGTTGTGCTGACTTGTATGTTGGAAAATCAAGGTTCTATGTATTTCTAATAGCTATAGTGTGCAAATCTTTGCAAGTGGTTGCCATGTCTATGTACAGACACAGTTCTCTTTTGTGCTGCAAAGCACTGTGCTGATGTTTAAGGTTGCCTGTTGTGTATGCTTGGCCAAAGGCATTTACTTATCTGGAGGTGCAATGCACCAGATGTTCTCTCACCGCTTGACAAGTTATTTATTTAATATTAAAACATGCTTGTTTGTTAATAGTTTACTTGTACATTGTATATTTCGATTTTAAGATTCTAATTCTTTTTTTCTGTTCAGGGTTTCTGCCAGGGCCGCTTCGTGCACATTTTATATCCTATAAAGAGCCAACATAAGAAGGTACCCTGGTTGCTATCTGGGTAACATGTGTGTTTAAACAACCCATATAACGTACTTTGTTTTTCTTTTCTTTCGAAAACTGTGTTTCTGTGGTTCATTTCGTTAGGTGGGACACGTAGCGACATTGAAACTTTGTTAGTGTTGAATATCATATTTTTCTGTTGTCCATCTAGTCTCTTAATGCCTACCTTTGGAATATAGCATTTCTTTTTTATTTGGAAGTGCTATGGTACAACTTTTAGCGACGAGAAGTTAAAATTTGTTCTCTCATTTGCTATCTGTCACCTTTAACGACTTGTAGTATGATATGTGGATGGTGGAATAGGTAGTTATTAAAATACACTTACAAATGTATCATGTTGTCTTTATTACATTGTGTGAAATTATAATTCTTCTGGGAATTTTAAGTAAAACTGTGAATGTCCACACTCATCCACTTGTGAATTTATCTTATGTTAGCTTCATTAAAATAGTTCTAGGAAAGCCTTTCTTGTTGTTTTGCACCCCTCTCTCTCTCTCCATATTGAATATCAATCAAAAGTTTCCATTTTGCTTTTATGTTATTGAGGCCCTGGGATGGAGATTCCTGGTCGTTCTGGTTGAACTAGCAGCTTTTCATGGTAACCTCTTTCAAACTTTGGATACGTCATTGTTTTAGTTTGTTGTTAGGAGTGGTCTCTTTGTACAGACACTTTTCCACGTTGGTCTAGGTGTTATTTGATCAATAGAGGATTCGGTAAGTATTCTAATGAACAATGAATTGATGGTAAAGCCCTGTTTCTGTATTCATACCCTTGTGATTACCCTCTCTGTACTCATAACTAATACCCACTAGTATAAACTGTCAGACCCCTTCCCCCTTCAGTTGTCACAAAAAAACGGATTTATCTCCCCATATCAGAAAACTTAACCTTGGTTCGAGTAAATACACAGAAATTGGGGTAATTCGAGAAATTGGTGTAATTCGTTTGGATTTTGTGCGTGACTTACATAATCATAATTTACGTGTGTATATACTATGTAGTACTTTTTTTTCTTTGCTCATGTTTTAAATATCCACTTGCATTTGAAATATTTGCTAATATTAAAACATCATAGTTAAGCAATTGCATTAATCTGATTGCTAGTATTCTGCTAGGACGGTCTTAACTTCTGCCCGACGATTCTGGGCAAAAGGTTGATAGAAATGATTAGCTTTGACCTATTTTCCTGCATCGAATGGTTCTGCACTTACACTATACATCTAGTTGTTTCCCAATAGTAGAATATACTAGATTTGCAGCACCATCTAAAATAATCATTGTCCTAGATCGAAGGAGGCATGATGCCAATATGTTTGCAGATAAACCCCATTGGAAGGAAATCAGTAACTTTTAGCTGCTCGGGTTTGGCTGGGGAGTAGTTAAGATGATCGGTCAACATTGATCACTTAGTTAACTAGCAAACTTTTTGGGATTACTAGCAAATATGTAGCGAAAAGAGAAATAGGCTATATTTGCTCATCAGCCTACTCAAGCCCATACTGGCATACTTCTTAGGCCCCAAAGCCCACTAAACCATCGGCTCCCATCTCCTTGACTAGTTTTCGAGAAGAACAACCGCCACCACACTTCTCTTCTCTTATCTTCTCCCATCTCCACTGCTTCCTATCATCTCCCACCATCCCGCTTGCACTTGCACCACCTCCCCTCCTATCACCAGATCATCCATCAGTTTTGGCGGACCGGAAGGTACCTTGTTGCTTGGCGGTTGGCTGCCAGATCTGCCGGTGGCGGCCGCCTCCCTTACAGAGAGGAACTGGCCGTCGGCCAGAGGGAACACGCAGGTAAGGCATGGATATGCGTGGAACTGGATCACAATCCAAGTCCAAACGCGGAAGACCAACTAGCGTCCAGTCCAAGGTGATCCAGTCCATCCCCAGTGCACAACTATTTCTGTATTACCCAAATCCATCCAAGTCCAGTTCATATTATCCAAATCCATCAAGTCGGAGTTTAGTCATCACGCGGAGCCTCATGCGGGAGAGTGCGGTCGTCCTCAACTGCCACGGCAGCTCCGGCCAGATGCAGTCCACCTCGAGAGCCTTGCCACCAGTCCACCGCGCGTCCGGGGAAGCCTAAACCAGCCGAGCTCGGCCAAATCCGGTCGATGCCACGCCGTCCTCGAGCTCCTGGAAGACCACCATGGAGTCGCGGACGCGTGGCCTGAACGCGGACGGATATGTGGCAATTGATTGATTAATTAGCGTGGCCACGCTTGATTAGAGGCAGGGCTGGGGTCGTCAGCGAGATAGAGGACAGCGGGTGGCCATCGGCGAGTGGCGGGGATGGTTCGCCGACGAGCTGCAAGGACGGGCTTGCCGTCGACGGTGGGGCTGGGTCTTTGGCCAGCTGCGAGGATATGGTGTCCGCTAGCAAGCGGTGTGAGGCGGGGCTGTGTCGCTGGCTAGCGGCGGGGCTGGGTCGCGGCAAGCTGCGAGGATGCGGTGGCCGTCGGCGAGTGGCGAGAGGTGAGGTTGTATGGGGAGAGATTGAGCAGATCGAAGGGTGGAGCACAGGTCCAATGGATACTGGATCATCCAACTCACGTCCAGATTCGTCCAACTAAATTGGACCCAATATCCTGTTGAGGTCCATGTCCAATAGAGCCCAATCCAATTAGGTCCAGTTCATTTGAGGTCCAAAGACCATGGACATCAGAGGTCCAGTTCCACGTTTAGGCATAGAGCACACCCCAGATCCCCCAATCCTACAGTTATGGGTGTGGAGGGTTCACAGGACGATTTTTGTGGTACTGATACTGCAGTTAAACGGGATTCTGGCTGATTAATTAGCTTGTCAGACTGGTTGACGTGCATGGCCAGTTAATGCGACGAATGAGCTGAATTTGACTCGGTGACCCTCTGAGCAATGATTAATCAGTCGTTAATCTGCCACTGGACTAAATTTTGAACAATGGATAAACTACAAGACAATTCACATGCTGTTGTAGTCTGATATATCTATTTCATCTGGTCCTTGTTCTCAGAATCAAATATAATTCAACGATGTTGTAAAACATATGCTTTTTTTGGCGTAGAATAGAAATTGCATGATATAGACACTTTTTTTCCTTGATGAAGATAATTAGAAGGGTATCTGGCCTAATTCGAGTGTTGAGAATGCAGAAAAGCTCATGTGTGTGTTGTTGCTTTAGACTGAGAAAAACGAGCAACTTTGTGCTCTGTCCAGTTCTACCTCCGACCCTCAGGATTTGGGAACACGAGGTTTGTTGTATCTTTCTTGAAATTTATTGTATGCGGCACTTTTGTAGCTTGGTCTGAAATCATGATCAGATTGTTCGCCGAGGCCTTAAGAAGCAATTTCGGCAGGCTTGTTTCCAGTGTATATATTTGTTGTCTGCTGCACGCTGAATCTCCTTGTGTAGAGCATGATTATGATTATCATTATCATAGTATGAAATGAAATCCAAGGAATCTGCAGGTTATTTCAAAGATCGCAGGCACTGCATGAGGCGAGTGATTGACTGGGGCCCAGTTTGTTTGTATGACGATTCTCCTGGTTACTGTATGTATATTCCAGAGCAGATTGTGCATGTACAACGCTATGGCTTGGAATTGGCTGTTTTTGTAGTTTTGTTTTGACTTTTGATGATACAGTGAGCTATAATCCTGGGATTGTTTCACCTTGGAAGGATGTGCACATTTTTCTTATCTCGTGTCATCTTTTCATGTTATCCTCCATCTCTGAAACCAAAATCGTATCTCATTTCTCGGTATTGAATAAACTTCATGCCTCGACAAAAATTGTGTGAACCTAAAAAGTAGGAACGAGACCTCCAAAGTCCCACGGCACATATAAAGCGTGTTAAAATCAGCCTACAAGCACGGCAGCTTAACATACATATATTTATTAAATTTTTGCTTTCAGGTTCATACAACTGTTGCTCATCAGCAGCTTTATCGTTGCTCATCAGCAGCTTAACATACATACCTACGTTGATTATAAATAACTAATAATAGTTAATTGGCATGCATAAGGCAGCATGAAGCCCGGTCAGATAATGCCTGCACCACTGTTTACAGGAAACCCTAGGCGACCACAAGCCCACATCCTGTCTTATATAATCACCGCCGGTGGTGCTGGATCTAGATCTCAGCAGAAGCGCACGAGAGAGCACAACTCCTGTTTCCCCTTTCCCCACAACTCAAAGGCGGCAGGACATGGAACTTTCTCCACATCAAGGCTTCTCCAGGGGCATCCAAGAGAAGCGAAGAACAACATCGACTAGCTCTCTAGAAACCTCTTGTTTGAGAGTTGACTCCCAGTGCCCGTCGCCGCCCCTTTCCTTCTTGCTTTCTGGCGGCGTTGCCGGCCGGCGAGTGGATGGAATAGGAGGTAGGCTTCGTCTGTATATAGTAGGAGTAGCTTTAGATGTAGGGTTTGCCTCTATGGCGTCTGGCTTCATGCCGTTTCGAAGCGTGTCGTCGGCGCTCACGAGCAGCGCCGGTTGATTAGCGATGTGGCGGTTCTTGGCTATGGTGGCGAGGTACTGCGGGTGGCCAAGGAGGGCGACATCGGCGTCTTCGTCAATAAGCTCGTCTTCTGGTCAGATCTCGATCCAGAGAAGTGATGCTCTGGCTATCTCCAGGCTGGCCGTGGCGGTGAGGGGCAGAGATGGAGGGGTGCTCATGGATTTCGATCTAGATCTGGCGAAGCCGCGGGGTTCATGGCGTCGGAGCTTCTGAGGTGCTTCTGGCGTATAGCAGAGGAGATGAAGCTGATCTTCAAGCTCCAGAGGATGGAGGACACAATCTGCATCATCATCTCGACGATCTTTTCGGTAAATAAGCTCGGATTTTTGCTGCTTCTTGATTTCTTTCTTGCTTCCGAGGTGGAAGAAGAAGAGGGATGGGAAGTGGTTGGGCCTGTGGCGGCAGATTTCTGCCTTTTTGCTGTTCTTGGAGCTGTGCGTATGCGGGTTTGCTTGCTGGAGCGGCCGGCGACCCGACGGCCGGTTTTGGATCGGAGCGTTGCTCCCGTCGATGCGTCATCTCGCAGTCTGCCAGATCCTAGCGTTCGCGCTAGGTGGAATTTGCGGCGAACTCAACGAGGTTTACTCCTCTATAGATCCTGGCTGGCGACTTAGCTGTTGCGGATCGTCTTCTTCTCCGGCGACCTGTCGATGGAGAAACAAGCAGTGGCGGATTGCTCTGTGTCGAGAAGCACTGGAGGACCTAGGTGTAATTCTCATTTTAGTCAGGGTCCTTTTTGTAATGTGGGGACAGCTGCCCCGTATCTGGATGTATTCCGTATGTATTTTGATCTTTGAGTAATATATATCCAGGTATGTGCCCTTTAAAAAAGGGCTTCTCCAGGTAATTACCATCTCCTTTCTTCCAACCAAAGTAGATCCCATGGGGATTTCTGATATATATCTCCACTTCTTGCAAATAATTTCCTACAGATATATATCTCCGATTCAAATTATTCTGAGAGTAGCTTATCTCATATGCTGGTTTAAGGACCGAATGATTTCCCACTCGTGATTTTTGGCATTTCTGGCCATCCTCGTGGGCTATAGTCCAGTGTTTTGGGGTGCCGGGAGGATTTCTATGCTTTGTGACCCCCCGGTACACGACTCTAGCGGCATCGTCAAAACTCGTGATTTCTGGCATTTCTGGCCGTTCTCGTGGGCTATAGTCCACTGTTTTTGGGTCCCGGGAGGATTTCTATGCTTTGTGACCCCGGTACACGACTCTAGCGGCATCGTCAAAACTCGTGATTTCTGGCATTTCTGGCCGTTCTCGTGGGCTAGTCCACTGTTTTGGGGTCCCGGGAAGATTTCTATGCTTTGTGACCCCCGGTACACGACTCTAGCGGCATCTTCAAAACTCGTGATTTCTGCATTTCTGGCCATTCTCGTGGGCTATAGTCCATTGTTTTGGGGTCCCGGGAGGATTTCTATGCTTTGTGACCCCCGGTACACGACTCTAGCGGCATCGTCAAAACTCGTAATTTCTGACATTCTGGCCATTCTCGTGGGCTATAGACAATTGTTTTGGGGTCCCGGGAGGATTTCTATGCTTTGTGACCCCCGGTACACGACTCTAGCGGCATCGTCAAAACTCGTGTTTTGGGCATTTCTGGCCATTCTCGTGGGCTATAGTTCTCTGTTTTGGGGTCCCGGGCGGATTTCTATGCTTTGTGACCCTCGGTACACGACTATAGTGGCATAGTCAAAACTCGTGATTTCTGGCCGTTCTCGTGGGTGTTTTGGGGTCCCGGAGGATTTCTATGCTTTGTGACCCCCGGTACACGACTCTAGCGGCATCGTCAAAACTCGTGATTTCTGGCATTTCTGGCCGTTCTCTTGGGCTATAGTCCACTGTTTTGGGGTCCCGGGAGGATTTCTATCCTTTGTGACCCCCGGTACACGACTCAAGCGGCATCGTCAAAACTCGAGATTTCTGGCATTTCTGGCCGTTCTCGTGGGCAATAGTCCACTGTTTTGGGGTCCCCGGAGGATTTCTATGCTTTGTGACCCCCGGTACACGACTCTAGCGGCATCGTCAAAACTCGTGATTTTTGGCATTTCTGGCCGTTCTCGTGGGCTAGGTCCCGGGAGGATTTCTATGCTTTGTGACCCCCGGTACACGACTCAAGCGGCATCGTCAAAACTCGTGATTTCTGGCATTTCTGGCCGTTCTCTGGGCTATAGTCACTGTTTTGGGGTCCCGAAGGATTTCTATGCTTTGTGACCCCCGGTACACGACTCTAGCGGCATCGTCAAAACTCGTGATTTCTGGCATTTCTGGCCGTTCTCGTGGGCTATAGTCACTGTTTTGGGGTCCCGGGAGGATTTCTATGCTTTGTGACCCCCGGTACACGACTCTAGCGGCATCGTCAAAACTCGTAATTTCTGGCATTTCTGGCCATTCTCTTGGGCTATAGTCACTGTTTTGGGGTCCCGGAGGATTTCTATGCTTTGTGACCCCCGGTACAGACTCTAGCGGCATCGTCAAAACTCGTGATTTCTGGCATTTCTGGCCATTCTCGGGGCTATAGTCTGTTTTGGGGTCCCGGGAGGATTTCTATCGTTGTGACCCCCGGTACACGACTAAGCGGCATCGTCAAAACTCGTGATTTCTGGCATTTCTGGCCGTTCTCGTGGGCTAGTCCACTGTTTTGGGGTCCCGGAGGATTTCTATGCTTTGTGACCCCCGGTACACGACTCTAGCGGCATCGTCAAAACTCGTGATTTTGGCATTTCTGGCCGTTCTCTTGGGCTATAGTCCACTGTTTTGGGGTCCCGGAGGATTTCTATCCTTTGTGACCCCCGGTACACGACTCTAGCGGCATCGTCAAAACTCGTGATTTCTGGCATTTCTGGCCGTTCTCGTGGGCTATAGTCCACTGTTTTGGGGTCCCGAGGATTTCTATGCTTTGTGACCCCCGGTACACGACTCAGCGGCATCGTCAAAACTCGTGATTTCTGGCATTTCTGGCCGTTCTCGTGGGCTATAGTCCACTGTTTTGGGGTCCCGGGGATTTCTATGCTTTGTGACCCCCGGTACACGACTCTAGCGGCATCGTCAAAACTCGTAATTTCTGGCATTTCTGGCCATTCTCTTGGGCTATAGTCAACTGTTTTGGGGTCCCGGGAGGATTTCTATGCTTTGTGACCCCCGGTACATGACTCTAGCGGCATCGTCAAAACTCGTGATTTCTGGCATTTCTGGCCATTCTCGTGGGCTATAGTTCTGTTTTGGGGTCCCGGGAGGATTTCTATGCGTTGTGACCCTCGGTACACGACTAGCGGCATCGTCAAAACTCGTGATTTCTGGCATTTCTGGCCGTTCTCGTGGGCTAGTCCACTGTTTTGGGGTCCCGGAGGATTTCTATGCTTTGTGACCCCGGTACACGACTCTAGCGGCATCGTCAAAACTCGTGATTTCTGGCATTTCTGGCCGTTCTCTTGGGCTATAGTCCACTGTTTTGGGGTCCCGGGAGGATTTCTATCCTTTGTGACCCCCGGTACACGACTCAAGCGGCATCGTCAAAACTCGTGATTTCTGCATTTCTGGCCGTTCTCGTGGGCAATAGTCCACTGTTTTGGGTCCCCGGAGGATTTCTATGCTTTGTGACCCCCGGTACACGACTCTAGCGGCATCGTCAAAACTCGTGATTTTTGGCATTTCTGGCCGTTCTCGTGGGCTATAGTCCACTGTTTTGGGGTCCCGGGAGGATTTCTATGCTTTGTGACCCGGTACACGACTCAAGCGGCATCGTCAAAACTCGTGATTTCTCTGGCATTTCTGGCCGTTCTCGTGGGCTATAGTCCACTGTTTTGGGGTCCCAGAAGGATTTCTATGCTTTGTGACCTCCCGGTACATGACTCTAGCGGCATCGTCAAAACTCGTGATTTCTGGCATTTCTGGCCGTTCTCGTGGGCTATATAGTCCACTGTTTTGGGGTCCCGGAGGATTTCTATGCTTTGTGACCCCCGGTACACGACTCTAGCGGCATCGTCAAAACTCGTAATTTCTGGCATTTCTGGCCATTCTCTTGGGCTATAGTCAACTGTTTTGGGGTCCCGGGAGGATTTCTATGCTTTGTGACCCCCGGTACATGACTAGCGGCATCGTCAAAACTCGTGATTTCTGGCATTTCTGGCCATTCTCGTGGCTATAGTTCTCTGTTTTGGGGTCCCGGGAGGATTTCTATGCTTTGTGACCCTCGGTACACGACTATAGCGGCATCGTCAAAACTCATGATTTCTGGCATTTCTGGCCGTTCTCGTGGGCTATAGTCCACTGTTTTGGGGTCCCGGAGGATTTCTATGCTTTGTGACCCCGGTACACGACTCAGCGGCATCGTCAAAACTCGTGATTTCTGGCATTTCTGGCCGTTCTCTTGGGCTATAGTCCACTGTTTTGGGGTCCCGGGAGGATTTCTATCCTTTGTGACCCCCGGTACACGACTCAGCGGCATCGTCAAAACTCGTGATTTCTGGCATTTCTGGCCGTTCTCGTGGGCAATAGTCCACTGTTTTGGGGTTCCCCGGAGGATTTCTTTGCTTTGTGACCCCGGTACACGACTCTAGCGGCATCGTCAAACTCGTGATTTTTGGCATTTCTGCCGGGAGGATTTCGTTGCCCCGTGACCCCGGTACACGACGCTAGCGGCCTCGTCAAAACTCGTGATTTCTGGCATTTTTGGCCGTTCTCGTGGGATATAGTCCACTGTTTTGGGGTCCCGGGAGGATTTCATGCTTTGTGACCCCTGGTACACGACTCTAGCGGCATCGTCAAAACTCGTGATTTTTTGGCATTCTGGCCATCCTCGTGGCTATATTCCACTGTTTTGGGTCCCGGGAGGATTTCTATGCTTTGTGACCCCCGGTACACGACTCAAGCGCATCGTCAAAACTCATGATTTCTGGCATTTCTGGCCGTTCTCGTGGGCTATAGTCCACTGTTTTGGGGTCCCAGAAGGATTTCTATGCTTTGTGACCTCCGGTACACGACTCTAGCGGCATCGTCAAAACTCGTGATTTTTGGCATTTCTGGCCGTTCTCGTGGGCTATAGTCCACTGTTTTGGGGTCCCGGGAGGATTTCTATGCTTTGTGACCCCCGGTACACGACTCTAGCGGCATCGTCAAAACTCGTAATTTCTGGCATTTCTGGCCATTCTCTTGGCCTATAGTCAACTGTTTTGGGGTCCCGGGAGGATTTCTATGCTTTGTGACCCCCGGTACATGACTCTAGCGGCATCGTCAAAACTCGTGATTTCTGGCATTTCTGGCCATTCTCGTGGGCTATACTTCTCTGTTTTGGGGTCCCGGGAGGATTTCTAAGCGTTGTGACCCTCGGTACACGACTATAGCGGCATCGTCAAAACTCGTGATTTCTGGCATTTCTGGCCGTTCTCGTGGGCTAGTCCACTGTTTTGGGGTCCCGGAGGATTTC